>CM032327.1:50079580-50679580 GCA_019022515.1 Quercus aquifolioides | reverse complement strand
TTACACACTAGAGATGTGCATGACCGGTTTGGGTAGAAAGAGGGCATCAGTTTTCTACAAAACTAACGAAACTTCGGCAGCTCTGATGACTGATGATTCTGGTATTAGGAAGATTCTTCCTCAATCCAAGATATGTGACTTTGAGTTCGACCCTTGTGGGTACTCCATGAATGCTATTGAAGGTGACGCAATTTCTACAATCCACGTTACCCCAGAAGATGGTTTCAGCTATGCAAGCTTCGAAGCAGTTGGGTATGATTTTGAAGATGTGAATTTGGCTCAGATGATTGAGAGGGTTTTGGCTTGCTTTGAACCTACTGAGTTCTCTGTAGCTCTGCATTCTGACCTTGTTGAAATGGAGCTCGGAGCCAAGCTCCCTGTAGACTTGAAGAGCTACCAATGTGGAGAAAAGAGCTATGAAGTGCTTGGATTGGGTGGTGGATCTCTATCCTACCACAGGTTTGTCAGGTCTGAAAGCTGTGGATCTCCTAGATCAATCCTGAAATGCTGCTGGAGCGAGGACGAGAAGGATGAGGAAGTTGAAATGAAATAGTTTGTTTTTTTGTGTTATTACTGAATAAAAGTTTGTGGGGTTATGTTTTAGTCTGAGAGTTTGTCTTTTAAAAATTGTGTAATGGATATTGATTCTCTGATACGGGATAAGTCGAACCGTTATTTTTAATGATGAGATGCATGTTATTTTTAATTTTATAATAATACCTATTTGTGGTGTGATTATTTCTTTGCTTTTTATCAACATAAGTTTTGGATTTGACTACGAGTCTACGATGTGGTGCACCGTGGAATCGTAAGTCTATTGAGTTTGGTATTATTATGCTCCCTAGTCAGTGGGTGGGCTAGGGGATGTGATGAACGTGTTTTTTCCATAGAATTTTGACATATGATTCATTCCAAGATGATTGCCTGCCTTCTATCATTAGATTCATTAGACTAATTTAGTTTAGGTCATTAGACTAAGAAATCAATCAATTAGTTATTGTAGATGGAGTTTGAATCACAAATATTTAACCGATGATAAAAAAACTTAACTAATTGAGCTTAATTGGAACTTACTTAACTAATTGAACTTAATTGGAACCCATATGTGATGATCAGTTAATTTGTGAGTAGAGTTTGAACCTCAAATATTTTAATCAATGACAAAAAAAAATAATAATAAAAAAATAAACAAATAAACAAACAAACTAATTAAGCTTAATTGGAACCGACATATGATGAACTCTTTCATCGATCATTTTCTATGCTACAACATTTATTGTCACGCTGTGGGGTTGAACTACGGCTATATGGGATGAATTATTGCACCTCATTATTTTCACGATGTGATGAACTCATCATACACAACTATCTGTCAAATTACATCAACTGTTGTTACAACCATGTACTGTTTAATACTTATAATACTTCTTGCTCAAGTTTTATATTCCTGTTTGCTTTGCAAACTAGTGTAATTTCCTTGCGTAGTCCTGGTTTCCCATTGAGCTTTCCAACCTTGCTATAGTAGAATAAAATAAATAATAATAATAATAATAATAATAATAATAATAATAAAATAAAATAAAAAGTAAAAGAGAGAAGAATATAGTTTGGGTAATTTTTACTCTTCAAAACTACACGCTAAAGCAGATAACTCATTCTCTTGTCCGTACTTTTTCTCCTAAAACAAGCCAATTCTTTCTCCAACCTCCCCCTTTTTTTTTTTTTTTTTTTTTCCTAAAAGAGTGGTGATAGTTACGCATTGTATATACAAGATATACATGAAATTGAGTTTTGAAAACACAATTTCAGTTAAAATTAAAAACACGATTTCATCCTTTCAAATTATAAGTGAAAACATGATATTTTAGTTGTATAACTCAAAGTGTGCAATAATAATTAGCATTTTCAAAACATCATATTGAGAATTAATAATTGGTTTTGAATGATAGATGCCGTTCACACTCAACTTATAGAAACGGACATGTCTTTCTTTCTTGTGTGTAAAGAACATATTTTGAAATGACCAAAAAATAGAGTACTTTTGAAATGAGCACAATTGAATAGAGACGAGCTGCCAAACTTGACCCTAACACAAAGAGCCAAAAGACGCCACCATATAAAAAAGCATTTAAAGTGGCAGGCACTTGCCTTGCCGAAAAAGAAGGATGTCTGCCAAGTTGCCACTGCCTAAGAAAAGGAATATTGAATGCATTTTTCAAAGCAATTAATGAAATGGCTGGAAATTTCTTGGATTGTAACAATTCCTGTTTGTGAAGGTGCTTGGAAGTTTACCTCAATCTTCATTTGTTCAAATTTGCCAAACGATGTGGTTAGGTACAATTAGTCATGTGATTGATGTGGGATTCTGGCATAGCTATAGTTTTGAGTTTAAGAACAACCATTAATTGGTATGCTTTGCTAGGTCAAGGCATTATTTCATTGGTGGATCTTGTTCTTGGAGCATAAATTCCAGTGAATTATCCTGGACCACTAGTATATGACATCCCATAAAGCAGAGGTAGACATTTGATTTTACATAAAAGGGGCATCTATATATATATATATATATTTTCTCTCCTAATCATTTTCTAGTAATGTGGTTCTTTTTAGAACACTGCAAGCCGACATAATTGCCATACATTGCATAAAAGGTAATGAAAAAGACAACCAATCAAAATTAGGCTATTGTGTCCAATCAAACAAAAAAGCTATAAGTGAAAAAGGGGCCCAATAGAGCCAATACTGTAGTCAATGAATGTAATTTCTAGTGAGGCCATAGAAGTTTTTATTGAGCCTTCACGTCAAGAATAATAAAAATTATAGTTTTTAGTAACTCAAAATACTACTTTATTTATTTTAACACTCTATTTTATAATATACCTAATATTAAAGGTTTTATATTTTTTACCACTCCATTAAAATATTATTTCTTTATTATTATTTTTAATTTTTTTATTATCAATTTCATCTTTTCCTCTTTCTCTCTGCATATCTCTCTTCTCTCAAGCCCTCTTCTCTCAAACCCACTGCAAAACCTAACCCACTGTCACTACCCACACCCACTGCCACAAACAGCACCACCCACAACCTCAACCCTCAGCCACCAAAATCAAAAACAAAAACAAAAACAAATACAAAACCAAATCACAAACTCCAAAAAAAAAAAAAAAAACCCTAAAATTTCATACCCATCCACCATCAACCACCAATGGTCCACCACAAACCATACACACCCAAAACCAAATCATGAACCCACCATCCACAACCTACAAATCACAAACCCACCAAATTATGCCCAAATCGAAATCCCTGTACAAACCCACAACC
The DNA here is from genome assembly GCA_019022515.1 of Quercus aquifolioides. Lineage (NCBI taxonomy): Eukaryota > Viridiplantae > Streptophyta > Magnoliopsida > Fagales > Fagaceae > Quercus > Quercus aquifolioides. The sequence goes on along the minus strand of CM032327.1, from coordinate 50,676,253 downwards.
TACAAATCAGAACCCAAGGTGTGGGAGAAGGTTGGGTGGCATGGGAGAAGGCTTGGCAGCGTGGGAAGAGAGGACTTGGCGGCGTGGGTGATAGCAAGGGAGAAGAGATGAAAAAGAGAGAAGAGCCTCACGTGGAGAAGAAAGAGAGAAAGGGGAGAGGCACACGTATAAGCAAAAGAGAGAGAGAAGAGAGGCACGCATGTGAGAGGGATTAAAAAACAATATTTCCTTATAACATTCAGCTACAGTGAGTTGCTAGAAATGTCAAAATTTTTGGCATTTGAGAGCTTTGATGTAGTGGGTGTTTTTGTGTGTTGGTTGTTAAATTAGCTTTCTAGCATTTTTAGCATCCTCAATGTAAATGCTCATATATACCAGCTTGATAAACCATTACTGCCAAACAACTAGGTTAACACACATTGCAAAATCCAGTCCAAAAAATATTCTGCATTATTAACCCATCTTGCTCCATAGACTAGGTTAAAACTCAAACTAAAAAATCCAGCTGTGCATTAAAATTTTGCATATCACTAATAATCTGAAAACTGTATGACCATTGATCACAAATTAGTTATCACAATAACCAGTTACAGTTGCTGATTTCTCTAGTAATTATCAGCAGTAAAATGACTACAAAATTGTAAACTTTCAGGATACAACTCCTGATGAGCTGCCGGCCTTTCTTTGTGCTGTGCAGTGTTCAGTAAGGTCGAAACTTCCTAGCAGCTCTCAATTGTTGTATCCGTTTTTTATCCTCCTCAAACTTGCTTTGTAATGTTAAGATCTCTGCAAGGAAATTAAAAAAAAAAATATATATATATATATATATATATGACATGCATCAGTATCTGCACCAACCTAACAATATGAGAAACGCATCCTACTTTTTCAAGAATCATCCATTACAAGTATCAACCACATATGCCATGGTTATTTGGCCCAGGATAAAAGTAAACAAAGCACCCATCTTAAACACATTTAAATATCCTATGCTGTACGCACGCATAAACTTGTATATATATGGACGTTCTACAAATTCAACATTTTTCACAGCTTTTTTTCACAACTGTTGACATGACCTATTATGAATTAGATTTGGTGCATGTTAAAAGTGTTGTAAGTGGTGGACCCAAGTGAAATTGATGTGGCTCTAATCACAATAGGTCATGCCAATAATTGTAAGAAATATTGTGTTCCTAGCATTATTCAAAGACAAGTGAAACACGGTGTGCAGTTTTTTTGAGGCAAGTGGCTTTCATGAACACCACAAGTGTCCCTGAAATTCTTTTACCAAGAACAACATGACATTCACTTCATGCACCTTTGGAAACTCTATAACCAAATCTACAAGCTCTGACCATATCATTTACATAATCACTATTACAAATCATCATAGAAATGAAAATTTGATTATAAAATAGAAAAGGAAAAGATTTAGCTGAAACAACATAATCATGCATGATAAAGAGAAAAATGTTCCTTCAATATCTGAAACTTGGGGTTGTAACTTGTAAATATCCAAATTTAAGTTCTTTATTATATTCTCAGTAATATATTCTTTTAACATACATACAAATACTGTTTTTAAGGAAAATAAATGAAAATAAATTTTCCAAATCTTACCATTTCTCTGAGCTTCTCTTCTTTGAAAACGGTAGAAGTCTAGCTTAACTTCTTCACGCTTCTTCTTTTTCATGTTATCCTCCACAACAGCCTTGGCTACAGAGCCCACAGTAGTTCCGCTTTCAACATCTGTTGTCTTTTTCCTTCCTTTATGATGTACAACAACTGTCCAACCCCCTTCAGCGGCTTGGGCTTCTCTTTCTTTCCTTTCCTGTATGTGCCATAACAAAATAAATTAGGACTAAAACTAAAGAGTGAACCTCATAGATAGTAGTTGAAAAAAGAAAAGGACCAAAAAATTTCTATCAATTTGCAAGGTATCAATTATAGAATAGACACATTCTCATCATAGACCAATAGAAAGTTTTCCATAACAGACTTATGCATGGATCCTAATTTTACCAGCACTTGAGCAACATTAATATGATACATGGTGATGGATGCAAGTGTACATTTCCCTTTTACACAAGCAAATACTAGTCTTGCAGACGAGGGTTAGATACTGCAATATGTGGTATATATTAAACAAACAAGCATTCCCCTTTAAAGAAAACTGCGAACAAATGTAATAGAAGAGCCCAGTATATCAACAAGTTGAATGTCTATCTAATCAAACAACTACGAAAATCGTGCTTTGTTCATGGTTGTAACAAGCAATTACTCAAATAGTTGGTACGTACATAATTAGCCAATTATTCTGTGAAACTCATATTCCCGCTTTCAAAATAACTAGATATTAGCCCAAACTGAAATCAAACCAATGTGATAAGAGACAAAAGACCTATGGTGGAGACTTTAAAAGTTAAAACACTATAAAAATGTATATGCCAAATAGATTAGCCAAAAATAGTTAACGCATCAACCCAAAACGAAGTTTCAAGAAAGAATTAGAAATCCACTGCACAGATGACAGAAACAAAACAAAAAGATGACGTGGAAGCTTACCAAGGTAGGGCCCTTCGGGCCCACCCTTGGGGAGTAGACCACAGATACATGACCTCACCTCCAGAGCTGCATATCAGGTAACTAGGGGAACTTCAGTGGGGATTCAAATCAGGATATATGGGTATACAGCTCATCCTAAGCCTCTCACAAAAAACAATAAAAAAATCTACGAAAAGAGAAAGAAATTCAAAGAAATAAAGAGAGTAATCACAATCTTTTTTCTTTTTTTTGGGTGGGAAGAACATAGAATGAATGGGAGAGAGAGGTGTGAACTGAGTAATAGCAAATTTTATATCGAAAAAAAAAAAGATAGAAGAGGAAATGTTGGAGCAAGAATAACGGTAAGGTGTGAAATTGTAGAGGAGAAGAGTCAAAAAGGGAGAATAAAGTTTTAACAAAGTGCAATTGACGGTAAGCTAAAATAGAAGAGGAAGGGTTGGAGCAAGAATAACCGTAAGGTGTGAAATTATGGTGGAGAAGAAGAGCAAAAAAAAAAAAGGAGAGGAATTGTTGGACCAAGTGCAACAGCAAACCAGGGAATGGAATAGTCATAAATTTAAGAAGACAAATTGTTTTGCTAGTGACATGGCACAACAAGTTGCTAGTGACATGGAGCAACATTAAATGCCTCCATTATTATATATATATATATAGATGACATGGCACAACAGGTTGCTACTTGCTGGTGCAACATGAACTTAGCAACATTAAATGAAAAAATATATTGTTTAGATTATGGTTAACTATCAAATTCAGAATCACCGACAGAGGTACAGCAGAGGAAATTACCTGTTCTAGCTTTGCCTCATGAGCAGTTATAAATTCATCAATATTTTGCTCCAAAACCTTCAACCCCGGTCTACTTTGGTTATACTCCATAATCCATTCTGCAGTTTACAAAGTTTTCAATGAGAAAACAATGACATGAACCACAAACATCAATTAACAGAAGCATAATACAGTTAAAATTATCCTCAAAATAAAACTGATTATCCACGTTAAGTTCAGTCAATTTTTTTAAGCAAATTTCAGCAGTGAACTATGCAGGTTCTCATGCATGCATATCCATCATGCTAGCAAACAGAGGAATCGGGTAATGTTGAAACCATCAATATCTGATTTAGGCAGATTCTGGCAATCTTCTTTTGTTCAAAATTTTTCATTGTTGGTGGTCTGTGTAAGTTCTTATGTTACCGTTTTGTAAGAACCTTGGACATCTAGTACATTGACCTTTTTCTCTTTCTCTAGTAGTAAACCCTTCATATTTGCCTTTCCACCCAAAAAAATCCATTTGATTACTAAATTGTATTTCTTGATAGTAGGTTATGAGGAATTGAAAGCACACTTATAAGATAAATGTCCCAAAATTGGCAGTTCATACTTTTCATTCCTTTTGAGCAGTCCTCATCCCCAGAAGATATTTGATAAACATCATCAGAATCAGCTTCTGGTGCCTTTTCCTGTGACTTCTTGGCCTCCTCGGATGAATTGTGCTCTTTCTTTCTCTTCATCCTAGCTTTCTTGGAACTACCTATAAGAAAAAAAACTTTTATTTTGCTCATTTATCAAATATGATAATTAAGAAGTGAGAATTATATGTGGCCACTACATTTTGAGCAATTTAACACAAAAATAAATGTGCTTTGTTCAATAATTCATACCTTTCACCCCTTTTGAGCAGCTCTCATCCCCACAAGAGAGATTACAAACTTCATCCTGATCAGTCTCCCCCTTTTTTGATGAACCATCATCCTCCTTTTTCTTGCGCTTAGTTTTCTTGGACTTACCTACAAGAAAAAAGAAAAAAGAGAAACCCTGATGTTGACGCTAAAGTTGCAATAGTAATGTCATTTTGTGAACTTGGTATAGACAAACAAAAGCTACTGCCTTTTTTACTAGTTCTGATCTAGGTTTCAACATTAGTCTCTTTGAAGAGGTAGAAAAAAATGAGGTTTTTTCCAGACTAGCCAATTTGCATAGGAGACATAACTTTATTGTACAAAAAAAAAAAAAAAAAAAATACAGTCATTGAGAACCAGGAAGCAATTCAAGAAATGTTGTGCAGTTTTACATATATGATATATCTATATGCCTGTTTTTCATTTTTACTTTTTATAGATAAATTCAATAGTTAGAATGGGAGAGGAGGGATTTGAATCATTTGAACCCTGGACGCCTCCACTGGAAACACCCGGAGGTGCCAGTTGGTGTCCAAATCTGTATACTTGGCTCTTGACATAAATCTATATAAGCCCTATCTAAGTAAAACTGCAGTAAGCAGTTCATTAAACTCACTTGGGATTTCAAAAAGTCTTCCGCCTTTGGTGTCCAAAGGTGGATGGAGTTCCTTTTGATATGCCAGAGGAATGAGGCCAGACAATTGGAAAAAAATTCTACAGAGGAAGAAGTTCTTCATAAGCTTAACTCTATGAATGGAGACAAAGCACCAAGCGCAGAAAGTTTCATCATTGCTTTCCTCCAGAAGTGTTGAAGTGTGGAGAGAGGAGACAAAATTTTTATTTTCATTACATCCATGCTAGAGGTACGTTTGAAAAATGTCTCATTGTTACTTTTATTGCTCTTATTCCCAAGAAAACTGGTACTTTTGAATTGAAAGATTTTGGGCCTATTTGTTTCCTTGGTAGTGTCTACAAAATTCTCACCAAAGTCTTGAAAACAGGTTGAAATGTGCATTAGGGAAGATCATTTTAAACACATAAAATGAATTTGTAGTATGTAAATTGGGATTTCAAATTTACTTGTTACAAAGATGTGGTTTGGGAGAGAAAAGGAGGCAACAGATTCATTTTCTTTCCTTGTTGTCTACTTTTATATGATTATCAATGGTGCTCCAAATGATTTCATTGAGAGTGGCAGAGATTTATGAAGGTCTGCGGCAAGGTTACTAAAGGCTAGAATGTAATTGTAATCTTCTTCTTATTCTTTAATGAACCTGGCCATTTTTAGCTCTCCTTTCTTTTAATAAAATAATATATCTTATCAAAAAAATCCTATTATATTTTTCTTTGCTTTGGTCTTGTTTGTTGCTAGCATTTCTTCTTAAACCCTTCATCTATACTAGACCTAAGTTCTCCTCAATGTATCAAGATTGCAAAATCAAATAGTTCTAGGCAGCAAGAATCCATTAATAAAATTAAGCCTTATAATTTATTTTTGGAAGAACAAAGCATAGCATTTATTATCTAATGTTAAAAATCAATGAACGCACCATATTGGTCAACAAATTCAACTTCAGCATCTGTGCTGGGCGGCTCACTTTTTCCAGTCAGAGTGTTTCTTTCCTCATTTTTTCTATTTTTCTTCCTAGATGACTCTTTCATTTTCCTTCCTCTGATTGCTTTGATTGAACCATCTGAACCAAATAAATTAACAAAAGAAAAACCAATATAAATTATATATATATTTATAATAAAATAAAATAAAAGATTCTTTCAGCTGTAAAGTTCTTTGAAAAAAAGCATTAGCATGTAAAAACCACATTCACCTTTGATATTGCTCCGAACAGCTTTGCCAGTGTCAATATCATTTCCCTTCTCTCTTTTTCTCTTATTCTTTTCTGTAGGTTTGCTCTTTTCCCTTTCCACTTCCATATTTAAGACTTCATCTGAAAACAACAAAGAAGTTAGGGACTAACATACTTGCCAATAAACTTCAGAATAAATAACACCTGCCTCTAAACACTTCAGCAGCAATATAAATCATGCAATTGTGTCTTGCAAGTAGAAAATCATGGCCAAAATGCAAAATCTAGGAAATCTACCTTGGAAATAAGATGGTCAGATGCATGTATGATATGACCCCCAACCCCGAGCAATTTTACACTGGTCTTAATAAGGACAACCAAGAATTGCATTATTGTTTCACATGATTTTTATTCATCTGCTAATGTATCCATCAGATGAATTACGATCATGAGTTCAATTACATTTCTTTTGATCCTATAAGGTCTATGACTCATCAACAGGATCTGTAAATAGCCCAGACTATTTGAGATATAATTGTTTTAACAATATTGCATTGATATATCTAAATTCCCAAAACCCAAAACCTGAAACCTTTTCCTATCTTCAGGAACCTGCTTGAAGTGCACTTTCTTAGGTAATTACTTATGTCCAATTACTAAAACATGCTTAAGACTCCAATATATTTTTCTGGATACACTATATGCCTTGGTGATTTTCTACTCTTATCTACAAAAGTTGATAGTGTTTGATAGAATTGACCAGTAAGACAATTCTGTTTTCCCCTAAACTCAATAATGCTTGTACACTTGCATCGGTATCCAATAAGCAAAATAGATGCATTGCTGAACTTATAGTGAAAAGGCATAGTATATCATAGTTGATATTTAAGATCACAATCCCATACCAAAAATCCAAAATACTAATTGCAAACCACAAACATCTTGTTAAGTTTACATAATCAACTCATTCCAAATTTTCATATTTTCGGACAACTGCTAAAAAATTTTCAAAGCAGCCGAGGGCACCACCAAATTAGAACAGCAAAATGGATAAAACCCATGTGGAAAAAAACATAAATAAAAAGCAATCCACAGACCCAGAAGCAGAAAAGTGATAATGAAGCTGAAAGCGTAAATTAATATGGAAAAAAAAAAAAAAAAAAAGAGCAGAAAAGGCACAAACCCTTTTGAAGCTTGTCAATATTTTGCCTTTTCTTCTTATTCTTCTTGTGTTTCAGCTGCAAGTCCATAACTTTCTTTTCTTTCCCTCTCTCTATCTGTATACAAACAGTGGGCATCAAAATGGGAGTCATATGTGAATTGGGTTAGAACAATTGCAGCAACAAAAATTCAAATATATTAGCATTTTAATTTAATTTGGAATCAAACATCAAAATCTCAAACAGTTATCCAACATTAAAAAAAAAAAAAAAAAACCAACCTTTGTTGAGATTCGGCTATAACCTGTGTAATTACTCGCAGAGCAGAGAGAGAGAGAGACACACACGGTGGAGGCTCAATTCTCACTAGGCTTTGGCCGCCTGCCTCTCTGAGTGTGTGAGAGAGAGAGAGGTCAGGGACAATGAGAGAGGCTAAAGGGTTTTAGGAGGGAACGGTGTCGTTGCAAACTACACCCCTGGTCCTGGGGGGTTCAACTTCAACTTTGGTTTTTTTATTTATTGTTATAAAAAATAAAAACGACGTCGTTTTATAGGGTTTTTTTTTTTTTTTTTCCCTCATATTCTCCCAAGAGAAACATAAATATACGAATTTTACTGAATATAGATAAATTGTAAATTACATCCCTAAAAGTCTGAGGGTATTTAGATTTTACACTCTAAAGTTTTAGAATTTGAAATTTACCACCTAAAGTTTGGGGTATTTGAATTTTACAACCTGATATTTCAAAATTTGGATTTTACAATCCCAAATTCTGAAACTTTAGAGTCTAAAATCTAAAAACCCTTAAATTTTATGAAGTAAAATCCGAATACCCTTCAAATTTAAGAAGTAAAATCCAAATTATGAAATATTATGGTGTAAAATCTAAACACCCTCAGGAGTAAAATCTAAATTTTGAAATTTCAAAATGTAAAATCCAAACACTCTTTAAACTTAAAGGGTGTAATTGCAATTTACCCATAATTAAATTGAACCCCAAAAGTGGTGGTCCTGTGTGTGTGAGTTGGCAAGCCAGGTGTGCATTTGTGGATGTGCAAATTGTTGTGTGAGAGTATTGTGCGTAACCATTGCAACTATAGCTCATAGTTTTGAAATCCGGATCGTTTAATGAACTATAAAAGAGAAAGGTTCAAAGTTTTTGAGGTCGGACTGAAATCGAACCATAATGGCTGTCATAATTAATTTTATAATTATTTAAAATATAAATAAATATATTAAATTAGTAAAAATTGGAAAATGACTAAAATAGTCCAAATAAATATAGAATTCTATCTTGCAAATGTATTTTTATATCATAACTTTCATAAGATAAATAAAAAATTTGAAATCCTAAGCAAACATAATAAACAAAATATATAACAATATCATAGTTGATTTACTAATTGTCAAAAAGAAAATTATTAATTTACATTTAATTCATGTAAAATTTACATTATAAACTAAATAAATATATATAATATTATATATTTTTATACAAATATATACAATATTGTACATTTTACACAAATATGCATCACATGACTGCCATAATATAATCCAATAATTATTCCCTCAAAGAAACTTTTTTTTTTGGAGAAAGACTTAAAGAAACATAGTTGATTTATCAAAACTACTATTGAAGTAAACAAATAATAAACCACCGATAGACTTCAAGTTTTCAAGTCTCTTCAACAAACAAATTGAGTTTGAGAGTTCTAAGAAAAATAAAAAAAAAAGAACAGTGAGAGAAAGAGAGATCCTAGAGCCATTTCTCACTAGTTTGGAGAGATTTGATCACCAGTCGTCAACTGGAGGTTGTAGAAAACTTGTGGGGGCAAACTTTTGAGTTATTACAGTGTGGAGACTACGGCTGTGTAAGAGAAAAATTTTAGTTTTTTCTTTTTCTATTTGGAAGGATCTTGTAAAAGGATTTTATTTTTTTGAGAAAGATTATTGAAGATCAAGTTATCCTTATACTACTATTTCTTTTTGGTTCTTTGTATCAATTGATCCTTCTTTTGCCTTTTGGTGTTTTCTTAACAATGGCAATATTACCAAGATTCTTTTTTGCTTTTTAAAGCTCTAATTTGAACCATGAGAGCTGACGGGACTGACGAGTCCGTCTCACATGGACGATCCCATCAATATAGACGAAGACACCCTCAGGCCAGACGAAGTAATTATCCACGCTACTGACGAAGACAGCCAGACCATTCAATGCAACCAATTAAACCCAGAACGGTTACAAGGCCAACTGTATGAACCGTTGGAGCACATTGATGCCACATTACACAGCACAAACGTTACCAAGACGAGCATTAAGACCTCTATAACTACTCCAACGGCTAGAAGCCATGAAAACATATATAAAGCCCACACATTGCCAAGAACAAGGTACATACACACTAAGAGACTTCTTTTGCAATGTTACTTTGCATTGTTCATTCTCGAATAGCATCTTATACTGACTTTGGCATTGGAGGCGTTATGGCAGGCACCACACCGGTGACCACCTTTGAAGGCCAGAGATTGCTTCCATCTGACTAATTTTACTGACGAATATATGCTTCATCAGTTTGGCGCCGTTTGTGGGAACGACATTTTCGTGTTCAGACTCGAAAAAGTAATTTCCGATCAACTGTTACTTTCAGATGGAGTCCAATCAAGATTCCGCAGCCTTAGCCCAGCAGGTTCAGGCTCTCGCAGCTGCTGTCGAAGAACTCACCAGGCAAAATTAGGAAATGAAACTACGGCTTCAACAGGAGGAGAATCGATCCAAAAACAACATGGAGGACGAGGGAAATAGCCACAGAATGAGTGACCATCAAAGGCCTACTACTCCAGCAGAAAAAAATTCAGATCTTCTTCAGGAGATGAGGAAGGAGATGGACGAGTTGAGAAATGCCATCAGGGAGAAGACAGACCAGAGCGTGGGTAGATTGGTAAGGGCAACAGACTCGCCTTTCACAGCAGCAGTCTTAGGATGCCAGGTATCGTCGAAGTTTCGGCTGCCATAACTTGAGCCATTTGATGGGCTCAAGGACTAGGGCTTCAGCAGCCCCCTGACGAGATATTGTGCCGTTCCTTTCCTACCACCTTTAAAGGAGCTGCAAGGGAATGGTTCACCAAGCTGCCTACCTCGTCCATTGACAACTTCGAGCAGTTGAGCAACGCCTTCCTGCGTCACTTCATTGGAGGACAACGTCCGAAGAGGCCAGCCGACCACTTACTCACCATCAGGCAAGGAGAGAAGGAAACCCTGAGGTTGTACGTGAAACGCTTCACTCGGGAGACGCTGGAGGTAGATGAGGCCGACGATAAAGTATAGCTGACGACCTTCAAAGCGGGACTCAGATCCAGGGAGTTCATTGCATCACTGGCGAAGAATCCCCCAAAGACGATGGCCGAGATGCTCCTGAAAGCACAGAATTACATGAATGTTGAAGACGCCTTAGCAGCCATAAGGGACATAGAGAAACTAGGAGACAAAGGAAGGAAGGATGACGAGCGTAGGAGACAAAAGAGGGATCGTCAGGATTGTCGGATCAATGACGGGAACAGAAGGAAAGACGATAAAACCCTAAGGACGGTAAAATTTACCCCTCTTGTTATGCCTGTTGACAAAATTTTAACGTAAATTAAGGATGAACACTACCTTAAATGGCCGCAGCCATTGCATTCATCTCTTAACGTCCACAATAAGAATAAGTATTGCCGATTTCACAAGGATCATGGCCATTACACAGAAGACTGTCGGGACCTAAAGGAATAAATAGAGGAGTTGATACGGAAGGGGAAATTGCAGAAGTTTGTGAAGAAGGGAGAGTACAACAAATTTCAAGATAGAAATAAGAGCCAGCATGAGTCCTCGTCTAGGGGCGATGACCGTCAATTCCAACCTCCTCAGAATGTGGTCGGGGAAATACAGACAATCACAAGGGGGCCCATCACCGAAGGATCATTCAGGTCCCTTAAGAAAGCATATCAACGACAGGTGAACAACGTCCACATGACACCCCCGTTGAAGCAGAGACGAACTGAACAGGACATGACTTTCAACGAAGAAGATGCTAGGGGAGTGAAGCAGCCTCACAACGACCCCTTGGTCATAATGCTCACCATAGAAGGATTCAACACCAAAAGGATCCTCGTGGACAATGGCAGCTCCGCTGATATCATCTACTTCCCTGCATTCCAACAATTGAAATTGGATCCAAAAAGACTGCGTCAATTCGATTCCCCCCTCGTCAGTTTCAGTGGTGACAGGGTATATCCCAAGGGCATAGTGACGTTGACAGTAACAGGGGGGACTTACTCGTCAGATAGACTTCTTGGTGGTAAATTGCCCCTCATCTTATAATGTGATTATTAGGAGACCTACACTCAACAAATGGAAGGCAGCCGCGTCCACCTATTGCCTGAAGGTGAAGTTCCCAACGGACAACGGAGTTGGAGAAATAAAAGGGAACCAAGTCCTAGCTAGAGAATGCTATCAGGCCGTCTTGGCTGCGAAAGAGAATCACACATGGATGATTGAAGAGAAAGCAGAAGACAAAATGGAAGCCTTGGAAACAGTGGTATTAAACGAAGGAGAGGCAACCAAGACGACGAGGATATGGACGACACTAAGTCCTGAGATGAAGTCAAGGCTCGTCTAGTTCCTAAGAGAGAACCAGGATGTCTTCGCTGGAACCACGAAGACATGCCAGGCATATCCTCAGGAGTCATTCAACACAAGTTGAACGTAGACCCAGAAAGGAAGCCCGTCAAGCAGAAACGAAGAGTCTTTGCTCCAGAACGAGATCAAGCAGTTACAGACGAAGTTAACAAATTATTGACGGCAGGGTTCATCCGAGAAGTATATTACCCTGATTGGCTGGCAAACATCGTCCTTGTGAAGAAAGCAAATGGGAAGTGGAGAATGTGTGTGGACTTCACGGACCTGAATAAAGCGTGCCCGAAGGATAGTTTTCCTCTACCAAGGATAGACCAGCTCGTGGATTCTACTGCCGGACATAAGTTGTTGACATTCATGGATGCCTTCTCAGGATACAACCAGATAAAAATGACTGACGAAGATCAAGAGAAGACTGCTTTCATCACAAACCAGGGGCTCTATTGCTATAAAGTAATGCCTTTTGGGCTAAAGAACGCAGGAGCTACTTACCAGAGGTTAGTGAACAAAATGTTTAGCAAACAGATCGGCAAGAATATGGAAGTTTATGTGGATGATATGCTCGTCAAGAGTAAGGAAGAACTCGCCCACCTGAATGACCTGAAGGAGACGTTCGCCACCCTCAAACAATACCAGATGAAACTGAATCCTAGTAAGTGTGTCTTTGGTGTAGCCTCAGGCAAATTCTTGGGATTCATGATGTCCCAAAAAGGAATAGAAGTAAACCCGGAGAAAGTGCAAGCCATAATCAACATGGCATCACCTAGGACTGTCAAGGAAGTTCAAAAGCTCACAGGAAGAATTGTAGCTCTTAACAGGTTCGTCTCTAGAGCGATGGACAAGTGCTTTCCCTTCTTCAAGACTTTGAAACATGCATTCAAGTGGACAGACGAATGTGAAGCAGCATTTCATGAACTAAAGCGTTACCTGAGCAACCCACCCCTCTTGAGTCCTTCAAAAGAAGGGGAAAACCTGTATTTGTACTTGGCAGTATCAAATACGGCCGTGAGTGCAGCTCTGATTCGAGAAGAAGACAAGAAACAGCTCCCAGTATACTATGTCAGCCAAGCTTTCCAGGGAGCTGAGTCTAGGTATCCAAAGATTGAGAAGATTGCATTTGCGTTAATAGTGGCCTCCCGAAAACTAAGACAATTTTTCCAAGCAAATCCCATCCTGGTGATGACAGACCAACCTATCAAAAAGTCCATGAACAGGCCTGAAGCAGCTGGAAGAATGGTCCAATGAGCAATTGAACTCAGTCAATTTGACATCGAGTACCATTCCAGGACAGCCATTAAGGCACAAGCCCTGGTGGACTTCATCGCCGAGTTCACTTCCCCAGACGAAGATAAGCTCACCAACGAGGCTGAGAAATGGACGATACAAACCGACGGTTCGTTAGCTTGAAAGAGGGGGGGAGTAGGGGTCGTCATAGTCACCCCAGATGGAGAAGTACTAAAGTATGGAGTTCAGCTAAAATTTCCGGCCACCAACAACGAGGCCGAATATGAAGGGATTCTGACGGGATTAAGACTCGGAAAGGTGCTTGGGGCTAAGAACCTGTTAGTCCAAAATGATTCAAAACTGGTAATTGGGCAGATCCAGGGAGAATATAAAGCAAAGGAAGAGAGAATGCAGAAGTATCTCAAGCTGACGAAACGTTTGGCTCAGGAGTTCGATGAAGTGGAATTCGTACAGATACTGAGGAGCCAGAATATGGAGGCAGACGAAGTCTTGAAGATAGCCTCATCAAAAGAAGGTATGACGAGTGTGGACTTGATGATGGAAATCCAGAAAAACCCTAGCATTGAAGAAGTTCCAACGTTCGCAATCCAGAGCACAAACAGCTGGATGACGCCCATTGTATCCTTCTTCCAAGACGGACACCTCCCTCCGAATACAGACGAGGCCTGGAAGATTAAGAAGAGGGCAGCCAGATTTACAATCCTTAACGACACCCTATACAAGAAAGACTTCTCCATGCCCTACTTGAAGTGTGTTAACGGAGAAGAAACTAGATACATCCTGGAAGAGATACATGAAGGAATTTGTAGGGACCATGCTGGCCCTAGATCCCTGGTAAGCAAGGTTATTCGAACAGGTTATTTCTGGCCTACTATGCAGGTGGACGCAATGGAGTTCGTCAAGAGATGTGACAAGTGTCAACGGTTCGGGAATGTCCAACGACTTCCAGTAGAAAGACTGACGACGATAACGTCCCCGTGGCCATTTGCACAATGGGGAATCGACATCGTTGGCCCATTACCCCTAGGCAAAGGTCAGGTAAAATTCTTACTAGTTGCTATTGATTACTTTACGAAATGGGTTGAAGCAGAGCCACTGGCGACTATCACCGAAGCAAGGATCCGAAGCTTCGTGTGGAAGAATATAGTTTGCAAGTTCGAGATTCCGAGGACGATCATATCAGATAACGGGCGACAATTCGACTGCCAAGGCTTCAAGGACTTCTGCTCAGGCCTGGGCATCAAGAACCAGTTCTCATCACCAGGACATCCACAGGCGAATGGACAGACGGAGGTGACGAACCGTACGCTGCTCAAGATCATAAAAACCAAGCTGGACGATGCGAAGGGCGCCTGGCCAGAAGAACTGCCCAATGTCTTGTAGGCCTACAGAACAACAACAAGAACCCCGACGGGAGAGACCCCCTTCAGGCTCACCTACGGGACTGAAGCAGTGATCCTGGTCGAAGTAGGAGTAACCAGCACCAGGCGAGAAATGTTCAACGAGGAAGCCAATAATGATCATCTACGATTCAACCTGGATTGTCTAGATGAAGTAAGAGACAAAGCCTGCAGCAGAGTGACGAACTACCAGAAAAAAATGACGGACTATTACAACAGAAGGATGAAACTAAGGCGACTCAACATAGGCGACCTCGTCCTGCGCAAAGTAACCTCGACGACCAGAAATCCTACTCAAGGAAAACTCAGCCCCACATGGGAAGGACCATACCGAGTAGTCCATTACTCCAGACAGGGTAGCTACCACCTGGAAACCTTGGACGGACAAATACTCCTGAGGCTATGGAACATTGAACACTTGAAGAAATACCATCAATAGACGTAACAGTTAAATGTATTCATTATTGAAATCAATAAAGAAGTTATTCAGCTAATGTTTCTCTGCGAGCAGGTCTATTCGATTGTAAGTTATTGACGATGACAAGATTCCTAAAAGGGTGTAAGTCACAAAAAGCAAAAAATGGCTAAGGAATAAGATTCCGCCTTGACGGGTGTAAGTTACTGACGAGGACAAGATCCCTAAAAGGGTGTAAGTCACAAAAAGCCAAAAATGGCTAAGTAACAAGATTCCGCCTTGATGGATGTAGGTTACGGACGAGAACAAGATCCCTAAAAGGGTATAAGTCACAAAAAGCCAAAAATGGCTGAGTAACAAGATTCCGCCTAGACAGATGTAAGTTACTAATGACTAAAAGACTCCTAAACAAATATAAAGTACTGCTGATGTACTAGTTATGAAAGATTAACGAAACAATAGACAAAGAGGTGCTAACAGAGTCAAAGATTCGTCAAGTACACAACATGGGCGATTACGTCACCAGCATATCTCAAACTAAAGAACGTGCAATCATGAAGGCAAGTAAGTGCAGAGAAGTAAGTTAAATTAAATTAAAGCCTGAAACGGACTGGCAAATCACCATTGTTTTTACAACTAAAAGCCCATAAACACTGGGCTAAAAATATTGTTTCCAAAATAGATAGAAAGTAAAATTGTTCAGAAATTAGATTTACATAACTGCCCAAAACATAAAGGGCATCCCAAAAAGAAAGAAATTTTTGTCAAGTATCAGGTTCGGGCAGCATCATCGTCAGCAGGAGCATCATCAGCAGGATCGTCGTTAGCAAGAGCATCCATAGGGGCGTTAGGCTCAGTAGCAGGAGATTGAGCTGCCTCGTCTGCAGCCATCTCCTGATCCACCTCCTTCAGGTCCAGCCTTTCCATATTCACTCCAGAAGGGTACTTTATAAGGTATCTCCTCAGGAGCTCGAAACCCTTAAAATACCAACTGAGAAGCACAGTGTTGTACTCGTCAGTGGTTTGAAAGGCTTCAACGGACCTGGCAACTATGGTCTTAAGACTCTCCCTAGCTCCAAGAAGCTGCTCGTCCTTCTCCGTAGTCAATTGGCGCTCAACCCTGAGGTCGTCATTCAGTTTCTTAACCTGCTCCTTCAAAGTATTGGTCTCACCCATGGAGGCAATAAGGTCCTTCTTCAGCGTTGAGTTCTCCGCCTCCAAAACTTCCATCCTAGACGTCATGGACGCCACTTTAGCTTTTTGAGTAAAATACTCAGAAGTAAGATGCAGACTTTCCCCTAACACCTGAAAAGAAGGTAAAAGACGTCAGTAAAAAAAAAAAAAAAAAAAATTAGAGATATCCAAGACAATATACCTGGACGAGCTTATGAACATGACGAGCCGCAACCTCACTGAAAGGGACGCCAAACAAAGCCCTCAAGTCCGCAGATGTCACTACCTCGTGGGCCCGATCCACGGCCATCTTCTCGTCATTCCAAAGGGTAGACGAAACTCTCCTTCTCCTTTTCAGACAATCGCGGCCTTTTGGAGATGGGAGTGCCACCTATTTCCTCCACGGATGTCGTAGGAGAAGCCGTCCTCGTCGTCTCACCCACGAAAACAATCGGATGGACGGAGGAAGTTAGAGCAGCATGGCCTCCCTTTCCAATGACGTGCACTGTCTTCTTTCCCAAATTCGACAGGGGCTCATATTTCTTTGATCTCATCTTCGCATAAAGATCTTTGTTAAATTTGGTCGTCATTTCTGCCAGAAGGGAATACTTGTCAAAAAAAAAAAAAAAAAAAAACTGGTTCCGACGAGTTCAACACTTACTCTTTTTCCCTTCAATCTCAACGTTGCGCAAGATGAAGGAAGACGGGTCCGGACCAAGATGGTAGAAGGCAAGAGTCTGCGGATTTACCAAGTCGTCCCAGCTCTCAATTGTCTTGGCGTACTCGATTGCTTGCTCAACTCGTGCCTTATACCTGCCCTTAAGTTTAGGTCGTCTTTTCACTGCGAAAGAGAAAGGATCAAGAGGTTAGTGACGGTAACAACGAATGCAGCAGAACTAAAGCAACAAAAAGAAATACTGACGCACCTAAAGTCAGGGTTCCCCACCGATGAAGCAACCTCGGAATTTCACCCCAATCTTGGCTGGAGGGGGTCTCAAAATCATCCCCGGACACAAAGAAAAATCTTGATTTCTAGTACTTGAAGGACGAAGGTAACCCTCTAACAATCCTGGTCCTCCTCTCCTAAGGTACCAACTCGTAGTATCCATATTCTTTGGATTCTTTCAAACGATATAGGTGGACGAGCTCACCTACCTTGATCATATCCTTGTTAGCAGCCAACCATATTTCCATACAGTTAACCACTATCCTCCACGAATTGGGCATTAGCTGCCCAGGAGCAATCCCAAAATGATTTAAAAGCTCCATCAGGAAGGGATGGACGGGAAATCTAAGTCCACAAGTGAAGGCAGCCTCGTAGAAGCAGACCTCGCCTGGAAAAAAGTGACAAGCTCTATCCTCGTCACTGGGTTGACGAACGCGAACCCTCTCCGAAAACTGAAACCTATCCTTGAATCTACTCACCGTTTCAGCGTCCAACCCACAGACCTCCTCAAGAGCATGAAAAGCCCTAACCACCCGAGGACTAGAGACGACGGTATCCCTCTCCACTGGATCGCCGCTAAACGATAACCCCGTCTCGAGATCGCTAGACCTAACTTCAGACATTGTCTTTTTCCCTCTCTCCTGACCCTCGAACCAGTCAATTGATTGCCGTATTAGAGGCAACAATTCAGTTAATACCACACTCAGACCACTACCCTCAAAAACTAAGCTTTCAAGACCTGAAAAAGTGCTTAAAGACCCCCCTAAACGTGCGAAAAGAAAAGAAACCGAGTGGCAAGCAACTCTAACCTTAGAGTTACTAACCATGAAAAACCCAAAAAGAAGCACAGGGAAGAACAATACAACTAAACCCCAGGGAGATCGAAAGCAAATAAAAAGAAAAAAGGAAAGGAAAAGAAGGAAATCAGAAACACTACCACAACAAAATGACGAAAGAAAAAACGAGAAAAGAAGGAGAACATACCTTGAACAATGGCAGACTGAGGAAGCACTGCCAAACAGCACACCAATTCGAAGAAGAATAGCAGAAGAAGGCCAACAGAGGAGAAGTAATGATTGAAGATTTTCGAAAAGTGAAAAGAAAAAATAAGGAGAGGAAGAGTTTAAAAAAAAGGCTCGAAAAACGGAAAGATCGGCGGGAAACCCAATAGTCCCACTAGTTGGAGCATTAACTCCACCAGTCAGCACGTGCCACGTATGCCACGATCTGTGGAGCGCTGCCACTTCGCACTTAATATGGAGTAAAACCCCAAAAGTCATTTGCAACCTGTAACCCTTCACATTCTATGATCGTCATGACATGACGAACACAGAATCGGGGGGCAGCTGATGGGACTGACGAGTCCGTCTCACATGGACGATCCCATCAATATAGACGAAGACACCCTCAGGCCAGACGAAGTAATTATCCACGCTACTAACGAAGACAGCCAAGCCATTCAATGCAGCCAATTAAACCCAGAACGGTTACAAGGCCAACTGTATGAACCGTTGGAGCACATTGATGCCACATTACACAGCACCAAACGTTACCAAGAGGAGTATTAAGACCTCCATAACTACTCCAACGGCTAGAAGCCATGAAAACATATATAAAACCCACACATTGCCAAGAACAAGGTACATACACACTAAGAGACTTCTTTTGCTTTGTTACTTTGCATTGTTCATTCTCGAATAGCATTTTATACTGACTTTGGCATCAGAGGCGTTGTGGCAGGCACCACACCAGTGACCACCTTTGAAGGCCGAAGATTGCTTCCATCTGACCAATTTTACTGACGAATATACGCTTCATCAGGAACCGTCTATGGTTTTTAAAACTGGGCGGTTCACTGACTTATTTACATATGCCAGTTTTGGGAGATAAAAGAACCATTTTGGTGAACAGTTCACGATTAGCCAGGTCGGGCTGTACAGTCTGGTCAGGATTTCAAAGCCATGCAATGTAGCTCATAAACCCTAATCCAGTCTTAAACCCTAACACCTCTCTCTCTCTCTCCCTCTCTCTGAGCTTGCTCTACACAAAAATTGAAAGTCCTGTGTATCCCCAAAATTAATTCATAAACCCTAACCCTAAAAAACAACCAGGAGACACCAATGGCGTTTGTTTCTACAACCTTACCACCTCCTCCGATCTTAGCTTCACAATTCCACTCACTCCCCGCATTTCCAGGCACTCTCCAATCCCAATCTCAATCTCAATCTTCCACCATTTCGTTCTCTCACTTCACTATTTCACACCACTATCTCACAACAATCTGAACCTGAACAAGCCATTGAAGAGAAAGACACAAATCACACTCATTTAGTTGTAGTTGATATTTTTGCGAAACCTACTATGGGTGTGGATGATATTAGGAAAGAGTTAGAGTTGAACAATGCTGTAGTTAGTCATGAATTGGTGTTGAGGGTTTTGGGGAAGCTCGAATTGAGCCCCAATGTGGCGAAGAGGTTTTTCAATTGGGTTTTAGAGAGTGATGGTTAGAGACTTAGCTCTAAATCATAGAATTCAATGCTAGGGATTTTGGGTGTTAATGGGTTTGTTAAAGAGTTTTGGGATTTGTTTGAGGTTATGAACAAAAAAGGGTATGGGGTAGAGAGGTTCCAAAAGGATGGGTTGGGTGGTGATGTTAAAAAATTAAAGGCTGTGTATGCCTCTGGATCGGTGGATAATTTGATGGAGAAGGTTGTTCAAAGTTGTGTAAGATTGTTAGGAGTGAAGTGTGGAATGATGACGTTGAAAGGAAGATACAGGAATTAGGTATTGAGTATTCGAGTGATATGGTTAAGATGGTATTGGAAAATGTTGGTGTGGAGCCAACAAAAGCGTTGATTTTCTTTAGGTGGGTGGAGGAGAGTGGGCTGTTTAAGCACGATGAGCAGACTTATAATGCTATGGCCAAGGTGTTAGGGCAGGAAGATTGTATCGATAGGTTTTGGAAAGTTGTTGATTAGATGAGAAGCAATGGGTATGATATGGAGGAGGAGACATTTGTTAAGGTGTTAGGGCAGTTTTGTAAGAGGAAAATGATTAAGGATGCTATGGATTTGTATGAGTTTGCCATGGCTGGTGCAAATAAGCCTTCTGAGGATTGTTGTGTCTTTCTATTGAGGAAAGTAGCAGTTGGTAAACAATTGGATATGGGTCTTTTTTTTAGGGTTGTGAGGATTTATACTGAGAGCGGGAATTTTTTTGACAAATTCTATGCTTGGTGTAGTTCTTAAGTCATTAACTAGTGTTGGTAGACTTGGAGAGTGCAATAAGGTTTTGAAAGCAATGAAAGAAGGTGGGTTTGTGCCTAATGGTCATTTACAAAGTAAAATTGCATTTCAGCTTAGTAGCACTGCTAAAAAGGATGAGGCAAGTGAACTTATGGAGAATATGCAATCATTTGGGTCTACTCTAGATCACAAGACATGGGCATATTTCATTAAGGGGCATTGTGTAGCTGGGGATTTTGACAAGGCTTCTAATTGTTTCAAACAGATGTGATGGGCCAAAAATATATTGACCAATTTGGTAAATTAATCAATTAATTATCCAAGTGAATTAATTAGATTCAATTACATGCAATAAGCGTGGTAATATAAACAAATCACCAACTAAGTTAGATGCAGCGGAAAATAAATTTGATACAGGTGATTTGTTTACGAATGGGGAAAACTACTGAGGCAAAACCCCACCGGGTGAATTTAAGGTCACCATTCCCGAGTATCCATTATTATCAAAACAAATAGTTACAAGTAAAAGGAATTCCAGTACCTAATACCAACCTATAGTTGAACCCTTACCACAATACCCAATTGGACTTGTAATGTAGCGGCAATCTCTCCTTTCAATGCACGACTCCCAATACATGACTAACCAATGTGTTAAGACACATGCGAATCATGTTAGGAACATATGTCAATGTAGAATTGGCTAATCCTTTGACAAAACACACTTTACTTGTAATTGGGTAGATCTAGAGTGTGTTTAATACTTCAAGGAACAAGGTTTCAAGCCCAAGTGTTAAAGCCATGCAAATCTGTCCAAGAATCAAGCGAAGAAGTGCTAGATTTTAAAGCTCGACAGATAGCATCTATCGAGTTTTAAAAGGCATGTTTAGCCCAATGCTCAACAGTTGCTCGATAGATAACCTATTTATCAAGATTTACAAAAACCAGTTTTTCAGATCTGATTTCACACAAATCCGTGTATACATGTTTAGGCTTTCTTTTCTCACAACCCTAAACATATATAAGGATTTATTTTAAGGGCCGTCACGACTGATGCAAGTGAGTGTAACTTGATGCAAAGGTTTTCACAAGCATATTGTGACTGGAGACAATTTGCCTTAGTTCATTTTTCTCTTCAAGAAGCTGCTGCATTTGTACGCCGTAGGGTTTTGTAACTAAGGAACTTCATGATCTTCATCGTGTTAATGAACTGAAGAACTTTGCAGCTAACATCCTTCTTAAGTTGATGGTTAGTCATGTACTTGGATCTGTGCATCGATTGGTTAGTCACGTATTGGGAGTCGTGCATTAAAAACAGAGATTGTCATTACATAACAAATCCAATTGGGTATTGGGGTAAGGGTTCAACTGTAGGTTGGTATAAGGTACTGGGATTCCTTTACTTGTAACCGTTTGTTGCGATAATAGTGGATTCTTGGGAATGATGACCTTAAAATCACCTGGTGGGGTTTTTACCTTGGTGGGTTTCCCCATTCGTAAATAAATCACAGTGTCAACTTTATTTTCTGCTGCATAGTAACTTAGTTGGTGATTTATTTGTGTTACCACGCATATTGCATATTAATTAACTTAATTAATTCACTTGAATAATTAATTGATTAATTTATCATAAAGGGTCAATACATTCTTGGCCTATCACAATGATGCATTAACACACTAACTTGAGGAAGATGTTGGCTGCAAAGTTTTTTGGTTCATCCAACAATGAAAATCAAGAAGCTCCTAGGTTATAAAACCCTTTGCGTAAAAACGCAGTAGCTTCTATAAAGAGAAAGATGAACTAGGGCAAATTTTGTCTCCGGTCACAATATGCGTGTATAATCACTTTGCATCAAGTTGCATCAAAATGTGACGGTCCTTAAAATAATATTTATATATGTCTAGGGTTGTAAGACCCTACACAAATATTCATGGATGTGCGTGAAATCAGATCTCAAAATTCTAATTTCGTAATTCTTGATAGATACAGGTTCTGTCGAGCTTCAACATTAATCTTCGATAGAAATGATTCTGTCGAGACATCTGTCGAGTTTTAATGAACAGCACTTCTTCACTTATTTCTTGGTCAAACTTGCATGGCTTTAATACTAAACTTGAACACTTGTTTCTTGAAGTACTAAACTCATCCTAGATCTACCCAATTACAAGTAAAGTGCGTTTTATCAAAGGATTAGCCAATTTGCATCACATATGTTTCTAACAATTCCACATATGTCCTAACAAGATGGTTGAAAAAGAGTGATTTTCTTTTGTTGGTTATGCATTCCACATTTTGTTAAATGCTTATTGCCAAAAAAGCAAAGGCATGCAGGCTTCTTGTTGAACTGGTGAATGTTGAACAGTTGAAGCCATGGCATACTACATATAAAGAATTGATAAGTAAGTTGTTGGTTCAGGGTGGGTTTCAGGATGCTTTAAGTCTTTTAGTTTTGATGAAAAATCAAGGGTTCCCACCCTTTGTGGATCCCTTTATTGAGTATGTATCAAAGTCTAGAACTGGTGATGTTGCTATCAACTTTTTGAAGGAAATGACTTCAAAGAAGTTTCCAGTGACATCCGTGTTTCTTCGTACATTTGAAGCCTTCTTCAAGGCTAGAAGGCATATTGAAGCTCAAAATTTCCTTTCCAAATGCCCAGTCTACATTCGTAACTATGCTGATGTCTTGAATCTCTTTTGTTCCATGAAATCTAGAAAAGGTTCTTTTGCCACTAATGTGGCTGCGTAGGTTTTTTTGTCTGTATTTCCTTTTGTTTCATGTCAAATTAATGTATCATGATATTTCTTCAAGAAATTTTGGTATGCATATTTTGTATTCTCTTTCATCCAAAATTGTTGACTATTGTGTCATCATAGGCTTTTTGTGGCTAATAAAATATATGGTTATTTTACTTTCCTAACATTTTTCTCTTTATCGTATTTGTTTTATAGGTACAGTAGAACACTTATTGTGACACCTCAAGTGCTTAGTGATTGACTAGATTATTGATGAGATTAAAGATTTCCAATTTTCTTAAATGGGCTAGGGGAGTTACTGTCTTGGGTTGATTAACATTACGTATCTGAAGTTTGAAATAGATTCTTTGAAATATCAATTGACTAGGACTAGCCTTGCAATTTTTCCTGTAAGAGATTTCTTTTGACTTTTCTTCTGATATTCATATATGATGTTTATGATCTTTCACTGTGCTTGCCTTCTTTATACAATGACTTGATCCAATCCTTTATTCAATTTATTTTATGGATTTCGGTACTTGGCAGTTTCTTAAGGCATGTATATTGCAGCAAAGTTGGCTTTTCTAGATTGATTAGGTTTTCTTTTTTAGAAGCACAAATATGCTGCATTTGTCCGGCTTTGATAAACTCTAGCATTGCTAAGCATGTTTGTTGTGGTTCCATTTTATGCTGTTATTGACTTGCACTTATGAGTTATGACAACTTATTAGAACTTTAGATCATTAATTTGTTACACTTCTTATTTGGTCTTTATTGTGATTCATCGTCTTTAGACCAAATGGCGCCTCCTTTCCTAAGGTGATGGTGACATAATGTTTTAATCCCATATTGACGTGAATTATATTGACAAAAAAAAAAAATTTGATGAGAACATTGTGCAAGTGATTTCTGGTTAAATCAAATTGTTAATAGATCTTTCTTTTTGGCACCCATGGTATATATTTGTGGAATTATGCTATTAGACTAGATAAGAAGTGTGGTTGGTCATAGCTGTTATTACTTTCTTCTAGTGTCATCGACTCAATTTTATATTTAAGCATGGGATTGGATCAGTTTATGCTAATATGTGGAGTTGTTGCTCCACTCCTATTGTATTGAGAATCTTACTTTAGTTCCTATTAGAGATTTTGGGAGCTTATTCTGTGTTTAGCTTATTTTGGAGCATTAAGTGGGTCCCCTGTCACTGTTGATGTGGGCCCATTCACTGTGTAAAAAAGCTAGCTTATTTTTGAATGGTTTGCCCAATATGGAACCGTTTAACAACGGTAATATTCTAAATATTTCCTTTTCCCTTTAGCCTAGCTAGGGGTGTGTCGGTTCGGTTTCGGTCGGTTTTCTAAACGTTGGCCAACCGAAACCGAAATTTTCGGTTTGTGAAATTCTCAACTGAAACCGACCGAAATAATTAGAAAACCATCGGTTTCGGTGGTATTTCGGTTTCGGTCGGTTTCGGTCGGTTTTCGGTTAAGCACATGGGGCTATCTATTTTTCCAAAACTCTAAGCCAACATCACACATCACAGTCACAAAAAGAAAATAACAACTCAACAGAAAATAACAACTCAACATCACATTTTTTTCAATAAGAAAATAACATCTCAACATCAGATTCACAAAAAAATAGCATTGATTTAGTATTAAACAAAACCCAAAATACAAAAAAAGAGAGAGGGTTATCAAGAAATTAAAAAGAGACTAGAGAAGGTCACCGTGAGAATGAAAAGATCAAGCCGCGTGGGGAGGCCGGCGTGTGAAGGCATGTGGAGGCGGCAGCAGAGGCGTGAGGCGTGAGGTCGATGGAGGCGTGAGGGAGATGGAGGCGTGAGGCGTGAGGCTTGAGGGCGATGAGGGAGATGGGGGCCGGCATGCGTGAGGGAGGGCAATTAGGGAGATGGAGGCCGGCGTGCGTGAGGGAGATGAGGGAGATGGAGGCGTGAGGGCGATGAGGGAGATGGAGGCCGGCGTGCGTGAGGGAGGGCGATGAGGGAGATGGAGGCCGGCGTGTGTGAGGGAGATGGAGGCGTGAGGCGTGAGGGAAATGGAGGCCGGCGTGCGTGAGGGAGGGCGATGAGGGAGATGGAGGCGTGAGGGTCTGAGGGAGATGAGGCGTGTAAGTGAAAGTGGGGTAGGTAGGGTAAGGGTGGGGTTTTTATTTTCTTTAGTTTCAATTAGTTTCTGTTTAATTTAATTAATTTAAGTTAATTAGTTTAATTTTAGTTAATTAATCTAGATTAACTAATGGGCAGTGGGCTTCTTTCAAAAAAAAAAAAAAAAAAAAGGCAGTGGGCTTGAGTTATTTTGGCAAGGCCAAGCCCACGTTTAAACACCTTATATTATATATATTTAATATAAAATATAATATAATAATATATTTCGGTTCGGTTCGGTCGGTTCGGTGCATTCAAATCTGCAACCGAAAACCGAACCAAAATTTTTGATTTTTTATATAATAAAACCGAAACCGAACCGAACCGAAACCGAACCGAAATTTTTGCAACAGTTCGATCGGTTTGAAGCGATTTTTTCGGTTCGTCGGTTTTTTGCACACCCCTAAGCCTAGCGGTGCGAATCTCCTCTTCAATTCCCATAACCTGACTTTCTCCTCATCAATGTCACAACTCCTTACTCTTCATTGCTCTTTAATTTCATATCTACCCACCAACAACCCAAATACTCCCTGAATATTTCCCTTTCCCTTCAGCCCAGCGGTGCGAATACGCAAAGAAGATCTCCTCTTCAATTCCCACAACCCGACTCTCTCCTCATCAATGCCTCAACTCTTTCCTCTTCAATGCTCTTCAATATCATATCTACCCACCAACAACTTAAATACCCCCTTTTGTGTAAACCCCCACTCTCTCTCTCTCTCTCTCAGTTATTTCATTGAGCACTTTAGCTGCAATTGGTGAAGAGCCTTATCTCATTGGTAAGATGGCTATATTTTCTTATTGCTTTTACACTCTGCTTCGTTTTCTTTATTTTCCTATCTAATTATCCGTTTGTTTCTCAAGAAAATGTGAGTACAAGAAAAAAGAAGTGAAATTTTGAATCTTTGTGTTGTTTACTCTTTTGGGTTTTTGAAGAACAACCAAAACTTGTGTTGAGTGAGTCCCCTGTGTATAGTAGTCTTGGAAATTTCATGGATTTATGGTAATTCTGTTTCTTTATGGGATAATGGCAATTTAGTTGTAAAGTTTTCATTTTGGGGAGTTTTTGACAATTTTGTTTTGATGAGTGTAGGTTACTGGGTTTGCTGTACATTTGTATGAGTTGGGGTATTGGAGGGTTAGTGTGTTTCTGAATAGGGCATCATAAGATTACTTTGAAAGAAATGGTGGGATCAATTATTTGATAACATGTGTTACTGTAAGTGCATGTGTGTTTATGCAAGCCGTGATTTAAATGTAAAGAGCTTACCATTATGAACAAAGACATCCTTTGAGCCAAGGTGTATTATATTCCAGTCCTAGCAATGTGTGTGTGTGTGTGTATCTTCCTCTGCTCTTGTATAGTTGTTTTCTTCTTTACTTCCCCAGGAAAAAAAAGTTGAAAGTACCCTATTCTTTCTATGCAGTTTTGCTGGTCTTGTGAAGGGCCCATAGATTTTTCATCCCTTAAACTCACTCCATAAGGAAGACCACAATCCACAAGGAAGACCACAGTCCACGCTAAACCAATAACAGCTCCACAGTTCATACTGCAGAAGTAACAGCTCCGTAGTAGGGTAACTCTTTCATGATGATATTAAAAGTTACACAATCATAACTTTGTTAAATTGTTACTCTTGTTTGTTGCATGTCTTTATGTACACAATTTTTTTTTTTTTTTTTTTTTTTTTTTGTTTTGAGAAAACTATATACACAATGTTAGTTGTCTTTTATTTAAGTGAATGTGCATTAAGGAAAATTTACACACAACGATGAGATTCTAATTAGGAAGGTTTCATGGAACATGGCTTGGAAGGTGTTTGTGCTTTATATTTGTAATTTTTTGAGTGTATGATTTATTTGAAATGATGTTTATGATTATAGAATTTATTTGTAGCCAAAATGGTTAAAGGGAAGCAATAAGAGTAGAGGATATTTGAGAAAGGAAGGGTATGACGAAGTGATAAAGTAGTAGAGGCTGATTAACAAAGTGGTGAGTCAAGTCCAAATTAAAAACAAATAGGATCATCTGAGAAAGGTATGAAAGGTATGGAAGCAGCTTTTTGAGTACGAACCATATATATGTTATAAAACTCGAGTACGAACCATATATATGTTACATGGATGCTCTCATGCATGGAATGCATGATACTTTCTTACATGGTACTCGAGTTTTATAAACTCGAGTACC
The DNA here is from genome assembly GCA_019022515.1 of Quercus aquifolioides. NCBI lineage: Eukaryota > Viridiplantae > Streptophyta > Magnoliopsida > Fagales > Fagaceae > Quercus > Quercus aquifolioides. The sequence goes on along the minus strand of CM032327.1, from coordinate 50,648,852 downwards.
ATGTTCCAAGCGCTTCATCTTTCTTAGGATCTGTTTAGGATTCGCTTATTTTGCTGAAACTGAAAACTTTTTACAAAAAGTACTATAGATAAAGGTAAAAGTTAGCTAAAATAGTACCGTGAGACCCATGAATAGTATCAAAAAGTACAGTGGGACCTATGAATAGTAGTAAAAATAAGTTGAATAATAAAATAAGTTGGCAAAAATAATTTTTGCCAAACACACACTTAAACTTGAGTTCCGCACGTCAGCGGCATTTTTTATGGAACTCAAGTGTTTGAAAGTCGAGTTCCATGTCAAACTCGAGTTTCAAAAAGTTGGTGAATTACTAAATATTTCTCAAACAGTGGTAAAACACTAATAATTTTGGCCAACAGTGGTATTTGGTCATTTTGGTCACAATACTTTCAGTAAAAAGTTTTCAGTTTCAGCAAAATAAGCAGATTCCAAACAAACACTAGATAAGAAGTGTGGTTTGTCATAGCTATTCCTACTTTCTTATAGTGTGTTATCGGCTCAATTTTATATTTAAGCATGGGATCAGATCAGTTTATGCTAATATGTGGAGTTGTTGCTCCACTCCTATTGTATTGAGAATCTTACTCTATTGAGAATCTTACTCTAGTTGCTTCAAAATTTGCAATATGTTCCAAATAAGCAGACTTTTGGGGTCTGTTTGGTACATGTGTTTAAACACATGTTTTCAGTTTTTAAACAACATTACACGTATTTTCATACACTTTTTCACTCACATATATTTTCAAAAAATACAAATAACGTTACTAGAACAACATTACCAAACGGGCCCTTGATGGCCCATGAACTTAAATTCTCTTTTATTTAATAGTGGAAAATGTGTTGGTTTAACAATATTTTTTATTGGATTTGATAAGAGTTTTGAGGGCCGTGGGTCTTTGTTTCTTCAGGTGGGCCATTGTTTTCTTCAGGTCTGTTTATTATCGTCGCTGGCAGATGTACTGGATGTCTATTGGACCCTCAACCTAGTGAATCCTTTTGGGCTTTTTTAACATTTGTTGCTTGCTTTGAATGGGTTCATCCTGGTGAACCTCTTTCATTATTTTTTCCTCTAAAATGTTACTCTTAATCTTAATCATTGGTTAGTAATTACTTTTTTTTTTTTTTTTGACAGAGTTAATTACTTTCTTTAAAACAAGGGGTAAGTGCCTCCTTTCCTAGAACCAGATTAAAAATGGTGGCCATTTTGTGGTTAGTGTTTGCCTCTTGGTCTTTTTGGTTAATCACGAATTAGCTCGCTTTTTGCTAGATTAAGCATTGTTTCTGTACTTGAATAGAATTTACTAAGCTTTGCTTCATGAGTTATTAATAAAGTGCCAAGAGGCTCGTAGTTCAGCTGACATTTATTAGTATTTTCAACTGAGACGGTCAGGATTTAAAACCTCCATCCCCTTATAACTATTGAATTATCAAAAAATTAATAAAATATTTATGAGAAGCTACAATCTTATGGTTGATATTACCACTTTCAACTATTTTTCCCAAGTGAGGCTTTATTTGGTTAATATGCAACATTCCAGGTGGAACCAAGCTGCAACAGGAGCAAATTTAAGCTATAAGCTGTAATTTGGTACTATATGTTGTTAAATGATTGTAAATTGAAGACAATAATGTTTTTACTTTTTGGTAATGGAAGTAACGCGTTCAATTTATGAATAACAGTGTTGAGGGACCAGAACAGTAGCTTTAAATCTATCTGAACATGCATGGTCTTCAAGTTAAACATATTTTATGTGCCTTCCTTCACTTTGAAGCAAAGTTAAAGACTCAACTTTTTGCAAATGTTGTGGTTGGAAGTATGGATATAATAATTCAAATGTAGAATATGTGAAACGTGTGTGAAACCATATAATTTCTATGTCCTATTCAAAGAATCTTTTGGCTGTTACTAATAGTTTATTTGTCAAATTCATTACATAATGATTCTGCAGCTTTTATTAGTAGTGGAATTGATTCGAAAAAGGATTTGTCAAGAAATTATTTACGCGGAAGAACAAATCAAATTAGATATAACTTTACATTTTGCTAATCGAAGCTGTAAATGTAGTTTGACATATGGTGCTCAATTTATATTCCTCTTTGAGTGACAATGTGACATTATTGTCCATAGTACACAATGAATATAATGGTGGGGAACCAAAAAAGAAATTTGTTTCAGCGAGTGTGGTCTTTTAGCAAAATGTCCAGAGGGGAAGAAGATGTTGAGAGAAATATGTCCATCCCACATAGGTAAAACGCAGAGAATATTCAATTAGATTTCAAATTAGAATTTAATTTTACGCCACATGTTTTATCTAATCTAAATTTTATAATTTTTTTTACCAAATGAGTTAATTTAGTGTAGAAAACGAAGAATCTAATATAAATAAACCTTAAAAAACATAATCATATATCTAACTCTATATATAAAATTAGAGTAAGAGAGAGTTTGAATGATTTTAAATTTATAAGCATTTTTTTATAACTAAAAATAATTCAAATTTATAAGTCATTTATGTAATATAACATGACTATATATGGTCTATTATTAACTAGGTAATATATATGTATATATATATATATATATAGCTTTTTAAAACCAAAGTTTAGAGAAAATTCAATTATAATAAAAATTAGATTTTGCTTTTGTTAGCTTTCCATACAAATTAAATTGTTTAGATTTTGGCTGTAATTTTGTTTTTGAACTAATGAGCATATTTTTTATACTATTTATATTCAGATATTTTGTACGTAAAGATATTGAATATAACAAACCGTAATTGAGTTGAACAATTTCATGCACCTATCTCCATTCAATTTAGGAGATAATATTTAATTAACCAATTTATTATTTTATTTTGTGTTATATTTAGTAGAATTTCACAGACAATAATTGTAAATTGATATTGTATATATAGTATCCAATAGTAATTTTCAAAATTATATACTTAATAACAATATAATGAGAAACTTGACGTAATCAATATTATGAAAATTGTAAAGAAAAACTATTTTAATACCTCCAAACGTCCTAGTCAAACTATGTCTTATATGTTTAATAACACAAACTAACTTCAATAGCACCTCTACAATTCATCATTCTCCTGCGAAAGCATGAATTAAATACTAATTAAAATAAAGGAAATATACTTTATCAAGATCCATTCCTTACATATAATAATTGCAATTTGCTTTCTGCTATCTTGGAAGCGTGTAAGCGTGATTGTTGTAATGCCTTTGTTTTCTAATGAAATTGCAATTTTTATAAAAGAAAGAAAGAAAAAAAAAAACCATTACTTACATATGTCTGCATCTTGATTCTTGAATGTATAAGCCATTATAGTGTACTATGTCCAAAGGAATGTGCATTATTTTTGTTAACTAATTTTTAATTTAATTTTACCTTTATTTTTGAGTTGTTGGAAATTGATATTATGAATTACTCTTTTACGTTATTTACATTTTTTTTTTCCTAATTTCAAGATTCTTCATTTTGTTAATTTTCCCATTGCTATTGTTCCACCTTGTGATTCATTATTTCTATGAAACTCTTTCAGTTGAATACATCAACTTTTCCAGGCCAAGACATTATTGCCAATCTGTCCAACAATGGACCGAATGAGACTTGTCAATGAGCAAAACGCAATGAACATGGCCAAACAAGTCAATATGGTAATATATGATTCTAGCCTGCTTGTCCATCTTATCACAATATGTTTCAAATTTGTTAAATAGAACGTTCTTTTTGGATCTTTCTAATATGATGCATATACACAGGAATGTAGGTTAGAAGATGACGAATAACATTCTAACAGAGAGTGTGACAAAAATAGCATCAACTTGTGATGATTAGTAGCTATTGCATCCCCACTTACTCCACGTCTTTGTGTTACAATGCATAGGGGATTATAAGTTAATAAAAATTGAATCCATTCTAGGCCTCAGACTAGTCTTAATCATGAAATTAGAGCTATATATGATTATGAAGAGTTTGTGGCACATTTTGTTTTTGGGTTTAATCCTAGTGACTCTTGTAGAAGACTTGCTGAAATAAAAATGATATATAATTACCCCCATCTTGCGACTCTCTTTGCATAGTGAATAGGATTGGATCATGTACCATGATTTTCTAAGTACCAACTTAATCTAAATCTCGAATCTCATTCAACTTTAAAGTAAGTTCGGTAATAAGGTTGCTAGAACAAGCCGAAAGCATTAATCATTGCTTGAACCCAAAGCTATACCAACAGATATGGTGGGTGAAGTGGAAGCAGTAACACCTTTAAAATTTTAAATGACACAAAATTGGTACTTTTCTAGTAAAACTCTTTCAGCTAATACAAATATACAGAAAGAGAGTTCTATCAATGGAAAACGGACAAACAAAAGTATGACTTAAAGACAAGGATTTGGATTTCAATCTTTAGTTTAAATGACTAGAATAAAGTATGAAATGATAACCTTTTTTTTTTTTTTGTTAAAATCTTTTAAAAAGATTTGAGATTTATTAATATATGGATTTGAAATGAACCGTGTGTTAGATGTCATTTTGAATTTATAATATCAAAAAAAATTATATTGAAACATAACAAAATCTCCAAACTCTTATGATCATGTGTGGTTAAATTTATATCAGATAATTTATAATAATATTTTTTCTCAAATTTATTGATTTTAAATATTCAAATCCAAACACAACCATGAATCAGTTATGAAAGGTCCCTAAAGACCATGGACAACTCCACATTGAAGGCAGGTGGTCACAAAATTACCCTGACTTGGAAAAGTTATAATAATTATATATAAATTTTAAAAAATTTTATGAGTTGTCTATCCTCAAAAAAAATTTGTGACCACCCTAAATTTTTTTAGGTTCAACAAAATTAAACTTTGGTCTCCTTAATAATATATTAGATCTTCTAAAACAAAATGAAAAAGCCCAAAAAAGATTTTATTTAACTAAAATTTAAAAGAGATGTAATTTGTAGCATTGATAATAAAATTGCAACAATTTCAAGATATGAAAAATCATAAAAAGAAATTATGAAATTTTATGTATTTGCTTTTTTTTTTTTTTTTTTTCTTCTTTCAATATATAAAATTCTTTTTTTATTAGATTTTTTTAAATTAAGTTCCTTAATGGTCACCCTAAAAAAAATTCTTGGAGCGGCAACCACTAAAGACCACTACACATGCATCACTTTATTTATTTATTTTTACAGAACCAAACATAAGGTGAATGCTTAGTGACCTTTCTTTAGGAGGCAGATTTTCTTGATGGAAACTAAAAAGGGTAGAAAAAGTAAAAGAGAAACAAGGTGGACAGAGAGCCAAAGAGTAATTATTGTTTTACAGTTAATGAGGATGTAAAATAGGGGAGAATGGGACATGGGTCAAAATTGTTATACAGAGATAGATATAAAGTGAGCTGATGAGTCTTTTTCATGATGTTAAAACATCATTCACTGCAAAGTAGGAAGATGGACCATCCCCCTCAAAAAAAAGGAAGATGGGCCAACGTGTTCCTTCAAACAAGCTCTCTCTTATAACCCATGTTGGTACTTTGTACAATGACTGTCTTTTAACGTGTGAACATATGAAATCGCTTTTGCTTTCCTGCCCATGACCCGCCATTGTCACATTATAATGTTACACCTTATAATTAACGTAGAATAATGGTTTTCTTCCTTTTTCTTTCTTTGCTACAATAATTAGCAAACTTTGGTTCCATGGTGTTTGAAGAACTTATCGAGTGATCTCCATAATAGACTATGCCCATTGAGGTACTAGCCTCCCTTCTTAAGTTCTTACATCATACTACTATTTTGTTTTTCATGTTTTTATATTAAATGTTTAATATACAACAAAGCTACAAACACACTCAATTTTACACCCAATTTCATAACCTATTGAAATAGTCGATTGTGAGTAGTGAATTTATGCAAAAAATTGTGAGCACAAAGTATCCATCCCTCACAATTGACTATTTTAGCATGTTGTGAAATTGAATGTATCCCTAAATTTATTCTTTAACATAAAATATTGGCACTTTAAAATGTTATTGTTAGTTTTTTTTTTTTTTTTTTTTAATTATTATTTGTGATTGTTAAATAAGCCTTGATCTCCTACGATTTGTGTTAGGTGCCTTCTTTCTGCATGTAACCTCAATGTTTAGGCTGGTCATTTGCCTTCTAATACTAGTGCATAATAGAAGAAAATGATTCAATATTCTCGGTGTATAAGATGATGCTTGAGAATCATTTTGCTGGAAATAATATCATTTTTAGAACCAATTACTATCATTTCAAACGTCAAATAACTTTGTTTAGGGCAATTTAACCATTACTGAGAGAGAGCTGTAAAAGAAAAATTAGTAGAAGTGTGAGAAAAACTTAATTAATATATAGCCACAGAAGACCACACATAAAAATAAATAATTAAATAAGTTAATTATATAGGTAATGGCTATTCAAACTTTTCATTTAGATATCGCTTTAGAAAGAGCGTTCATGCAAACTTTTGAAAGGTCAGAAGTTCTCCAATTAGGGGCACACAAAAGATGCTCCCATTGTGCTTAAGAAGAACTTCTGTAATAATATCACTGACATTATTATGGAAATGAACAAATATATATTATTGAGATGTTTAGTTGTAATATTACCAATTAAATATTTAGGGCACATGCATGATACTATGAAATGAACACTGGAGATTATGAAGTGTCTTACAGCTTCTTAGAACCACTAAAAAAAAATTAACCCAAAAAGAAAAAGAACATAAATAATTTTTTTTGGAGGACCATAGTGATTGATATATATGTAAGTGTTGTAACACATATTTGAGTGGAGGGAAAACTGTGGGGAGTGAACTCTGAGCAATGGGGACAAGATGGGGTCTAATGCTTCTGCAAGTCTTAATTTTGCAGACACTGACAAAGCAAGAGTCATGTGGCTCTGTACTTGAATTTGTTCAAAGGAAAGTAACACTGGGGGTGGAAGTGATAGCTCATCCTTCCTTCCATTCAAACCATCAACAAACTAAGTAAACAAACATTATTAGTTCCTACTCATTTGGATATTCCAGAACTGGAGGACCACATATTTGCATTTGATAAAATTCTTATTATTATTCCCTCAGTGACCTTTGCTATAAGCATTAGATCAATACGGGCATGTTACCACCTTGTTATTGAACTAAGCTAATAAGCATCATTTTGCTTGCCTTTGTCAATGATTAAATATAACAACATGAGCAATGATCATCTAAATTAGTGCTACCTAGCTACCATTTCAACTTTTAATATAACTAAAGACAAAGTTTTCTGTGAATCAGATTGAAGGAGTCTCTTTCAACCTGTTACATGACGATGCATATGATTTAATGTAGATGACTTAAACCATTTAGCAAATCACATAATTTTTAGAATTACACACAGAATACTAGTTAAAGTCACCAAGTAACAAAATAGAAGAAGAAAATTCTGCCCAATAACTAATAACTAATGCTTTCAACTTTATAATGGGGGTCTATCTTGACATTCAATATCTTTTGGATCAGCAGAGTAATAATTTCATTTCTTCATAGTTCATTATTTTACAGAGGCATGAAAATTATCTTATGTATTATTGTTCTATAAAATTTGTTAAGGAATGCTAAAGATACTACAAATTTTATCATATAAACCTTTAAATTGATATGTCACTAATAAAACATAATTAAGATATATATTTTTTATGTTATTAAATTTCACTACATAAACCTTAAAACTGATATATTACTACTAAAATAAATTCAGACATTTATTTATTATATTATTAAATTAAATGACACTAATCATATTTATTGTCAAGTCAACTTATAAGTATTTATAGTAAAATTGGTAGTAGTTCTAATATATTTATTAAATTTGTTTGTAATATGACACAACACCTTCAATTAATGCAATAACTAATTAGCATTCAAACTTGAACTTATAATAAAATCCATCTTTAGGGAGTGACGAAGTCAGAATTTGAATTTAGAGAGGTACAAAGTTGTTGTTGATGTCTCTCTCTCTCTCTCTCTCTCTCTCTCATTATGAGTAAAAATTGTCACATACACATATACATGCAACATAACACACTAAAATTAACAATATTAATATATAGAAACTAAAAGAACTAGTTTAATCAATTTATAATTTGGTAAATTAATTTAATTGCTCACCCACAAATTTTCACAAAAAATAACAAGTTATTGCCAAAAAAAAATTGTTTTTTAATTAATTTTTAGAGGTAAGAGCAATGTTTTTTCCTTCTCTTTAATTGAAATTATTGCTTCCTTATTTTATTTTTCTCTTACCCTTACTTCCCTTTTGTTTTGAATGCAAAAGTTATTGATGAAATAGTAATTTTTTTTTATATTTTGGTTAAGTTTTCTTAATAATGTTTAGAGGAAAGCAATTAATACATCGATAAAAAATAGTGAGATGATCCAAATTGAGGGAAACCAAATAAGCGTAGAGAAAGACCCAAAATAACATTAGTAGAAATAATAAAAAAGGACTTGACAGTTAAGGAAGTAATAGAAAATATGACTTCTAATAGAATAGAATGAAGGGAAAAAATACATGTGACAGACACAAAATAATATGTTGAGGATCCATAACCGATCCAAAAACATTTGGAATTAAGGCTTGTTTTTGTTTTCTTAATAGTGTTTGACAAATAAAAAAAATGATAATCATCAATTACTTTTTCTATAAAATATGCCAACAAGAAATACATATAAGAGAAACAATTATATCTATATAAAAATACACTAAGACAAAAGATGGGAAAAAAAATCATCTATGCTAACAAGTGCTGTGTTTTTTTATTTTTTTATGTGAGAGAAGGATGACGTATTCTTATGTAGAGGCATATTTTGGTTTTTATTTTGGGGACCCCACCCCACCACACCAAAACATAATATTATGTTCACCGTAAAATTTGGAGAGTTACCCAAATATAAGTGTCTTCTTGTTGAATTAATCAAGGCTGCTACTTCTGAGTGTCTATATATCTTTTGGTTAAAAAAAAAAAAAATTAGATATAAGTTAATTGTTTTCTTTATGATTGCTGAGTTGCACATCCAATAAGTTTTAAACCTAGCTATCCAGTACACATAGAATTATCATATTCCTCAAAAAAAGAAAAAAAAAAGTTTAGAATTATCGTTTGTAGCTGACTCATTCTCAAAGTTAAATTGAACATATACAGATGTCGCTTTTTTAATTAATAATATAATTTAAATGGTAATTTGTTTTTTAGATTAAGAGTGAGCACTCATGGTTTTTAGGGTAACACCAATTTATTAAAATGCAAAATAGGAAAGTATTCAAAATTTATTTAAACGATGATAAACAACTCATTTACAATCTGGTAATTTTGTCTCGCATTTAAATAGAAGCTGAACATTGATTCCGTAGTGGAGCCGAGGAGGACCCTAGCTAGGATACGATCATATCATAGCCATAGGGGCCTACTGAATTGCAAAAGACATAAGACATATATTGATGGTTGATCATGATGCATGGTCTATGTCACTCAAATGGAACACATCTTCTTCACTCACTCACTCGGTCTAAAGTTAACACCTAACTACGTCATGCTCTGTCTGCATGTCTACATTAGTATAAAGAGTGTGCTTGTGATGTTTACCACCCAGCCTAACTTGTTCAATTACGGAACAATTCTTATGCCACCACTACTCTTGTTTCATCACTTTGTCACACGACTCCGATGTAATTGACTGGGAGTTATTATAATACTACAATTTTTACCATATCATGTTTCGCAACTATTATCGCAAATTATAATTGATTGTCATTTTCACACAAATCATCATTATTTTTTTTTTTTTCAGTATTTATAATCTGCCATATTAGAGTTGTGACAAATTTGTGATATAAAAGATTATAATCTGAGATTTTCTCAATAGACAATCACTTTCACATTAATCAATTATTTTTTTCTTCATCACTCGCAGTTAGCCGTCAAAAGTCGCAAAAATTTTATCCCTACACTTTCTCATTAATTCAGAAAATGAATTAACCCATGGTTAGGCAATGATTGGGTACTAGTAATAGCACTGTAAAGGGACAGTCAAGCCAAGCCAAGCCATTAAACCACATGTTAAAAGTGGGCAGTCCATGCAAACTACTTTGCACACGAGTCATGTTCTGATATGCTGTCTAATTGTAGTATTTGCACATGCTGGTCACCCTAAAATGTTAGTTCTCACGTACAAAAAGCTGAAAAGGACAAACCATATGCCGACAAATAGTGGGTTTAAACTATATCTTGGATAATTGTATCCAAAATCGAATTTTACGGTCAGTGAGCATCTAAACTAATTGAGATGCCATTTCTTGAGGTGATGTAAAGAAACGGACAACAAATGCCTAGCTGTCCCCAGTTTTTTTGGCCCTTAATCCATGGGCATTTTTGTCACTGTCTGATATTAAAGAACTCTGTTTTATTCTTCTGTTTGGTCAATTTTTTTTCCTCTTTCTTTTTCTTAAGTATGATTGGTCATTAAGATGCAAATGGGTTTCTATCCCTTTCTAAGCACCTAGGAGGTGCCCGGATATGCAGGTTTAGTTATAGAACAAGTTCATTTTAAGGCTGTTAACAAATGGGGTTTGGCTATCATCATCATCTTGTCTCTCTCCTATAATCAATTCCCTTCAAAACTTGAGCTTTATATTATTTTAGTTCTTTAACAATGTGAAAAAAAAAATATAATTATGAATAAATAAATAAATAAACAGAGAGGTGGCAGAGAAAAATAACATAAAAAATTAACATCATTTGGTCTTATTACCCGTATCTATAACATTAAACCTGAAACAACTACATTTGTATTGTACTATTCAGCTTTATTTATCCTTTTTTTTTTTTTTTTTTTGAGAAATAGCTTTATTTATCTTGTATGTGCTATGATGATACATAGTACATTAACTCTACTTTATCCTTGGACTAGACATAAGGCCATAGTAGTATAGCTAGTAGGGAAGGTAAAAAAATTTTAGCTTTTGGAGACCAAATCATTAACCAAAAAAATTTACAATTTATGAATGAAAAATATGCTTCAAGAATAAACATACTGTGAAAAATAAAATTGGTGCTAGCTTAATATTAAAAAAATATAGCAAAAGAAAATGGATAAAGTTATTATTTCACAATACATTTTAAATCAATCATTTTTAAAATGGAATTTGGCTTCTTCTTTTTTTAATCTAAAAAATAATCTATGAATGATGCTATATTAAATGCATATATAGTATTTCCCATTAAATGTACAATTGAAATAGCCCTTTAGAAAATCGTCTTCATTTTAATTGCAAAGTCTAGTTTCGACAATATTTATGACTTAAAATTTTCATCTTTTAGTTGTAAGACAAAAAGAGTAAGCACACTTACAATCACTCTATAAATATGTTGGTAAGTTGTTGATTTTTTAATCCTTACCAACCATTTGACACATTATAGAAAGAACTATTGATGAATAGAAAAGCATATGTGTGCTTTCAATCTCTATTACCATCCCCAATAAAGATTTGTAGGGGAAAAAAAATAAAAAAACAACTCATAGGAAATATTGATAAAAAAAAAAAGGAGGAAATGCATGTGCACACATAAGAGTATGAAACTACTTAAATAGAAATAAAAAAGTGAAGGCCTGTTTGTTCTCACATTTGCATATTGAACCACAATAAGATTTTGGATTAATAAGATTGTACAAGTTGAAGAAGTACTTGCAATAAGAATAAGTGGTTCAAATTTCCTAGAGTATTCGACAAACTACAGGTTAAGAAAAGCTTGCAATTGGAGTGAGAGGTTCAAATTTTCTCAAGAGATTGTTGACACTAGAAAGCACAATGCAAGAGATGACCATGAATGCTAAAAAAATCTAACTTCCAAATAACATTTAAGATTCATGCTACAAACACAAATAATTTCACAATAATTACGTTAGTAAATTTTTACTAATTTTTATATGAACCCATCACTAACATCGCTTGTTACCCATCACTAACAATTTATCACATCAACCAGATGTAAAATTTTTTGTGTCTAACAACTTTCTCTAGCATATAAAGGGGTAAAACCACTAAGTTAATTTTGAGTGGTCTGGTGAAGTAAGGTGGACCATCTGGTTAGGTACATTCACAAAGTCACTGCTTACTGTTTCATCCACATACCGTTATGAATAGAATCTATAGATCATAGATGTGAGTACTTTTGTTACTTTATTTACTCCCACTGTGGAAACTTAGCTCCACTCGCAACCATACCACGTGTAATTACAAACACACAGCAGCAAAAATCTGATACTAGGTTTTACTTTTTATTTTTAATGCTAATTATATTAAACTTCCCAAACTGGATGGCCAGTGAGTTAGATGGATCTGTTCATTGTCTGGGAGTTAAGTGGCATTTATATTGATACGAGTAATGTTATATATATATATATATATATATATAAAATTCATAACAATTTAAGTAATAAGTTTTTATTAGTTCTCATTTAAACTCACTATTTGCATCACTTTTTTATTTATCACTAATAATTTACAACATCAACTAGTGTCAATTTTTTTTTGTATCTATAAACTTTTTTCATTTGTACCAATAAGACATCTACTATCATGAATAGTGTGTATATATATATATATATATATATAGGGTCTGGTTAATGGGTGCTCTTAGATCATTTATTAATAGATCATTTTAAGAAAATTTTATACTAATTTTATAAAAAAAGAAATATAGAAATTGTTAAAGAAATCAGTTTTTTTTTTTTCTATAAAAAATTTCTAAAAACTGTCAATTGAGCTGCTAGTCTTTTGGGCTAATAATCTCAGTTTATTGATATCAGTTTATGCACATGTTTGTGGTAATTGCAAAGGACTTAAAAGCCCATTTTGACTGCCCCCCGGTAATGGGATGAGCCAGTAAAGTAAAAAACATGAGCAAATATAACTGAGGACGACTCTTTTAAACGCGCCTTCGACAGGGGCTGGAAATTGTATCAATCACTTACTTCCATAATTTGGAGAGAGTGTGTGTCCTACCTTGAGAAAGGAGGAAGAATGGCAGCTTTTGCTTTTTAAAGTTTTTATCTTTTGAATAGATTTTGAAGAACGACTGTCTGCTGAAGTTATATAAAGCAAGAGCATGTGTGTATTGTTAGCTCATAGTGCTTTGTGGAATCTATAAAAGCACACCCAACGTTATAACAGCCTAAAAGAAACCAACTTATGTAAATAAAAAATATATATATATATATATAGCAGTACATAAAATTATATTTAAAATTTGAGGGAATATTAAAGAAATAAAAAATAAAAAAAGGAACAAAGATCCTCAAGGGTCATAGATAGTGGGTGACCAAATCCATCATCAATCTCGAGCCCGGTACCTTGAGATTCCCACATTCTCAATACCTCAGAAAAGAAAAGGACTGTTGTATTTGGGATTTTACTGAGTGGCCAAATTCAGGGAATGTTGGATTCCCCACAGTGCTAGGCAAAGCATTTCCATCCAAACCCAAAAATTAACTGACCATTTTGTGATGAATAATCCCATAATATATATATATATATATATATATATATATATATATAATAGAACAAATTTCACAATGAATTTCGTTATTATTGTTAAAGTGACAAATTATAATTAGTAAAATAAATGTGATGTTTTTAATGATTTCATATAAAAGTAATATTATACTAGTCATAATCAACCACTTGAATGACAAATTGTGAAATCCCTCATTTCTGTAACATTATTGAAATAAAAGAGAGGGGGAGAAAAAGATAACTCATTATTGACCAAGAAAGAATTTTTTCCCAATGTGTGCATGTCTTACGTATATTTTAATTTTTGATTCACTAATCACTATAATCTTTTTTTTTTTTTTTGAAAACACTAATCACTATAATCTAAGTGTTCATATATATATATATATATATATATATATATATATTATGAGTTGGGTTCAAGTTACAGCTAGTATAACTTTAAGCAATGTTACACCATCCAATAACTTGTTATTGAATTAATATTTTGAAAATTCAACCGTTAAATTACCTGTTCTATATGTTCTTAACATGCATGCCAATTTTCATATCAATTGGATGCTATTTACCTTTTGATCCATAAACTCATATTTTATGCATTATTTTAAACTACAAAATTTTGAATTTTAACAATTAATTGATGACATGGATATTAATTTTTGATCACCTTGAAATTTTGCAAGTATAAAGAATATACAAAGATAATGTAATCTAACGGTGAATTTGTCAATATTCGCATCTAATTAAAAAATATTGAGAGATGTAACATTGCTTAGAGTTACACCATGTGTAACTTGAACCCAGCCTATATATTATATGATATTTGTCACGCTTAAGTGCTTTTTGCTTTTAATTGAAGCAGTGGGGAGTGGAAAAATAGCACACCTCTTTTAGGCCAATGCATGATTAACACTCCAGGGAAATTTCCTATTCTCTCCTCTATATTTGATTATTTTTGTTCTTTTAAGATAGAGTCCTCTAGATTTGATTATTTTTGTTCTTTTAAGATGGAGGCTATTATATAATGTTCTCTTTACAACATCCTCACTCAATGACAAGCATGCTAGTTCCCTTTATGCAACAACAAAAAAGAAAAAATACTGTTTCTTTTTTCTTGGGTCTGACACAAGATTTTTGGTGAATGTGATTCAGAAAAGCAGAAGTGCGTTGTGATCTGGATATTACCTTAAACAAAAGAAACCAACTTGAGGGCAAGTTTCTATCTAGTAACTCCATCAGCCACCATAAGCAGGCTTAACTATCTGTGAGCACTTAGTTGTAGTAAATTTTCAATTCAATGGCAATGATAAGAAGAGAAGTTTGTCTATGTTTTGTGGCTTTTCTATGTTTGTGGTCTTCTGCAAATGGATTACTTTCTTCCAAAGGTGTAAACTTTGAAGGTAACTCTAAGATATTCTTTTCTCCTACTGCAACAATGGTGTTCTTTAGCTTAATATATGGTGGAAAATGAAAATTTTCATCTTGGTGTTTTATTTTCAGTGCAAGCTTTAATGGGAATAAAAGAGCTTTTAAAGGATCCCCATGGTGTCCTTGAGAATTGGGATGCTGATTCTGTTGATCCATGTAGCTGGACTATGGTCACCTGTTCTCCAGAGTTCCTTGTCACTGCCCTGTAAGTCTTATTGCAATTCTATTCTTTATATATATATATATATATATATATATATAAGAAGTGTTTTCTCCTTCATGAAAATATCAAAATTCATATAAGAAAAGAAATGTGTTATGAAGTCTTTGAAATGGTCTTGTTGCAGAGGTACTCCTAGTCAGAATTTATCTGGTACACTATCTCCAAGCATAGGCAACTTAACAAATCTTGAGATTTTGTAAGTTCCCATGTACTAGAAAAGCAATTTGAATTCTTCAAATTGGTTCTTGTTTGTAATTGGTTTTAAATAGTATGTTGTGCACTACTTTGCAGGCTCTTACAGAACAACAACATTACAGGACCAATACCAGCAGAGCTAGGGAAGCTCTCAAAGCTTCAAACGCTTGATCTTTCTAATAACTTCTTCAATGAGGAAATTCCCCCCTCTCTTGGTCATCTGGGAGACCTCCAATACATGTAAGCATTTCTGAGTTAAGACTTGATGCTCAAAAAGTTTTTATGTATAAGAACTATGATAAAACTTATTGTTCCTGGGTCTATATCTGATATGGGTTACTTGAATTGGGTATAGGCGACTTAACAATAACAGTCTCACTGGAGCATTTCCGTTGTCATTGGCTAGCATGACCAAACTTGCCTTTCTGTAATTCTCTTGACTTCTTTTTGTGGCATTATGCTCAATTCTATTATTTCCATAATTGGAATATATTTCTGAAGATGGTTTTATTTTTCAGTGACTTGTCCTACAACAATTTTAGTGGACCGGTACCCAGATTTGCTGCTAAAACTTTCAAGTATCTCTCTCTCTCTCTCTCTCTGTTTGAGGAAAAAATAGAATCAAACTCTAAACTTTTATTGCTCCTTCTTCCATTTCAATTTTTGCAGCATTGTTGGAAACCCTCTGATCTGTCCTACAGGTTCTGAACCAGACTGCAATGGGACAACACTCATGCCAATGTCCATGAACTTGAATAGTTCAGAACGTATGGAATTCTACTTTGATTGCCCAAAATTTGTTCTTAAATAACTCAATTCTTATTTCCCTCAATTTTCGGTTTCATTGTTTTTTGTGTAACTTGTGGATTCTGACCTCAATTTCTTTGCACTCTAGCTACTCTACCTTCTGGCGGACCTAAAAGGCACAAAATAGCCCTTGCCTTTGGCTTGAGCCTCGGATGTCTCTGTCTGATGGCCCTTGGATTTGGTTTATTACTGTGGTGGAGGCAAAGGCATAACCAACAGATATTCTTTGATGTTAAAGGTTAGTGATAGATGATAACACTTCACAAACTTAAGCATTTTATATGACATCACATGTGTTGGTGTACTCAATAAGAACTGGCTAAGTTATATGCCATATCTCTTCTCATGAAATTTCAGACCGTCATCATGAAGAGGTTTCCCTTGGAAACTTGAAAAGATTCCAATTCAGGGAACTTCAAATTGCGACGAACAACTTCAGCAGCAAAAGCATACTTGGAAAGGGTGGTTTTGGAAATGTGTACAAAGGAGTTCTCCAAGATGGGAGTGTTGTAGCTGTCAAGAGGCTTAAAGATGGAAATGCCATTGGAGGAGAGATCCAATTCCAGACTGAAGTTGAAATGATCAGCCTAGCAGTTCACCGAAACCTCCTTAGGTTATATGGGTTTTGTATGACACCCACAGAAAGGCTTCTAGTTTACCCATACATGTCAAATGGCAGCGTTGCTTCTCGTCTCAAAGGTAAACATGTTTACAGACAAATAAGAATAAGAATAAATGTTATGTTGCTAAATGCACCAGCATTGCTGATTAGACTCCAATTGATTTTAACAGAGAAACCAGTGTTGGACTGGGGCACTAGGAAGAGAATTGCCTTAGGAGCTGGCAGAGGACTTTTGTACCTTCATGAACAGTGTGACCCAAAGATAATTCATAGGGATGTGAAGGCTGCAAATATATTGCTTGATGACTATTGTGAGGCTGTGGTGGGAGATTTTGGGTTGGCAAAGCTTTTGGATCACCAAGATTCACATGTCACCACTGCAGTGAGAGGAACAGTGGGGCATATA
The DNA here is from genome assembly GCA_019022515.1 of Quercus aquifolioides. Classification (NCBI taxonomy): domain Eukaryota; kingdom Viridiplantae; phylum Streptophyta; class Magnoliopsida; order Fagales; family Fagaceae; genus Quercus; species Quercus aquifolioides. The sequence goes on along the minus strand of CM032327.1, from coordinate 50,631,547 downwards.
GCTCCAGAATATCTTTCCACAGGACAGTCCTCTGATAAAACAGATGTCTTTGGATTTGGCATCCTTCTCCTAGAACTTATTACAGGCCAGAGAGCACTAGAATTTGGAAAGGCAGCTAACCAGAAAGGTGCCATGCTTGATTGGGTGAGCACAAATGAAATTTTACATATATAGCTAGACTTTCTCTCATTATTCTATTATTGACTATCTCTTCAGGATGATTATTTATGCTTACTTATCTGTTAAAAGTCTCTTCTCTTCTGAGTATCATTCATGTTGTGTGACATTTATGATAACAGGTTAAGAAAATTCATCAGGAGAAAAAGCTTGAAATGCTTGTGGATAAGGATCTCAAAAGCAACTACGACCGAATTGAGCTTGAGGAAATGGTTCAAGTGGCACTCTTGTGCACCCAATACCTTCCAAGCCACAGACCCAAGATGTCAGAAGTAGTTCGAATGCTTGAGGGTGATGGCCTTGCAGAAAGATGGGAAGCTTCTCAAAGAGTAGAATCAACCAAGTGCAAGCCCCATGAGTTTTCTGCATCAGATAGATATTCCGATCTCACTGATGACTCTTCATTGCTAGTCCAAGCAATGGAGCTTTCTGGCCCTAGGTGAATTCATTCCAAAATTGATTCAATTTTTTTTGCTTTATTGAAAGTTAGAGATAATTGAAGGAACAAGTTATAGTTAAAGCTATTCCACAAAAGTAATGAAGATTGGAATTTTGTGTTGTATAATAGCGGTTTATAGAGCTCCGAAAGGCTTTGATGTTTTCTTCAATTCTCAATTGTACAGAATATTTGAGTAACTGACATTTTCAGATAGTAAATTTTCTTATTGGTCTTCTTATTGATGTATTTAAAAAAAAAAAAAAAAAACTATGGGGATTACCATTAAATCCCCAAGCTTTTAAGAACAATGTTCATGACTTGGCTTTAGCTTATTCCTCAAAATCTGTTGCAAATATACAACCCAAATATCTTAGTACATGCTTTTGCCTGGAGCAGAAACTGGTTCAAATTGCTACAAATCTTTCAAAGTTTGCATAAGATACTTTTGAACATAGGCAATAGTGCTTATGAGCGTAAGCTGATAACCTTCACATGTTCTGAAGCTGGTTCAAACTGCAACAACACTGAGTTGGGAATTATTTCGCCTCCGTATGTTACAATAGTAATGGTCTCAAGCACCGGCGAATGAGCAAGAATAAACTTGATAAATTCACATTCATGATTTGTGCTCAGTAAACCTCTTATCTTCACTACTTTAAGTTTGTTGAAGTACAAGTCTACCAGGCACTCTGCTCTTTGAAAATCTAGGAAAGAAAACCTCCAGAATGGGCTCACCTGAAACAGTCAACAAAATATTGTCATACGAAAGTCAAACTCCTAACATTAAAGAAGTTACAAATAAAAATTTCAGCCAAGAAATTAAAAAGGAGAAGAGAGCCTAAACTCACTGAAATTATGAGTTCCTCTAAACTTGGGGAGCTACAAAGGATGGAAAGTAAGACCTTGACAACCTTAGAACTGTCCAATCTTGCATCCCTTAGGTCAAGTGTCAAGAGATGGTTGAGCATGGCAGGAAGCCTATCTGGTACATCATTATAAGCAAGAAACTACAAACAAATGCACAAAGAAGAAAGAACATACAAGAAAGATGAGTTGTGAAGTAAGCACAGGTAAAAAAATAAAAAATAAAATAAAAAAGAACGATTACTACCTCAAGAAAATTACTGGACAGAATAAGCTTGTTTATACTATATAGACAACCAATAACCCTGACCAAATTGCAGGCTTTTCCTTGATTAGAGTGCCGGGGCTTGACCCTTAAGTGAATATCAACAGTAGAAAGAAGCGGAACATTTTTGAGACAAATATCTTCAAATTTGGAATCGATTTTCAGATACTTTAGGTTCAGATTGCTGATTTTAAAAACAGTTGAATGATCAATGTTTATCAATGTCAATCTCTCAAGAACTGGGCAGTTAGCAATTAAACTTTCTAGTGTATCACTGCTGATGTAAATGTGAGAAAGATTGAGGCTTATAAGAGAATTCAATCCTCTGAATGTAGGAGATAGCATGATTATGCAACCATAAAGTTCCAAGCAACTTAACTGTGGACAAGAGAATACCTCAGGCGGCAACTTAAAACGCTTAATAGAGTCAAACTCCTTAAGAATCAACTCCTTGATTCCTTTATCTGTTAAAAACCAAATCCACTGATCCAGATCACAATGATTTGGCATGCAATAAGCTGCAAGCCTAAACTTCTCTACTGGGCCACCATGATTTGATTGGACCTGATGAATGATTTTCAGAATTACTTTCCATCTCAGTACTTTGTCTGATAAATAACTGGGGAAGCATTTATCATCAATATTGAACCGTGAAAGGCCAGTCCATTTATATCTCCACTTACTTGATAGGATGCTAGTTCTCACAGCTTCTTTTAACGGTATGTGCACAAGAATGGTGTCTAATACATCCCATGGTAGGTTGCTAATCCTATCAATGTTTGTGTGCCTTATCATTTCAGCCATACCAGGCTGAACAACTATTCTGACTTTCTTTTCAACTGATTCTTCAGGTGAACAAATTTTAACAGATGTCAATTCTTCAATAGAGAAGATACTTCAGATGAAGAGTGAACTAACCTATGGAAAGAATAGACTCAATTTCAAACACAAGGTACAACAGGAAAATGCTCAAACTTATCAAAAAATTAATGCAGGATGAGATGAAAAAAGAATATCAACCAGACAATATTCATTAAAAATAGTGAACAGATACTTCATGAGAGATAATTAATCAATCTCAGCAGCAAAATATAACTTCGCCAAAAACAGTGCCAATAAATTTCCTTTCTTATAGTGCAGGATGGTACTACCAATGGGCTTAATTGATTTATTCTTTAAAAAAAAAACAAAAAAAAAACAAACAAACAAAGCAATTCATAAGATATGTAACGATCTCTCATGATGTGCAGGGCTAGCAAAACACCCCTACATACTACATAGTGCATCTCCTAGTCCTTTTGGCCCATAAACTCAAAGCCACAGCGCCATTTACCAAAGTTTTATCAGCTAAGGCCAGTTGTCATTGTGAAACTGAAAAATGAAAATGTTCATATTGATTCTCCACCAAACTCCTCTTTTTCATATGACATCACATATCAGAAGTAAGCAGCCTCACATGCCCCAAAAGATGACAGGACTAAACACAATGAACAAGGGAAGCAATATCCACCATCATGAAAGGGAGGCATTTGGTACTATTGCCCCAGCCTTTTCAGAAGCAAGAACAATGTTCTAAGCCACTATAAATTGTCTCTAATAAGATAAAGATGTATAGAGTGTAACTTGGGTTATATTTAGCTATACTTATAATAAAGAACAATAAGATAAATACGAGATCTCAGTGTTTTAGTCTGATAATAAAGAACAATATCATAGAGAGGTCACCATAGGTTTCAAATCTTACAGTATATATAATATATATAGGATGCAACAAACCCAGATCATCCACCCCTTTTTCTCTGTGTGTGCGTGTGTGTTTTCTTTTAAGTCAATTTGCCTCAGGTCAAATACCCAACTCAAGTACAAACTAAAACCCATATTCCTTTCTCTCCATTCGGTTGCTGAAAAAAAAGCAAGAACGTAACAAAACCTGAAAAATCAAGGACAAAACTTCAACCCTCAATCAGCTATATGACACTCCAAATTCTCGTTTATTTTCCCAAGGGAACATTTCTAAACAAAACAAAGGAAAACCAATCAAAACAACAATTGGGCACATGCCATCTTCAAAAATTCAAAACAATCAACAAACTCAGCACTCATTTATCAACCAAAAAAGCACACTGAGCTAATAATATATACATATCAATAAACATGTAAGCACACATAATACATGCAAAAAAATTGAAAATATATACAAAGAGAAGGAGAAGAAGATTATGACCGTGGCATCAAAGAGATGATCAGTGGTGGCGGCTACTCAGATTGAAGTGGAGGCTGTGCCAACTGACAACAACAAAAGAGGATTCTTTGTGCTTTTTTAGGACTTCGCTTTAAGTAGTTGGGCTTGATATATATATATATATATCCAAGAGACCAACCCGCTTGAAATTCTTATTTCCATAAAAGCCAAAAACTACAGCGGCTCGCTTTGATGTACTTGTACTTTGTTTCCACAATTATCGTTTGTAATAGTTATTACAAATTATCGTCTGTAATAGGAATAGTCTAATTCTTCTGTAATTGTTTCTCAAAAAAAATATAATAATAATAATAATTCTTCTGTAATTCTTCTTAAAAAAAAAAAAGTATTGTGTAATTTGGTTATATTTTTATAACTCTTTCATAACAACTCTAAAGTGAAAGGTTGTTACTTGCTTTTACTATAGGTAAGAAATTAATTTCAGTAGTATTTACAACATCTGGTACACCAACAACACTAAACAAGAAAATAATCGGTTAATGAGCTATATGAGACAACTTATCTATAGGGAAAATTGCTAAGTCGAAGAGTACTAATATAAAAAAGAACAAAGTTTGGCTATAAATTTGGTTGTAATCTAAGACTACAATTTTACTTAATATCTTATTATTGAATGTGAAATTTGACAAATCCACCATTGGATTACATTTTCTTTTTATGTCTCCATGCTTGCAAAATTTTCAAAAGATCAAAAATCAATAGTTATTTCATCAATCAATTGTTTAAATTGCAAATTTTTGTAGTCTAAATTTATGTATAAAAAATAAGTATATGGATCATATAGTAAATAAAATCGGATTGATACAAAATTTGATATGTGTGTTAGGAGTTTAAAGAACATGCAATCCAATGGTTAAATTTTTAAAAGATCTAGTAATATTAATTTTTTTAAAGGAAGTTGTAGTTTCAGGCTATAACTAAGTTTGTAGCCAAATTTTGTCCATAATATCAAAGTTATGGTGGATGACAATATTTCTTACAATAAAATTAATTTATTATCATGTATCTCCAAAGTGTAAAATGACGGAAAATTGCCCACTAACAAGGAAGTAAAAGGGAAGACAATCTCTTCTAAGACATGAACAACATGACAATTGATACTGACACAACAATATGACAATTCTTGAAAAATTAGTTACTTCTATGAGATATTGCAACGATAAGTTTGGTTGTAATACATTATTGCTTCAAAAAATTTGCTGCAATAAGTATGAAGTACATTTGTTTGAATAATATTCCAATGAAACTTGTCGATGTCTATCGCTGCTGATGATAAGAAATTGAGATTTGAGAGACGAAAGGAGAAATAATTCAAGCCTTGTTTGGATTTTTTTTTTTTGATCACTCATCACTCCCCACTCAATTTCCGTCACTCATCACTCATCACTCATCACTCATTACTCATCACTCATCACTTAAAACATCCCACCCCGTTTGGCACCATCACTCACTTGTCATCACTCAATATTTTTCAACTATTTGTAGCCCCATACCTGTAATTTGGTGCAGCTTTTACTTTTTCTTTTTCTTTTTCCTTCAACCCCCAGTACAACTCACCAAACCCAGTGAGAGAAATAAAAAAAAAAAAAAAAAAATCCGAACCTAGTGAAAGAAGAAGGAAAAAGAAAAAAAAAAAAAAAAAACCCAGCCAACGGAGACCAGTGAAAGAAGAAGAAAAAAAAGAAGAAAGAAAGAACCCAGCCAACGAAGACCTGTGAAAGAAGAAGGAAAAAAAGAAAGAAAGAAAGAAAGAACCTAGCCAACAGAGACCAGTGAAAGAAGAAGAAAAAAAAGAAAAAGAAAAAGAAAGAAAGAACCCAGCCAACGGAGACAGTGGAGAAGAAAGAAAAGAAAAAAAGGTCAAAAGTTGTGGCTGACCCTGATAGTGGGTCCCTTCATGTGTGTTTAATTACAAAAATGCCATTAAAAATAGAGTTATGGAAACTAAAAACAGTTAAAATGTATTTTTAGTTTCCATAACTCATCACTCAGAGAATTGAGTGATAGAAACAAAAACTGGAAACAGAGTTATTGAAATCCAAACAAACTTTTGAGTCATGGGTTCCACCATTTTTGAGTTATAGATTATGAAAACATAGTTATGAGTTATGGACACTAAGGCCCTGTTTGGTTTATTTTTTTTGTTCACTCATCACTCTTCACTCAATTTTTATCACTCATCACTCTTCACTCTTCACTCTTCACTCAAAAATATCCCAATTTTTATAACTCAGTTGCGTGGGCTGTTTGGGTGAAATATTTCAGTGGTTTTTTCAATTCAATAACTCACCTTTATGTCTGTCACTGGGTCCCACAAAAATCAATTCCAACACAGGTGCACAAAACGGTCACAAGCCCTACCCGCGTTGGCTCTCTCTCTCCTCTTCACGCCCTTTCCACAACAAAGCACTCTGTTCCCATCTTCAACACTCTCTGAGCACACAGCAACGTCTCCACTCTCTCACACCGAGCATCCGATTTTCAAACCCTCACTCCGCCTCTCATTTTCTGCCCTTCACTTCTCCGCCTCCACTGCGTTAGATCCCTCCATTGTGAAGAGGGCTGAAGGTGGTTTCAGAGGTTCCTCTGTCGTTCCTCATCTCGAACTCCAGAAACCCAAACGAAGGAATCCAGTCTCCCAACTCTGAACACAACCTTCAACGAGGTATCCCACGTTGCTCATCTTTCTCACCTTCAACTTGTAAACCCATCGCGGCACTGTGGGTCTGGTGAAGAGAAATTTGTGGCTTGATCTATTGGTACGATCTTATTTTTTTCCCTTTTTATGATTTTGTCTATATATTTCATAAATTTGTTACTTCAAAATAAGTAAATATATCTTGAACAATCAAATGCTGTGAATAGAAGGTTGGATTTGAAAATTTTTATGTTAGGTTTTCAGTAATATGAAGATTGTAAGGTGTTGTTCAATTGAAGGGGAAAAGGGGGGGCGGGGGGTTTCAATTTCTGTATCTTGTTTATGAAGACTGTCTTTTGCGGGCTCCAATATCTGCTGCCTAATGCTTGTGATGACTGTTGCGGGTTCCAATTATGTAGTACTATGTTGTGATGACTGTTTTCTAAATGGCCTAATTTTTATGTAGCAAGAGAAATTGTTTTTGTTGATGTTGTCTATTCCCATCTATTGAAACTGCATTGATCATATGTGCATTGTGGTTCCCTGTTTTTGTGAGAGGAAGGAAACACTATTGTTGGCTTGTTTGCCTTATCTTTTTTTGAACATTGTTAAAACTGATGTTGGGGTGTTTGTCTTTTTCTTCTGAATTTGTTGAGAGTTAATGTTTTTGTAATCATAAGTGTCCAAAAATAAGTTAGTTCTTCTCTTAGGGTGACTAACTTGTGGTCGAAATAAAATTCATTTTTGGTGATTAGAGTATATCCTATTATCTTTTCACTGATAATTTTTCCTTCTTTGCTTTAACATTGTTTAGGAGGGGTCAGCTGACTTTTTAAAGTTGGATCATTTTCTTGTTTGTTTTGCTATTCTTTAAACACTATCATCATATCTTCTTAAAATAATGTATGAATTGCACTAGGATTTAGTTTTATTATTGAGACTCTCTTTCATTTGGTACTAGTGTATACACATATCTAGCTTATATGATAACATAAGGTAGATATTAAACTCAGAATTTGTGGCCATGTACTCAGGATTGTGAGTCTGGGATGACCATCCATCTCTGCTTGGGTTGGTCTGGCAGAGGAAATACCAAATTTCCAAGTAGTTAAAAAGTGTCTTCCTATATAGGAAATACCAATTTTTTTTTTTTTTTTAAAAAGTGTCTTCCTATATATGAAATATTCACTCTATTGTGCTTCCTTTGAGGGATACTGAAGGTTTTCTAATACATGCTTCCTTTCCTTTTGTTTTTTTCTATCTTTGTGCCTTTTAATTGGGTTGTCTATATATGTAGGGGTAGGGTTTCAAACAATGTCAGAGGCAAGTAGTTATAACACCAATTCTAGTCGACATTTGTGTGACATGGACCAGTGTGTGGTGCGGACGTCTTTAAAGCTCCATAATTTTGGTAGGAGGTTCTATGGCTGTAGACATTGGAAGCCTGTGAGTATCAAATGCGCTTACTATTGTTTTCAATTCATGGTTAAAACCATCATGCCCCTCAACTCATGTACATACTTGCATTGTTAAATTTGCAGGATAGTGACCAACATTGTAAGTCCTTTAAGTGGTTGGATGGTAACACATGTAGGCGTGGTGCTGAAATAGCACCAATTGTAATAGCTAAATTTACTAGGCTTGAGGCCGAGGCAGCTATAGCAAAAGAAAATGAGACTGAAGCCCGAGCATTGTTAACAGAAGCACTTCAGAGGGTAAGAGCAGCAAAACGTGATGCTGAAAAAGCAAGGGTTGCGGAGCGTATGGCCAATGACCGGGCACATAAATACAAGACTGTGTTGGTTACCTCATGGCTGACCTTTGCCATATTGATTGCCATGTTGTTTGTGTTTTTTCGTATGTATAGTGAGTTTGGATTACGGCAAATGTGTTTGCCATGAATCTGAATGCGTACATGGGCTGCATAATGTAATATTATTAATGTTTTGCACATGAAAATGTATTGTACGCGTGTTGGACCAAAAATTGTAGTGTAGGTGTTGGTCCTAGCAATGTATTGTATGTTGAACTTTTAGTGGGAATGTTTTGTCAACACTATTATTGTATTATAATATGATATTGTTTTATAAAATATCATATTAGTTTACAAATGGTATGGCAGTTTCAAATATATACACACTTCAAAGTATCAATCCTCTGTTTTGTTAATTCATCTTCACATTGTCACCAACGGTTACATATCCATGCATGATTCATATAATTTATATAATAGTCATCACCAAGATAAAAGTAAGTTTGAATGGAAATTTGCAATCAAGAATACATAACCCCAGTGTACGCAAATTTAGTTTATACCACCAACTTCAAAACAACACATTCCAGTGTACATAGCGCAATATTATTATAAACAAATACATAACATCTGCTGAAAATTACAATACATTGTAAATGCTAATCGCCTGGCCTATGCTACCAAGTTTATAAATATCAAAATGTAAGCATTTACAATACACCCTATGTGCTACATCAATTCCTACGGGCGACATAATCAACCCACATAGCATCGGTGATGTCATCCCTAAAGTGGGTCATACGTCTCTTTGATGCTTCTGACATCTCCACAACATGCCTCTGGTCTGCGGTGCTGGTGGAAGCTCCACTGTTGCCACTACCGGGCGGAACAACAGGATTTCCTTCATATTCAACATTGTCCCATGTGTTAAACAATTCATCACTACGGTTATTAATGCGCATAAAATTGTGTAAACAACAACATGCAGTAATCACATAGCACTGCCTACTGCGCTTGAAGTTGGGCATTAAATTGAGGATGGAAAAACGAGCCTTCAGCACCCCAAACGATCGTTCAATAACCATTCGCAAGGAAGAGTGTCGATAGTTGAACAACTCTTTCTTGGTTGTTGGAGTCCTGTTACTAGAATGAAATTTCTGGGCATGATACCTAGTTGATTTGTGAGGTGGAAGGAAACTTGTACCAATAGGTAGGCCTGAGTCCACCAAATAGTATGATCCTACATGTTAATGAAGCTACTCAGATTTGGCATAAAAAACTATAACAAAAATATGTAAAAATTGATAGCCTTTGAGATTAGTTGTAGTACCCGTGGGTGGCCATGGGAATCCATGTTTCGGGTCACCAATCGCTTCCTCAAACACCCGTGAGTCATTAGCACTACCTTCCCACCCCGCATGAACATAAATAAATTGCATATCCATGTTGGACACACACAACACATTTGTGGTTACGGTAGCCTTTCGCGACCTGTATGCTTGCGTCACATGTTTAGAAGGCCGAACACTCACATGGGTGCCATCCATTGCCCCAACACAGTTCTGCACATGACATAAGTACTGATGATGTATGTACCTAGTTAAACAAAACACGTTTACAATATAATAAAGTAGTATATATTACCTCGAACCATGGGCAGTACTTATTCACCCGAAGATGTTCGGGGAGGCAAACTACATTTGGATCTGGCTTAATCAGATGTCTCGCATACGAATGAAGAGCCCGTAACACCCTGCGGAAGTGGCGGGACACCGTCTCAGTTGAGTGCTGGAATCTGTCTGCAACACACCTCATTCGGGTATTGTGGCCAAGTATGTATAACAACATGGCAACCGCCTGCGTGGCATCCACATCACCCTGCCCTTCCTTTAAGTATCCATGACCGATCAACTCATCCACTAAATGTAACAGATACGGGCGTGTCATGCGAAACATCTCAAAACACTTATTAGGATTACTATCAAGTTTATCCATGTATCCTTGGCCTGTGAGGATACTATCACGCATGGGCTGTTTATCATAATGTCGTTGCATATATGCGAACATCTCACCCACCAAAGGATTCACAAAGTCAAACTCTGCTTCATCTTCGCTATCACACTCTGAACCCCACAAATTATCATCATCAGTATCATCACTAACATCATCAGCATCCATGGCATCAAAGTATGATTCGTCAAAATCATATGCCAAGAATGCATCTAACCATTCACTCCTTGATGCCATTGTCACCTACACACGATAACGACATGCTATTAAACCTGTTTACAATAAACCTGTTTACAATAACAAGCACTCAATAATAAACCAAGGCGAATACGGGAAATTATCATAAATATTCCGAATAATAAGTTAAGAATATTCAACATACATGACTGCATCAAGTCTAGAAATAAAGAAGACAACATGACAAACATCCATAGTCTAGAAAATAATAACCAACAAAACACATCAATGTTTTTGTGACAAAAGGTTCAAGTACTACAATAACTATCACATAATAAAATAAGATACAAGTATCAGTCCTCCGGGTTAAGAATTTCCTCCATCCATGCCCGCCTCCTATTCTCTAGCATGCCCATGAACACCACCCTATTCTCCTTCACATGGAGAGCCCTTGAGATTTTCAAATATTCCTTGTTATTGAGATCCATATACTAATTAAGCATGTCAATGGCTTTCCCTAAAGAACATGGATCACCTCCAACTGCTGATTCGGCAAATTGTTCAGAAGTGCCACTTGATTTGCCCCTGTTACCGCTAAACCTCTCCCTTGTCATTGCGGTGTAATCCTTTAGGGCCACAGTCATCTCACTGACTTTGTCGGACTTCTTCACCACTTTCTTACCCTTGGCACTTGCTTCTTGCACAGGACGCTTGCCTGCAGCTTGGGTTTGGTCAACACCATCAGTCTCCTCCGTATTCCGAGGAATACTATCCAAGTTCGGGGTGTAATAGTCATCATCAAGATGGATAGGAGCAGCATCAGCAGCAAGCTCATCCTCCAGTTCACGCTCTTCATCGCTGTTCAATGCAGGTGTGTTTGATGAAATCTGAAGGTGCCCAGTTGCAGTACTGGGGGCAAACAACTGCTTCAGCTTATCATAGTCAGGGCATCCCTTCTTTCGGTGGTTATTTGCGTTCCGATTAGCCTACAACAACACAAGCAAAGGAACAATTGTTAGGCAGCAAAGTAATCACAACAATGCAAAGGCATTTAATACTAACATGAAACTTGAAATGCGTAAAGTAACTTACCGCCACCACATGCTCCCAAACCTCATCACTGCATGTAATAGTTTGGGTGGCCTCATCCCACCCCAACCCCGTATGATTTAGCAATTGACTCCAATTGCGTTGTTTACCCCGAAGCCTATTGTGCTTTTGGAAGACTTGCTTAATAGTTAAAAGTTTACCAGACCTTTTATTAAGTTCTTGTGTAATTGTTTCCCACATACTGCCCTTAAAAACACCATTCTCCATGTTACCCTTAATTTGTTCCTCTACCATAATCTCTATAAATATGTGTTGTACATGGGCAGGCCACTTTTTGTCTTCCACATTTTGGGATTGATGTGCCATCTAATTCAAACATCTCACACAGTAAGATGAACACACTTTGTATTGACAAGTAAATAAATGAACAACGAATATTAATGTGTTACTGTGACCAAGGAATGTTACTTTGTAAATAAATGAACAAGGAATATAAATGAACAATGAATATTAAAGATAACACCATACATAGGTATACTCCAGTTCGTAGCTACAATATTACATTGTGACCATGTAACATACAAAAAGTCAAAAGACCTTGGCATTGTTTTACTACAAAAGTGGTCACTAATAGCCATAGGTGAGTGCATGTGAAAGTGTACGCTAACAACACCATAGTAGTCTACAAACTATAGTGAGAACAAAATAAGTTAGCATAAACAAAATGGTTCGCTACGCACTATAAGGCTTCAGATTCCACCAATCGCCTCTTACTGAGACAGACCAGCCCCTTCATCTGGACCAGCCCCCTCATCTAAACCATCCCCCTCATCCAGACCCACCACTGGCCACCCACGCCTTTGCCTTCGCCCATAATCCACTCTGTGGGCGGCACAATACTCCCTCCGGACAGTTTTGAACTGACGCATAACCTGCGTTTTGCGAAAATCCTTCCCAGTCCGAGCATTGAGAGTGTTTGTGATCACATCCCACAATGGCTCACGGGGAACCCCACTTGCAAAATTACCCAACATCCATTGGCCGAAGACAATGTCACAAAGTTCTTCGACACATTCATCGTCCCACCTCCTTAAATCCTCAGCCATCTAACAACAACCTCTGATCATGTAACAATCACATATAATATAAACAAGAAACATTTCCATGTATTCAATCAAAGTCAGGCAATAGTGTTTAGGGGTCTTAAATTAAGGTGCAATAGTTTTAACAATCTAAAAGATTCTTAAAAAATGATGATTAAACAAACTAAATTTAAGATTCTTTAAATGCCTCATACAGTTCAGCAAAAATTACCAACCTACTGTCTAAAGTGAGAAATGTGCATTAAATCAATATCATTACCAAAGGCAGACATTGTACAGAAAAGTTCCATATCACTCGGTACAACAAATTTTTTTTTTTCCCAAGCCAGAGGCAGAGCAAATCAGACATTGTTCACTCACCATGGCTGTAACAGAGGAACAAACCCAGAAACTTCTAAAATATAAAAAATTAAAAACATAAAAAGAGGCACTACAACATGCATCGTATGACTCTTGGTTCTAAATAATACCGTAAAAAAAAAAAAAAAATGAGTAACAGAGGAACAAGCCAAAGGCAAACATTGTACAGGAAATTTCCATAACCCTCGGTACAGATATTTTTTTTTCCCCCAAGCCAAAGGCAGAGCAAAGATGCCTCTGTTCACTCACGATGGTTGTAGCAGAGGAACAAACCCAGAAAATTCTAAAATAAAAAAAATTAAAAACATAAAAAGAGGTATAAAAGCTATACTTGAGTAGAGAGTAAAAAAAGAGGCATAAATAAATTCCTAGCCATTCCTCAAGTTCTCAGTAAACACAACACAAAAAATGGAAGAACATGAAAAAAATAAAAAATAGCAAAATAAAACCCAACAGATGGAGGGGCTGAATATTCTCACCGGAAAAGAAAAATGCAGTTGACAGAGCAAAACTGATCGGCGGAGAGACGCGCTTCAGAGATCAGTGCGTGTCGCTGTGCTGCGGTGCTTCAGACTTGTTTTGTGTTGTGGGTTTGGGAGAAAGAAAATAGAAAGTGATGAAAAGTGGTGTAGTGAAGGGCTGGGCTGAAGGTAGTTGGGAAAATAAAGAAAAGTGCCGTTGGTTTATTTCAGTGGGTCTGCCGTGTGATTTGACTAAACACTGCTGTGGGACCCAAAAGCAGCCCAACAATTACACAAAATGCCATTGAGTGAACAAAACTCAAAACTCAAAAAAAAAAAAAACAGCCCGCAGGAGTTTCCAAAACTCATATCCCATTTTCCACAATTCTTAGATATGTTAACTGAGTTCACATATGGAAAAGAAGCCAAACAAACTTTGGGTATGTGGGGCCCACGGATTTTGAGATATGAGTTAACAAAACTTAGTTTTTGTGAGATATGAGTGATGAGTTTCCTAAAATCCAAACAAGGCCTAAAAATCCAAACACCCCCTCAAGTTCTCCCTTTTTTCCCACCAAAAAATGCACATTTGTATAAAATCAAACAAGATCGGACCTACCTAGCACTGGCAGCCACACCTGCACAGCAAGGACGCTGTTTTCAAACATAGCCCATCTGAGGGTCACTCAAGGTCCAATAAGGGGTACAACCTCTGATTTAGTCCAGTCCAACCCAGCATGCATCTATTATTTCCCACTTGTCAAGCCATGAAGCCCATTGGGCTACAAAAGCCAATCATGAACTTTTTTATTTTTATTTGTATAAAATGTTAGCAGGTGGTGCTCAAGCTTCTTATTACAGAAATCCCTCGTTTATTAAACATTTTCCTATTGAATTTAACATTATGGATTAGTCACTATTCTTCTCAAAGAACTTCTTGACCAAACTGGCTACAGTTCAGCAAAAAAAAAAAAAGCTACACAGGCTACCGAGTAGTTCTGGAAAAGGACGGTCTATATTGAAAGATTATAACCTTCACAATTATATGTCTTTTAAGGGTTGTCTAAATCCCCATTCATGGGCAATGTCAATTATAGTACCTGTTCAATATTTTAATGTATCTAGGTTCCATAATCTAGCAAAATAGCAAAAGAAATATGCTATTAACTTTAGGTGATTCACCTAGTTTCTCAGGTCTTATGTGTTCCACTAAGTGTTGAGTACTCAGGATTCTATTAAGTAATTACCTAATATATGTGAGAGATGAGACTTCACAAACTAGTCTAGTATTCTAAGAACTCTGAAGGGCTTGAACAACCACTTGGAAAAACAATAATAGAACTAATAAATAATGCTTGTCCTTATATTTAAAATGTGTCGCATATTTTGGCATATTTTGGCCTTCTTGTAATATGTATTAACATTTTTCATGTCAAGAGTTTTGTAACTCAACAAGCACTTCTTGTAATATGTATTAACATTTTTCATGTCAAGAGTTTTGTAACTCAACAAGCACTTCCTAGAATTTAAAAGAGTTGTTTTGGATTAATTTAAATCCCCCTCCCAAATTTCTAACTATATATAAAAAAAGAAAAAAAAAACATTTTCATGATAGAATCACCTATGTTCCTCAAATTTCATATTGATTAATGATAGTGGAAGAACATCCTTGTATCTTTGGGTTATTTCCCAATATTTTGGGAGGGCTTTGTTTGAGCAGATGTCTTCCATTTTTCCTTTGCTTATTCCTCTGAGAGCACTCACAATAAAGATGCTAAAATAACTTTTTGAGTTATTTTAGCACCTTAACCACCAAAAAAAGGCCCTACAATAAAGAAGCTAAACTTAAATTTTTTTAGCAACTTGCTACAATAAGTTGCTATCACTAGCAACTCACTATGGCAAGTTGCTATCACTTTTTATTCATCCTCTCTCTCTCTCAAATCACAGATCTCGCTTCTCTTCTCCCTCTCAAATTTCTCTCCCTTGTCTTTGTCGCTCTCTCTCTCTCTTCTTCACAAACTACATTAAAACTCCATCAAAACCCAACCCACATTTCTCTCATCCACCTTTTCTTTACCGCCACTTAAAGCCACCGAGAAGAAGAGATCTCGCCGAAAACCACGACCGTTTTCTATTACTTCTCCCTTGTTATCACCCACGCCACCAAGAAGACACAATTCCAGCATTGTCCAAGTCCCAACCTCCTTTAGCCTCTTCCCCTAACCCATGGACTGACCCACGCCGCTAAGCCTCTCATCCTTCTCTCACTTTTTTTTTCTTTGTTTTTGTGTTTTGATTCATAAAGAAAAGAAAAAGAAGAAGAATTTTTAAGATTAATTTGGGGTTATGCATGGTAATGTACAAGGGTTTTGATTTGGGGTTAATTTGGTGGGTTTGTAATTTGGTTTGAAGGTAGGGATAAGGATCATCAATCTGCGCGGGAAGGCCAGTGAAGGGCGATTCTGGGTGTGGAATAGCTTAGGTGATGAAGGCATGGTGGTGGTGGTGGTGGTGCTGCTAATCTAGAATCAAAGTCTAGGAGGAGTAGGAGGGTGCGTGGGGTTCGTGGGTCGGTGATGATGGTTTGTGGATCGGTGATGGTAGGTCGTGGGCTAGTGATTGTGGGTCGGTGACGGTGGATCTTGGGGTTCCAATTTGCAGGATGTGGGTAATGGTTGTATATTGGATATATTATTTTATTGTATTGTTTATATTATTTTAATGTGTTTAATGTTAAAATAGAAGTTTTGATGTTGAGTGTATTGTAAAATAAGTTGTTAAAATAGATAAAGTAGGTTTTTGAGTTACTAAAAGCTAAAATTTTTAGATTTCTTACTGTGAATGCTCTAATATGAACCATAAACCTAACATAGCGACGTATTGACTATCAATGTCAAAGGATAATAACCCATGTCTATATTTGCTGGTGACCATGCATTTGCGTTGGCAAGTCCTAACAATTTGTCAATGCTTATCCCCAGCCTCTACAAATTGACAATGGCATGCCAAGTTTAAAAATTCTGAATTTTCCTGTACCTATGAAATAGGAAGCTGTAAACAAGCTCTATTGAGGTGAAGCTGAATATTGAAAGTTTAGAATTGGTTTATTTAATTTTATTTCGAACACAAGCTAAACTAAAGTTGTTCATCAAGTTAGATTCCATGTTTAACTTTGATTCATTTTCTTGTTGAAATAAATTTAAGCTTGTTTGCAAGTTACTTGATTAACTTATATTGTAATAATTGCGCCAACTTCAAACAGTTATATCTCTCTCATCTCAAAAATCCAAATTAGGTTAAATTTGTGTCTATTTTGAAGTATCAGTCTACTTTCCAATAAGTGGAAGGTAATTATGGTGTAAAAGATATGGACAAAAGATAATCAACTCATCATATTGAATATATCAAAATCTTGTTATTTTTAGCTACTTTTAACCTAGACTCAACCCTAATATAATTCTATTGATACAATCCAAATTTTGTTAATTTGCCCCTTAAAACACATTCTTTTGACATATAAACTTAGCCAATAATCTTTACAATCTAAAACCTAACATATACATATAAATGTTTAATATTATTTATACTCAAATTGAGTCTTATATTCATGAGTTTTTAACAAATTCACTATTATGTTTGAATTTCGCTCATTTAATATTCAAACCTTAAAACAAGCTTGACTAGTTGTTTTCTAAATAACCAAATGTAAAAAGTTTTCTTTTCTCCTCAAAGTTGAATCTGAGTTGTTCATAAACAACTTCAATTCCAATCCCACTTTGAGATGGCTGCAAATCTTGTCGCTATCCAACCTGCCTTGCATGGCTTAGAGATTTCGAATTGCATTCTTGCAAAATAATTGATAAGCTCAAGGTTTATTTGATTGCTTCTAGTTTGCTCTAGCCAAAGTATGGATTAATGGCCTATTTGAATGGAGGGGGGAAAGAGGGGGAGTGGAGAGGAGTAGTGTAGTATTGGCTAAAAATAAGTTAATTTTGTACTAAATCTAATCTACTCTACTCTACTCCTCCTCCTTCCCCCTCAATCCAAACGGATCATAAGAGTAGATATGAAAACTCAATCAAGGGCTCTATTATTAGTAATTCTCAATTTAACCCATTCTTTGAAAGGTTAATCAATGGGAATTATTATTGAGTATTGACAATAGAAATAAGGACTTGTTTTAGCTAGATAAATATAGCCACCTTCAAGGGGAGGGACTTGTAGAAAGTCTAGACCTGCTAAAAACCCTGATCTATAGCGGCGTTTGTAAAAAACGCTGCAATAGATTTAGTCTATACCTTCCTGGCCCTAAGACTGCGGCCCTTATCTGGGAAAAAAAACCTATAGCCGCGCTTGAAAACCGCCGTAATAGATCTAACCTGATTTTATTTAAAAAAATTGTTTGAAGGACCTATAGTGGCGCTTGAAAACCGCTGCAATAGGTCCAACCTGGATTAAAAAAAAAAGAAGTGAAATCATGTTTAGTTAGTGAAAACACAATTTTAACTATGTATTCCGTACACATAACTATCACTATAAAAAAGAATATCAATAAGTTGGTGTTTTCTATTTGGATCCAGCACAAAAATTTGTTCAATAGTGATCTAATCCCAAATGATTAAGACAACCAAATTAAGCACTCATGGATGGGGTACAAGACCATGGCACATCAGTTAGCAGCAAAGTGATAAACCCCCTTCTTTTTTTTCTTTTTTCTTTTTTTTTTGATTTGGATAAACCCTTTTCATGGACCAAGAAGCCTGAATGAGAGGATCAGAATTCATTAAGCAGGCCCCAAATGGTAACCAATTTGTGGTGGTGGTGCATCCTAATCTAGTTGCTTCTTGCGTGGCGGTTTCGCATTGGCTATAAAAATTTCCAATAGGGTTGGCTGAGTCAGCTTAATTTCTAATTTTATTATTATGGTGGAGTAACATGTTCCAAGTGAGCGCCCACTCTGACAGATAGAACAAATGAACTGATACAAGTCAGCATCGGTTTGATGCTGATGTGTTAATTTGTCTTTTGGGTCTGGCTGGGCTACTCAAATCAAACTTGTGACTTTATCAATTATCACCACAATATATAAACCACGAAAGAAATGTGAGTTACAAAGAAAATTTTATTGTAAAAAACAAAGTTGGCACATCACTGGGAGGAACATAGGAACCTTTCGGCCAACTTGGATGACTCTCTTCTACTCCTCCTCTCTCCACCCTCTATTTCCATCTAAACTGGCCATTCATAACGAAAAATTATTTGATACAATGACACACCCCCTGATCATAGTATGTAAGATTCAAATATAACTCTTTTTTCTTTGTAATAAAGCATTGCATTACTCAAAAAATTAGTCTAACCGGATTGAATTCCTTTTAAAATTTTAGGATAACTCTGTCACAAAATTCTTTTAATTGTGGCAGTCACATTACTACGTGAGCCATTAATTTAAGGGGAAAAAAAAATCCTAAATATGAATGGATTAAAAATTTTAAAGTACATTTAATTTTTTTTAAAAAAAATTAACAAGACCTATCACATCCTAGTCCAACATATATATATATATATATATATATATATTTTGAAGCCGGAACCAATCGATTTCATTAAATTAGAAAACTAGCATCCAAATACAATTCATCCTCCGCTGGCGGAGGATCCTCCTCCAACCAAATAATTTCATTGTCAATTAATCTAGCAAATCTAGCCAATGCATGAGCAACACTATTTGCATTGCGCCTAACACAATTAGATGAAAAGGACCTGAACCCCACAGCCAAACACCAGATGTCTTCGTATATTAAGCCAAGTCTGGAAAGGTCTGGTTGAGCCTGAGAAATCATCTTCAGCACCATAGCATTGTCACCCTCCAGAATAATCTCTGTGAAACCTGCATCAATGGCAAACTCAAGCGCTTTACGGCAAGCCATGACTTCCACCTCCTCACTATCTCGTATAGCACCTCCCCTCACAGATATAGCTGCCATGACTTCGCCCTTGCCATTCCTAATCACAGCCCCATAACCCGATGAAGCACCACCATCAAAACAGGCCCCGTCAAAATTCAGCTTGAACAACGAACCCAGTGGAGGCTGCCATGTCTGCTGCGCTGGAGCATGAATCGATTCAGGTACCCTCAAGTGATCTTGAGCATCCGCAAACTCCCTCAAATAATCCACTGCACGCTGGACCAACTTCGAAGGATGCTGAAACGCACCTCCATGCATGACTGTGTTTCTCTGATGCCATATCTGCCAGCAAATAACCCAGAACAAGTTCCATTCCTTCGATGAAAGTTTCGCCATAAGGCCTATGACCAGTTGCACAAAATCATTTTGTTCCGAACAAGATTTTTGAAGCCTTCCTAAACTCCCAGCCCACACATCTTGTGCCGCACCACAGCTCCAGAGAACATGCAGAACCGAATCAGTCTCCTTATGGCAGAAACAACATTGCGCACTCTCCACTACTCTCCTTCGAATGAGATTATCCTGTGTGGGCAGAATATTAAGGCAAGCCCTCCATGAAAATATTTTGATCTTATTTGGAACCTCTGCTTTCCATATTCTAGACCATAGTGGCCCATCAGCTTTATGCTCTGAAGACTCCCCAGCCTTTAACTCCTCATTCCTTAATTGCTTTGCCACAAAATACCCAGACCGAACTGTATATCTGCCCTTCTTGGAAGAGGACCATACCAGCACATCTTGGACAACCCGCCTACTCAAAGGGACTTGAAGTATAGCTTCCGCATCAAACTGGTGGAACAAAGCCGTAATTCTTTCTTTATCCCATTGGTGGTTCTGCCAGTCAACTAAATTAGAGACTCGCCATTCCCAAATCTCCTCCTCCTGCTGGAAAAGAATTTTTTTTGTTGGGTGGTTTGGCAGCCAGCAATCCTTAAGAACACGAATTGAAGCCCCATTACCAACTCTCCAATAACATCCTTTCCGCAAAATTGGCTGAGCCGCTAACAAACTTTTCCATACATAGGAACTATTCTGACAATCTGTCGCTTCAAGAAAATCACACCGTGGAAAATATTTGGCTTTAAAACAGCTGTATACCAGAGAACTTTTATCCTGCAACAATCTCCAACCCTGTTTTGCTAACATGGCTAAATCAAATGATCTTAAATCTCTGAAACCCATACCACCCTCTTTCTTTGGCAACGTTAAAAAATCCCAACTTTTCCAGTGTATTTTCCTTTCCTCCCCAACTTGTTCCCACCAAAATTTAGCACACATAGCATCCAACTCATCACATAATTTCCCAGGCAACTGAAAGACCCCCATTGTATACGTGGGGATGGATTGAGCCACAGCTTTGATCAACACCTCCTTGCCAGCCCTAGAAAGCAACTTCCCCTTCCAACCTTGCAGCTTTCTCCAAACCCGTTCCTTCAGGAAAGCAAAAGTCTCATATTTTCTTCTTCCTATCAGAGTAGGCAGGCCTAAATAAGCATCAAATTTCTCCACTTCCTTAACCTTTAATTTTTCAATTATCCCTGCTTTTTGCTCCACAGACACATTATTACTGAAATAAGCAGAGGACTTCTCAAGATTAATGCATTGGCCCGAAGCTTCAGCATATAACTGTAGAGTATCTGCAACCTCCTGTACTTCATCATTATTAGCTTGACAAAAAATCAAAGAATCATCAGCAAAAAGCAAATTAGTAATAGAAGGGGCATTTCAACATAATGCCACTCCATGCAGCCTCCCTTCAGTCTCTGCTTTAGCAAGAAGCGAGATAAAACCTTCAGTACAAATCAGAAAAAGATAAGGGGATAGGGGATCTCCTTGGCGTATACCCCTAGATGGAGTGATATTCCCATAAGCTCTACCATTGATTCGGATAGAAAAGGAAGGTGTCGAAACACAACTCATAACCCTATTCACCCAAACCTCTGGAAACCCCAGTTTAACCATCATGCCTTTAAGGAAGCCCCACTCCACCCTATCATAAGCCTTACTGACATCAAGTTTAAGGGCTAAGGCCCCCTTCTTTCCCTTCTTTCTAATATTCATGGCATGCAGGGTCTCATAGGCTACTAGCACATTATCAGTAATAAGCCGTCTAGGTACAAAAGCACTCTGGGTAGGGGAAATTAACTGTGGCAAAATCAGTTTCAACCTATTCGCCAAAACTTTAGAGATAATTTTATATACCACATTACATAGGCTAATAGGTCTGAAATCAGCCATTTTCTCCGGTTTCTTTACTTTAGGAATCAAAACAATATGAGTATAATTAATCTCAGGCACCATATGACCAGTATGTAAAAAATCTAGCACAGCAGCAGTCACATCCTTACCAACAATATGCCAAAATTTTTGATAAAAGAGGGCATTCATACCATCAGGTCCAGGAGCCTTTGTTGGTCCCATTTGGAACAACGTTGCTTTAACTTCATCACCGCTGTACGGCCTGGATAGCACCTCTAACATATCATCAGTCATTCTCCGGTTAACTGCATCAAGGCATTCCTCCATTCTGTCACAAGTGTCTGCTTTAAAAATATTCATGAAATAATCAGAAGCTACCTCCGCAATGTCCTCAACATCCTCCACCCATTCCCCGTTAGCCTTCTTGATTCCCTCAATAAAATTCCTTCGCCTTCTTTGGGAAGCCTTGGTGTGAAAAAATTTTGTATTCCGATCCCCATATATTTTTAAAGAATAATAAAATTATTATTTTTGAAGTATATAATTTTTATAAGAAAGTCTAAAGTTAATTAAATTCATTTAAATAGAATCACAATCTTCGTAGTCATAAATTGTATACACCAATTACTTAAATTTGTTGGAAATTTTTTATTTGCCTAATGCATAAATGATTGTTGATTAGAGCGATACGTTAAAATATAAAATCTTTTTTGTCAATATTGACACCTTTGTCAAACATAATAGACATTTTTTTTTATAGTATAAAATACTTAATTACATTTTAATATGTTTTATAGTACTTTTTTATATAACTATACATAATAGAAAAATGTTATACAAAAAGGAAAAAAATAACTTAGTCCTCATATTTTTGTCTACCCCAAAGATAAATTCTGAACTCTTTCACTACTTACAATATTACCCATTAGTTATGATATCAGTGGATTAAATTTTGTGATTTTATCAATATTTTAATAGACATAATTGCACCCGACATTAGACAATGATGGATTGCAATGTTTAACTTAACCAAACCTCGCCAAAAGCCTTGGAATTTAACTAACACCTCCTAATATTTTCAATGACAATATCTAGAATTTAAATCCCTCCTCTCTAATTGTAACTACTGAATTTATCCAAAAAAAAAAAAAAAAACTTAACCAAACCTCAATTTATACATGGGTAAACTGTCTAACGAAGTGCTTTTATGTAAATGTTCAAGTGAAAGTCTAGTAGTAATGATACTTTTATATATATATACAGGGGCGGAGGGAAGGGGGGGCGAGGGGGGGCACCAGCCCCCCCTGAACTTTCAAATGTTTTGACCCCCCCTACAAAAAAAAAAAAAAAAAAAAAAAAAATCCCAATTAAGTGAATTCACGTTACCTTTCCAACTTTTCTAGTAGTAGTAGACTTCTACTCCTAGTACAATTCTATATATAAAATTAATGGATCCCACTTAGTAAACTTGATGGACTAGACAAAGTTACCTGTAGAATGTTTTTATGTGTCAAGTTTCTTTCTTGGATAGTCAACTTGAGACATACATCCATGACATGCAGTCCACTGAAGAGTTTTCAGCAGTTAAAAGAATTGGATAGCTTGCTAAAAATATGGTAGAAATGAAAAAGAATGTTTCATATCCATTGGTTTACTCATTAGTGATTTTGGCATTGATCTTACCAGTTGCAATAGCTACTGTTGAAAGAGCTTTTTCAGTAATGAACATAATTAAAAATCAATTACGCAATTGAATAGGAGATCAGTGATGAATGATTGCTTAGTCACATATATTGAGAAATATATATTCAAGACTATTGAGTGTGAAGAAATCATGCAGCGGTTTCAAAATATAAAAAATCGCCAAGGGCAATTGAGTAAAATAAACTGGATGTGAAAAAATAAATTAAAGTTTACATTTTATGTTAGATTCTATATAACAATTACGTTGTCATATAGTTGTTTACTTATTTTGTTATTAATATCGATTAATTTTTTTAGATTAATTTTTTACTTCCAATCTTGTCTTTTAATCTTGCCCCCCCTGACCTAAATTCCTGGCTCCGCCACTGTATATATATATATATATATATATATATATATATATAAAGTGCTCGATATTTGTGGTTTGAATCACACCTCCCCTCATCCACTACCTATCTATCAAAAAAGTGTTTTTGTTAGTTTATTAATTATATTGAGAACGATATGTTTGGTTGTCACTTACCGTCAGTCCGTCACTCCTCAAGAAATTTAATGACAGAGGAATGTTGTTATGGTTGATGCATACTTCTAGAATAGCATAGGTGGGTTGAAATTGTTTGGCTAGGCGAAAATTTTGTAAGTATACACTAAAAAACCTTTAAATTGTGCTTGAAGTTATAATATAATGGAACAAAATAGAATTAATAAAGAGAGGTAAAATTACTAAGGGGCGTTTGATTTGCTGTGATGTGTCCATGATATGTCCTTGATGTATGCTGATACCAGATTCGTAAGGGGCAACCTAAACTTAACTGATATAATAAATAGAAATAGGCTGGTTGAATATATTTTATATTTTCTGGTTTTTATGGAATAAGAAAAGCACTCAATAATTTAAAGGATAGATAAGCTCACTACCAAAGTAAACTCAAAAGGATACAGATAACACCACCCAAAGGAATTTAACTAAGGATACATAACTATTTTTTCTCACCACTTTATGGGATATAGATTAACACCACCCAAGAGATACACAAACCGACACTCGCCACCCAAAGGAATCCACCCAAGGGATAAGAGATAATTTAGAAGAAGATGAAACACAAGGTTTTTTTTTTTTTTTTTTTTTTTAATTTTTTGAAAATACACTATGATTTTTATTTGATTCAGCCAAAGGCTTAAATAGAGCTTGGAACAGTCCCCCCCAAGCATAGAAAAACGAAAATAATAATAAATAAATTCACTTAACCTGACCATAGTCAAATATGACTCTTAGGAACTTAGAAACACAATAAATTACTTGTTGGCATAGAAGAAGTAAAACATAAAGTTTGATTCATCCTAGGAGACACTAAATAAAGACAAATTGACTTAATTAATAAAAAATGTTTTAAAATAATGGGCTGTTATTCTGGTCTTCAAGGAAAGCTTTTGGGCCTGGACTGACATCAGGTTGGGCTTGCAGGATCTTGGAACACTCCAGTGTCATACTCCTTTGCTTGAAAAGGACTGCCCCCAAGTTCACTTGATCTTCATAGTAAGGAGAAAGATCAGAAACATTGAAGGTTGCTAAAACACTATAATCTCTAGGCAGATCAATCTTGTAAGCATTCTCACCAACCCGTTGCAACACTTTAAAAGGTCCATCAGCTCTAGGTTTCAACTTAGAAGATCTTTTGGAGGGAAATCTTTCCTTCCTAAGATGAATCCAAACCAAGTCACCTTCCTTGAAAACTGCTGGTTTTTTATGCTTATTTGTTTGCTTGCAGTACTTCTCATTCTGCTTCCTAATCTTATTTTGGACATGTTCATGCAATTTCTTTATTTCCTTCGCCCTTTCTTTAGCATCACCACTAAAATTCTTGGTAACAGAAAGTGGTGTCAATTCGGTGGTGTTATCTGTATCCTTTTGGGTTTACTTTGGTAGTGAGCTTATCTATCCTTTAAATTATTGAGTGTTTTTCTTATCCCATAAAACCAGAAAATATAAAATATATTTATCTAGCCTATTTCCATTTATTATATCGGTTAAGTTTGGGTTGCCCCTTACGAATCCGGTATCAGTTGGTATTAGAGCAAGTTCTTTCGTTTTGGGTCTATTGAAGTTCTCATGCTATTCCAGAATTGATTGTTCATCTTCTTCGTGAATTCTGTATTTTCTCATGAGGTTTTTGTGTTCATTCCATATATATTTGAAAAGATCTATCTTTCTAGTTTGTAACCAAAAAAAAAAAAAAAGTGGATCTTGATTTCGAGTTCTCTACAGTGAGATATTTGCAATTTATTGAGCAAACGTCAACCTGTCAAAAAGTGACGAATTTGCATAACTTGTTCAAGATGGCTCCAAGACAGTTAAGAAGTGTACAATTTGAGCTTGTTGAGATGAGATGACTTTGTGAAGCTCTTCATCAAAGGATGGATAAAATCATTCATCAGAGACCAGCCTCTCCAATTCAGAATTAGGGTAGAAAACGTGCAATTGTTTGCAAAGAGGTTGATTCCAATGATGACCTTTCAAGTTCTATTTCAGAAACTACTATTGAGAATCCATGGCGTATGGACTGTTCCCTTTCAAACATATTTGAAGATATCAAAGAGTGCTCCAGAGAAGATGTTATGGTAGATTGGTATTCTGCACCAATCTTTGATGAGTACCATGCTGAAGTTCAAGAGCCAATTTATGAACATTACCTTGATGTCACATTAAGGTGTTTGTCATAAGTAATGTAAGATCACCTCCATTAAGAATGTGATGTAATTAAGGTAATGTGATATATTTCGTAATCTTAGATTACGGTAATGTTAGAAAAAATAAAATAAATCAAACATCTTAATGTCACATTAAAAGGTAATGTACATTTCATCAAAGGCATATCATGGGCATATCACAGCGAACCAAACACACCCTAAGAAACCAAAGAGGGCCATCACCCCCATGGACTTAATTTTTTTTTTTTGAAAGTTTAGGTTAAAAAACAATCATACATTGCCTCCCAAACTTAAGAACCAACCCTCTAAAATTGAAAGATGGCCCCTAAAAACCCAAAAATTAAACTACCACCATATCTATGGTCAATTGGGCCATTCCAAACAAAAGAAATCCCTTGTTAACTCAAAAAAAAAAAAAAAAAAAAAAAAAAAAAAACAAACAAACAATTATGAGTTATGACTATGTATTTGATATGACACTTTGATTTTTTGCCATTTTAGCACCCAAAATTAAAATGTTTGGGATTGGATATTGTTGTGTTGTCTTAGTCCACCTAAAGAATTGTTTAAGTGTTTTTTTTAATCATTAACAACAAGAATACTCTAAAATTGAGTGTCATTATTGCTTAGATATTTTATATGTTGCAATAAAATTCTCAATTATAAGAATTAAATCATCAATCCATTGAACATAGTGTTGTATAATTTCTCTCTTTAAATTAATAAAATTCAGAAGTGTTATTTAGTTTCTCTTTGTGTTATTTTCATTATCATTGTGTTTGCACCAACAATTTTAAGGAGATTCAATACATGGAGCCTACACAAGAGAAACCAAATGAGCCTGTTGGAGATCTCAACAAGCCCTTTCACTTTAAGGGAGCCCACTTCAAGAGGTGGAAAGGAAAGGTCATTTTCTACTTGAGTCTTCTCAAAGTCGCCTACATCCTTACTGACAAAAATCCATCAAAGGTTTCTACCGATGAGATGAGTGAGGAAGAATATAGTCTTCATCAAGAAAAAATAGATAATATACAAAAGATGAATATAATTGTCGCTCTTATCTTTTGAATTATCTTACCAATCACTTCTATGATTATTATGATACAACTTATAATTCTGCTAAGAAAATTTGGAAAGTTTTACAAAGCAAGTATGATATCGAGGAGGCTGGTGCAAAGAAGTATGCTGCTAGTAGATCTTTCCGTTACCAAATGGTGGATGGAAAATCGGTGGTTGATCAAGCACAAGACTTTCAAATGATTGTGGCAGAATTGAGATCTGAAAGCATAAAAATTGGAGACAATTTGGTGGTAGCTAGCATAATTGACAAACTACCACAATCTTGGAGAGAGTTCCAAAAAACTTTACGGCACAAACAAAAGGAGACATCCTTGGAGACTTTGATCACACCCATCCGTGTGGAGAAGGCTAGAGGACAAGATGCACTCATGACACAAGAGAGCAATGGTAATTCCACCACAAAGGTAAACCTTATTTCAGCCAATAATAATATGCCCAAAAATCATTTTCCTAGAAATGGTTGATTGAAGCCTAAAAAGAGAGCCTTTAAGAATAATAATAGATCTCAAGGAATGGGAAACCCGAATAAAAATTACAATAAGAACCAAGGACCCCCTTCACAAGATCAATTTAATAGATCCTGTTTTGTCTGTGGCAAGAGTGGGCATATTGCTCAATTTTGCAAATTTCGAAAACGTGAATTTGTCCCGCAGGCTAACGTAACCGAAGAGCCTTTAGTGGTTATAATTACAGATATCAATATGGTGCAATATGTTGAAGAGTGGTAGGCAGATTCTGGTGCTAATAGGCACGTCTGCTATGACAAAAATTGGTTCAAATTGTATACTCCTTTTGAAGAAGAAAAAACTATTATGCTTGGTGACTCTAGCAAAACCAAGGTTCTTGGGAGTGGTGAGGTTGAATTGAAATTCACTTCTGGATGCGTGCTAACATTGAAAGATGTTCTTTACACTTTGTCCATGAGGAAGAATTTGATGTCAAGTTTTTTGCTTAACAAGGCTGGTTTCAAGCAAACTATGGAATCTGATAATTATGAAATCACTAAAAAGTGATTATTTGTGGGCAAGGGTTATGCTTGTGATGAAATGTTTAAATTGAATGTTGAGAATAATAAAGCATCTACCAGTTCAGTTTATATGCTTTCTTCTATTAATTTTTGGCATGCTCGTTTGTGTCATATAAATAGTAGATATGTGGAAATCATGAGTAGTTTAGGATTAATTCCAAGACTGTCAAAGATTTTGAAAAATGTGAAACTTGTAGTCAAGCTAAGATTACAAAAAAGCCTCATAAAAGTGTTGTAAGAAATACCGAATTGCTTGAGTTAATTCACTCCGATTTATGTGAATTTGAGGGAATTTTAACTCGTGGAGAAAATAAATATATTATCACTTTTATTGATGATTTCTCAAAATATACAACTATTTATTTGTTGAAAAATAAAAGTGATGCTTTTGAAAAATTTCAAGATTTTTTAAAAGAAGTTGAAAATCAATTCGGTAGAAAAATAAAAAGAATAAGAAGTGATAGAGGCCATGAGTATGAATCAAGTGCATTCAACTCATTTGTTCAATTTTTGGGAATTATCCATGAAACTACTGCATCATATTCACCTGCTTCTAATGGTATGGCTGAAAGAAAAAATAAAACTGTAATTGAGTTAACAAATGCCATGTTAATTGAATTTGGTGCACCTTTACATTTTTGGGGTGAAGCTATTTTAACTGCATGTCATGTTTTGAATAGGGTGCCACATAAAAAATCACATAACACATCTTTTGAGATGTGGAAAGAACATAAGCCAAATTTGGGATATTTGAGAGTATGGGGTTGTCTTGCTTATATAAGGCTTACTGATCTTAAAATATCTAAATTAGGTATAAGAGCTACTACCTGTGCTTTTCTTGGTTATGCGATTAATAGTGCAGTCTATAGATTTTTTGATCTTGAAAACAAAATAATATTTGAAACTGGTGATGCAATTTTTCATGAAGAAAAATTTTCTTTTAAATTGAAAAATAGTGGGGGTGAAGAAAATATTTTGTCACAACCTAGTTCTTCTACTTCACATCTACAAAATCAAGAAAAATTTTGAAATGGAACCTAGAAGGAGTATAAGAGCTAGAGTTGAAAAGGATTTTGGTCCTAATTATTATGTTTTTAACATTGAGGAAAATCCCCAAAATTTAAAAGAGGCTTTAACATCACTTGATACTATATTTTGGAAAGAGGATGTAAATGATGAGATGGATAATTGCTATTGCTGCAATTTTTGATTTGAAAATTCATCAAATGGATGTAAAAACTGCTTTTCTAAATGGGAACCTAGAGGAAGAGATTTATATGGATCAACCCAAAGGCTTTGTAGAGCCTGGACAAGAAAGCAGGGTATTTAAGCTAACTAAATCCCTATATGGCTTAAAACAAACACCTAAGCAATGACATGAAAAGTTTGATTCCTGTATGATTGAGAATGGTTATAAATCAAATGAATGTGATAAATGTATTTATTCTAAATTATGGAATAATTTACATGTTATTATTAGCCTTCATGTGGATGATATGTTGATTTTTTGCTTAAATATGCATGTTATAAATGAGACAAAAAATATGCTTAAAAGCCATTTTGATATAAAAGATCTTGGTGAGGCTAATTTTATTTTGGGCATGAAAATTACAAAAGCATGTGATGGAATATATCTTGATCAATCACATTATGTTGAGAAAATATTGAGAAAATATAATTTTCATGATCACAAAAGTGTAGCTACTCCTTTTGATTCTAGTGTTCATTTATTTCCTGTGAATAATGATGATGAGATTTTTAATCGAAAAGATTATGCTAGTATCATTGGTAGTTTGCGTTATGTTACTAATTGTACTAGACCTAACATTGCATATGCAGTAGGAGTGCTTAGCAGATTTACTAGCAAGCCTAGTAAAGATCATTGGCTAGCTATTGAGCGAGTCATGAGATATTTAATTGGTATAAAAAACTATGGCTTATTTTATAAAAAGTACCCTGCTGTGATTGAAGCTTTTAGTGATGCCGATTGGAATACTTTGTCAGGTGATTCTCTCTCTATCATTGGTTATATTTTTATCTTAGGCGGTGGTGCTCTTTGTTGGAAATCTAAAAAGCAAACAATAATTTCTAATTCAACAATGGAAGCTAAATTAATAGCATTAGCTTCAACTAGTGAAGAGACAAATTGGCTTAGAGATTTGTTATATGAAATTCCACATTAGGAAAAGCCAATTCCACCTATATTAATTCATTGTGATAGCACTGCCGCAATTGGTAGAGTTAAAAACTATTACTACAACTGTAAATCCAGACCTATAAGAAGAAAGCACAGTACCGTGCAATCTTATTTGAGTAGTGGCATCATAGTTGTGGATTATATTAAATCTAATGATAATCTTGCAGATCCATTTACTAAGGCCTTGGCAAAAGATAGAGTCTGGAATACATTGAGGGGGATGTGATTAAAGTCTATAGAATCATGAGCCATGTATGAGAATATCCAACCCAAGGACCAAAGATCCTGAGAATTGGGTTCAATGGGAAAAACGAATCGTACGATGGTCGTAAGAAATGCAATATTTATTTTTTTAGGGATAATTACATTTTACCCACCTGTGATTTGCCTTTAATTTGACTTGCCTACTCGTGGTTTCAATTTTGACACTTTACCCACCTGTGATTCCCTCCGTTACTAATCCGTAACCCACCTCTCTTTCAGCTATTACTTTAACACATAATATGTCAAAAACAAAAGCCCAAACAGATCAAAACACTCCTCACTCCCAAAACTCACTTAGCTCCCATCCAACTTGCTTACGAAACTAAGATCCTAGATGCTACAATGCTAAAATGGCGACAAAACTACCAACAATGGGTGTGGCATGCTTAACAACGTTTTCGACTAAAATGAAAAGAGACTCAGCATCAAACTCCACCACCAGTAACATGGATTGCATCAATTTGCTTCAAGATCTCCTCGTTATACCCATTTGGCACACCCATGATCTCAAACTCAACAGCTTGCTGCTTAGATCCTAGTGCTTCCATGCTGGCCATATTGTGCTATACAAAGCAAGAAAAGGCCAAAAAAACTTCTGGGTTTTACGCAGAATGTGATGTTCTTCCAGATCAAACTCTAGGATAGGTGGAGGATTGGGAAATTAAGATGGCTCGTGTTCTTTGTTTTAGGTTTTACGTGGCCAAGTTATAACCATTGAAACTGGGATGATGAGGACCCAAGCTAACACATCGCGTTAATTATTTTTTTGTCTATGTTCTCTCGGTTTGAAAGTTAGCTTCAAGTGGGTCCATATCATCATGGAATTAATCAATCACTAAACTTTTGTGGGTCATCATTAATGAAACGAAATGAAATGCCAACACCCTTTTCTAGTTAGCATTTTGCTACACACACTCTTTTTCTCTCTCTGCATTTTTTTTCCCGAGAAACAAGCAGAGCACCAGCTCGTAAATTTGGGAAAAATTAAAACTTTCCTTACTGGGTCAGTGGGATTTTATTACGCCATTGCTCTTTTTTGAAGTTTTCCCAAATGGGTTAGTTGTAGTTTCTGGAAGGCTATCGATTATTGTTTAGTTGTTATTATATTTACTTGTAACCATTTTCCTTCACTTTATTTTGCCAATTTCTTGAGAAACAAACAGAGTTCTTGATCCAGAAGTTGTATTGTTTAAGTTATCCCAAGCGTGTTTGATTTATGCACGAATGAAACAAAACACTTACGCCCTTCGCTTGCATTTTGCTTAACTCTCCCTTTCTCTCTCTGCCCTTTGATTTTTCCCTAGAAACAAACACAGAGCATGAGGTGCAAAATTGGGTCAACGTGATTATTTTTACTGTTGCATTTTTCTAACGGTTTGTTGCAAATGGGTTGTTTAGAGTTTCTGATAAAAACCCAGGTGGTTCTCAATCCATTATCTCAAGCACATTGCATTGTGATCTTAGTTTGGTGAGCACGTTGGATGAGAGTGTGTTTTGGGAGTGAGGAGTGTTTGATCTATTTTAGGTTCTGTTTTTGATGAGTTTATGTGTTAGAGTAACGTCTACACTGGAGGTGGGTAACAGAGTAGTAACGGAGGGAATCATAGGTGGGTAAAGTGTCAAAATTGAAACCATGGATAGGCAAGTCAAATTAGAGGCAAACTACAAGTGGGTAAAGTGTAATTATCCATTTTTTAAATTATTTATTTTGTAAATAATTTTTTAATTGCTCATCCCTATGATGTAAGTGCATTAATCCTGTAATGTGGAGAGGTTGAGTAAAAAACTCTTAATGAAATTTGTAGCTCGTATGAGTGGGGTGTCAAAATTACAGGAGCACCCTTGACAAAATTTCACCTATGTGAGTGTGGGGGTGGGGCCGCTCCTTATGAGATTTGGACTTAATCTCAAATACACTTATGAAACTGGGATCAGCACACGACCGTAAAGTGCTAGCTATAAAAGCTCATGTCAACACCTGGGTTGTTATGTGTAAGCAGTCCTAGTTCAAGTCAGAGACTACTACGACTCTGGAGTTGAGATCGCTATTTTACTAAGTGAAGGTTCAATGCAGAGCATACCTTCATGATGCATAGTGACCCAACTTTGCCTAGTAATCTCTCTTTAACTAAAAAAATTAATATTAAAATGAGTGGGGGATTGTTAGAGCATTTTAAAAATAAATAATTAAAATGAATAAATGTTACAATATAAATGTAAAGATATGAGAGTGAATATGGAAGATAAGGAGTTAGTGAAAATATTTAATCCCACATTGAAAAGAAGAGAGACTATTTTATTCTTTTTAATTGTGGTGATTAATGGGCTAACATGAATTGTCTCAGATATTGGACTAGATAGGTGCGCAAGGGGGAGGTGAAGGGTGGAGGTATCAAAAATAGAAATGAATCAGCCTTTTGGATCCTCCTATTTAATAGCCCAAAATAGAGAGGTTCTTGGCAAGGAAGAGTGTTCTTTCTGGTAGAGTTTTGGGCTTGAACACTTTGTGCAAAGATTGTTCTAGCCATACGACACTTGTTAGGCTAATCAAAATTTAATTGTGGGGTATATATTAATTTATTGAATTGAAAAAATTATTCATGCTAATAAATTGTATTTACAAAATTGCCATGCATATTTTAAAGCCCTAATTCCTTTCTCATCTCATAACCTAGCTCCCCTCTTTCTCATCAGATTCAAAACCCTACTCTCTCTCTCTCTCTCTCTCTCTCTCTCTCTCTCTCTCTCTCTCTCTCTCTCTCTCTCTCTCTCTGTGCAGTCGGAATCCATGGCCGTTGCTAGCCACCATCTCCTCTGTTCTGATTTTCTCTCTCAAACAAACACACACGCTCTCATAGGCATAGCATAAGCTAGAGCACTTAGATCTTTTCTCTCTAAATTAGTGGTTGATTTGTCGTGATTTTGTTCGCACCATTGCCGAAGGAGCTCGTCCTCCTCCTCCTCCTCCTCCTCTTCGCCGAAAGGAATCTTTTTTATGCTTGGGTTTGAAATACCGAAATGGGTGGTGGAGAGAATTTTCGAAATTTTGGTAGATGTATAATCTGTTTGATTGGTGAGAAAGTTGGGAAAGTGAAATATATATATATTGATGTTTTGTTGTTATTTGTAATTTGTTTGGTTGTTGAGAAGGTGCTGAAAAATGATTATTTATTTACTTATTTATTTTTTGTGGATCTAAAGCTATTTGGTTGGTGAGAAAAGAAAATAATTTTTTTTTTCTATGGATAAGTTGTTTGTGACTTTTAATTAAAAAATAAAATTTTGTTTAGTTTTGTCAAAATGATATTTTTGGAAATTTAAAAGTACAAATTGTAATGATCCAGTGAATATATGTTAAAAACCTATCAAACATAGTAAAGATATATTATTGTGATGAGATTACATGAATCTAACATCACAATAATGTTACATTATTAAAATGTAACATCATGCAAACCAAAGGCTCTAATATTGTGTTAAAATGACATATTTTAATATTTGGTATGTCAAATGCTAATGTGAACACTTTGTCACTGCACCTAACTTAATCTTATTTTTCATCAAGTTCATACCATTCTAATACAAAATCCAAAGAGTAAAAATCTTGAGTAGCCTAATTAGGCAAATGAAACCCCACAATTAAATATTAGCCCATCAAGATCAACTTTTTCTTTTTTTCTTTTTTAATTAGATCACAGGAAGTGGTAAAAAAAAAAAACTCAAACTCAGTAACTTTTTTTTTTTTTTTTTGATAAGGAAAACTCAGTAACTACTGTAACTTGATTCAACTGTCAACTGTCAACTGTCAACTGTGTCTGTCTGATCCAACAGTCTAAAACATGCCAGTACCACGTGGCACTCACGTGTCAGACCCATAATGTCCACAAACATTATCAAACTCGTTCTTCTTGTTTGCCACGTGTTCATCAAAATAATCCATGAATTGACAAGTGGCCTCCGCTACAAGCGAGTATACCAAAATTTCATCTACTTGCGAGTGTGAGCAGTAACAGCACTCTAGCATA
This sequence comes from Quercus aquifolioides, assembly GCA_019022515.1. NCBI lineage: Eukaryota > Viridiplantae > Streptophyta > Magnoliopsida > Fagales > Fagaceae > Quercus > Quercus aquifolioides. The sequence goes on along the minus strand of CM032327.1, from coordinate 50,596,810 downwards.
TTTAATTTATTCGAAAAGCCAAAGTAGCAAAAACATGGGTCCCACAAGAACCTCTGACTCGACTAGGCCCCACCCTTAAACACAAACAACCACAAGATAACGTTACAACTTTTCTATGCCATTCGTTTTCTGCCACGTGTCGGTCTTGGATTCTCTCCCTCTTCCACTTGGTTCTATAGTCTCACACTTACACCCCCTTAGCCCCTCACCATTTTCATTCATTAATTCATAGTTCTGAGTTCTCTCACACACGCTTCAACTCAATCTCAGAGATACTTAAAAAAACAAAAAATAAAGAGAGAGAGAGAGAGAGAGAAATGTTGAAGTTGGAGAATAATGATGGTGGTAGTAGTAGTGGTGGTGACAATAATTGGACACGTATTTGTGATACGTGTCGGTCTGCAGCGTGTACGGTGTACTGTAGGGCTGATTCGGCCTACTTGTGCACCGGATGTGATGCTCGCATCCACGCTGCAAACCGCGTGGCATCTCGCCACGAGCGCGTGTGGGTTTGCGAGGCATGTGAGCGTGCCCCGGCGGCTTTTGTATGTAAAGCTGATGCGGCGTCTCTTTGCACCGCCTGTGATGCTGATATCCACTCAGCAAACCCGCTTGCACGCCGCCACCACCGTGTGCCAATTCTGCCTATTTCCGGGAACTTGCACGGTCCACATGCGGTGGGTGCCATGTCTGGTACTGAAGAGAGGTTTGTACACCAAGATGGGGATGAGATGATTGATGATGAAGATGAAGATGAGGCTGCATCATGGTTGTTGCTTAATCCTGTGAAGGGTAACAATAACAACAACAACAATAACAATCAAAACAATGGGTTTTTGTTTGGCGGGGAGGTTGATGAGTTTTTGGACCTTGTGGAGTACAATTCTTGTGCTGAGAATCACTTCAATGATCAGTATAGCCAGCAGCAGCAGCAACAGCAACATTACTGTGTTCCCCAGAAGAGCTATGGGGGTGACAGTGTTGTGCCAGTTCAGTGTGGAGAAGCAAAGGGTCAGCCTCATCACCTTCATCAACAGAATTTCCAGTTGGGTTTGGATTATGAGTCATCAAAAGCTGCATACAGTTACAATGGTTCTATTAGTCACAGTGTAAGTTTCTCTAAATTTGCTACACATACAATGGTTTTATATTGAATATGTAGTTTGAGTTCTAACAAATCTGTATTGCCACATGATTCTTTGTGAATTATTTATTATGTTCCATTCATTTTTTGATTCAGTAGATGTATAGTTATCTCCAATATTTGACTTCTATGTGCACCGCTCCTAAAAGATAAAATCTGAGTGGTATCAATATCTTTTGACATTTTCCTGTACTTTATTAGCACTTTTACTCTTTTCTTTACCTTTCTCCTTTAAAGTATGGAATCCAGCAGGAACGTTGCAGTGCTTTTTGTTTTCTTTCTCTTTTGTTCCAAGTCATAAAGTTGGGTGAGTGTTTTACATCGCAGTGTCATGTCTTGGAATAAATTGTTTTTTTTTTTTTTCACGGTTTTCTCAAACTTTTAATCAGAGTCTAATTACTGTTCGCGAGCTCCACTTTGACACCGAGCGTCCAACCACTCGGCTAACCCCACTGGGTTAATTGCAGTTACTTATATATAAATAAAGTTTCAGGTTAGAAGTACTGGGTTATGTTTTAGTGATTCTACCTTTCTTTTAGTAAGCTATCAAAAAAAGAATAAAATTACTTATTAAATGATTACCTGTATATAGGACTAACAAGAAACAGATAAGAAAAAAGAAGACTGGAAAATCTTACAACTATTCTAGATTTCTAAGAGCACTTGTAGCAGTGTAGTTAAATAGCTATTTTAGTTCTACCAAAACACAAAAATCACCAATACAGTAGTGGAGTTAAATGTATTTTTTTTAGTTTCATTGCTATAGTGCACATCTAAAGATAGATGTGTACAGTAGCTCAAAGGTAAAAAAAAAAAAAAAAATTTATTTGTGTTCACACTATGGTTGTGTGTGTGGCTGTGATGTTTATAATAGATATCTTATTTTATTGTGATATTTATATCATTTTATTGTGTTGAAAGCTAAAATAGATTCATTGCTGCAGTATGTGTATAGGTAAAATAGATAAAGTAACTTTTTGTGGTGTTAAATAGCTAAATTTTTAACTCCACTGCTGTGGATGCTCTAAATGTTGTTCAAAGCTAAAGCTTTCTTTTATTCTTTAAATAAAATGAACTATTCTGATTTCAATTCTATAAATAATTCCATAACCACTAGTAACATTCATCAAAATCTTCTTCTTTGTACAAGAAATATATTATCGTAAAGAAAGTGTGACATTTACTTGATATAATTCATGAATACATGGTTCTGTTGCAAACATGAATTGCTTTTCCCATCTATTTCTATTTCAACTATGGCTTGTGAAAATTACAAATCGTATGCTGATTAATAACCACAAGTGTTTTCTATGATAATATAATTAGGTCTCTGTTTCATCCATGGATGTTGGCGTTGTACCCGAATCAACAATGAGCGACATCTCAATCTCACACTCAAGACCTCCCAAAGGGACAATTGATCTTTTTTCTGGATCTACCATTCAAATACCAGCCCAACTTACTCCATTGGACAGGGAAGCAAGGGTCCTAAGATACAGAGAAAAAAAGAAGACAAGGAAGTTTGAGAAAACAATCAGGTATGCTTCAAGGAAGGCCTATGCAGAGACCAGACCCCGGATCAAGGGCCGATTCGCTAAGAGGACGGATGTAGAAGTTGAAGTGGATCAGATGTTCTCCACGACACTAATGGCAGAAACTGGATATAGCATTGTCCCATCATTCTAAATCTAGGGGCAGAAGAAGAAAAAGAACACTTCTTCATATGAGAGTTGTACAACTTAGTACTCAAGCTCTAGTGCTGATATTGTAGCGTCCCAATCTAATTGGTCTAAATTAATGTGATGCATGCTTATTAACTTTCTATACTTCTTTGCCTCGTGTAATTTTATCTTGTAAATGCATGTAAATTTTCATTTTAAATCTAATTACTTGCAATTACAATTTCCCTTTTGAGTTCTTGTTGATCTTTTCATTGAACTCCAAATGTTAGAAATTACCTTAAATTTTCTATTTTGACTTTGTTAGGTTTTCTGGTGTGAGAAGAAATGATTTTCTTTGGAAGGAAAGAACTTTTAATATTTAATAAGTAATTGGGTATTCCTTACCTATAAAGCATTAAAATTGAAGACTCTTCAATCCAAGGGTCCTCTTACAAGGGGAGAGAAAAGACTCTCATAGAAGAATATTAATTTTTTAGAAAAGTAGTTACAGTGTTTGTTTATTGTTTGAGCGAGGGAGTACCATTTGATGTATTGGGGTAGTGAGCATCTTATTTATGAATTTGTTAGTTGGTATTGAGAGTTTACGTTAAATGTAATGGGATTTGAGTTTGTTTTTGTGAGAGTTTTGAGAGTTCTAATTGTGAAAGTTCTTAATTATGATTTATGAGAATTAATCGAGTGGTTATAATCCATATCGTTAATACTGAATTTTGGTTAACATTATCAGTGAATATAAAAATAATCCATATTATTGATAGTAAATTTTGGTTGGTGTTATAACTTATAAGTGGATGAAGGAATGAAATTAGCTAAATAAAGTTTTCTTTTATGTGTATTTATTTTTTCCCTTACGGATGGAAATGCGCTTCCACTAGTGTCATATTCCAATACCAAATTTCCACAATGAGGACAGAAAACATTTTAATACAATCTTGAGAGAAAAATGAACGAAGTCAGCCACATGCTTGCGTATAATTAAAGCTCTCATAGCTGCTTGTTTGTTGCAGTGCTTTTGATGGCTTTTAATGGGCCCATTATCCTTACACTTTTCTCTTTTTATGTGACAGTGCCATCTCTATGCTATCGATTGGCTCCATTTCTGTTAGTGCACTATGGGATGAAGATTCTCGGTCTTTTAGGTCATGATACAACACCGAAGGTAACTGTCCATGTCTGTAGAAGAAAAAGGAAACTTGATTGTAGCATTCGTCTAGAATGGTATATGCTGTAATCCATTAGAGCATTAGCATTGGAAAATGCTAATGCTACTCTATTTTACCATTTCAAAACCTCACTTTATCATTATACCATCCAATTTTACAATACCTCCTACATCCCAAAACTCTATTTTTATTAAAATATTATTTTTTAATCTTTCTTTACTATTTCTTTATAACTGTTTTTTTTTTTTTTTTCAGACTCACGTTTCCTGCCATTTCCAACAGTTTTTTTTCCTCTCCTTCTCCCTCAACCTCTAGCAACACCTCAACCCATCAACAACCACAGCCACGGCACCTCAACCCATCAACACCTCAACCCATCAACAACCATCGGAGCAAACCCATCAACAACAATCGCCGATTTGAAACCCAGCCAATTTGAAACCCACCGGAGCAAACCCATTCAAAAATAATAATCACCGGAGCCACCGCCACCACGACCCGATCCTCTTCCATGACCCGATCATCGACCCAGACCCACACCGCCACCACGATCTCCGATCTCCGCCAATCCACGCCGATCCCAAACCCAAAATCAACACAGCTCTGTCACGCCGATCATCGACCCAGACCCACACCGCCACCACGATCTCCGATCTCCGCCAATCCACGCCGATCCCAAACCCAAAATCAACACAGCTCCATCACGCCGATCATCGACTCAGACCCACACCGCCACTACGACCCGATCCTCTTCCATGACCCAGCTCTGTCACGCCCAGATCAACTCAAATCCAAAACCCATAACCCATAACCCACAGCCCACCGGCGCCGATTTGAACCACAACCACAACCCATCAACAACCACAACCACTACAGTGACCGACGCTGTCACCCACGCCAAAAAAAAAAAAAAAAGAAGCAACCACAGAACTAGAAGGAAAAGAGAGAGAAATTTCGGTCTGAAGAGAGGAGAGAGCAAATGAGAAACAGAGAAGGAAGAGAGAGAAGAGAACTGAAATAATGAGAGAGAGGAGAGAGAAATTTCGGTCTTAAAAGTGAATAAAATTTTTTTTTTTTTTAGAATACTTGCTACAGTACAATTCTAACTTTAGAATTGTACTGTAGCACTATTGCAAAAAATTTTGCAATAGTTGGGTTTAGCATTGTCTGATGCAATGGATTTTAAGACATAAAATGCCAAATTGACCTTAGATATGGCATTAGCATTCTCCAATGCTAATGCTCTTAACTTTTCCATATAATGGAGTCACCTTCTTGTAAAAACACAGAACCAAATGAAGGTAGAACTTGTCAAGAAATTCTAGCTATTTCAATGTTGGTGGATTAGGTGAAGTGATAGTTAAATATTGCTTTGAAAAAAAAGAAGAAAATAATATAGGATAATTATTGGTTACTATCAATGTAAATCTTACATCGAAGTAACAAATATGTATACATTTGCAAAAAAGTATACAATATAGTATATATTTGCATAAAAATGTACAATATTGTACATATTTGTTTAGTCTATAATGCAAATCTTACATACATTAATGCTTGTAGTTGTAGGAGGATTTTTTTTTTTGAGAAATGTTGGAGGATTTTAGAACGTTAGAGATGATAAATATATTTTTAAAAAAAGGTCTACCCGTTGCACAAACTTTTTATTCTTCTCAGTTATTGGAGCATTTCATTTCATCGACCTAGCATAAAAAAGTCGCTGTCAGTATATACTATATATATATATATATATATATATATATATAGTGAGCTTCATCCAGAAAAAGTTCATTCAAGGACATGAGATTGAGATGGAACCTTTTGCGATAAAGGATTAAAGGGAAGGGCTTTCGTGGCTCTAACTAGGAACCTTAGAGCATCCGCAGCCCAAAATGCTATTCTATTCTATTTTACCATTTCAAAAAGTTACTTTATCAATTATACAATACCATTTTATAATACTCCAACATCCCAACTTTTATTTTACAATACAATACATTAAAATAATATTTCTATATTATAAAATAATATATCCCAAAACCCAATAAAAACAAAAACCCAAAATCCAAAACATCTCAGCAACCACTTGCTACCACCACCACCACCACCACGAAGAACTTACCCAAACAGTTGTTTTCTTGAAACCCCAGAAACCCCAGCCACAAACTCATGGCCATCGAAACCCAGAAACCCGTAGAGAAAACAAAATCAAATCAAAATCAAATCAAACCAATAGCAATAGCAACCCCCAACTCCGGCAACCACGGCAACCAACAAATTACACACAAAAATCTATGAAATATAAAAGGAAAAAACCGTAAGAAACTAATAAAAAAAATAAAAATTTACATTTGATCAAGCTGCTTGTTGACTTCCTCAACCTCCTTCAGATCGGTAAGCAACTGGCGCATGATCGCACCGTACGTCAAGGTAAACAGCTCCGCTCATCACCGCCGAAGGTCGGTTCTCGGGCCTCCAGCAATGCGATTCCTGGACTTGGTTCGATGCGGTGCACTAATAGATGTGAAGTAATAATTACCGATGTAAGATTTACATCGTACTAGCAATGTAAAATTTACATCGATAGTATAATGTAAACCTATAATTACCCTAGCCTTATAATGATATTGATATTCCTTTTTAATACATTAAAAGGGTAATTATAAGTTTATAATATAATATCAACGTAAATCTTACATTGTAAACTAAATTAATGTGTACAATGTAAGCTAAGAATTTTCTTAATTAAAAAGATTTTAACTAAAAGTTTAGACCCCTAATGTGTTTTACTACCAATTTTAACAAATAGTTGTTGAGGACAAATTTTTCACACCACATGACTTCATTTCATTGGCGACCCGCACCACGTCAACCCTATCATGGATTTTGGAGAAATCTCTTCTAAAACCCAAAAGAGCCCATATTTACACAAAAAGGCGTTGAAGCCCATGGTTCAAGTTCATAGCACATCATCTCATTTTTTGGCTCATGATCCAAGCTCATGAGTCTCATCAAGGGAATTTTGGGAGTTGTGGTTTGGAGGGCCAAGAAGTATGTTTAGTAAAGCTCCAGTGGTTCAAAGTTGATAAAGGGAAGCATGTTGCTTGGCATGTCTTCCCCAATTCCCTGAACTCTGACGGGTCAGTGTGCAATAGGTAACATTTGGTAAGTCTCTCATATCACATAACACTTAAAATGATAAAACTCCCCATGCTCTTTACATAAAAATTAATGTTCATCATATAATATAAGTTTAAAAATGTGATTATAGTATTTCATATAAATTATATTATTATCATCTAAATCAATTCCAAGCACATGGCTAAATATATATTAATATCTCATATCTAGCATTAAATGCTCTCTTTACTTTCCAAGATTTGGTTAAAATACAAAAAGACCATAATTACATCTCTAAAACTTCATCAAATATCAACTAACTAGTCTACTACTTACCAAAATTATATATGGACTAAACATATAATTTTTCCAAGAGAGGAAACTTAGCCGAAAATACCAAAAAGGGCTCCAGCGGAAGCTGCAATAGCTTATGCACAAGCTGTAACAGCTCCAGCAGAAGCTGCAGTAGCTTCTGCAGAAGCTGAAACAACTCTAGCGGAAGTTGCAAACAGCTTCTGCAGAAGCTGTAACAACTCCAACAGAAGCTGTAGAAGCTCCAGCAGGTTGACATATGTCCTAAAATGATGTCATTTGCCCATTAATGCCCAATCCTAGCAGCTTGCTGTCATACTCAGAGAAACAAGAGGATCCTATAAAGATTATCTTGCCACTTTTAGCCAAATCATGAATTTAATGCCAAATATCTTTTTCTCCAAGCAAGATGTCATTTGGATGATATCATTTAGCTGTGATTGACAGCTGTTACAGCTATAACATCAGCCTTGAAGTCTCTAGCTTTCTTTTTTTGGCTAAAAAACAAAATCTCTTTAATGAAACCACTTACCTTGTCAATGACTTTTCCTTATTTGCTAATTTTCCCTTCAACTAAGTTCTGATCTAGTTACATAGCTTGGATCTATATAAAGAAGACCAAGCTACACACTAAAAGGGACGGATCCCCTCTCTCATCCCCAATATTCTGAAACTTCACCTTGCTGCACATATCTCTAAACTCTTCCATACTTCTCCATCTCCCTTACAAAAATATCTCTTCTTAGATAATAACATTACCCATTACTATCCATCTCTCCCACACTTAAATATTCTGAAACTTCATCATTTTGCTGCCCAAAAACACATCTCCATCTCATTCTTTATTTCTCATACAAAATCCCCCTTCTTAGAAAGCAACATAACCCATGACATAACACAAAAATCACTCTAGCAGCAGCTATAATCTCATGTATTTACTACATTTAACTTTCATATCATCTATCTCACACTTCCATATATTTCACAAACACATTCCTCACAAAATACCCATACATACTCCTCATATATCTTTAAACTCCATGTCTCACAAAGTATACATATACAAGATCCATATCCAACAAAGTATTTACATATAATTCTTATACATATCACAAACACCACATCTCACAAAATATACATATATATATATATACACACACACACATACACACATATATATATATATATATATATATGTATGTATGTATTTCTCACCATCTCCACTCATCTTAAAACATATCAAACACTCTTCCAAGAACTTATTACTAAAAGTCTTTTCTCATGGAAGGCAACATCACTCATACTTGACTAAAAACTAAAAGAGCATTACATGGGGAAAATTACTAAAGTGCATGATCAAGGGGACAAACTTAACCATCCGATGCACACGGCTAGACATACTCTCTCTCCCTCTAGTTGCACCAATTTTTCCCCTTCAAACATGAAGTCACCATGGAATGACTCATTCTGTCACGCTGCTGAAACGTCTAAGTCCACTGCTGTTCTATGGCTGGAGCCCCAAACTATGAAGATAAGTCATTACATTTTACCTTCAAACTTGTATTATTAAGTATATTTTATTCATTATCATTATACCACTCAACTAATGTTATTTACTACTGGAATGTCATCAGCTCATTATTGTTATATGGCTAGAGCCACAAATCATATAAAGAACAAAGTGATGCTATACGGCTGGAGTCAGAAACACACAAGATAAGTCAATATTTCTCTATTTTCAAGATTACATTATTAAGTACATATTAATTCATTATTATTGTACTGCTGGATGCAAGTTACTTTAATATTATCTCATTATTTAATGAAACATGATCACACTAATACTTCATTAATGAACATATATATATTAATAAATTGATCTACCATAGTTGGACATATTATTCAGACATTTACCACCAATTGACATATATTACTTGGACATAAACCATTGTTGGATGTATATTACTTGGACATAAACCATTGAACTTATATTATTTGGACATGGAACATTGCCGGACATACCTTATTATGTTGAACATGAACCATGAACCGCAACTAGACATGGACTATTGGACTCATCCCATTGTTGGACCTAATTAATCATTTACTAACATTGGACATCACTTAATATACATAATAATAACGTATCAACTCACAATTTAATCAAAGCTATCATGCTACATATATTATTTATTTATTTCAACCATTATCATAATTCTAAGACTTTGGGTTTTATCTATTTTGTAGGCTTAAAAATACACCGGAAGCCATTGGTCTATGCGGCCTGATGTCGAGTTCCGGGTTGGGCTCCCTAAAACAAATCCGGGCTTAGCAAAGTCACACTTCCAACAAGCGACACGTGGCTACGCGCAAAAAACCACCCCCAACAATAGTTAAGATTAAGTCCATGTAGTTTATCAATTTCAAGTATAACAATAATGCATATATACCACAAACACACGTGTATACAAACTAGCATATGTTCATGGAGTGAAAATCCAATAAGTTAAAATACTCTAAGGCCAAGCCTAAATGATCAATCCACAATGAAAGTTGTCACAATACAAATGATACTCACACAACTTTCTGTATATGTAGTCAGACTAAGAACTCAAGCTTCCGCTCTGCTTGTTAGCTATTACAGATTCTTGTCTTGTTCCTTCACAGCCACTTAAACGATCTCTCGGTCACTCTAAGGCTTCTCGAAGATTTTGATGTCTTTGTGGTTTCAACAGCAATTCCAGCACTCATTTGGTAATCTTAGCTTATGAAGCAATCAAACGATCTTAAAGGCATAGCAATGTGAGAAGTAGGGAAGACAAAGGTTAACTCTCTCTACGTTTTTCTTTGTTTTTCTGCGGTAGTCTTCCTTTTCACAAATTAAGTTTGAAATAAGGGTTTTATACACTTAAAGTTAGACTTGAGGTGGCTATACAAACTGCCCTAGAAGAAAATCTCAGAATTTGGATAATTAGAACTTGGTTGGCTGAGTGTCTACCGAGAGCCTGTGTCCCATTTCGCATGGCCAAGCCTTAAATGTCGCTTGACCAAGGTCTTCAATTTTGTACAGTAAATAGAACTTTCAACCTTCAGCCCTCATTACTAAAATTCACATCACAATCATAAACCCAAAAATTACAAACAGATTTACTATAAAATTAACGGACACTAAAATTCCTACCAAAAGTTGTTCTAAATGCAATAATATATGTACTAATCAATGAGATATTTAATGGAACTTGTTTCCAACATGGTTTTAAATAAATGATAATAGGTGTCTTGGATTACCATGGTTAACAAATTAGTGTTCTTTTGGGTAGAAGGCCATTGGATTTTGGAACTGAGGGGATAGAAAAGCACGATTATGGAGGTAAAGCAAGAAGTGATTGAAGAGTCAAATTTCTGCTCTCTCTCTCTCTCTATAATAATAATAATAATAATAAAAGTAGATAGTTAAACACACACTCTCTCTCTCTCTAATAATAATATAATAATAAAAGTAGATAGTTAAATAACCACAACTACAGAGAACTTTTGCACTTCATCTAGGGGCGTAGTCAGAAATTTATGTTTGGGGGCTAACTTATGATACTAATTTATTAGTTTATACAAACTTTCATAAATACGCACAAACACATACATCTATACACACATATAATTTAGTATTTTTCATAGAGAATCCTTAAAATTTTCATTTTTAATATAAGTTACCAAATTGTCTATCAAAGTGAGTAAAAAAATTTCAATTATGTTTGGGGGGCTAACTTATGATACTAATTTATTAGTTTATACAAACTTTCATAAATACGCACAAACACATACTTCTATACACACATATAATTTAGTATTTTTCATAGAGAATCCTTAAAATTTTCATTTTTAATATAAGTTACCAAATTGTCTACCAAAGTGAGTAAAAAAATTTCAATTGAACTAATGAAACATTCAAAAATATGAATGATCCAAGACTTTAACAGACACAAGAACACATTTTACAATAAAAAATAAATGTGAGAAAAAAAAAAACATTATCTATAACAACTAAATCAATAGGACAGCATTTTTAAGAACATCATTGGACTAGCTCAAATGTGAGGGGGGGGGGGGGTTGAGTCCCATTTTTGTAGGCTAATAATTAAAATATTATATATTTATATATAGTATTAAAATATTTTTAAAATTTTTGGAGGCCCGTGGCCCCCCACTCATTCATGTAGCTCCGCCCCTGAGTCTTCATCTGTGTCACTCTATATGCACATGTTCATGTTCTTCCGTGGATGATTCTACTACTACAGTACCTTTCCCTTCTTGTTGACAATGATTGTTGAACTTTTGCATTTTAGAAAAGAGAAGCAAGAGGTCACAAAAGGTCAAAAAGAGAAGCAAAGAGTGCAACTTGATAGTGATCTTTAAAAAAAGCCCTCTGCACTTTTCCACTGTGCAGTAGAAAAAGGTATGCACAAGTGGAAACAAAATATGCCACAAATGCATGAACGAAAAGGTGAAGTAAAAGATTGATACCTTCATGTTTGTATTTCCAGATAAGCATGGCCGAGCTTTCTAGCTTTTGCTTGGTCCATAGATGATCTACAACAATTGGAGTATCAATTCCTGCACTCCCATCCCATTTGGCAAGCTACTATGCATTGTATCCATTGACTCAGCATTGTAACCAGAATTTCTAATCTAGAAATTAGGCCATACTTTTATCACAGAGAACTTGGTGGTTGGTGTTAACAAGAGAAAAGATGGAAAATAATAGATACTAGTCAAGATTTTAGATCTCGTTGCATTGCAATTACATTTTCCATTAATTGATGTAATGCAATTCTTTTTTTCTTTTTTCTTTTTTGATGAATGGTGTAATGCAACTCTTATTAGCAGTTCTTACAATCTATTCGTCATTAGTAGATAAATGCGTGGGAATCACTTATATGCATCTACCTACATGCAAATCCCACCTCTTGTATCTACTTGTGATGAATTGGTGGTAAAATTGGTGGTATAATGTACGAGTGGCGTGTATTTCTTGCGTGTTTTGAAGTTTAGAGGGAGAGAAGAGGGGAGGGAAATAGGTTACCTAGCCCATTCCCACTCTTTAAATGTTATAAAAATAGGGAATGAGAATATATCCCTCACTTTTGTTTAAATGTTTTCAAAATAAGTAATAGAAGGAGAGGAGGAGAATGATCATATAAATTAACAATTATGACACTCTTTTGTTTTGTTTTGTTTTTTTTTTTTGAGAAGATGCCATTTTTTTGTTGTTGTTAATTTTAAAGAAATAGTTATAAATTGATAACTAATTTATTTATTTATTTATAAATATAAGTGAAACCTCCCCCCCCCCCCCCTCTTAAAAACATCCATATAAGGTTCATTAAACCCTTCCCATCTCCTTTACTCTACTCTCCTATACTCCCCGTCCATCCAAACATAATGGATCATTTGAATTATTATTCTTAAATTGGATTTTGGGTTTGAGCCACAAAATAAATAATACTTCAGAAAATAAGGATTTGGAGATTTAGATCATATATATATATTTAGAATTTTTTTTAATTTGATTTAACAATACATAATGATTTGAGTTTGTGTTAATTTTATTTTAGCAAAATAACTTATGATGTTATGAATTTGAAATAACTTTTTAACATATATTCATTTAAAATATATAAAATGTGAAGAAGAATTTTTTTTTTTTTCCTTTCATACTTCATTAAAGTTATTTAAACAAAGAATTGAAATCCAAATTCTTTATGTTCTTAAGTCATCTTATGTTTTTAAGTCGTCAATCTCGGTAAGTGGCGATATATAAAAGGTTGAGTCCTATAAGCTATAGTTATGTCAAACTAGTATGTAACCCCGTGCATATGCACAAATATAATTAAAAATAATCACAATTATACTGTTCAAATTATACATGGTATTAACTTATACTTTTTTTAAACCATACATTTCTAAAATATGTAATGGTTTCTCATATTATATATGTGTGTGTGTGTGTGTTTTAGTATTTAATTGGTTTTAGACTCTTCGGTTTATACACCTAATAATTCAATTGCCAAAAAAATTAAAAACTTAGATGGACACGTAGCGGAAAATTGGACTCCAATTGAAAATCCAATTTAGAATCTAATTGGATTTGGATTCTTTGATTTTTACACTCAATAATTCACTTGGCACAAAATTAAAAATTAAATAGGACATGTGGGGCAAAATTGAGAATCCAATTAAAATCTAATAAGATTTTCTCTCAATTTTGGCTATTAATATATACTATTATGTAATCCTTGCTTATACATGAGAATGATGAATTGTAGTGGTGCTATTGATGTTAGTTTGGGTTATTAAACATATAGGACATAGTTCGACCGGGACATTTGGAATTTCCTTGCAATTTTCATGATATTGGTTACGCCAAATTTCTCATTACATTGCTATTACGTATATAATTTTGAAAATCACTATTGGTTACTACTTTTTTTGGTGATAAAGCTGATACATTAAAAACTAAGAAACAGAGACAAGTTCAGTATAGACCCTATTAAACCCCATCCCATAGAGGTCATCCTCAACAACATCAATTAAGTCCACAGGCGGACTATCAAAAGTAGAAAAATCGGTATCTAGACTATAGCTCATCCTAGCAAGACTATCCGCACACCTGTTCGCCTGACGGAAGCAATGCTTAATACAAAAATGCGGTATGCGAGAAATCAAGAGCTTGCAATCATCCACTAAAGGAGATATGATGTTATTAACATATGAGGGGTTTCCTAAGGCATCCACAATAGACTTGGCATCAAGCTCAACTTCAAGAGAAGTAATGTTGAGATTACTGCATAGAAGCAGCCCGTCCCTTAATCCCCACAGCTCAGCGGCAAAGCTGTTTGTCATGCCAATACTTCTACTAAACCCAATAACCCACCTGCCTGCATCATCCCCGACCACCCCTCCACAACCTGCCAAACCGGTGTTGCTACAATAGGAGCCATCTGTGTTGAGTTTCCACCAGCCTTGTATCGGCTTCTCCCATCTAATCCTCATCATGACATTACGGGTTAGCAACCTTGGAGAGGAAAGGCAATGATAGAATTCTAAGGCTTGATTAACAATCACCAAAGCAAGCTTCGGGTTCCTGCTTTTGCCATTGAAAACCAAGTTGTTTCTACTCTTCCAAACATTCCACACAGCAAAGGGAAAAACAACTTTCCAAGGCGGGTGAGTAGCACCTAAGTTGTGCTTAAGTTTACTATTTAACATCAGCCAATCCTGAAGGTTGCTCCTCCAAAAGGCTTGATTTGTTGGTAAGACCCCCAGCTGGTTCCACAAGCCTCTTAACAAAGGGCAGTCCCTAAGTGCATGCAAAATGCTTTCAGCTCCAGCTTGGCATAAAGGGCATGTAGTATCATGACTAATACCCCTCATTTCAAGGCAAACCTTGACTCCAATGCTATTATGTACGCATTTCCATAGAAAAGTTTTAATCCTTGGGAGAGTATTCACTTTCCAAATCCAATGTGCTGAGAAAGTGTCTGTGCATTCAGCCCCCATGGCAATCCTATATGCACTTTTCAACTCAAAGATGCCTTTGGGAGACCCCGACCAAGCCAACTTATCAACACTTCTACTCAAAATCGTCATTGGGGTAGCTTGAATCAACCTTTTAACATCAAGAGGCAGCTCAAAGGGAATCTTTCCCCAATCCTAACCCGTTTCCGTCATAAAATCTCTAACTTCTAGATGACTAGCCTCCCTTGTGATAGGACCCTGAATCAACTCTCTAAGGGAACCTCTATTTGTCCACTTATTTTGCCACACATTCAGCCCACTGTTTCTGCCAACCAGCCACCTGCTACCCTTATTGAAAGTATCCATACCTTTTTTCACAGCAGCCCATATATGGGAACAAGGAAGCCTATTAGCATTTGCAGCCACTCTTCTTCTCTGATTGCAATATTTTAGCTTCAGCACTTTAGCCCAAGGGGCCTCATTTTCAGTATGGAGTCTCCAATTAAGCTTGGATAAAAGAGCTATATTCTTGCCCTTCGCTGATTGAAGCCCAAGCCCCCCTTCCTCCTTAGACTTTATCACCTTATCCCAACCAACCCAATGCATCTTCTTGGCTGCCTCCGTCGATCCCTAAAGGAAATTACGGTTAACTCTGTCTAAACCATCCAAAATTCTGCCAGGCAAATAGGTACACTGCATAACATACGCAGGTATAGCAGCCAAAGAAACTTGAATGAGAACAGTCCGCCCCGCCAAGGAGAGCATGTTAGCCTTCCAACCTGAGAGTTTTTGTTTTACTCTATCAAGGATGAAATTGTATTCCTGAGAAGAAGAGCCAGGATGCTTTAGAGGAAACCCAAGATATTTCCCCAAGAAAGGCGTGGATGCAAAACCAAGAATGTCACATAGAGATTCCCTTGTGTCTCTATCTACATTTGGAGAGTAATAAACTCTCGACTTAGCTTTACTCACAGATTGTCCAGATAGATCACAAAACTCATCAAGAACATCTCTAATGGCGGAACAATTAACCCAATCTGCTTTAGCGAAGAAGATGAGATCATCCGCAAAAAGAAGGTGAGAGAACTCAGGGCCACTTTGAGAGGCTTTAACTGGCTACCAAGTCTTCATATTACACTTCTCTTCTATTAGCTGCCCAAGATAGTTCATACAAATGATGAAAAGGTATGAAGAGAGTGGGTCACCCTGCCTTATCCCTCTCGAAGGTAAGATCGGATCTAAAGCTTCCCCATTAAAAAGGATGGAGGTGGATACCGTCGACACACAACTCATTATGACATCTATGAGCTTCACGGGTAAATTAATCCTTTCAAGCATGGTTCGAATAAAACCCCACTCAAGCTTATCATAAGCCTTCTCCAAATCAATCTTCAAGGCCATGTACCCCGTCCTCCCTTTCTTCTTTCCAAGGGAATGAATTATCTCTTGAACAATGATGACATTGTCAATACCTTTTCTCCTCGGGACAAAGGCCGTCTGTAAGGGAGATATAAGCTTATTCAAGAAAGGTCTCAACCTAGCCACAATAATCTTGGTCACCACTTTATACACCGTATTACAAAGGCTAATAGGTCTATAATTTCCTAGAGTCTCAGGGCCTTGGATCTTAGGAATCAAGGCAATAAGAGTTTTATTTAAGTGCTCAGGAATTTTCCCATTCCTAAAAATCTGCTTGACTTCCTCAACCAAAGATCCTCCCACAACCGGCCAAATTTTTTGGAAAAACCCCGCATGCAGCCCATCAGGACCCGGGGCTTTAAAAGGCTTTAAAGACCACAACGCAGCCTTAATTTCTTCTTCAGTAACCTCTCCATCGATGCTTTCTCTATCCCCATCCGACAAACGAACCAGCCAATGCGAAGCGATAGGGTCTTCCTTTGAAGTACTTTCATGAGATGTTGAGTATATCTCATTGAAACCCCTTCTAATAAACTCTTTAATATCGCTTTCCTCATGAATCCACTCTCCCACTGCATTTTTTATCGCCATGATTTGATTCCTTTTCCTCCTAACCAATGTCGAAACATGGTAAAAGGCTGTATTGCGATCTCCCTGGACCATCCAATTAACCTGAGACTTTAAAGCCCATAACTCCTCCTCTTGATTGAAAACAATGTCAAGATCCCTAAGGAGCTCCTCTTCTAACTTAAGAAGAAAACTAGAAGGTTTGATAGCAATAGCCCTCTGAATACCATTGATCCTAGCCAACAGAATTTTCTTCCTTGTAAAAATATTCCCGAACTGATTCTTATTCCAAAGCATAACGTTCCTAGTGAAGCTATCAACGGCCTCAACAAGATTATTTGCACCTCCCCACGCATGAGAGACTACATCAGGGAAGGTAGGGTCTAACAGCCAGCACGTTTGGAACCTAAAAGGCCTCTTCTTCCCACTGCTTGCCCTTGGTTGCATTTCTAACAGAACTGGGCAGTGATCAGAATGATACCTAGGAAGATGGGTAATTTTTGCATCCGGGTATAACAAGCACCACTGAGGATTCACAAAGAACCTATTTATCCTCTCCTGAATCAACGCTTGAATTTCCCTTCTATTAGTCCAAGTGTACCGAGGCCCCGCAAAGCCGATATCTATCATATTGCATTTATCTAAACACTCCTTGAACAAAAGGGACCTGCTCACACTCACAGCTCTACCCCCAAATTTATCATCATTTAACAAAAGTTCATTAAAGTCCCCTGCTATAACCCATGACATATTATGAAGGTCTGCTACTTTCATGAGATTATTCCACAGAATGTGCCTTTCAGCACTCCTAGGACTAGCGTACACAGCAGATAAAAGCCAAATTACATTAGAAGTTCATACCTTAACCGTGCAGTGAATTTCTTGTTCAGTGCTAGCCAAATGGGCAACATCAACTCTATCTGAATTCCACAGCACCCAAACTCCACCAGCAAACCCAATTGCATCAGTGCGGATAGCTCCATCAAAAGGAAGACTTTCGGTAATTTCCCTTGCTCTGTTACCCCCAACTCGGGTCTCCATTACCACCAGAATAGCCGGATTATGATTATGAACCAGCTCCCTGACACGCTTCTGAAAGGAGGGCTTTGAAGCACCTCTACAATTCCAAATGATACAATTCATGGGGAAATAATGATCTGAGTTCGGACAAATATCAGAGGGAAGACCCAACATCTCTTTCCCCTTCAAAGTCCATTTGATCCGTACCACATGCTGCAAGACCCCCATTCCCATCACTTGAAGAATAGTGACCAGATTGAGTACCTGTATCAGCTTCCTGTATTCCTTCTCCGGTGCCAGAACCTCCGCCAGGAAACCCCACCAAATTTTCGCTATTTTCCATACCGATTCGGATAGAATCAGCCCCCTCTCTTTCACATTCTTCTTCCACGCCTTCCTGAGCTAGACTCAATATAGGCTTGCACGCCTCACGGCCAACCCGTTCCCCATAAATTCCACTGGTTTCCCCTTTTCGATGTTGACCCATCTCTGACTTGGCAACGGCAGCAAATTTAAAATCTCTAGCGCTGCTTGCTGGGTTGTGGACAGCTCGATCACCCATCAAGGTGTGCTCCCTTATCTCCTCGCTTTGCACCACATTCAACGCCTTCGTGCTTCCTTCCCCAGCGGCGCTAATCTGATGGGTACGACTAGCTTTAACGCGTGCGAGCTCCTTCATTCCTTTTACTGAGTTCCTCTGAATGTGAGCTGCACCGTTCCGGGCTTTTCCCAATTTGTTTTCTTTTAATTTCAAACCTTGGGCCGAAATAACTTGGGCTTGGTTCACACTATCTTTCCCTATTCTATGTATCACCTCCTCCACTTGGGCTCTATCCAAGATCCTCAAGGGAGACAACTTTCTCTTAATCTCCCTATTCGGCCCACTGGAGCCAGCAGCCCTCTCCATGCCAGCCCATATCCTTCTATTTGCATCCTGATGACCGTTATTCCTCAGTTCGTAAGCCAGCCCTTGGTCAGGTAAGGACCCACCACTTCTCTGAGTTCTTGTTTATTTCTTCCTGCGTGCCACGACCACCCATGGCCCATACGATCCTTCATGCGCGTCCTTACTAACAGCATTGTACTCCTTGCCATGTGGTCCCACCTTTGCCTCAGAGTTGTCAGCACCATGCACAACGTGTGAACTTACTCCTCCAGCGCCTGCACCTCCCAACTCCGCTTCCTCACACGGCGGCATCAACCTAACAACATGAGGACAGCTCTCTCTTTTATGGCCCATTCGCCCACACTCAAAACATAAATTATGAATACCCTCATAGGTAACAGATTGCTGAAACTTTCCTATCATCACCGTAGTGATAAATGGCTTGTCCACATCGACTTGGAGACACAACCTTGCAAACTTACCTCTAGTCTCAGTCACAGTGGATGTATCAATCCTTAACACATTGCCAATAGCCTTTCCGATATGTTGGAGTGCCTTGGCATTGTAATATTCAATTGGTAACCCACTGAGTCTTATCCAAACTGCAATGGAAGACACATTGGTTGATTCAGGCTTGAAATCCGGTTCCCATGGTCTGAGCGAGAGGAAATGGTCACCTATAAACCAAGGGCCTTTCTTCAAAACATTCTCAAAATCCTCTCTCAGTGACAACCTAGTGAGGAAGAAGCCATGCTCTAGATCTACCACATCCAAACGCCCTGCTGGCTTCCACATGGACAGTAGTTTCGCTTGAAGGAAATTTAATCCAACAGCTCTACCGTACACTTTCACAATCAGAGCCCTCGCCCATGGTCGTCGAATCTCCTGCTTTAGTTCCTTCGAGAACTTCACAGCTACCATACCTTGCCTGAGCGCTTCCACTTCATCATCCGACTCGGCATCATCCTCCATGAACTCCTCAAAACAAAAAGCCTATGTGTATGCTCCTGGTATTTCACCCATAAGTTTGTCTTTAAAGGAAGCATTTTGGTCACCCGACCCCCTACCAAAGCTAGGAGATGAAGAGCCCGAGCTTTGGCCATCACAGAATCCAGCATGATTGACATTTTTAACTTTCTTAGTGCTACGGGCAAGTTCTTCTTGCTCTTCGATGGAAAGAGAGCGTCCAGAGAGCATGTTTTTTTCAAGTAGTGCGGGTTTGTTTTCGTAGACAATATATCCAATTTACTATTGGATACTACATATACAATATTAATTCACAATTATTGTCTACAAAATTATATTAAATATAACACAAAATAAAATAGTAAATTGGTCAAACAGTATCTCCTAAATTGAATGAGGATAGGCGCATGGGATCGTTTAGCTCAATTACACTTTGTTACGTTCAATATCTTCGCATAAAAAATATCTGAATATAAACAGTATAAAAAATATGCTGATTATGCTTTTTATATTTTATTTATATTGGACTCCTCGTTTTCTACACTAAATTAACTCATTTGGCACAAAAATTTAAAAAAAAAAAAAAGATTAGATGGGACACGTGGCACAAAGTTAAACTCTAAATAAACTAATTTAACTCACTTGGCATAAAACCTTTTAAAAACTTAGATTAGATGGGACACGCGCCGCAAAATTAGACTCTAATTGAATTCCAATTTAAAATCTAATTGGATTTTCTCTTAGTTTTGCCTATTAATATATATATAATTTAAATACTGTTGATATATAGTCATTTTTATATTTTGTTAATTCTTTAAAAAATCTTGTAAGAATATTATTAGGTAGAAAATGTAAATTGTCCATATTTTTTAATTTTTTATTTATTAATTCTTAATTTTTGATATTGTGAAGCACTTTTTCTTCTTCTTATTTTTCTACAGTTCATTAATTCTAGACACTTTGGTTTTTGTACTTAGTAACTCACTCGGATGAATATTTATGATATGTTCTCACATTTGACTCCAAAATTAAGAAATAAAACTCTCTAAAAATAAATAATTTAGGACACATGACGCAAAATTAGATTTCAATTGTAGAATCTAATTGGATTTTCTCTAATTTTTACTTATATATGTGTGTGTGTGTGTGTGGCTATCTTCCCTTTGCAATAAGTGCCCATACTCTCGTTATTAGTTATTGAACTTTATAAGCAATAATTTACTCGTCAAAAAATTAGTGTTTTTTTATTTATTTATTATTATCACATAACTCACTAATTATTACTATATTTTGGATTTATTTACATAAAATTTTAAATTAAGTTGTTCATCTTACAAACATACTTACAAGGTAAGGGGAGAGGACTTAGAGGAGTGTCATAGACACTTGTAGTGCATATGATTAAAATGCTTGATTTACAACAAGTAATTTTACAAGCACAATAATTTTTATAAATTTTTCCACAACAATTAAGTTGGAACTTTTTTATTGATTCTTATTTGAACTTACTACAAAAATCATTTTATCATTTAACTTTCAAGAAATATAAATCATTTATTTTGTGAATATTATTGCGAGTCTAGAGTAATTGATTTTCTACCCATAAATCCAACAGAACATTTGGGACAAAACGTGGGTTTCATCCATGATTTTAAAAATTGGTACAGTCAAAGAACCAAAAAAGGGATTGATTACCGGTTTTTTAGTCCGACCGAAGTCGAACTGATGGTCCAACTGGTAACGTCATAAATATTTATTTATAATTTTATAATTATAAAAATAAAAATATAATAAATTTATTACTAATAATATGTAGGTAAAATTTTGCAAAAAAATTATGTGAGTTTTCACATCTTATATTTAGAAAATAAAAATAGAAAAATAAAAAAACATAACATTTAGTAATACATTTAGTTTATATTTAATTATTTTTCCTCAAAATGGACCATCACATATGTTTAATTGTAATCTTAAAAATAAAATGTTTATTTTATATATATATATATATATATATATATATTATTGAATTAATGATAGAGAAAAAATAAGTAACTTTTAAGTTTATTCTCTTAATTAATTAATTTTTTTTTTCTAATCATAATTTCACAAGAAGAAGAAAAAAAAGCTAAATTCCATGAATATCAAAAGCTAAATCATAATTGACGGGACTGACGAGCTCCTCTTCCTGGGATGGACTCATCACTTGACGCGTCATAGACGAACACAAGGGAGCCATTAATAAGAGCATTAAATAGCTCAGACAGTTACTAAACAGTTGGCAAACCGTTGGAGCCTCATCAAAACCCATATTCATGAGCCCTAAGGCGTTACAAAAAGGGCACTAAAGCCACAATTAAGGCCCCTACGGCTAGGAACCATGGAGTTGTATATATACACACTGATCAGAGACAAACCAGGTAGATAGACTCACCCAAAAATATGCGTAGATGCTTTGATATTCAGTACTCTCTTATTATTCTCTAGAAACTTCTATATACTGACTTTGGTATCGGAGGCGTGGTGGTAGGCACCACACTGGTGACCATCTTATGGGAGCCATTGTCCCACATTTGCAGAGACAGTGATGAGGACCCAGCTCCATCTGGACGAACCTACAAGATTGACGATTTGCACTTCGTCAGTTTGGCACCATCTGTGGGGACGACATTTTCGCATTTAGGTTCGAAAGCGTAGTTTCTAATCAATTCCTAAATTCAGATGGAGTCTAACCAGGATCCTGTAGCATTAGCCCTGCAAATCCAGGCACTTACAGCGAGCGTGGGAGAACTTACCAGATAGAACCAGGAGATGAGGCTATGACTTCAACAGGAAGAAGACCGGTCCAAGGCCAATTAGGAAGACGAGGGAGATAGTCAAAGAAGGAGTGACCGTCGAAGGCCACCCACTCTAGACGGACCTAGCTCAGATCTTCTTCAAGAGATAAAGAAGGAGATGGACGAGCTTAGGAATGCTATCAAAGGAAAAACAGATCGAAATCTGGATAGAATGGTCAGGACGACGGATTCACCCTTTACAGCAGTGGTTCTGGAATGCCCTGTACCGTCAAAGTTTCGCTTGCCTCAGCTTGAGCCATTTGACGGACTCAAGGACCCCCTAGACCACCTCAACACTTTCAAAATGACACTAGGTCTCCAACAACCCCCTAACGAGATATTGTGTTGCTTGTTCCCCACCACTCTAAAAGGAGCTGCGAGTGAATGGTTCATGAAGTTACCAACATCGTCCATTGAAAGTTTGGAGTAGTTGAACAGTTCTTTTCTATGTCACTTCGTTGGAGGACAGCGCCTAAGGAGGTTAGCAGACCACTTACTCACTATCAAGCAGGGAGAGAAGGAGACCCTGAGGTCGTACGTAAAGCGTTTCACTCGAGAAACTTTGGAGGTAGACGAAGCTGATGACAAGGTGCAGCTAACAACCTTTAAAGCCGGATTGAAGTCCAGGGAGTTCGTGGTCTCACTCGCGAAAAATCCTCCAAAAATGATGGTGAAAATGCTCTTGAAGGCTTAGAAGTACATGAATGCTGAGGACACCTTGGCTGCGATAAAAGACGAAGAAAAAACCAGCAAAAAAGGAAGGAAAGAAGACAACCATAGAGGATGAAAAAGGGAGTGCTTGGATCGTTAGACTAATGAAAGGGGTAAAAAGAAAGATGACAAAGCTCCTCGGACAATAAAATTTACTCCCTTAGTTATGCCTGTTAACAAAATTTTGGCGCAGATTAAAGATGAGCACTATCTCAAATGCCCCAGGCCATTACATTTGTCACCCAACGTGCGTAATAAGAAGAAGTATTACCGTTTCCACAAAGATCACGACCATTACACAGAGGATTTGCAGAGACCTGAAGGAGCAGATAGAAGAGCTCATACGAAAAGGGAAATTGCAGAGATTTGTGAAGAAGGGGGAGCACAGTAGGTCCAGGGATGATGACAAGGACAAGCGTGAAGCCTCACCAAGGAACGAGGACCGTACACCCCAATGTCCACCAAGCATGATCGGGGAGATAAAAGACAATCATAGATGGGCCATCCACAAAAGGGTCGTTCAAGTCCTTCAAGAAGTCGTATCAGAGGCAGGTGAACAGCGTCCATAGGATGCCCCCGACGAACGGACAGGGACATGTTTTTCTCTGAAGAAGATGCCAAAGGGGTGAAGCAGCCTCATGATGACCCCTTGGTCATAATGCTCACAATAGAAGGATTCAATACCAGGAGAGTCCTTGTGGACAATGGCAGCTCCGCGGACATCATCTACCTCTCCGCTTTTCAGCAGCTAAAGCTAGATCCAGGAAGGCTATGCCCATTTGACTCCCCCCTCGTTAACTTCAGTGGAGATAGGGTGTATCCCAAAGGCATAGTGACATTGACAGTCACAGTGGGGACTCACTTGAAGCAGTTGACTCGTATTGAACTTTTTGGTGGTAGACTGTCCCTCATCTTATAATGTGATCATCGGGAGGCCCATACTTAACCGTTGGAAAACAGCCACGTCCACCTATTGCTTAAAGGTAAAGTTCCCAATAGAAAACGGTGTGGGCGAGGTAAAAGGAGATCAAGTACTGGCCAAGGAATGCTACCAGGCCGTATTAGCTGCAAAAGAAAACCATATGTGGATGATCGAGGAGAAGGAAGAAGATAAAGTGGAAGCCCTGGAGACAGTGGAGTTGGTTGAAAGAGAGACAGTAAAAACGACCAAAATAGGGACGACATTGAGTCCCGAGATGAGGACGAGGCTCGTCCAGTTCCTTAAAGAGAACATGGATGTCTTCACATGGAGTCACAAGGACATGCCAAGTATATCCTCAAAGGTCATCCAACACAGGCTAAATGTGGACGCTGAGAAGAAGCCCATCCAGCAGAGACGATGGGTCTTCGCTCTAGAACGGAATCAAGCAATTACAGACAAGGTTAATAAGTTGTTGTCAGCAGGTTTTATTTGGGAAGTTTACTACCCAAATTGGCTCGCCAATGTTGTCCTAGTGAAGAAAGCGAATGGAAAATGGAGAATGTGCGTTGACTTTACAAACTTGAACAAATCTTACCCAAAAGACAGTTTCCCTCTACTAAGGATAGACCAGCTAATGGATTCTATAGCAGGGCATAGATTGCTGATGTTCATGGATGCATTCTCGGGATACAACCAAATAAAGATGGCCGAAGAAGACTAGGAGAAAACTACTTTCATCATGAGCCAAAGGCTCTATTGCTATAAGGTGATGCCCTTCAAACTAAAGAATGCAAGAGCAACCTACTAGAGGTTAGTGAATAAAATGTTCAGCAAGCAAATCGGGAAGAATATGGAGGTATATGTGGATGACATGCTCGTCAAGAGTAAAGAAGAGCTTACTCATCTGGACGACCTCAAAGAAACGTTTGCCACACTCAGACAGTGCCGAATGAAGTTGAACCCCAGTAAGTGTGCATTTGGAGTAGCAAAGGGGGATAGAAGCAAACCTAGAGAAGGTACGAGCCATACTAGATATGACATCTCCAAAGACCGTTAAGGAAGTCTAGAAGCTCACAGGAAGGATAGCAGCACTCAACAGGTTCGTCTTTAGAGTGACAGACAAATGCTTACCCTTCTTCAAGACACTGAAGCAAGCTTTTGCTTGGACTGACGAGTGTGAGATAGCTTTTCAAGAACTCAAGCGCTACCTAAGCAATCCACCTCTCCTAAGTCTGTCCAAGGAGGGGGAAAACTTATATTTGTATCTGGCAGTATCAGCCACAACTGTGAGTGCAGCCTTGGTTCGAGAAGAGAATAGGAAATAGCTCCCAATCTACTATGTTAGTCAAACTTTCCAAGGGGCAGAAGCCAAGTACCCGAGGATTAAGAAGATCGCATTTGCGTTAATAGTAGCTTCGCGCAAGCTGCGACCTTATTTTCAAGCGAACCCCATCCTGGTAATGATGGACCAACCCATTAAGAAGTCCATGAATAAGCCCGAGGCAGCAGGGAGAATGGTCCAGTGGGCGATCGAGCTTAGCCAGTTCGACATTGAGTACCACCCCAGGACAGCTATTAAAGCGCAGGCATTGGTATACTTCATCGCCGAGTTCACTATCCCAAACGAGGACAGCTTCCCCGACGAAGCAGAACAATGGACGATACAAACTAATGGTTCGTCAACCCAAAAGAGGGGAGGAGTAGGGGTCGTCATCATCACTCTAGAAGGAGAAATGCTCAAGTACGGGGTAAAGCTAAAGTTCCCGACCACCAATAATGAAGTTGAGTATGAAGGAATACTGACAGGGCTGAGGGTTAGGAAGGCATTAGGAGCTAAAAACATTCTCCTCCAGAGTGATTCTAAGCTGGTAGTAGGGCAGATAAAAGAGGAATATGAAGCAAAGGAGGAAAGAATGCAAAAAAATCTTAGGCTGACGAAGCACTTAACACAAGAGTTTGATAGGGTGAAATTCGTGCAGATCCCCAGAAGCCAAAACATAATAGCAGACGAGATCGCGAAGCAAGCATCGTCAAAAGAAAGACCAACAAGCATAGGCTTAGAGATGGAAGTAAGCACCCCAGCATTGAAGAAGTCTCTACCTTCACAATCCAAAGCACAAGCAGCTGGATGACCTTGATCATATCCTTCCTCCAAGACAGGTGCCTTCCGCAGGACGTAGAGGAGGCCAGGAAGGTTAGGAAGAGAGCAGCCAGATTCACGATCCTAAATGACACCCTGTACAAGAGAGGCTTGTCCATGCCCTACTTGAAGTGCGTCGATGAAGAGGAAGCCAAGTACATTTTGGAAGAGATCCATGAAGGAGTTTGTGGAGACCATGCAGGCCCTAGATCCTTGGTAAGCAAAGTTATCAGAATAGGTTACTTCTGGCCTACTATGTAGGTAGACGTGAGGGAGCTCTTCATGAAGTGCGACAAATGCCAAAGGTTTGGGAATGTTTAGCGCCTTCCAGTTGAGAGACTGATGACAATAACCTCCCTTTCGTCATTTGCACAATGGGAAATTGACATCATCGGCCCACTGCCTTGAGGTAAAAGACATGTAAAGTTTCTACTAGTCGCTATCGACTACTTCACAAAATTGGTTGAAGCAGATGCATTATCGACCATCACCAAAGCAAAAATCCAGAGCTTCGTATGGAAGAATATAATTTGCAGGTTCGGGATTTCACGAACGATCATATCAGATAATGGGCGGCAGTTCGACAGTCAAGGCTTTAAGGATTTTTGTTCAAGTCTAGGGATCAAGAACTAGTTCTCATCCCTAGGACATCCACAAGCAAACAGATAGACAGAGGTGATTAATCGAACACTACTCAAGATCATCAAAGCCAGGTTGGACGACGCTAAGGGAGCTGGCCCGAGGAATTGCCCAATATCTTATGGGCTTACAAGACTACAGCAAGAACCCCAATAGGAGAAACCCCTTTCAGGCTCACTTACAACACTGAGGCAGTAATCCCGATCGAGGTGGGAATAACCAGCATTAGACGAGAGATGTTTCACAAGGAGAGCAGCGACGATCAACTAAAGGTCAACCTGGACTGCTTGGATGAGGTTAGAGATGGATCTTCTAACAGAATGACAAAGTACCAGCAAAAGATGGCCGAGTACTACAAAAAGAGAGTGAAGCTTAGATGACTTGACATAAGGGACTTGTCCTGTGCAAAGTCACCCCGGCAACCAAAAACCCTGCCCAAGGGAAACTCAGCCCAACCTGGAAAGGTCCCTACCGGGTTGTCCATTACTCTAGACAAGGCAGCTATCACCTGGAGACCTTAGATGGACAAAGACTGCCACGACCATGGAACATTGAGCACTTAAAGAAGTACCACCAATAGATATAACAGAAAATTATATTCATTTTTTAAAGCAATAAAAGAACTATTCAGCCAATGACTTAGTGCAAGCAAACCCAACAGTTTAAAATACAAAAATGACAAGATCCCTTAAATGGGTATAAGTCACAAAAATTGGCTAAGTAACAAGATTCCACCTAGACGGATGTAAGTTACTGACGAAGCCACAAAAATGACAAGATCCCTTAAGTGGGTGTAAGTCACAAAAATTGGCTAAGTAACAAGATTCCGCCTAGACGGATGTAAGTTACTGATGAAGCCACAAAAATAACAAGATCCCTTAAACAGGTGCAAGTCACAAAAAAAGAAATTTTGGCTAACAAAGATTCTGCCTAGACGGATATAAGTTACTGGCGGGACAATACCCCTTCAAAAGTGCAAGTCACAACAGAAAATTTAACTAAGTACAAGGTACCAACGCAAATGAAGCAACTAAGTGGACGAAGCTGGTAGAGATCGTGCAAAGACAAGAATACAAACAAGTAAGTATGTAATTACAAATATGATTAAAAGCCCAAAAACAACGGGCAGCCATCATTGTTTCAACATTAAAATTAAAAGCCCATAAACATTGGGCCAAAAACATTGTTCTCGAATTAGAATAAAAATATTGTTCTGTAATTAAAATTAGAAAGGCCCAAAATACACTGGGCACCCAAAATAGGAAAAAAAGAAAAAAAAAGAAAAGAAAAAAAAAAGACAATTAGCAGGTTCAGGCATCGGCGGCCACATCGTCAACAGTAGGGGGCGCAGGAGCACTCTCAAGGGCATCACCTTCAGGAGACGCGAATTGGGAGGCCTCGTCAGCAGCCATCTCTTTGTCTACGTCCTCAAGATCAAGGTTCTCCAGATCCGCTCCGATAAGGTGCTTGACGAGGTACCGCCTCAGGAGCTCAAATCCTTTGAAGTACCAACTGAAGAGCACAGTATTGTACTCTCTAGTCTGCTGAAAAGCCTCAACGGCCTTAGCAGCAATGATCTTGATCTTTTCCTTAGCTGCTTGGAGCTACTCATCTTTTTCCATCGTTAATTGTCGCTTAGCCATGAGGTCGTCCCCCATGACCTAGATCTTCTCCTTCAGAGTGTTGGCCTCGTCCATGGTGGTAATCAAGTCTTTTTTCAACTTTGAGTTCTCCACCTCCAAGGCCTCCACCCTGGACACTACAGACGCGACATTGGCTTCTTGAATAAGGTACTCCGAGGCAATGTGAAGTCTCTCCCCAACAACTGAAAGAAAGAATTGGATCTCAAAAAAAAAAAGAAAAAAAAATGGGGAAGATGAATTTGCATAGGTACACTACTTGGACGAGTTTGTGGAGATGACGACCCACAACCTCGTTGGGAGACGTGCCCAAGAACACCTTCATCTCCTCGGCAGTAAAGGCTTCTTGCACCCGTGCCTGCGCAACCCCAGCATCGTCCCAGACACTAGACGATGGAGAATCAGCTTTATCCTTCAACTTATCCCAGATACGTGGCCTCTTAGTCTGGATAGGAATAATTTCTTCAACCGAGGTAGTCGAGGAAGCTGTCCTCGTCGTCTCGGTGCCAGGAGTAGTTGGCGTAGCCAGAGTGACGGAGGCCCCTTTATCCATCACCTACACGTTTTTGGCCCCAAGATTGGAAAGAGGCTCATTCTTCTTAGCCCTCATTCGGGCGTACATTCCTTGATTAAATTTTGTCGTCATCCCTGCAAGAGGAAAACACTTGTTAAAAAAAAAAAGACGAAAGGAGCAGCATGGATGGACTTGACACTTACTCTTTTTTTCCTCAATGTCAATGTTTCGTAGGACGAAAGTAGAGGGCTATGGACCCAGGTAATAGAAAGCTAGAGTTCACGGGTCAACTAGGTTGTTGAAATCTTCGATCGTCCTCGTGTACTCGATGGCCTTCTCAACACATTCCTGATACTTGCTCTTAAGCTTGGGTCATCTCTTAACTGCACAAAGACAATGGACAGAAGAGTTAGTGACGATAAAATGAATACAAAAAAGAATGAAGGTTAAAGGACTAGAAGAAATAACGATGCACCTAAGTTCGGGGTTCCCCACCAATGGAGCAACCTAGGGAGATCACCCCAAACCTCGTCAGAGGAAGTCTTCTAGTCATCCCCAGACATATAAAAGAACCAGGTATCTGAATGACGAAGGTAAATCCCGGACGATCCTAGTCCTCCTCTCCCAAGGCACCAGTTCGTAATACCCATGCTCCTTAGACTCCTTTAAACGGTATAGATAAACGAGCTCGTCCACCTTAATCATGTCTCCATCCGTAGCAGCCAGCCATATTCCCATACAGCTGACCACTATCCTCCATGAATTGGGCATAAGTTGCCTAGGAGCAATACCAAAATGGCCTAGAAGCTCCATAATAAATGGGTGGATGGGGAACCTAAGCCCATTCAGGAAAGCAGCTTCATAGAAGCATACCTCCCCAAAGTGAGAAATGGCAAGCTCGTTCCTCCTCACGAGGAAGATGAACCCTAACCCAATCAAGAAATTGGAACCTTCCCCTAAATCTAGAGAGTGTCTCGCCATCCAAACCACACACCTCCTTAAGAGCATGGAAAGCCCTAATCTCTCGAGGGACGGAGATGGCGGTATCCCCCTCCATGGGTTTGTCGTTAGACGACAACCCGATCTCTAGCTCACTTGATCTCACCTCAGACATTTTTCCTCGCTCCCTCACTAAACCCTCAAACCAATCAATTAACTGACGGAGCAAGGGTAACAAATCAGCCAAAGCAATGCTCAAACTACTACCCTCAAAGACAAATTTCTCAAGGTACGGGAAAACACCTAAAGATCCCCCTAAACGTGCAAAAAGAAACGAGATTGAGGGGCAAGCTATCCTAACCTCAGAGCTACTAACCATGGAAAGCTAGAAAACGGAGGGAAAGAGATGAATCCTAAAAACCCCAAAAACCAAAACAAAAAAAACAAAAAAAAAAAAGAAAAAAAAGAAGAAAGAAATAAAAATTAGAAACTGGGCGAAATCTATAGCTATGCCATAAAAAGAGGGAGAGGAGAAAGGCATACCTCAAAAAGAAGCACGGAAAGCTCAGCCACAAAATGCACCGACTCGAAGAAAAATTGCAGACAAAGGTTGGAGAAGAAGAAGCTCAGACCAATGATTGGAAGTTGGAGAAAGTGAAGGGAAGTTTAAAAACCAAGGCACAAAAACTGAAATTCAGCTGGAAACCCAAGAGTCACACAATTGGAGCATTAACTCCACTAGTCAGAACACGCCACGTGGCCATGATGTGTGTGGCGCCACCACTATGCATTAAATGTGGAGCGAAATCCCAAGAGCCATGTCTGGTTAGGAAACCCTTCATCTTCTGATGGTTGTCATGACACACCACGACGACCACAGAACCTAGGGGGCAGCTGACGGGACTGACGAAATCCCCTTCCTGGGATGGACTCATCAAGTGTACCCGTCCACCTTGATGTGTCACAGACGAACAAGAGAGCCATTAATAAGAGCATTAAATAGCTCGGACAGTTACTAAACAGTTGGTAGACCGTTGGAGCCTCATCAAAACCCATATTCATGAGCCCTAAGGCGTTACAAAAATGGCATTAAAGCCACAATTAAGGCCCCAACGGCTAGGAACCATGGAGTTGTATATATATACACTGATCAGAGACAAACCAGGTAGATAGACTCACCCAAAAATATTCGTAAATGCTTTGATATTCAGTACTATCTTATTATTCCCTAGAAACTTCTATATACTGACTTTGGCATCGGAGACGTGGTGGCAGGCATCACACCGGTGACCATCTTACGGGAGCCATTGTCCCACATTTGCAGAGATAGTGACGAGGACCCAGCTCCATTTGGACGAACCTACAAGACTGAGCACTTCATCAATAATTATCAAGTAGTGGTAATATATATTATATTATAATATATATATATATATATATATATATGTATATATATTACATATTATATTATAACACGACCCATTTCAAGAAGCTCATTTCAAGAAATTCAAGCAATACCGTGTTCATGCTTTGTTTTGTGGTCTCTCTTCTCCTAAATCCAAAAAATAATTTTCAACCTCTTTTTCTATGAAGATCTAAAAATCTCTCACTCTTTGTGTGTGAAGATCTTTGTTTCCATACATGGTTTGGAATCTTGATTGCTCCAAGAGACTAACCTCTGATGCCATGCTTTACTTCAGTCATCATAGACACAGATCTGAGAAAAAACAACTAGATTTTTCTGCAAAACGTACGGCTCTAGATATGTTTCATTGATTTAGCAAAACCGATTGAACCATCCCAGTTTTCGGTTTTTCCAACTGAACCATCCCGGTTTTCGATTTTTTTAATTTGAACCACCGGTTATCGGTTTCATCTGCTTTTTTTCTTAATTTCCGGTTTTACAGGATAACCGGACCGGATTAGTGTTTGGTTCTGGTTGAACTGGTTTTTAAAACCATGGTTTCATCAGCAAGTGAACTGAACCCGACCAAATGGGTTGGGCTTAAAACGAAAAACAAAAATTGTGGGTCGGACTAAATCGTATTATTCTACAAGTTGAGGAATATTGAACTGGTTCTCTGTTGCTGCCTCACGGGGGAATCTGGGTAACTAGCAATAAAAATCAAACTTTATAGTTAGTTGGCCCGGTCCGGAAAGAATATAAGATATTAGCATCTCGAGCCTAAAAGAGACGATTTTTGTTTAAAAATCGAGCCTCTGAGGCTCGGTTTCAATGTTTTGTGGCACAGTGACGTGGAAAAGTTTCCCACGTGGAAATTGAGTCTTATAAACTCGTTTTTTATACCGAGCCTTAAAAGATCGATTTCAGTTGTCAAATTTGCCACGTAGACGCCGCATAGATCTCGACCCGTAGAGACTCGGTTTGCTAAAAGTGAAATCGAGTCTCAAAAACTCGATTTTTGCACACATGCTCTGGGTCCCTAAATATCTGCTTTGAAAATTTTTGTCTCATGTGTTCAGTTGTCCTTTCGTGTTCAGTCTTCACGTGTTCACATATTCACATATTCACTCCTTCTCTTTTTTGTTCACATATTCACTCCTTCTCTTTCATACATGTTCACTTTCACTTATACTTTCACTTTCACAGTTGACTGAGTCTTCCCTCTCACTCTCATACAATCCCAGCACATTCTCATGTCAGGTAAGGGTCTCACTCTCTAGTTAGTTGTTGGTTGTTTGTTGTTTGGTTTTGATATTTTGTCTTTAAATTTTTTTGTTTGCTTGAGTATGAAATTATAATCATTGATTTGGTGATGTAATTGCTTCATTTTGGTTTTGCCATCTACTAAAAATATCAAATGTTGCTCCAAAAAGTAAGAGCTGCCCCTTGCAAAAAAGTATTAAATAACTACTTAAACGTTGGTCTATTAGGTCCCCACTTGATCAGTCCATTCGGTCCATTCAGTCCAGTTTGGTCATTCACTCTTTTTGGTCCATTTCGGTCCCATAAGTACACTTTACTCCATTCAGTCCAATTTAGTCCATTCGGTCCATTTTGGTCTATTAGGTCCACCTTGGTACATCCAGTCCACTATGGTCCACTTCAGTCCATTCGGTCCATTCAGTCCAGTTTGGTCATTCACTCTTTTTGGTCCATTTCGGTCCCTTAGGTACACTTTACTCCATTCAGTCCAATTTAGTCCATTCGGTCCATTTTGGTCTATTAGGTCCACCTTGGTACATCCAGTCCACTTCGGTCCACTTCAGTCCATTCGGTCCATCCAGTCCAATTCGGTCCAAGTTAATATAAATCATAAGAAAACAAAATTAAAATAAAATAGTCATTTAACATAAACGTGTAATGTGATAAAACCACTGAAATCCCATCAATTAGAGTAAATATTATTCTCTAAACTCTGATTTCATTTTTTTGCTTGAGTACGAAAGAATGATTGATATATATTTAAGATGTATTCTTGGTATATTTGTATTGTTAGGTTTTTAATGATTGTATTGTTGTTTGGTTTGATTTTTTCATTTATATTTTTGTTAGAGCTGATTTGAAATTTTGCAATGGGGTGACTTTTTCCTTTAGATTTTTGTTTGTGTTAGTATGAAATGATAATCATTGTGTACGTGTATGTGATGTGGGGTGAGTATATGACTAGTAAAATATAGGACTACTAAAAGTCGTATATTTTATAAATATATAGACATAAATATATAAACATATATATATATATATAAATATATATATATATATATACATTTATTTTTATTTATTTATTTATATATATATATATATATATATTTTTTTTTTATTCATGATCGAGGAAGTCTTTTTGCTAGCTTTTAGTGAAGCTATCTGCTTCCTTTTCTCCATAATTTGGAGTAAATTTGAGTTTGTATATCACATTTGGTATATTTGATTGTATATTAATGCCTTGATTTTGGAATTAGATGATATGTCTAATTTTGATTGCTCATGATCATATTCACAGTAGTGTTTATTTTTGATTTTTGATTTTGTTATCTAATGAACCCTGTTATTTCATTAATAGTAGTGTAATAGGGTATGCTATGAATTTTCTTGCACTGGAATGATGATGTTACATAATTGCACTCATTCATTTGCACATCCTTATGACTTTTGTTGTTATTTTTGTACTTTGAGTAGATACAAAAAGTTTTGTAATTGATGTTAAATGAAAGAGATAAAAATATGTCACTAACATATTATACTTGACTCTCTAATAGGTTCACAATCTCTAAAGAATATTGAGTTCAATGTATATTTCGGTGGACCCCTTGACAATCCTGGAGGGATTGACGGATTCCCATTTAGAGGGGAGGGTATCAACTGCTACTACATGATGATACGTCATAAGTTGAAGACGTTGAATGATTTGAAGAGGAAAATAATGGAAGAATTGAATTTGAACCGTGCTTGGTATGACATAAAGATCACTTATCGTTACCCACAAGAAGTCCTTCATGAACGGATAAATTATGGGTATATGGCAATCAAAGAGGACAAACATGTAAAGATGATGTTTAATAGGATCCAGAAAATGCCCCAAGTAAATGCTGCCGAGTTGTACGTAAGTTTGGAGGCGCTTGCCGAAGTTTATACTGAGACAATGCAACAAACAACTACGTCTTTACAATTTACAGCCCTAGATGATGGATGCACTACAATGGGAGGGTATACAATGGGAGAGCATACAATGGGAGAGTATACAATGGGAGATTATACGCTCCCAACTCAAGATCATGTTGCCAATACTGGTGAAACCCTCCATCCTCAAGAGACACATTTAGAGGAGGAAGACGAAGACGAAGATCATGCTATGAATGATGGTGAAAATGTTGATGATGTGGACGAGTACGAAGAGAGGATTGACCAAGGCGACTTTGAGTACGATGTGGATGACCATGAAGTTGTTCCCATTTTTGAAGAGGAAAATATGGAGAACCATGATGAAGGTGATGCAGACGATGATATTGGCGTCCAGCATGATACAAATACGACCACTACCTACGCACCTCCTAGCGAGTCTTTTTACGCAAATACTTGGGAAAATATGGTTGATCCTTCAGCTCTTCAGATACCATTTGTTTGTACTTGGGAAGATGGGATGCATTTTAGTAAAGGGTTGACTTTTGCAAATAAAGAGGCGGTGAAGCGTGCATTGATAATATACGCAGCAAGTGATAATAGAAATTTTATTATCCGGAGGTCGACCACAACTAAATTGTGCGCTGCATGCATTGACACCAACTGTAAGTGGTACATTGGGGCATTCAAGAAGGATAAAGTTAATGGTCTGTGGATGGTCACGTCTTATGTGGGTCCACATACTTGTATACCCTTTGGCCGGCGAAGAGACGGTAAAATGATGGATTCTAATTTTGTTGCATCAGAAATTTTGGGAAGATTGCGACAAAAGCACACTGCTCCTATTGATGAGCTCTGGGAGATCATACATACTAAGTATAAGCATGAACTTTCTTACTATAAGGTATGGGACGCAAAACAAAAGGCAATTGCTAAGATATATGGGGATTGGGAGGAGTCTTACCAAAGGTTGCGAAAGTTGTTGTTGGCATACTTGGATCAGGATTCGGGTACCCGGTACAGCTATTACACCATACCTAGGGGCATAGATGATACTACGTTACTGCGTTATGTATTTTGGGCATTCGCTCCATGCATTGCTGCATTCAGATATTGCAGGCCGGTGATCAGTATTGATGGGACTCATTTGTATGGTAAATATCGAGGGGTGTTGATGATTGCAATGGCAACCGATGCTAACCAAAAGGTTTTGCCTCTCGCCTTTGCTATTGTGGACAAGGAGTCAGGGGCTAGTTGGGGATGGTTTTTAGAGTGTCTCAGGACTTCGATAGAGCATGTCATACCTGTCGATGGCATTTGCATTATTTCTGACCGACATAAAGGTATCAAATGCGCCATTCGAGAGTGGCCTAGAGGTCAGGACGGAAGAGAACGGGTATTTCACCGATATTGCCTTCGACATGTTGCTAGCAACTTCAACACGCACTTTGATGACCCGACTCTAAAGGCATTGGCCTTGAAAGCTGGATATGCGACTAATGAAGCTAAATTTGAATCCATAATGCAAACCATTAAGGATGCCGAGATTAATATGTTGAGAGGTGTAAGACCTGATGATCCCAATATTACACGCTATATGCCATATACATATCTAGTGAGTTTGGATTTGGACAAATGGACCCAGTCACATGATGGTGGAAGACGTTACGGGGCAATGACAACCAATATTCCTGAGTGCTTTAATGGGGTACTTAAAGGTGCCCGCGGTTTGCCCATTGCTGCAATGGTTGAGTTCATTTGGTGTAAACTTGTTGCATATTTCCACGATCGAAATAAACTAATTACTTCTGATCTCTCTCAAGGTAAGGTGTGGAGTGATTATGCAATGGGGATCTATACCAAAAATGAGCAGAAAATTTTTGGACACACTTTGAGGAATTTTAATCATGAACTTGGTATATATCAAGTGGTTACCCCATACAACGACCATAGAGGTGGAGGGGGAAACCACAGTCATGATGTGCGCATATTTGCTAGAACATGTGGTTGTGGAAAGTGGCAAAACATTAAGATCCCTTGTTCACATGCAATTAAAGTTCTTCAAGGTCTACACCTCAATGCCACAAGCTATATTGACCCATGTTACAGTTTGAAGAACGTCATTGACACATATGCACATCAATTTGTGGTGCCACTGTCAGAGTCATTGTGGAGGGACGTTCACGGCCCACGGTGGGTGCTTGACCCACAGCTGTTGCGAGCCAAAGGTCGTCCTGTGAAGTCAAGATTAAGGAATGAAATGGATGGGGTACGGCGAGAACGGGGAAGCCAGAGGGAAGATCCGGACTTGAGGGAGATTCAACCGAGGCAGCGATGCGGAGTGTGTCATGAAGAGGGGCATAACCGCAGAAGATGTCCCAATTCACGTGGGTCGTTCAACGTGTGGGTGGCAAGAAAAGCATGCATGCATATGTATTCATAATGATCTACATCTATCAGATAACTGACGAAGGGTAGCTAAACTTTATGGCTTCGTCAAATATATATATGGGTCTGGATCAGGCATGTGGTCCACCAAAACTCAAAAGCCTGTCAATAAGATTGTGGCTGCGGGTCAAAATATGTTGTTCTAAGAATGTAAAAAACGGTCTTAATTTTGAGAAGATTAATTTTAGGATGTTTAGGTATTAAATGAGGAGATTTGGTTAAGGTTTTAAATGGGTAAACAAAATAAGAGGAAAATCCATTCTCAAAAAGAAAAAAGGAAAAAAAAAAGAGGGAAATCTATAATAGGATTTTTTATTATTTATAATTGGAATTAAAAATATATAATTTTTAAAATATGATATTTTTTTTGGGTTTGAAAACATTATATTTAAAAAGGTACAAAAAATCTCTGATTAGGTAACTGAAGGGTTGCTAAGGTTCATGCTTATCTTCACACCTACACAAATTACTATCATCTATAAAGTCTCTGGATCAGGCTATTGTGTCCATCACTCAAAAAATCCTGTGCAAAAAGATGGAGTTAGCTAGTCAGAATAAGAAGTGGTGGCCGGCCTTATTTGCTATGCCAATTGTCATACTCCTAGCTTTTCCTATAGAGGCCTCTAGAATGCTTGATGAGAATGTAAAAGGAAAATGAGGTCCTAATTTTGAGGGGATCAATTTTGGGATGTTACCCAGAGGTGTTATTGTTCCTCCCTCTGGGCCTAGCCGTGGATTGTCTCCGGGTACTCCCCCATTACCCCCACATAGGCCTGAGAATGTAAATTTTGGGATGATACCCAAAATTCTTCATAAAACTCCTCCATCTGGGCCTAGCCACAGAACTTCGGATCCTCCTCCACCTCCTTCAAGGTCTGAGAGGATCAACTAGGGACTGAGAATTCATGTTGGATCGCCGAGAACTAGGACTTTTATCAGTTTATGTACTGGCCCACACCATAACTATAACCTAAATATCACCTCTTGCAGCTTCAAACTGATCTGCAACTCCAACCACCTATCTACTACTAATTCTATGAAGTAATAAAAAGTAAAACCTTGTTCTCGGTATTTGCATTCCAATTGCGTATGGTGATATAATGTATGTTTTATGTTTGTTCTTTTCGCCTTGCTTGGCCTAATGTTTATAATTTATATCTCCTTATAGATTAGCAGTGCACTTTCTGGTTCAAGCTGCTTAGATGTTTTATACTTTCATTTAGAAAATAATTTGAGATCACAACCTGCAACGTTGACACTATCCAACCCACTAACCTGACGTAACTGACCTTAAAAGTATTGACGTGTAATGACCTTAAAAATTATACGAAGTATGACAAAATATTAGGTAGGCACACGGTGCATACATTACACATCGTAAAATCTCAAACCTCCTACCCTCCCAATAAGGTTACTTTCCACAGATCAAAATGACTTAAAATTTATAAAACAAATAAACAATAAACAAGAAACATACACACACACACACACACACACACAAAATAACGAGAAAATGAAAAAAACAAATAATAAAGGAAAACTAAACTATTGTACATACATGTGAAGTTTACAAAGAATGTACTCTTCTTATAAATACATTCAAGTTCACAACATAAACTTGACATGTGTTTTAATCTAAGTATTTGTATATATAGTACTAAAGCTTGTTCACATAAATTTAACTAGTTATTATTAGTAATAACTAATAATAACCATATCACACATAACGTTTGTACTAAAACCTTATAACTAAAACATATCACAACCTATTTTACCATCAGACCTACATATAGCCTGTTTACCACTTTCATAACTGAAAAATGAGGCATACATATTAATTTTATTACTATAAGCATGGATTAAGATAAGCATATTTATGAAATAAAAAATAAATAAATAAAGGATTAAGATGAGAGCAGCCCAACCTGATGAAAGGTCCAGACAAGATGTGGCTGAAAGTTGGTCTGAAATGTGATTGGCCCAACCTGCAAAAGAATAGTGAATGTGATTGGAACAAATCATAAGTTTTCAACAGTAAAATTCAAACAGCATTATCAATTAACTGTATTGGACTTTTCTATAAGAAGGGCCAATTTTAAGCAAGCCAATTATACTTTAGTAATAACTTTGTGCATTTAAAAAGTTTGGGGCAGCCCATTAGAAGAAAGCTGCTGGATTTGTTCAAGGCAAAAAGGAACCCCTAAAACTTGTCTCTGCCCCCAAAATCATTGACAAAAATCAGTTATGCTGCCTGTGATTGTTTCTAGTACCGTGCAAAACAAAAGTCAGTTTTTTTTTTCCCCAATCGCATAAAGAAACACTTCTTCAAATTTAATCTCCAAAACCTAAATTTACTATAATTTGAAGTATCAACCTTCACATATAAGTACAATGAAAAATCAGCCTTATTTTTAACACATTTCAATAACTGAGAACTTCAGAGCAGAGCAACATATTGTATTTTTATGACCTCTACACAATTTTAAATTCACAATTTAAGCATCCATGTAAAAAAACAAACCGGGCGAAGAAAAAATCCCAAAAAATAACTAGAGCTTTCTGTCTTCATTAAAACATGGTACCATCACACCATTAAACATAAACTCAATCAAAATTTCTAAAATTTCTATAGACTTGTGAACAATTGCATCTCATCATAGGAACAACCAACAAAGCACTAAAATTAAATCCTCAGCAAATATAAACAAACCCAGCAACATAATCCGATTTCCACAAACCAATTCAATCTCAAACAACAAATATAAAGTTCCTCAAAACAGAACACACAAACCCACTAAAATTAAATCCTCAGCAAATATAAAGTTTTGTCCTTTTTTAGAAATTCAAAACAAAACCCACAAACCCACTGTTTCTTGGCAACCAAACGGTGAAACCCATTATATATAAACACTGTTTCTCACCTTTTTTTTTGGTTTTCACAGACCGCGTAGACTGATCAAAGCTCTGTGAGTGAGAGTTTTCTACTTCGGTGGACTTTATCAAACTTTAGGAGGAGAGGCCTGAGACGATACACCTCGCTGTGGCTTTACCAAACTCTTCGCTGAAGCTGATGAATGTGAGAGTGCAAACTGAGTGAGAGAAGAGGGTGACTGAGAGAGGCCCTCAAGTGTGAGAGTGAGAGGGAGAGGGTGAGTGAGAGACCGTG
This sequence comes from Quercus aquifolioides, assembly GCA_019022515.1. NCBI lineage: Eukaryota > Viridiplantae > Streptophyta > Magnoliopsida > Fagales > Fagaceae > Quercus > Quercus aquifolioides. The sequence continues at coordinate 50,556,481 of CM032327.1, read as the reverse complement.
AGACTGGAGAGGTGAGAGAGCTCTGTGAGTGAGACTAGAGAGATGAGAGACTGTGAGAGAGGCGTTATTTTTAAAAAATGTCCAAGCTCTGATTTCTCTGATTGTTAAAGCGTGCTAAGCACAATTAAAAATCGAGTCTCTAACCCTCGACTTCTAAGTGTCGTCCATGTCATTATCAAAGCCAGGTGTACTCCACGTGGATGCTGGGTCAGAACTCGAGTCTCTAAGACTCGAATTCCACGTGTACTCCACATGGCAGTTGGCCACGTCAATTTCAAAAAACCGAGCCTGAAAGACTCGATTTATTCAAGGAAAATCGAGTCTTAAAGACTCGAGATGTTACTAATACATATACTTCATAATCAGGGCCAACTAACTGTATAGTTGTACAGTTATGGTTAAATACCAATTTCGTTCTGCCTCACGCTTAGTGACTCTACCACGCTCTACACATTTGACATTTCCAAGGGCATAGCCCAATTCTAGTAAATTTGATTTAATTTTTAATATTTTTGGTTGATTTCATTTAGCTGGAGATTTTGCTTGATAAAGTTTGAATTTTGAAATTAGGTATTAGATTTTCTGTACTGGCTGTGTTTGTTTCCGGACAAAAATAAATATATTTTCTTTACATGTTTTAATGTAAAACAGTGTTATGGGTGTCTTTGTTATTTATTGAAATTAGTTCCTGAACAAAAATTTCAATGGAAAAACAATTCTGCTTTGTTTGATACTTCATTGTTTTGTTATGTATCTATAATTAGCATATGGGGAAAATACAATTCCCTTTCAAAATGTGGGAAAATTTCAGAAATTCTTGGAATTGGTGGGTAGTTAAAATCTATATAGAATGAAAAATTTAGAATCTTGTCTGTAACAATGAGATGTGAAATTGAGTTAATTAACCACCTATGAGTGAAGAACTTGATTCAATGATTTTCAATTAGATCAGATAAAGAACTCAACTCTATATAATTTTAAAAATGTTGAGTTTCTATATTGTTAGTGGATCAAGTTTTAAAATCTTAGAATTGATGATGAGCTTAATTGCCAGATGGGGGAGCTTGCTGCTGAGAAACACATCCAACACATTTTAACAGTCGAAAAGGTGTGTTTCATAAATACACTTTTTTTTCCTCATGATCTAAGTGTATCTTGGGTTGTTGAAATGATTCTTTTGTCATTTATGTCTAAAATTTTCATTTAATATATATATATATATATATATATTAACAACTCAGAAGAAGGATGATTTTGTATCTGTTGTGATGGAACATTTGTGAATGAGTGGGGCATACTGGGGATTGACCACTCTGGATCTTGTGGAAAAGCTCGACACTGTAGATGTGGATGAGGTTGTTTCATGGGTCATGAAGTGCCAGCACGAGTCAGGTTTGTAGAGATTCTTCAGTTTCTTCATTAAATCAACTACGTTGTCTAGTTACATTCTGTTATAATACATCAATGAGTTAGAATTTGTTGTCTGATGGTTCTCCCCAAGATTGTGATTCTTCCTATATATGATTTTTGAGATGTTTGTAACTACTCAGCCAGCCCAATAAATTAATCATTAACATTACCAGCTTTCTAAAGTCAAAAGAAAATAAGAGAGAGAGAGAGATAGAGGAGAAAATGAAGATGATTATAGTAATTTGCTTATGAATCTTCCAATATTTAAATTTTTAGATGGCTATACTTATAACTATTCAATAAGTCCAATCAATTAATGGTTTAACATTTTTAAGCTTTCTAAAATTTTGAGAGAGAGAGAGAGAGAGAGAGGAAAATGTAGATGATTATAGTAACGAATGCATAATGATTTAATTAGTTGTGCAGGGGGGGTTTGGCGGTAACATTGGACATGATCCTCACATACTGTATACTCTAAGCGCCATACAGGTTTTGGCCCTTTTTGACAAGCTAAATGTTCTTGACATTGATAAGGTGATTAATTGTATCCTTTGCATACTTATTGGTGGATTTTGAAATTGTATTGTATGCTATGCTTTGTTTTTTGAAATACTCCACTAGCCATAATTTTTAGAAATATTGCAATTCTTTGTATAGATAGTTAACTGGTAGATTCAACTTGCGTATCATATTGATCTTACATATCGGGTGGAATCAGTACTTTTAAGTTACTCAGTTTGGTACAGAGACGTAGATGAATCTTTACAGGAGATTTAGGCATCAACAAACTTTAATATTTAAACCAAATATAAAGCAGTGTATATCTAGCAATTCTTGTGGCTCTTAATATTTAAGTCAGATGTTGCTGGGCTGCAAAATGAAGATGGATCCTTTTCAGGGGACATATGGGGTGAAGTTGATACATGGTATTCTTTCCCCTTCTGATTTGTTATTTAATATCTCATGATTTTGGGAGTTAGCATCTTTGCAAGTAGTACATATTTTACCAAACCTATTCTTTTTGCCATAGGTTCTCTTACATTGCTATATGTTGTCTCTCAATATTACGTCGCTTGAATAAAATCAATGTGGAGAAGGCTGTGAGCTACATCAAAGTTGCAAAAATTTGGATGGTGGATTTGGATGCACACCTGGTGGGGAGTCCCATGCAGGGCAAACTGTGCTAGTTATTTAAATCAGAATCTTTACATGAAGTTTTACTTTCTGATTAGTTTCGATAAATCAAGTGTGCATTTTACTTCCATCATCTTCTTTGTTTTGCTTTTATCAGGGGGGACAATCTTTTCAAATATTTTATCTTCTTTTTATTATTATTATTATTATTATTATTATCAGGGTGGAAAATTTGCTGCATCTATTAAAAACAAAATTTGTTTCTCATTTCTCAGATTCAATTGCTGTCAATTGATTGTAAATTTTGCATCTTGGTAACCCAAACCTCCACTCCTAATGGAAACTATTTCTTATTTGTTTGTTCAACAATAATTTAGAATAAATCATGCTTTTCTCCTAATATATTTGAAGTGGAAGTTGATAAGGCTGAGATTCTGCCCTATAAATTATAAATTTATAAGTATTGCAGAATGGTCTATTTAATTTCCTTTTAGTTATCAAAAAGTATTGCAGAATAGTCTATGAAATGTATTATGTATGATGGACTAGTGTAATTTACTAAGAAGTCCATTGCTTGCATTTCATTGTAAAACAATTTCTTGCTGTGTTTGGCTGTAAACGTGCTGAGTAGTACACAGCTCAAGATCACTCATTCATCTCATGAGTATTGGTGAGTGATATCCTTCTTTAGCTGGCCCTATTTGAGCTTGACTAGCTTTCCTTTCTAGGAGTTAAGTTAAGGTAGGCTCTTCAGGGTAGAAGTCATTTCGTAAGTGATTCAATTGCTCCATACCAAGCTGATCTTGTGTGAAGTTTGAGTAGCTTCAGTTTGTTTATCGACTTACTTGGATATATACACATCATAATTGAGTATTTTGTGTTGTAATCAAAAGAAAATTGCAGCTGATTAAAATGCTTATATGCGATTTCTCAACTTTGTAACTGCATTGCTAGATGAATTTCGATTGAACTTCCAGTATAACTTCGAGCTGCTTAAAGTTAACCTTTATTTTACCAGGTGCCTCACTTTTCATTAGAGTTAGATATTTGTGAGCCACTCAAACTGCTTGAAAGTCATGTCATTTCACCAACCTCTAATCTTAAACTTTTTGAACTTAATGAGTTGTCTTAAAAGTGTAACATTAATTACTTCAAGTTGAAGCTAATTGATAAGTGGTAGCTATTAGTGTTCTCCTCCTGAATCTCTGTATGTGTAAAGGCTAAACAATTATGCCTTTTTATTGTCTGCATTTTAAACCCGAAATTTTTATTCACCAAATATCTAATGTCTCTATCCACTGTGACTGCAGTTTTCTGTTGTGTGGCTGCACTTTCTCTAACGGGGTCATTGCATCATATTGACAAGGACCTTCTTGGGTGGTGGTTATGTGAGCTGCAAATTAAATCTGGAGGTCTTAATGGCCGTCCTGAGAAACTCCCTGACGTGGGTGTATTTTATTTTAAAATAATTTAACTGAAACTTAGTTTTCCATAAAGAAACATTTTTGTAGTCTTTCTCACTGATTTTGTTGCATCGCTTCAGGTCTGCTACTCGTGGTGGGTTCTTTCTAGCTTGATCATGATAGACAGGGTTCATTGGATAAATAAGGAAAAGCTTGTTAAGTATATCTTAGACTGCTGGGTCTGAATGGGCTACTTTGTAGACTATGATGACACCTGTTCGTCCTTTATTTTATTTCTGCATTGTTAGTTTGAATCATTTTAAATTTCTTTGAGGTGATGTGGTTTGACAAAAATCCCAGGATATGGAAAATGGAGGAATTTCTGATAGACCAGATGATGCTGTGGATGTCTACCATACATACTTCGGCGTAGTTGGTAACTAAATGCAGCATTACTGCTTTCTAACTTGTTCATTTTTCCTTTTTGATATATACATGTTGCATGTGATAAATTGTTGTCAATACTCATGTTGCACTTTGAGTTAAATCACCTTTTCTTGTTCCCTTGCAATTTTTATAGGACTAATAGAACCTGCTTAAAAATGGGTGATCACTAAGGCTAAAAATGATACAGAACATGATTTTATAGATTTATTTCTATTGGGAGGTTTTGGGTAGGGATTGAGGGGAAGAGACTTCAAAGGTGTTTAAGTAAATTTTAGCATTTGTATCCATCTTTCCTCACACATGATGTTGCTTTTTATCAGAGGTTGCTGGCTTCAACAATCAAAGTTTTAATCTTTCAAGACATTAATATATCAAATCTAAATTCATTTCATATATGTTATTGCAGGACTTTCACTTCTTGAATATCCAGGATTGAAAGCCATAGATCCAGCTTATGCTTTGCTAGTTGATGTTGTAAACAGAATTTTCTTTGGCAAATAACTGATTCTTTTTTAGCTTTCTTTTCTACATCACTTGCATCAATTTGATACCTTTTTGTTTCTTTTATAATAGAAAGAACATTGAGGCTGTATCGCTACATAGTAATTGATCTTCTGCATCGACTGTTTTCAATATGTTCACATCTAGATGGGTCTGAAACTATGCTTTTGCTGGTTATGTTTTTTTTTATAGGTGCTTTTGCTGGTTCTTTCTAGCTCTTGTGGCTTGAATAGAACTGGGTTATTCATTGATTAATGTAGTTATGAATAGAATAAATAGCTGAACCTTTTATAGTCATGAATTCACTTCCATGTTTTTTTGCCAAAATACAACTGACCCAAATCCTAGGGTTTGTGTTTGCATTTAGCCCCTTTTTTTAAAATTTACTTATGTCTTTACTTTTATTTTTTGTACACTGCATTGACTCTTTTTTGGGTGCCTTAAATTTTTTTTTTTTTATTGGTAAGTTACACAAACATCCCATGGTAGTTATTGAACCCACGGCCTCACTCTCCACCTAGAAATTACAAGGTGAGGAGATGCCAATTGAGCGAGAGCTTGTTGGCTTGCTTAAAATTCAGTTAAGTCATTTGATATGTTTTTGGCTCAACTTTTGTCAATTTGTCAAAATGAGTCAAATATTTTTGTCCAAATATGCTAGCAAATGAAGTTGTTTGACTTTAAACATTTTTAAAAAAAAAATTTATCGAACAATAATATATATTAAATGTCGTCTCATGAATGTTTCCAGATAAATTTTAACCAAAAAATTAATTGTTTAAATGGTGTTGTCTTCTAACAAATTTGGGCGGAATGATCCGATTAACTCAATTTTACAAAGTAAGGGCTAAGTTCTGACTAAGTGTGCGTTTTACATGGATTATTTTTGCTAACTTATTTTATTATTTAACTTATTCTTGTTACTAGTTATTAGTCTCATTGCACTTTTTAGTACTATTCATGAGTCCCACTGAACTATTTCAGCTAACTTTTACTTTTATCTATAGTACTTTCAACAAAAAGTTTTTAGTTTCAGCAAAATAAGCGTATCCCAAACAGACGTTAACTCAATTTTACAAAGTAAGGGGCTAAGTTGACAAAAAATTTAACCTTAGGAACTATTTTGACAATTGAAGAAAAAGTCAAGGGGATAAATTGAACTTGTGGGGGGTGAAAAACCCAACCTAACGTATTGGGCCCAAGGCCTTATTTGAGGATCACTTTTCGTCCGAAGAGATGAAAACACTCAATCAGAGGCCCATGTAAAAGGAGCATGTCTGGAGAGGAGCACGTGCACTATCCGAGGAGATGTTCATTTGTCCGAGGAGTCCAATATCGTCGGATACGAAGAAGCTTGGCCCGACAGGTGTCTGGGAAGCTCAAGTGATCCTTCTGACAAATGTAACGAGGGAAATGAACCTCGGACACGCATGAGGATAACAGGAACGGAGAAATATCTAGGAGACAGGCTTCAACCACCGCATTAAATGCACTGCACCTACCTTCGTGGCCGCATTTATGTGGAGAAGACCCCTGAACAGTGCATTCTCAGCTACCGCCACTCACACAAGGCGAAAGAGGGTGTATGATGGGACATGCACTCAAGTGGGCGTCTAGATGATGAACAAATGGGCGGTGGACATGTAGGAAGGGAGTACTATATAAGATAGGGATGCCTCTGATAGAGGGGGATCGAAAATCAGAAGTAAAAAAGAGAGAATTCCATTACTGTAGCTCCAAAAATTGTAACCCAAGTTTATGAAATAAAAACACCTCTTCGGACGTTGCGTTTACATCTGTCCGAGTACGTTTTAATTCAAATTCATCCACAAACATTGCTGTGTAATTCTGTTTATTCATTTCTAGCCTAGCTCTTTCACCCACTCTCTACAAATTTATTGTCTTGGGTTCAGTGGGCTCAAAATCCATACCTTCTTGGGCTTGGGCTACAAAAATTGACCCTACAATTGGCGCCGTCTGTGGGGAGAGCTTGTGCAAGGGTGAAAACAACGGTTGATGATGGCAGGACAAGGTGAACAACAAGCAGAATCCAAGGCATCCCAACACGTGGACCCTTTTGTTAACTTAGAGAGGAGACAAAATCGTGAGGGCAGTGTACACACTGTGTGCCTTAGCTAGAGCCAGTCACAGGGCGGAAGTCACATGTCCCATGCAGAGAAGAACCGTGACTTGCAGCTGGAAGTTGAAAAACTAAAAAGGGAGCTGCGCCATGCAAAGAGGAAACGGGCTTCCTCATATTCTGATGAAGATCTTGATGACGAGCGGGATGTCACTTATCAGCATAAATCTAGGACACCAGCCAGCGAGTCCTACACCTATGAAGAGGAGTCCCATCGTAAGAGGCAACGTAGAAGCCCATCACGTGGGGACATGGAGAACGATGCCATGAACAGGGCTCTGAATCAGATATCTAGGTCACCCTTCGCGCGCAGGATTGAGGAGGCGAGACTTCCTCGGCGCTTTAACCAGCCAACGTTCACCATCTACAATGGTAAAACTGACCCCGTGGAGCATGTGAGTCATTTTAACCAGAGGATGGCTGTCTACTCCAGAGACGAAGCTCTGATGTGCAAGGTTTTCCCTTCCAGTCTTGGGCCTGTTGCCATGAGATGGTTTGACGGTTTGAAGGCAAGCTCCATCAACTCCTTCAAAGAGCTCACTCAGGCATTCGGCTCCCGTTTTGTCACATGCCGAAGAGTGGCCAGACCTTTCTCTTCACTGCTATCCTTGTCCATGCAGGAAGGTGAGTCCTTGAAGGCATATTCAGACAGATACTGGGAGATGTTCAACGATATGGAGGGCAACAATGATGCAATGGCCCTCAGCACGTTCAAGCTCGGCCTTCTCACTGACCACGGTTTGAGGACATCTTTATCTGGCAAACCGGTCACAAACGTGCGTCAACTAATGGACCGCATAGAAAAGTATAAGAGAGTTGAAGAAGATCAGCAGTAGGGCAAGGGAAAGGACAAGGTTATCCCCCAGGAGAGGAGGGATTTCAGGTCGGACCGCTACAACCACAGTAAACCGCGGAGGGATTTTGCTGGGCAATCAGGATCGACGAATCCTCAAGTAGTCAACATCGTGTTCAAAGAGCCAGTGCACCAGGTCTTGGAAAAGATCAAGAATGAATCATTCTTCAGGTGGCCGAACAAGATGGTAGGAAACCCCGAGAGACGCAACCATAATCTCTACTGCCAGTACCATCAAGACCATGGGTATACCACGGAGGATTGTAGGAGCCTGTGGGATCACTTGGACCAACTGGTTCGCGATGGTAAATTGAAACACCTCTTGCACCCCTCCAGCGGCCGAGGAGGGCAGACGGGCTCAGGGCCACGCAGAGATGACCCCTCAAAGCCGTCGCTAGGGACTATAAATGTTGTCTTCGCCGCGCCGGGGAGAACAGGATCCTGGCCATTGAAAGTTATGTCGGTAGGCCGACCATCACCAGGGGAGTCAAGCCGAGGTCCGAAGAGAGTAAAGTCTGGTGCCCCACTGGTTATGGGGTTCTCGGACGAAGACATGATTGGCACCATTCAACCCCATGATGATGCATTAGTCATCACCCTCAGAATAGGAGGGTACGATGTGAAGAGGGTGATGGTGGACCAGGGTAGTGCTGTGGAGATAATGTACCCAGACCTCTACAAGGGGCTAGGCCTAAAACCCCAAGACCTGACGCCATACAATTCCCCCCTCTTAAGCTTTGAAGGAAGGCCTGTCACCCCGAAAGGCCGGATACGCTTACCTGTGCAGTTTGGCTCCGAGGTGGTGGAGTTGGACTTTATAGTTGTGGACGCATATTCACCCTACACGGCACTCGTAGGCAGACCTTAGATTCATGCACTTGGGGCTGTTCCCTATACTTTGCACCAAAAGGTCAAATACCCATCTGAAGGACGGATCCATGAGATCCGAGGAGACCAGTCTGTTGCCCGACAGTGCCTGGTAGCTGCCATTCAACATAAGACCCAAGCCGAGTCCTCAGACATAGCCGAAAGAGATTTATAGCAACTACAGTCTCGGGGATTGCCCGTCGAAGACCCAGATGAAGGCACTCGATGTGAGGATCTAACGAAAGTGGTTATTGGAGATGATCCTGATAGGTTCTTTCAAGTCGGATCTCAGCTGCCTCTTCAAGAGAGGGAAGAGCTAATAGAGTTCCTCAAGCGAAATCTCGATGTGTTTGCCTGGAGTGCTTATGAAGCCCAGGGGTAGACCCGGAGTTTATATGCCACCACTTGAAGGTGAATCCACTGGTCACCCCCAAGAAACAGCCTATTCGGCGTCCATCCAAGGAACATGCTGACGCAGTGAGAGAGGAGGTAGCAAAACTCAAACAAGCTAGGGCTATCAAAGAAGTTTTTTATCCTGAATGGCTGGCAAATACCGTGGTAGTAAAGAAGAAGAGTGGGAAATGGCGAGTGTGCGTAGACTTCACCGATTTGAATAGGGCTTGCTCCAAAGATCCATTCCCTATGCCGAAAATTGATCAGCTGGTGGATGCCACTGTCGGCCACCCTCGGATGAGCTTCCTAGACGCCTTCCAAGGCTACCACCAGATACCATTAGCCCCGAAGGACCAGAAGAAAACTGCTTTTGTCACCCCTATTGGTAACTACCACTATAAAGTGATGCCATTTGGCTTGAAGAACGCGGGTGCTACCTACCAGAGGATGATGACAAGGATGTTCGAGCCACAGCTTGGCAAAAATATCGAGGTCTACATAGATGACATGGTGGTGAAGAGCAAGGTTGTCGCCGAGCATGTGAAGGACCTTGAAAGTACCTTTGAGGTTCTAAGAAAGTACAAGCTGCGACTGAATGCTTCTAAATGCTCATTTGGAGTGGGGTCCGGCAAGTTTTTGGGATACATGGTGACTCACAGAGGAATTGAGGTTAATCCCGACCAGATAAAGGCTATTAACGATCTACGAGCTCCTCGGAATCCCAAGGAAGTTCAAAAACTAACTGGAATGACGGCTGCCCTGAATCGATTCATCTCTAGATTAGCAGACAGGTGTCGGCCCTTCTTCTCTCTGCTCAACAAGTGGAAGGGATTCGAATGGACTGAAGAATGTGCTTTGGCCTTTCAGCAACTCAAGGATTATCTAGCTCGGCCACCAATCATGTCCAGTCCTGAACCAGATGAGGTGTTATTCGCCTACATTACTGTAGCTCCCTATGCGGTGAGCCTGGTGTTGATACGATCAGACTGTGGTGTACAAAGACCAGTCTATTACGTAAGTAAGTCGCTGCATGAGGCCGAGATCCGTTACTTGCCTCTGGAGAAGGCTATCTTAGCTATGGTGCTCGGTACACGGAAGCTACCTCACTACTTCCAGGCCCATACGGTCATCGTCCTCACTCAACTCCCACTCAAAGCTGTACTCCGAAGTGCTGATTATACTGGTCAGATTGCCAAGTGGGGTACGATCTTAGGGGCTTTCGATATAAGGTATATGCCCTGCACATCGGTCAAGGGCCAGGTCCTTGCGGATTTGGTGGCTGAGTTCACGGAGCCCCAACTAGAAGAAGTAAAGCCCACGTCAGACATGGATGAAAAATCAGTTGGCATGATATCCCAACAGAATCCCTCCCATTGGGAAGTGTACGTTGATGGCGCGGCGAACCAAAGAGGTTCTGGAGTTGGACTGGTGTTGATGTCCCCAGAGAGGATCATTATCGATAAGTCGTTAAGGCTGGACTTCTCGGCAACGAATAATGAGGAGGAGTATGAGGCCCTACTGATGGGAATGGCTATGGTCCTAAGAATGGGGGGAAAGTCCGTGGAGTTGTTCTCGGACTCAAGGTTGGTCGTAGGTCAAGTACAAGGCGAGTTCGAGGCGAAGGACGAAAGAATGCAGGGGTACTTGAGTCGTGTCAAACATCTGCAATCAGAGTTTGACTCTTTCAGTTTGCTACACATCCCTAGAAGTGGCAACTCACATGCTGACTCCTTGGCCACGCTTGCTACCTCCTCGGACCAGGACCTACCGAGAGTCATTCTTGTCGAGGACTTGCACAGGCCTACAGAGGCGAAAGCAAAGGCAATCCAGGTTCACCAGGTCAGGGCCGTGCCCTGCTGGATGGATCCTATAATCAAATTCCTCAAAGAAGATATATTGCCAGAAGAGAAGGGAGAAGCTGACAAAGTTCGGAGGAAGGTGACCCAGTTCTGGTTGTCCGAGAACTATAAATTATACAGACGCTCCTATTCGGGACCATACTTGTTATGCATGCATCCCGAAGCGACTGAGCTATTACTGGAAGAGCTACACGAAGGAATTTGTGGGAGCCACACTGGAGGTAGATCCTTGGCTCACCGAGCCCTCACCCAAGGTTATTGGTGGCCTAACATGCAAAAGGAAGCCCACGAGTATGTCAAAAAGTGTGATCAATGCCAGCGCTTCGCTCCGAACATTCACCAGCCAGGGGGAACTCTTAATCCGCTATCTAGCCCATGGCCTTTCGCCCAATGGGGCTTGGATATCGTGGGACCCTTCCCTAAAGCTGCAGGAAACAAGAAATACCTTCTGGTCGGCACAGACTATTTCACCAAGTGGGTTGAAGCCGAGCCGTTGGCCAATATCAGAGACGTTGATGTGCAAAAGTTTGTGTGGAAGAATATTGTCACTCGGTTTGGAGTTCCTCACACTCTCGTCTCGGACAATGGCCTACAGTTCGATAGCAAGGCATTTAGGAGTTATTGCAGCGAGCTGGGAATTACAAACAGATACTCCACTCCCGCCTATCCCCAAGGTAATGGACAAGCAGAAGCTGTCAACAAGGTCATACTGAATGGCTTGAAGAAGAGGCTGGACGATGCAAAGGGCAAATGGGTAGAAGATTTGCCACATGTGCTTTGGGCTTACAGAACTACGCCTCGTAGGTCTACTGGTGAAACCCCCTTCTCAATGACCTATGGGGCTGAAGCTGTCATTCCTTTGGAAACCGGGTTCCCGATGTTGAAAACTAGCTCGTTCAGTCCCGCCGACAACGATGAGCAACTACAGAAGAGTTTGGACCTGATTGAGGAAAGGAGGGAGAACGCAATGGTTCGGCTGGCACATTACCAACAAAAACTCAGGCAAAGCTATGATGCTAACGTAAAGCTAAGGCCTCTAGAGCCTGGTGATCTAGTACTGAGGAAAGTTGTGGGCACCGCAAAGAATCCAGCTTGGGGAAAACTAGGACCCAATTGGGAAGGGCCATATCGCATCACTTCAGGAGCAGGCATTGGGGCATATTTCTTGGAAGACCTGGATGGTCATGTAATACCACGTCCATGGAATGTAAATAACCTCAAGAGGTACTTTTATTAATCGAGTCTTTTCTTCAACCGATATGCCAATTCGCTGCGTAAAGTTTTCTCTTAAGTGTTTAAACTTAAATCCAGTCATGCCTGTAGTCCTCGGACCAGATGATTAGGGTTAGTTAACACTCATTCGCCACTTGCTCTCAAGTGTTTAAACTTAAATCCAATCATGCCTGTAGTCCTCGGACCAGATGATTAGGGTTAGTTAACACTCCGTTACAGTTCTATAGTGTTTAAACTTAAATCCAATCATGCATGTAGTCCTCGGACCAGATGATTAGGGTTAGTTAACACTCCGTTACAGTTCTATAGTGTTTAAACTTAAATCCAATCATGCCTGTAGTCCTCGGACCAGATGATTAGGGTTAGTTAACACTCCGTTATAGTTCTATAGTGTTTAAACTTAAATCCAATCATGCCTGTAGTCCTCGGACCAGATGATTAGGGTTAGTTAACACTCCGTTACAGTTCTATAGTGTTTAAACTTAAATCCAATCATGCCTGTAGTCCTCGGACCAGATGATTAGGGTTAGTTAACACTCGAATACGTTCGTCCCCCGTAGTCCTTGAATCAAATGACACAGGTTAGTCAATACCCCCACACAGCTATTGTCACTGGGGCTTAGTGCTAAAATTCCTGATTGCATTTAAATTGATTCTAACTTATAACTGTCTTCCTTAGTTATATTTAATTTGAAGCTGAGGGGTAGTAACACTTTACATATTTGGAAAGACGTGTGAAACTTACATAACTACTCGCTACAATCATTACTTATTAATAACTTTTATTCGGACTGTTCTTTTCAATATCAATTTCAATTACTCACACCATCAGTATGATGTATCAATCAAGTTTATTTGCATTGTTTTGTTATAAGTGCAATGTACAGTTATATGCAGCAGTAGTAAGTAATAAGACATGTATTAAAAACATCAGAGACAAATGGGAAGCCATTCCATAAATAAAAAGAAGAGTTTACAATTCCTTAGATAAAAACAAAAGAAAGTACAAGTGCAAAACAAAAGCCCTATGTATCTATTCTTTTGCTGGAGGGAGCACAGGGTCAGCAGCCTGGCTTGTCCGAGCAGATGCCTCAGGGGCTTGATCCTTGGGCTTAGCAGGAGTTTTCTCTTTACCCGACCCTTGGCCTTTGTCTTTGACTGGTTCAGCTGGTTTATCCTTGTCACCTGGCTGACCAGCCTCTTTGGGTGCATCAAGGGTGGATGGAGGAGCTTGGCTGACCAGTTTTGGCTCAGAAGCCCCAGGAAGCTGTGGGGCAGAAGGATCATCCACCAGGAGCTCTCGGATCTCAGGATCGTAGTATACGCTCCCGGGCAGCCTCAACTCAGAGTCAGCAGGGACTCCAGCGGCGTCCAGCGCCTTGCTCCAAGTTATGCCGCAGTAGTCTCGGCTAACCGAGGCGAATTGCTCCATCAGCTGGGACGAGGTCTGCTCCACCCCCAGCTGGTATGCCGCCTTCCTCTCAGCCTCAACCGCCTCCTTGGCCAGTTTGGCATTCTGCTCGGCTACTTGAGTGCTCGCCCTGGCTTTTTGCAGTTCTGCCCGGAGGCCTTTCACCAGCTCCCTCTCGGTCGCTAGATTAATCTCTGCCGCGTTTAGCTGTTTACGCTGTTCCTCGACCTGCTTTTCAACATTCTTTATCCCAGCATCGAGGTTTCGCTTCTGAGTGGTCATCTCTTTAAGGTCCTCGGACAGACGGGCATATTCCTCCTTCAGTTGGCCCAGAGATCTCTCCGCCTCGTCTCGAGAGCAGAACGCTGACTGGGTCTCGAGGTGGTTCTTTTTATTCCACTCCTCAGCCACATAGATCTGCTGGGTGACCTGCATAATGGAAGTTCCGAATGTCAAGCACAGAAAAATAGGAAAAGCAAGTCAGTGATTCGGCTAATCGGACTGAGGTCACTTACCATGGCTATATCCCGCTTAAGGGACTGAAAGAGCTCCTGCTGGTTGAAGCGCCTGTAGGACTCCATGTCATGGGGTAGGAGGAGTGGTTGTTGCAGAGCCTCAGCAACATAGCTTGCCCTTCCTCCATCGTAGTTCCTAAGAGAGGTATCCCAGAGGATTGGAGCGCCATCCAACTCCAACTTTGGAGACCAGATTCGCGGTCCTCCTCCTTGGCGGACATCTCCCACTAAGCCCTCGTCTCGGCTTTCAGTGGACGAGCCCCTTTGGGTCCGGTGGTCCTTTACCACCTTCTGCTACTTGGCCCCCTTAGCTAGCAACACTTGCCTGTCTTCAGCATCAATGTGGGGCCTTTTCTTCCTCAGGTCAGGAATGGGCTTCAAGCCGGGGTCAGGAACCTGGGGTGGCACTGGAGGCAGGTTCACCACCGGCTGGGAAGTCCCGGGACCTTTATGCTCGGCCTTTTTGCCCCTACTCTTCATCAAACTCCTCAAATCCATGTCGTCGTCCGAGGAGTCTTCGGAATGAGCAGCTAGCAAATTAAGGTGGATGCCTGATTGTCTATCGGTCTCTCCCTCGGCGTCTGAGACCTCTATCACTCGGTTTATCCCTGAAGCCTCTCCCCTAAATTGAAATCTGTCTATCTGCTCTTCTAGCGAGGAGGTGGAAGAGCCAACCCTCTCACCTTCAACCGCTTGTCCGAGGGGAACTTGCTGGAGTGGTTGGACAAGAGGGGGTATAGCCCGAGAATTTGGATGGGGTACGGGTTCAAGCTCGTCTGGCGCTAAGAAACCCTTCCGAGCGACGTCAATACGTGCAAGGCGATGATCTCCTTGGACAATTGCGTTGCCGACTGGTTGGAAACCCTTTGGATTTCCTGTGTATCCCAGAATAAGGGGAGCTGATCGGAGCTGCCTGTCCTCGTTCACGAAAATCTCTGACCTTAATAGGTAATTAAGGGCGGCAGTATTTGTAAGGCTGAGCCGAGGAGAAACTTGATTTTTATCTATTACAAATCACAGCAGAACATGGTTAGAAACTCAGAAATAGCAACACAAGAGGAATCAGAAACCATTAAAAGACGAGGACCCTAAGCCTATGGTTAGTGTGCCTAAATCTAACATGTCCCACCTGGCTTCCCATGCTTGGTTGGGCAATGATGGCCGTCATACCATGCGCCCGAGACGATCACATAGTCGTCTTTCATCCCTTTGTTGGATTTGGGGAGGCAGGAAATGAGCCTGACAACGTCCGACCGGGATTTTAAGTAATATCCCGCATCTTGCTGGCTGTGGCATTCGTACATATGTACTACGTCGAGCCAGGTGAGTCCCAATCCTAGGTGAAGGTTAAGGTCCTCAATCGCTCCTAGGATCCTAAACATATTAGGCGCGCATTGCCAGGGAGTAAGCCTATGGTTCCGAAGGTAACTAGTGGTGATGGGACCCATGGGGATTGTCATTCCCCCTTCTTTGAAGGCGATGAGGGGGATAACGACTTCTCCCGTCTTCCGATCTGTTAGTATTTTTTCTGGGGGGCAATACCTCACACCCACATTTGGGGGTATGCGATATGTGGCCCTGAACGCCTCCAGTTGCTCAGGGCTATCCACCAAGTACTGGAGTTTCCCCATGGTGCTTAAACAAACTGACTGGTTGAAGAGGAAACTAAAGGATTCAGTGGACGACAACTTACGAGGACTAGGTTGGAGAAGGGATTTCAGGCTCATAGAAAGGTTCGTGAAGATTCTGGGGAAGACTGGAACCGGCGACTGGGAGATTTGGACGAAGTGGCACGCTTGTTCTTACTGGAGCGTCTGAAGATTTGCAAAGTGAGGAAAAAATAACTTCCTCTGAGGTATTATACGGAGTCAAACGAAGAGTCAGGGGCACTCCCGCCCAAATTCTGAAGAAAAAACCACAGTCGTTGGATCAATCATTCACCGTTGGATACGAAGGACAAAGCGCCACCTAGTGCAATTAATGCAGCGCCTTGGGAATATGGAAACTGCAGCGGCATTAATGAAGCGTCTGTTCCTATGTCTACACACGTGCCAGTTCAAATTTGCCTGTTCTCAAGCTTTTGCTCCGTGGCAAGTCAAAATCCTACTTTTTCTCTTCGGGTGCGAGGGAAAAACTACAATTTTGAGGGGCTATTGTGGGGGGTGAAAAGCCCAACCTAACGTATTGGGCCCAAGGCCCTATTTGAGGACCATTTTTCGTCCGAAGAGATGAAAATACTCAATCAGAGGCCCATGTAAAAGGAGCATGTCTGGAGAGGAGCACGTGCACTATCCGAGGAGATGTTCATTTGTTCGAGGAGTCCAATATCCTCGGATCCGAAGAAGCTTGGCCCGACAGGTGTCTGGGAAGCTCAAGTGATCCTTCTGACAAATGTAACGAGGGAAATGAACCTCGAACACGCATGAGGATAACAGGAACGGAGAAATATCTAGGAGACAGGCTTCAACCACCGCATTAAATGCACTGCACCTACCTTCCTGGCCGCATTTATGTGGAGAAGACCCCTGAACAGTGCATTCTCAGCTACCGCCACTCACACAAGGCTAAAGAGGGTGTATGATGGGACATGCACTCAAGTGGGCGTCTAGATGATGAACAAATGGACGGTGGAGATGTAGGAAGGGAGTACTATATAAGATAGGGATGCCTCTGATAGAGGGGGATCGAAAATCAGAAGTAAAAAAGAGAGTATTCCATTACTGTAGCTCCAAAAATTGTAACCCAAGTTTATGAAATAAAAACACCTCTTCGGACGTTGCGTTTACATCTGTCCGAGCACGTTTTAATACAAATTCATCCACAAATATTGCTGTGTAATTCTGTTTATTCATTTCTAACCTAGCTCTTTCACCCACTCTTTACAAATTTATTGTCTTGGGTTCAGTGGGCTCAAAATCCATACCTTCTTGGGCTTGAGCTACAAAAATTGACCCTACAGAACTCAAAACATTTTTTATTCTCATTTTTTAACTACCGAACCAAAAACCCAAAAAAAACCCTTTAAGATTGTATTTGGTTGGCACAAATTCAAAATGAGAATTAAAAATTTTGGGAGTTGATTCATTCAAAAAAAAAAATTTGGGAGTTGATAAAATTATGGTTGCTATGAATTCCCTTGAAGGCAGTGGCGATGCCACGTTATGCTCAAGGTGTTCCCAGGAACACCCTGACTTGAAATTTTTTTTTTATATATAATAATTAAAATTTTTTTTTATTTGTTTACCCTAAAAAAAAATAGGAACACCCTCAATCAAAATTAGGAACACCCTCAAATTAAAAAAAAAAAAAAAAAATTATTTGTTCTACTTTCAAGCCAAAAAAAAAAAAAAAAGCCCAAAAAAAATTTTCAACTAAAATCTGAAAAAAAAAAAAAAAAAAATTGTAATAGAGCAAAACAACAGATGGCAAGCCCAACATCAAGCCCACGACAAGCCCAACAAATTACAGAGGAAGCAAACCTACGGATTCTCAAAAAAAAAAAAAAAAAACCAAACCCCAATACAAAGCAAATCACTAAATCAGAAATCTCAAATCAATAAATCAGTACATCAAAAATCACTAAAGCTAAAGCAAACCTAAAAACAGAGCAACAAAGCAATGCTTCCCATTAGAAGTTAGATTGGTCAAGTTGCAGTCCAGACTCTAGAACACATCGTCGCCCCTCATCGGAGATTGGTCCAGTCACAGTCCAGGGCACATCGTCGCTCATCGGAGATCGCTCGCACATCATCTGAGATCGGTCCAGTCCAGAGCATATCGTCACTAGGTCGCTCGTCGTCGTCGCTCGCCCCTTATCGCAGATCGCAGATCGCTCGGCGCCTCGGCTGCTCCGGTGCTCGATGCTCCTTCCCTCAAGGTATTTCTCTCTCTTTTTCTCTCTGACTCTCTCTCAATCTCTCACTGAAATGAAAAGTGAAAACTATGAAAATATGAAATGAAATTAATGAATGAGAGTCTAACTCTCTTTATTCTTTAAGAGTCTAACTCTCTCTCTTTTGAATTGTGAGTCTGTGATTGGCTCATTGGCTGGCCAAATCTTTATTCTTTAAGAGTCTAATTCTCTCTCTTTTTGCCTGTTTTTTGACTTTTTGAATTTGGCTTTACCTTATCGTTGGTGTGTGTTGGTGTTGGTGTTGGTGTGTGTTAGTGTTGGTGAGATATTAGTTGTCTTTTAGTGTAATGTGTATTGTAATTTGTGATTGTGAAAGTTTCTGATTAGCAGCTGGCTCTTGTGATTGGGGGCATCAGGCATGAGGCTTGTAATAAATCACTCTTTTTTAGACTTGGACTTAAGCTATAGGGCCTATATATTTTTGTGCTGCACAATTTATTGACTTTTTTTTTTTTTTGGGTTAAGTAATAGTGTGACATTCCAAGTATCAAACAACCATAGTAATTAGTTGAACTAATTAATTTTGTTTGTTTGGGATATTAATTAACCAATAATTAATTAAGGAAATCAACTAATAAACAATAATTAATAATTTAATTAACCAATACATTATAAAAGACCAACAAATTAAATTATGTTAGGCTAAACAACAATTAATAATTTTATAATTAATGAAACAATAATATAACAAATTATAGTTTATAAAAGACAAAAAAATTAATGAAAGAACCAAACAACAATACATTTGGGAAAAATTCCTAGTGCCGCCACTGGGAAAAATTATGCTTTTTAAGGAACATCTTGAGAAAAATTCCTAGAGTTGCCACTACTCGAAGGGTATTTGGTTAGGAATTTTAGTGTCCTACTACTTTCACTTAATTAAAAATTGTAATAAATCATTTCTTCTCACGTCATATCTATTTTTTTAAGAATTTTAGTAGTTGTCGGGAACGTTTTGTGACAAGGGCCAAAATGTAAGAACAGGCTAAATCTTCCACTAGGTTCTTTAGAAGTGATTATTTGTAAAGAGTATCAAGCCCAAAATTCCAATATTTAGTGAATAGAAACTAATGGTGTTTTAACAAGAGAGAAATCAAAATGCCAATAACAAAAATGCATAAAAATACAACAGATTCAAAACTTCAACCCATAGTCAGCGAGAAGAGGAAATTGAAAGAGGTTGTGAGGAAGAGATAGAAGGTTCCTCTATACCCATAATTCCACCCCCGAACTTTGGAATTGTGAGAATGTTTGCTAGCTGAATGAATTTCTGCTCTAAAGTTTTAGCAATATGGGTAAAACGTGATTGGTTCCTTTTGAATCGGATTGAGGCTTTTTGTATTGAGTATGGGGTGCTCTAAGCAACTGGTTTTTAGTCAATAGAAGAGGTTTTGAACCCCAAGGTATCAATCAAAGAGGTTATGGTCAAATTTGCTTTAATTGAGTAAGAGGGTTGGCTTACTTTTTGCATAATTTGGGAAATAAAGTGGCCTAAATTCATGAGCTGATATTTCCTAGACATGGCAGGTTCTTAGATGCTGCATTTGGTTGTTACAGTAGACATGGCTAGCCACTTAAGGTCAACTATATGTTTTAGGCAAAAAAATGGTAGAACAGAAAAGTTGGGCCATAGTCAACAAGAGCATAGAAGCTCTTTTAGGGTGGAAATTTCAAGTACCAGACCTCCTCCATGAGCTTGAGGTGCTATTAGTGTCTTTTGCCCACTTGGTAGCATGCATGGGCTAAGCTCATGCAAAAGGTATGAAAGAAACCAACTCATACCCTTCAAATCACATTTCTTCAATTTTCCCAATATGTTGCATGAGCTTGAGCCATGCTTAAAAGAATAAAATATAATATAATACATGAATTGAGCGTTGGAAAAACTGGTTTTGCATCTCATACAAAACACGCAACGAAAGCAACACAAGGATCTACTTCAATTATGAGAGATAACATATAATCTTGAATTCTAGAATAAAGAAGAGAAAGCGTACCTTGATGTAGTAAAATTCAAAACAAGACTTGAGAATACCTTCAATCTTCATCTCAATTTCACATGATACCCAAGATGAGTGGTCTCTCAATCAATTCTTAAGTACGTTAATTCTCCATAAGGAAGGTGTATTCAAAAGATATTACAGAGAAAAACTATTTTCTCTTTTTTTTAATTATACGTACATAATTAACTGCCTTAGTAGTTACTTTATTTAATAACTCTTATTAAATAAATAACTGATTATCTAATTAGGTTAGTCTTTTGGGCCAACCTAATTGGGCTTTAAGTCTGTGGCTTGGGATGGGACTAAAGGGACTAACAAGGCTTTAGCTTCAATAGGCCTCAAACTTATCTGTTAACTCTTGACAAACCCAAAGTTACTATTAATTATATAACAATTACCACTATGGAAATATACTTGCACTCTAGGCCTTATTAATAAATTATATCCCAAGACTTTAATATGATATCATTTGACCTCTCCATGAAATATCTATAGTGAACAAAGTCATAATAAACTGTCACTTTGTAAACAACTATTTTATTTCTTGAGTTCTTGGTTTAAACTTTTAGTTATTCATATTTATGAAATCTAATTTCAATAAATATAAACTTTGGTAACTCTTTACTTAAGTGGCCGGCCCTGAATAACTAGCTCCCATTAAACTTATCTCCGGGGGATAGTTCGTGTCTCTATAGAAAGAGATTATGGATTTCATCTTGAGAATATGTGTTCCCTCAACACTATTTGTGGTTACCTAACATATTGAAGTTTTGACCGTTAAACTAGATTTCATTCCTGATATATTAAAGTAACCTACATTTTATGATCATGTTTACTATCCTCTAAGGATTGAGAGTTTAGTAAATTAGAAGTCGTGAGATTAATTATTCAGGTGACAGTTGTTAATTGAATAATTAATCTCACAACGGTCCAGTTCAATATGTTTTACACACTTAAGACATATCAACACATCAACTAGAAGTCTCTACTTCCATGATTCTTGAAGGAGATTCGCAAGTTCTCATCACAGCCCTCCAAAATAATTCGTATACTTTATCCCACTTTGGCCATTTAGTTAAGGACATACAGTATCTTGCCTCTTGTTTCTCATAGATACATCACTCCCATGTTCGTAGGCATTGTAATACTGTAGCTCATGCTTTAGCAAGAAGAGCAAACTCTATTTCTCATTATCAAGTCTGGATGGAAGATGTAGCACCAGATATTACTTCTGTTTTAGAGGCCGACTTTCTCGGCCTAGTTGATTGAAATGCAAAGTCTTGTTTCTCAAAAAAAAAAAAAAAAAAAAAAAAAAAAAAAAAAAAGACAAATCATCTTAGTTGATGTGTTATAGTCTTTGTAGATGAAATGCCTAATTTTATCTCCGACTACGAACTATATTTTGAGTTTACAAGGAACTTGTGATTTATATTTTCTGTAACTAAATCACATACAATGCATCTCAAGGATTATGATAATGTCCAATTAGTTCATTTACAAATAGTCTCATATAATTAAATAATTTAATTATTTATAACATACCAATAAATTAGATTTTAGGGCATAAACCCTAACATTAAGCCCATAAGAAAGTCGAACTGGGCCGAATCAGGCTTATAAAAAATGTGACCCAAAAATGGGTATCAACAATAGCCAAGAGTTTAAATTCACGGGAATCTTAAATTCATAAGAATAAAAAATCTTATGAGCCAAATAGCCCTAGGTCAAGATTTTTTTTTTTTTGAGAGGAAACATAATTCATTTAATTAAGAAAAATCAACAATGTCAGCTTGGACAACAGAAAGAAAAGGTGGTGGAATATCTTACATTCACACAACAAAATCCGAAATACACAAAGCATGTTGAGCCAAGTTATGAACAACTTTATTATCTTCTCTCTTTACATGAGAGTAACATAATTTAATAAAAAATCTAGCGCTAAAATGTACATCATCAATAAGCATACCATCAGAGGACAAAAACTTACTGTCATTGACCAAAGCTGTCATAAGAACCTGAGAGTCACCCCTAAGACCACCTGATTGAACCCCAAATCTGCAGCAAATTGAAGAGCTGTTGACGCTACCTTCGCTTTGATCTCCAATGGGCTGTAAACCTGTAACATTTGCCGAGACAAAGAGGCTAGCATTGAACCATGGGCATCACGCAGCACCACTCCAATCCCAGACTTGTGCTCTTTGTTGAAAATGGCTCATTCAAAATTTATCTTGATCATGTCCGAAGGTGGAGGTCACCATTGGTCTCGTGTTCAAGGAGTGTGAGACTGAGGGGCTGGTTGGACCGTGACAAATTCTACCAGTCGTTATTTTGCTGCAGCTGCAATAAGAATATAAGATGTAGATTACAGCTCGGTTGGTGCAAGCGAACCTGATTTCTTTGATTCCATATTGACCATGCAATTATAGAGAAAAACTCCAGGTGATTCTGTTTTTTTATTGGCCATGATAATAGCTCCTTAAAATTCAAGAAGGTGATTGATCTACGACAAGCCCACTGCTCCTCATCTTCCCAAACTACATCAAGTTCCTGACATGACCATAAAGCATGCAAAGCTGTCTTCGGCTCCTGTTTACACGCTGATCACAAACTGGGCAATCAATGATAGTTCGACGCACTAAATTTGCTTTTGACGGCAGTGATTCTCGGCAAGCTCTCCACATGCGATTTTTAACTTTATTTGGTACATGTAAAGACCAAATTCCTCTCCATAAATCTCTTTCACAATCCACAGGACTTCCAGGAGCATCAAAGTCATTTTCTTCCTTCAAAAACCGTTACCCCAACTTGCATGTGTAATCCCTCTTTTGCGTGTAAGGCCCAGAAAAGACTGTCAGCAACCTCCATCCTTGACAAAAGAATGTTTTTGATGAGGGCTGCTTCCTCCAGAATAAAGATACCATCAATGAAACCCTGGTCCCACTGTCTAGTCGAGGCATCAATAAGAATATCCACTTTGGCACCAGCCAGTGACTCAAGCATGGGAGAGAGAACCTGAGGTGTATCTCTTCTTGGTAACCAAAAATCCTGCCAAATGCTGACAGTTTTTCCATCTCCAATACACCATCTACATCCCCTTAAAAGAACATCTCGATACTAGTCTAAGAATACGAAGCTGATCTAGAATTTCTAGCTTCCATGATAGAGCAGTTAGGAAAAAAACCTAGCCTTGAAAACCTTAATAAGTTATAAGAAAGAGAGTTTTTATTTTGCAAAAGGCGCAAGCTTGTTTAGCGAGTAAAGAATTGGTAAAAACTAAAATGAATTTCTATTTTTATTACGGTATAGCCTATACTTAATTTTTTTTTTTTTTTTTTTTGAGAAACGCCTATACTTATTATTTGATTATTCACAATCACCAGAAATAACTAATGCTTTTTAACATATAAAAAATCTAATTAAAGAAATTGGCATTTTACAAACCAACCTTGGACATTGATGTGAGCATCAATTTAGTCCTCTTAAAATTGTATTAAACAATTATCCCAATGGACATGGCTTGTGACAAATAAACATTTTTTTAGTTTTTTTTTTTTTTTGGGGTTAAAAACTAACGAATTTAATCACAAATGGTTTTATGGCATTATTAATCATTTTAATTTTAAAATACTACCATTACTATGTGCACATCATATAATTAGATTTGTTAGGCTTTAATGAAAAATTTTAATAAAATATTCTGATTCGTCACGACTTACAGTTTAGCCAGTTAATTGTTTAGATCAAAAGTTCCAAAACAAATTAATACTCATGTCAAAAGTTTAAGTGTGGTAAAAAAATGGACAAAATTTTAGCTTCAAACTTGGTTATAGCTAAAGGCTATAGCTCTATTCAATATTTTTTTATTAGATGTTGTAGGGACCGGTTTCGAGCGCTCTCCGCAGATTGAGAGAGTGGACCCAAGCCCAGCTAACCCTTCAATAAATTTATAGAGTATGGGTTCAAGAGCTAGGCCCTAATAAGGAATGCAACGGCCATGCATGGTTGTACGTGAATGCTAATAACCAAAGTATGGGTTGGAATACACAATAAGGCTCCTCGGATGGGTTTGACAGAGGTTGAAGTTGTTCTTATTTCTTTCAAGAAAGGTTACAATGGTTGAGAGAGAATACACTGCTACAGTATTTCCTTTTCTCTGGTTTTCTCTCCGTCCCCCCCTCAAGAGGGACTTTTTACATTATATACTTCTCACTCAGTTGATCCTAGCCCTACATTTGTTGATCAACCCGGTTTCCACTTGAGAGCCTGTCCCATCAGTCGCATTCCCATCCCTCCAGTGGGTTGCAGCGCCCAAGACGGCACTGTTCAGAGGTCCTATCCTCATTAATGCGGTCATGGCGTTAGTTGAGGGCATTTAATGTGGAGGTGACAGTTCACCCGGGACTTGCTCCTCCACCATGCTTCAATGTCCGGTGCTTGGTTCGTGCTATTTGCTCCTTAGATGCTTAGGGAGGTTCCCCTTAAGGGCATGCTGTTTGCCCACTTTCTGACCTCGGTCTCCCGAGGATGTAACCATCCTCGGCAATACTCCTTGGATCCTGGGCTCTACACTTTCGTCCTCGGACCTTGGACGCGTCCTCGGCGTGGGCCTCTGGGCCTGGTTTGAAGTGGGCCGGGGTTGCTGACTTATTCTGGCCCCACAATAGCCCCTCAAAATCTTGCTGTCCGCATCCTCGGGCGGAAATAAGGATTTTGATATCCTCGGACCTGCTTCGTGTCCAATCGAGTCTTGTCCCTCGTCAGCGTTGGAGCCTTTTCACCTGCCCAAGGTGCGTTACTGGCGCTTCGGTGCGCGTAACGTGTCCTGCATTAAATTCGGGCGGCTTTATGCTCCCCACGTTCTACGGGCAGATGACAATCTAACGATGGGGATGCGTCTGCCATTTATGGGTGGGAAAACTCGCGCGGCTCTTCCATCTAGGGTATAAATACCCATTAGAACCGCTTCCTCCTTTTTCATTTACAATCAAGAGCTCTTGCGCCTCCATTCAGAGTCCAGCCAAATTTCCACCTCCATCTCCAGCATAAAAAGCCAGTCCGAGGAGCTCCTCCTCGTTTCTGTAAGTCGCTCTATCCCTCTCTGAGCTTTTTTCCTCTCTACTCGGCCTTCTCTTTCATTCGCTCCTCTTTTAGTTCTCTTAGGCGTCATTTGGGATGGGTAGACTTAAGAAGTATGTTGGCTCTGAGGAGGCGATGGAGAAATTCATCGCCGATTACAAGATACCGGCCAACGTGGGCTTAAGGTATTGTGAGGAGGGGGAGTGGCACCTCCGGAAGCAGGTGGGCGAGGTGGTGATTCCCATCATCGCCTTCCTTGAAGGGGGGATGAGGATCCCCATGGGGCCGGTGATGAGGGGTTACCTTACATACTTTCGGTTAACCCCCACCCAATGCGCCTCCAACATGTTCAGAATTCTGGGCAGTATGGATGCCCTTAATGAGAAGATGGGTCTAAGGCTGACCTATCATGATGTGAACTACTGCTACAATCTTCAACATCTGAAGAACAAGTCCTACTACATGAGGACGAGGGATAACAGGGTTCGGCTTATCCAGTGCCTCCCCGAGTCCAACAAGGGGATGAACGAGGATTTTCTCATCGTGTCTGGAGCGTGGCACGATGGCCTTCATTGCCCGACGACAGAGGGAACACCAGGTGGGGCAGTGGGAATAGGAGGGGATTCAAAGATTCTGACTTCTTTTCTGCATTATTTCTTTTTGTACTGTTTGGTTTCTAACCGTGGATGCGTTTTCTTTCTGCAGATCCGCACTCTTTCGCGCGCCACTTCAGCTTGATCAACAGGGAGGACTTGCAGAAGGTGCTCAGGTCTGCGGCTTTTGAGAACGAAGCAGACCACCAGGTCAGAGCCGCGCACAAGATTTTGGGGTACACTCCACTCCAAAAGTCATTCGCGGCCCCAAAGTACGTGATCAGAGCAAAGGATCCTCGGCTGCAGAAAATAAAAGTGACCGAGGACGAGTTCGAGTTTCCCGAGGATCCCTCCACTTCAGAAGGTGTCACAGTAGCAGTCCCTTCGTCTTCCCATACATTCCCAGAGGCCGCGAAAGAGGACTTAGAGAGGGAAGGGGACGCTGCAGAATTTGGTCCTGCCGAGGACGATTTTAGCGTCTTTGAGCAACTCCATCAGTCCGAGGACCCTTCTGGAGACTTGGGTGACCCTCGCCTAACCGAGGCAAACCTCTTAGCGTCAGAGACATCTTCTCGGCTAAAGATGGGCTACAAGAAGAAAGCCCAACTCAGTCTACTCAACCTAATCGAAGGTCAGCCGGGGAAGTCCAAGTCGAAGCTTCCTCCTCCTCCTCCTCCAAAGACTCGTCCTGCCCAGACCAGGTCGGCCTCAACACAGCCCAGGCTTCCTCCTCCTCCGCCTCAGGCGAGCCCGCCGCCTAGGCACGAGCCTGCTGACCCTAAGCAGAAGAAGGACAAGGGCAAGAGGACCCTTGATGACAAATCTGGGCCCACGCGGGAGGGCGATGGCACTCGGCGGCCATCGAAGCAACTGAGGATAGGCTCCTCAACGCAGGATAAACAGGTCGCTCCTCCGCCCGAGGTCCAGGCCTGGCTCCCCGCCCCAATGCTCCGTGGGGCACCTTTGAGGGATGACTCCTCCCTCAGGGACTTTAAGGATGGCGAAGGCGCGTATGTGGCCGACGTTGTGGAGAGATGCCTGCTCCTTCCCGCGGACATGGCGGAGCTGGGGACCATGAGGAGTAGGGACGTCTTCCTCTGCCTCAAGCGATACTTGGGGATGGTAAGACCCTTAACACTTATGCTTTTTCTTGCTTCAGTTTTTTCTGCTTTCCTTTCTTTTTGAGCTCGGCTAATTATAACTTATCTGTTTCGTTTGGCAGGCTGTCCAGGCCACTTTCAGGCTGGAGGAGGCAGCCAATGAACATGGAAAAGCCATGGATTTAGAGCGCGATAAGCGCTTGGAGGCTACTCGGACCCTCAAGACGTCCGAGGAGGACCTTGCCAAGGCCAGGGAGGAGCTGAAGGCCATGACCCAGGCTAAGAACAGCACAATGGCAGGCCTTGAGGGTGCCTAGAGGCAGGCTGAAACTTAGACGAAACGTCTGGGTGAGGTAGAGGGGCTGCTGAAACTCGCCGAGGATCAGATAGCTGGCTTGACGAAGAAAGTGGCCGATGCCGAGGAGGCCAAGAGGGTGGCCGAATGGGCCAAAGGGGAGGCCGAGAGGGCCAAGTTTGAGGCAGATCAAGGCCGGGAGGAGGCCTGGGCCACCAAGGATGAAGCTGAAGAGGCAGCCTATACTACTGGGGCAGCTGAGGCAGCAGCTGCCTACAAATCCCAAGTCCCTGGGGTATGTAGGCGCTACTGCTCTGAAACTTGGAATGAAGCCCTCAAACAAGCTGGGGTGGAGGCCTCTTCTGACTTGTGGAAGGAGGAGAGCGTATACTACCCCCTTGCCATCCGCGAGGCTGCCCCGGATGGCTCTGAAGCCGAGGAGGCTGCTGTGGAAACTGCTGCTACTCCGGGCGAAGGGGCCTCGGATGCTGGGGTTACTGATGAGCCAGTCCAAGGGAGTAATCCTCCCATGGTGGTTGAATTGAGTGATGGCTCCAACGAGGATGCGCCTCAGCAGGCTGCAAAGCCTTCTCTCGATGCCCAGGTTTCTTCTGCAGGCCATCCCCCTCAGTCAGGGCTCAGAGGACCCTGAGGCAGCTATGGGCCAGCCACCCACCGGAGCGGGCAACTAAATAGAAGGACTAGGCTCCTTGGCGCTTCTGCCTGCTGCACTTCATTTTTGCATCTTTTTCTTCCTTTTTTCTTTATTTGTAATGTGACTCCATTGATGTAATTCTTTTGGACTTAATGAAATGAGAGCTTTGTTTCTTTTTCTGTTTGTTGTGGCTGTTTGCTTACTTGCACATTATCCGCTTTTTCTTTACTTGCATGATTTTAGCTTCAATTGCATCTCGGCCAATCGTGGCATCAGTTATTATAATGAGAGGGCATGTATGCTCTGATGCACTTTTCGTTTCCTAAGGGCCAGATAGAATTTCTTCGAGTAGACACTTAGGATCTCTTCAATGTAGTTAACTTCCCCACAGGCCTGAGTCCGAGGACGATGCAGTGCCTTGGTTCTGTCTGACACTTTGGTTTGGCTGTAAGTAACTAGTTTCCCCATAGGCTTGAGTCCGTGGACCATGCAAGACCTAGGTTCTGTCTAGCACCCAGATATAAGTGGTTAGCTCCCCATAGGCTTGAGTCCGAGGACCATGCAAGACTTAGGTACAATTGCTACCTTCAAGATAAGTGGTTAGCTCCCCATAGGCTTGAGTCCGAGGACCATGCAAGACCTAGGTACAATTGCTACCTTCAATATAAGTGGCTAGCTCCCCATAGGCTTGAGTCCTTGGACCATGCAAGACCTAGGTACAATTGCTGCCTTCAATATAAGTGGTTAGCTCCCCATAGGCTTGAGTCCGAGGACCATGCAAGACCTAGGTACAATTGCTACCTTCAAGATAAGTGGCTAGCTCCCCATAGGCTTGAGTCCTTGGACCATGCAAGACCTAGGTACAATTGCTGCCTTCAATATAAGTGGCTAGCTCCCCGTAGGCTTGAGTCCTTGGACCATGCAAGACCTAGGTACAATTGCTGCCTTCAATATAAGTGGCTAGCTCCCCGTAGGCTTGAGTCCTTGGACCATGCAAGACCTAGGTACAATTGCTGCCTTCAATATAAGTGGCTAGCTCCCCGTAGGCTTGAGTCCTTGGACCATGCAAGACCTAGGTACAATTGCTGCCTTCAATATAAGTGGCTAGCTCCCCATAGGCTTGAGTCCGAGGACCATGCAAGACCTAGGTACAGTTGCTGCCTTCAATATAAGTGGCTAGCTCCCCATAGGCTTAAGTCCTTGGACCATGCAAGACCTAGGTACAGTTCCTGCCTTCAATATAAGTGGCTAGCTCCCTATAGGCTTGAGTCCTTAGACCATGCAAGACCTAGGTACAATTGCTGCCTTCAATTGGCTGTAAGTAACTAGTTTCCCCATAGGCTTGAGTCCTTGGACCATGCAAAACCTAGGTTCTGTCTAGCACCCAGATATAAGTGGCGTTGGGACGCGAGACGTGTGATCATGACAGGCAGAACATCTGAATCAAAAAGGACTTCTTTATTAATAGTAATACCTTTTCAGGTTATTTACATTCCACGGACGAGGTACAGGTTTGTCATCTAAATCTTCTAAATAGTATGCTCATATCCCTGCCACTGAGGTGATTCGTTAGGGGCCCTCCCAGTTGGGTCCGAGCTTTCCCCAAGAAGGGTTCTTGGCAGCTCCTACGACTTTTCTCAGCACCGGGTCTCCCGGTGCTAGTGGTCTGAGCTTTACATTGGTGTCATATCCCTACTTGAGCTTTTGCTGGTAGTGGGCCAGCTGGATCATTGCTTGCTCTCTTCGTTCGTCTACCATGTCCAGGCTCCGCCCCAGCAGTTCATCATTGCTGCCTGGGGTGAAGGAGCTCGTCCTTAGTGTCGGGAAGTTGGTTTCCAGGGGGATCACTGCCTCCGCACCATAAGTCATGGCAAAAGGTGTTTCCCCCGTTGAGCGTCGGGGCGTAGTCCGGTACGTCCAGAGGACATGGGGCAGCTCTTCTACCCATCTCCCTTAGGCGTCATCCAGTCTCTTCTTAAGCCCGTTGACGATGACCTTGTTGACCGCCTCGACCTGTCCATTCCCCTGAGGGTAGGTTGGCGTTGAGTACCTGTTTGTGATCCCAAGTTCGCAACAGTACCTCCTGAAGGCCTTGCTATCGAACTGGAGCCCATTATCCGAGATGAGGGTATGAGGGACCCCGAACCGTGTAACTATGTTCCTCCAAAGGAATTTCTTCACGTCCACATCCCTGATGTTGGCTAGTGGTTCGGCCTCGACCCACTTGGTGAAGTAGTCCGTGGCCACCAACAGATACCTCTTGTTCCCTGGTGCCTTGGGGAAAGGTCCCACAATGTCCAAGCCCCATTGGGCGAATGGCCATGGACTGGATAATGGATTGAGGACCCCTCCTGGCTGATGGATGTTTGGGGCGAACCTTTGGCATTGGTCACACTTCTTGGCATACTCCTAGGCCTCTTGCTGCATTCCCGGCCACCAGTATCCTTGAGTGATGGTTCGGTGAGCCAGGGATCTCCCCCCTGTATGGCTCCCACAAATTCCTTCGTGCAGCTCTTCGAGCAAGGATTCTGCCGTTTCGGGGTGGACACATAGAAGGTATGGCCCAGAGTAGGACCGCCTGTATAGCTTGTGATCCTCGGACAACCAGAACCGAGGAGCTTTCCTTCGTATCTTTTCTGCCTCTGATCTCTCCTCAGGCAGGACGTCATCTTTGAGGAATCTCACTATAGGGTCCATCCAGCTGGGACCCACCACAACTTGGTGGACGGGGATTACTCCCTTTGGCACTTCACTTGCCCTCTCTAGGTGTTCCACAAGTATGATCCGAGGCAGAGCCCCTGCCGAGGAGGTTGCGAGTGTGGCAAGTGAATCGGCATGACTGTTCCCATTCCTAGGAATATGGGACAAGCTGAAGGGGCGAAACTCCAACTGCAAGCGCTTGACTTGGCTAAGGTATTCCTGCATTCTCGAATCTCTGGCCTCCATTTCCCCCTTTACCTGTCCTACCACCAATCTGGAGTCTGAGAACATCTCTATTGACTTTCCTCCCATCTTTTGCACCATGATCATCCCTTGCAATAGTGCCTCATACTTGGCCTCGTTGTTTGTGGCCGTGAATCCGAGCCTCAGGGATTTCTCAATAACATGATCTTCAGGGGATACTAGGACCAGCCCCACTCCGGACCCCCTTTGGTTTGCCGTGCCATCCACATATACTTTCCAACATGATGACTCCGGGATAGAGATTGCCCCAACTGATTTCTCATCACGGCTCTTCTCCTCGACTGTCACTTCTACGACTGGTTCAGCGAACTCAGCCGTCCAATCCGCCAAAACCTGGCCTTTTATGGAAGTCCGAGGCATGTACTTGACGTCGAAAGCCCCCAGAATTGTGTTCCACTTCGCGATTCTCCCTGTGTAATCAGCGGCCCGGAGTACAGACTTCAAGGGCAATTGGGTTAGGACGACCACCGTGTGAGCTTGGAAGTAATGGGGGAGCTTCCTCGTGGCGTGGACCACTGCCAGTATTGCCTTCTCTAGGGGTAGGTATCTGACCTCTGCTTCGTGCAGGGACTTGCTGACGTAGTAAACTGGCTTTTGAACGCCATTGTCTTCCCGTACCAGTACTAGGCTCACTGCGTGGGGCGCCACCGCAAGGTATGCGTATAGGACTTCGTCGGCCTCAGGATTGGACATGATAGGCGGCCAGGATAGATACTCCTTGAGTTGCTGGAAAGCTATGGCACAATCCTCGGACCACTCGAATCCTTTCCATTTGTTGATCAGGAGATAAAAGGGCCTGCACCTGTCAGCCGACCTGGAAATGAACCGGTTCAGGGCCGCGATCATCCCAGTAAGCTTTTGGATCTCCTTGGGGTTCTGCGGAGGCCTCAGATTGTGAATGGTCTTGATTTGGTCAGGGTTGACTTCGATTCCTCGGTGTGTGATCATATACCCCAGAAACTTGCCAGAGCTTACGCCAAACGAGCATTTTGAGGCATTAAGGCGGAGATTGTGTTTTCTCTGGACGCCAAATGTGCGGCCGAGGTCCTCCACGTGCTCGGACGCCAGCTTGCTCTTCACTACCATATCGTCAACATAGACCTCGATGCTCTTGCCCAACATCGGCTCAAACATTCTCGTCATCATCCTCTGGTAGGTGGATCCGGCGTTTTTCAAGCCAAAAGGCATAACCTTGTAGTGGTAGTTCCCAATGGGTGTCACAAAGGCTGTCTTTTCTTGCTCCTCCAAGGCTAGTGGGATTTGGTGATAGCCCTGAAAGGCATCTAGGAAGCTCATCCGAGGGTGGCCTGCCGTCGCATCTACTAACTGGTCTATTCGTGGCATTGGGAAGGGGTCCTTTGGGCATGCTTTGTTCAGGTCTGTGAAGTCTACACAAACCCTCCACTTCCCACTTTTCTTCTTGACCACCACAGTGTTGGCCAACCATTTGGGGTAAAAGACCTCTTTAATAGCCCCCGCGCGCTTAAGCTTATCAACCTCTTCCCTGATCGCATCAGCGTGCTCCTTCGACGGGCGCCGGGGTGGCTGCTGCTTGGGGATCGCAGATGGGTTGACGTTAAGGTGGTGACAGATGAAAGATGGATCAATCCCAGGGGCATCGCAGGGGTCCCATGCGAACACGTCAAGGTTCCTCTTGAGGAACTCAAGTAACTCCTCCTTCTCCTGTGGAGGCAGCTGGGTTCCGACCTAGAAGAACTTCTCCGGATCATCGCCAATTACCACCTTCTCCAGGTTCTCGCATTTAGCATCCTCGGCAGGTGCATCCGGAGGCGCCACCTGGGTCTTTGATTGCTATGAATCTTCCTCGGCTGGGGCCGAGGACTGTGCATCAAGCCGATAGGATATGGCAGCCACCGTGCACTGTCTAGCCGTGGATTGGCAACCTCGGATCTCCAGAACCTGGTCCCCTGATGGGAATTTCACCTTCTGGTGCAAGGTGGAGGCTACGCCATCCAAGGCGTGTAGCCAGGGCCTTCCTACGATGGCCGTGTAGGGGGAGTATGTGTCCACCACTATAAAGTTCGCCTCCACCACTACTGGGCCTGTTTGTACGGGCAGTCTGATCATGCCCTTTGGGATGACGAGCTTCCCGTCGAAGCTCATTAGGGGGGAGCTATAAGGTGTGAGGTCTTCCGGTTTTAGCCCCAGCCCCTTGTAGAGATCTGGACACATGACCTCGGCTGCGCTGCCACCATCCACCATCACCCTTTTCACGTCATAGCCCCCGATTCTGAGGGTGACGATTAGGGCGTCCTCGTGTGGTTGGATAGTCCCAACCTTGTCCTCCTCCGAGAAACTCAGTGCTGGGGGAGGATTCCTCCTGGACCTCTTTGGCCCCATCCGAGGGTCCTCGGCGGGCAGTTGGGCCACAGACAACACTCGCAAAGGGGGTGTGCCTGTTCTTCCTGGCGCGGCCAAGATTATGTTGATCGTCCCAGCTGGCTGCCCCATGGCGGCGTCCCTCTGAGGCTCTTGGTAGGTTCGGCCCTGCTGGCCACTGGAATGGTGCAGAAGATGCTTCAGCCTTCCATCCTGGACTAGCTGGTCCAGGTGGTTCCAGAGGTTCCTGAGGTTCCTGCAATCCTTTGTGGCATGTCCATGGTCCTGGTGGTACTGGCAGTAACGGCTCTGGTTGCGCTTATCAGGCTCTCCAATCATCTTAGCCGGCCACCTGAAAAATGGCTCGTTCTTTATCTTTTCCAGGATCTTGTGTACGGGTTCTCGGAATACTGCGCCAACAGTTTGGGCATTGGTCGCCCCGGATTGCCCACCGAAATCCCTCCTCGGACGAGCGTTGCTGTACCGGTCCGACCTGAAATCCCTCCTCTCCTGAGGGATAACCTTTTCCTTGCCTTTGCCCTGCAGCATATCTTCCTCCACCCGCTTGTACTTGTCGATCCAATCCATCAGTTGCCGCACGCTGGTGACGGGCTTTCCAGTCAGGGACTTCCTCAGGCCGTGCCCCATTGGTAGCCTATTCTAGAATGTACTGATGGCGACGGCGTCATACTTGCCGTCCAGCTCGTTGTAGATCTCCCAGTACTTGTCCGAATAAGCCTTGAGGGTCTCCCCGTCACGCATAGATAGGGACAGCAATGCACTCATGGGCCGAGGAGGCCTGCTGTTCGTGACAAAGCGGGAACCAAAGGCCTAGGTCAGCTGTCTGTACGAGTCTATGGAATTCGTCCTTAGACCGTTGAACCACCTCATCGCCACAGGCCCCAAGCTGGATGGGGAAGACTTTGCACATCAGCGCCTCATTCTTGGAGTGGACAGCCATCCTCTGGTTGAACTGGCTCACGTGCTCCACGGGATCCGTCTTGCCATTGTAAGCAATGAAGGTTGGCTGCTGGAACCACCGAGGAAGCTCTGCCTCCTCTATACGACGCGTGAAGGGCGACCTGGAGAGCTGATCCAGCGCCTTGCTCATGGCGTCGCCTCCTAAGCCCCTAGGGGTTGGGTTGGCATGCCTACGCCTCTGGTAGCGCTCCTCCTCATGGGAAAAAGTCTCGCTGGGGGGCGTTCTTGACCTCTGCCTGTATTCATCATCGCTCTCGTCGTCGGAGGGCAGGTCAGGGCTGAGTTCGAACTGTCTCCGCTGCGCACGGCGTAGCTTCCTCTTCAGATTGTCTATCTCGCGCTGCATGGCCACCTTATCATCCTTTCTCTGGGAAGCGTGGCTATGGGCCTCTTCCAATCGCGTGGCCTGGCCATCGTCGCGCTTCTGGGGAACGTGCTCGTCCCCCTGGCTTTCGCTCGCCGTTGAAGTACGCACGCTTTCTTCTTGAAATCGTCTGTTGTCGTTCTGACTGCCCCCGGGGTTGCCATAGTTACCCTGAGGCCGTGACTTCGCCGGTTCAGGTCGATTGGGAGTTCTTTGGTGAGGGCCTGATCCTACCATGTTTGACTGTTGTCCTTACTAACGCACAAGCTCTTCCCACAGACGGCGCCAATTATAGGGACCGGTTTCGAGCGCTCTCCGCAGATTGAGAGAGTGGACCCAAGCCCAGCTAACCCTCCAATAAATTTATAGAGTATGGGTTCAAGAGCTAGGCCCTAATAAGGAATGCAACGGCCATGCATGGTTGTACGTGAATGCTAGTAACCAAAGTATGGGTTGGAATACACAATAAGGCTCCTCGGACGGGTTTGACAGAGGTTGAAGTTGTTCTTATTTCTTTCAAGAAATGTTACAATGGTTGAGAGAGAATACACTGCTACAGTATTTCCTTTTCTCTGGTTTTCTCTCCGTCCCCCCCTTAAGAGGGACTTTTTACATTATATACTTCTCACTCAGTTGATCCTAGCCCTACATTTGTTGATCAACCCGGTTTCCACTTGAGAGCCTGTCCCATCAGCCGCATTCCCATCCCTCTAGTGGGTTGCAGCGCCCAAGACGGCACTGTTCAGAGGTCCTATCCTCATTAATGCGGCCAGGGCGTTAGTTGAGGGCATTTAATGTGGAGGTGACAGTTCACCTGGGACTTGCTCCTCCACCATGCTTCAATGTCCGGTGCTTGGTTCGTGCTATTTGCTCATTGGATGCTTAGGGAGGTTCCCCTTAAGGGCATGCTGTTTGCCCACTTTCTGACCTCGGTCTCCCGAGGATGTAACCATCCTCGGCAATGCTCCTTGGATCATGGGCTCTACACTTTCGTCCTCGGACCTTGGACGCGTCCTCGGCGTGGGCCTCTGGGCCTGGTTTGAAGTGGGCCGGGGTTGCTGACTTATTCTGGCCCCATAGATGTAAATTTTGAAAAATTCATTATTAGATTTCATTTTCTTTTTATATTTTGTATGTTTGCAAAATTTTCAAAA
The DNA here is from genome assembly GCA_019022515.1 of Quercus aquifolioides. Classification (NCBI taxonomy): domain Eukaryota; kingdom Viridiplantae; phylum Streptophyta; class Magnoliopsida; order Fagales; family Fagaceae; genus Quercus; species Quercus aquifolioides. The sequence goes on along the minus strand of CM032327.1, from coordinate 50,520,877 downwards.
AATCACAAATTAGTATTTATGTTTTCAATCAAATATTTAAATTTTAAATTTTTATAATCTAAAATTATGTATAAAAAATAAGTTTTAATAAATAACATTTAATTAGAATGAAATTTGACATATATGAACTGTTAAAATTTTAAAATATATAAGTTAATGTTTTTTAGGGGAAAATTAAAAAGAATTTTTAACATTTTTTTTCACTTCTTTCCAAAAAAAAAAAATAATAATAATAAAGTTGGGTAACACATTATTCCTTATATTTATAATCCGATAATTAAAATTAGAAAAAAATAAAAAAATAAAAAATAAAAAACCCAGTGATAGGTGATAGGGCACAAGCGGTCGGAAGCAGGCCTCCAAAGTCGAAACGCAGAACGACATAACGCTGCCGTAGATGTAGAAAACCCCCAGTTCAAATCCACTATTAGACCGTGTAGTGTCAGTGTGGACACTAAAATCGTGATATCAAATACCGTTTTTAACTTTAAAAAAATAAAAACCGTGAACTGAAAGAAGGATTTCCCAAAAGTAAGTAATACTCCTCCTCGTCCTCGAAGTGGAAAATAGCTACTCTAGCTAGTTGTAAAAGCTCAGAGGAACCGAACCGAACCGAAAAAAATGTCAACGAAACGCAGACGAGATTATTACGACGAAGACGACAACAACGACGATGAGTACGAAAACGACGCCGTATTTGCCAACGGCGGCAAGAGCCAGAAAGTTGAAGTGGATCTCTCGCTCTTGGAAGCCTTAGAGAAATCCCAATCCCAAAACAAGAACGCAGTCGAAGTGGTCGACCTCAAAACCCTAAAGAAACTCGTCCTCTCCTTCGAGCGAAAGCTCAAGGACAACATCGAAGCTCGCCTCAAATACCCTAACCAGCCCGACCGATTCGCCGACTCCGAAATCGACCTCCACGACGACCTCCATAAGCTCAGCATCCTCGCCGGAGCTCCCGAGCTATATCCGGATCTCGTCAATCTCAATGCGATTCCTTCGATTTTGAACCTCCTTGCTCACGATAACACCGATATCGCGGTCGATGTGGTTCAGTTGCTTCAGGATCTGACGGATCCAGATGTGTTTGAGGACGATGAGGAGAGTGATGAGCCGGCTAGGGTTTTGGTTGACGCGCTCGTGGAGAACAATGTGCTCGAGCTGCTTGTTCAGAATCTGCAGCGGTTGAACGATTCCGATCCCGATGAGATGGCTGCGGTGTATAGCACGCTCACGACGGTGGAGAATCTGGTGGAGGTGAAGCCTGCGGTGGCGGAGATGGTGTGCGAGAGGACGAAGTTGTTGAAGTGGTTGCTAGGGAAGATAAAGGTGAGGGAGTTTGATAGTAACAAGCAGTACGCGTCGGAGATTCTGGCGATTTTGTTGCAGAATAGTGCGGCGAATCAGAGGAAGGTAGGGCAGATGAACGGCGTGGATGTGGTGCTTCAGGCCGTGGCGATGTACAAGTCGAAGGATCCGAAGAGTTTGGATGAGGAGGAAATGGTGGAGAACTTGTTTGATTGTTTGTGCTGCCTGTTGATGCCGTTGGAGAACAAGGAGAGGTTTGTGAAGGCCGAAGGTGTGGAGTTGATGATCATTATTATGAAGCAAAAGAAGTCGGCTTATAGCTCGGCTATTCGGGCACTTGATTTCGCTATGACCAAGTATCCTCCGGCTTGTGAGCGTTTCGTTGATGTGTTGGGATTGAAGACTGCCTTTGCTGCATTTATGGGTAAGGTAAGAGTCACTCACTCACTCACATTTTCGTAGTTTGGAATATAATTTGAGCATTTGTGAATTGGAATTACATCTCTGAATTTTGATATGTAGGAAGGCTTTTGTATATATCTAGTGAATCACATTTCAATAAATTCAAGAACATAGGATTCCAGCATAGTTGTATCGGTTTAGATATGCGCATATCATTTGTAATCACATTTTTGAAATGAAGGTACTTGGTTTAGTATAGAAAAACAGAAGTTTATGAGAGTGCAAGTTAGCTATGTGGGAAGGCTTTTGTTTTTTGGGTTGATTTTTGTTAAATCTCGTCAAGGAGTTGTAACTCAAATGATACGTCCTCCTTCCATAATAATGGGATGGGTGGTAAAGTTGTGGGTTCAAGACCCAGTAGTGCGTGTATAACTTATCAATTGAAAAATGAAAAAGAAAATGAAAAAAAGAAGAAGAGGCGATTTATTGGATTTCCAGGCAGGTTGTTTTCTGTTAGAACTAAACTACTGTTTTGCTGGTTGTTGTGTTGGTTCTTTGTTTGATTGTATCTGTATGTCAGAAGTATATACTACTGGGGTTCTTATACATTGGATTTTGTCTGGCTGTTATATATTAGAAAAAGAGGTGAAATTCTGGGATTCTTCAGGGAATTTTTTTTCCCTGTAATGTAGTAGATCTGCAATCTGTACCATTTTTACTTTTTTTGTTTATGCTTTCTTTTTTTTACCTGTGATTTACTACTCACATTTTCATTACATCATAACACTGACATGTTGTATCTTCTATTGTTTAGATTCCTGTGAATAAGAAAAACAAGAAAGAGCGCTACCAAGAGGAGTTAGAAGAGCGCATCGTGTCACTTATTGCATCATTATTTGGTAAGTAGGAAGTGAAGTTGTATATCTCCTCCCCCCTATAATTAAGGAGTGGAGGGTAAAGACATGGATTTAATTCTGTTTGGCTCTGAGTTGTATGCATCTATGAAGAAGCAGAAATTTGATGTGCTAATTTTATTTATTTTTTTGATAAGTAACATAACTTTATCAATGAAAAAGTAGCCCAAGTACACAGGGTATACTATGGGTACATCACAATCAAGATCTCAAGCTACAATTATCAAATAGATCTACAAGAGAGGTAAAAGAAAATTATCTCAAAGCTAGAGTTCAATCAAACAAATATTGAAAGAAAAACAACTTAAGATCAAGCACAGACCATTCACATCCCTCAAAACTTCTAGCATGCCTTTCCAGCCATCAAAGACACCTCATTAAACAATGTGGCACTACTTTCCAAATGTCTTTGTTCCAATGGCAACTAAACTGACCCTGCCAAGAAGCTAGCATATCCAGACCCCTCCGCGGCCTAACCCATTGAACACCAAACAGACCAAGTACCATAGTCCACAACTCATTAGCTATAGGGAAATGAAGAAGTAAATTGTCTACAAACTCCCCACTACATTTACGCATATAGCACCAATCTAAAACAATAATGCCTCTCTAAGAGGTACCTTCAATCCCCAAATAATTTTCCAAGGAAAAGACATGGCATTAGTAAACATTAAGCAATCATGGTACCCTCCAACTTCAAAACCCCAACCCTTCACTGGCTTACAACAAAGTGTATATGCTTATTTTATGTAACTTAGTCAATACAAGCGGCTACTATAAGAGTCACTGCTTATATATCTCATCACATATGTATATTAAATGAACTTAGGTTTCAGGGTATGTAACTTTCTGTGCATAAATTAAATTTGGTGTTTTTAGGATCATTGGTTTTGTGAGTGTCATTATATCCTAGATTTGATTCTATCCTAGATTTGATTCTATTTGTCTCCTTTGGTTTCTGGGTGCTGTTGATTTGTGGTGTTGAGATCTTAATTGGTTAGAGTTTCTCTTGTACACATGTTTTCATGGGTTGCACCACTTTTTGGATTCTTGTTCTTGGATTTGCAGTTTTTTTATGGGCTCTGCATAAGCTCACTGTACTGAAACATATGCATATATAGGATCCTACCATTCATATGCATCTTCTTATAAGCCAATAGCATTCTTTTAAATAAATGACAGATGTCCTCTGACCTTTCTCTATATTTCAATTCCAGGTGGAATTTTGAGGGGTTCTAGAAGGGAAAGATTATTGAGTAAATTTGTTGAAAATGAATGTGAAAAAATAGACCGGCTTATGGAGCTTTATATGAGGTGGGTTGCTTCATTTTTTTGTCTATTTCTTCAACTATTGAATGATTTTCTGTTGGTTTTAGACACCTCTTTGGAATGGCAAAATTCTCTTGTCATGTAACCCATTATAGGTTCCATTTGTTTCGATGTGAAATGTTTTCTGTCAAAAAATGGTTACATTTGGTCCATCATTCCTCATTGCTTAATGTGGTGTCTTTGGAGGGAGAGAAATAGTAGATGTTTTGAAGATATTGAGAGATCTATTCCAGACCTCAAGCTACTCTTTTTTAGAACTTTAAGGGATTGGTTGTTTGCTTTGCAGCAACAATCATTCCCTTCTTTTATTGATTTCCTAGACTCTTGCAATTTATGTATTTGATTTCTTTTCCCTTGTTCACTCCCTGTGTACTAGGGTGTTCCTTTTTTATATCAATATAACTTATTACTTATCTAAAAAAAAAAAAAAAAAATGTTTTCAGCTGAAAACATTATAATGAGAAAGATTAATGAACTTGAAGCTTAAATTAAAAGTTCATTGAACTGATTGAAACTTACCCCAACTTCTAATTGGAAAAATGTATTTACCCCAGAAAAAATAATGAAGAAAAATAATATCGGGAGGAGTGAGCATTTAAAGGCTTATATTCTCATTTGAAGAATCGTGAATTTTCACAGATATTCTGATAGAGTCAAAACAGAGACCGAACGGCTAAATCATCTTGAACTCGATGACTTGGAGGTTATTTACTCTCTTTTTTGTTTCTCATTATTATATACCACTTTGAAACAAATTCATTTTAAAAACGATTTGAGATCTATTTTTCTTATATTTTGCAGATGGATGAAGAGGAGAAGTACAACCGGAAGCTAGAATCTGGGCTTTACACTCTTCAGGTTAGAGTTTTATTGCGATGACCTGTCTGTTTTTGCTATCGAAATTGATTTTATGGACAGATTCAGCTAAACATTTGGTGCACATTATTATTATTAAAATAAAGAAAAGAAGAAGAAGATATCTTTTAAACCTTACTGGTAAAATAATTCAGATTTCCTGGGCTTGTTCTGTGACTATTTTTGGTTTTTGTTTTTTGTTTTTTGTTTTTATTTTATTTATTTTTTTAATTTTTGTGGTATACCTCAACCACTACCAGAGAACTGAGGAGAAAACATAGGGCACACTTCGTTCAAATAATAATATTACAGGCGATTAATTCAAATATCTGAATTAGGTTCCTTTCGTCCAAATGAAAAATCTGAGACCTTTTTCTATGACAAAATTGCAGTTATGTTGGGTGAAGAATTTGGGATATTTTAATCATTAAATCTATGTTGTGAATCCCATGGATGGGCTCTCAAGATAAGGAGAAAAGGCAGTTTGGCCTGATTTAGAATTTCCAAGATGAATTGGATGTCCTTGTTAGAATTATGTGGTTAAATGACTAAATTCACCATCTCCTAATAGTTTAAGCTTAAGCTTTTGAGAGAATCGGTAATTAATATGGTATCAAAACAGGAGGTCCTAAGTTCGATTCCTTTCTCCTCCACTCTACCTCCCATTTAAAATCCCACGTGTTGTTGGGTCTCACCTATTAAAAGTTAGTTTGAGACCATGCATGAGGGGGACTGTTAGAATTATGTGATTAAATCCTTCATCTCCTAATAGCTTAAGCTTTTGGGAGAATCGGTAATTTACAATCCCCATGCAGATTACTTAACTGTTAACTCATAATCTCATATAAATATTATTCCGACAAATTAGATAGGCTACATGAATTCCTTTTCTTAATGCAGCTGATCTAGGAAAGTAATGGAGGTTATATGTGATAAAAGAGAAGTTTCAGAGGCTAGGGCTGGCTATGTTTATAATTGTAGATTTGTAAAACCAGAAAAAAGATGGTGCACAATCGGAGGGCCCTGGACTTTTCTATGTTGCTGTTCTGATGCTACCAGGCAGCGTTTTGATCGATTAGAGTTTCCAATCTTATCAAGCTGTTGCCTGGATCACACTTAGTAGGCTTCTGATAAAGCTAATAGTCTTATAGGAGGGTTGATTCTGATATAAGATAGACCCAGAATAATTGTGTTAATTCTCTATGTCGAGTAAAGTAATTGGGAATAACCGGTTCATTCTGGCTTTTAAAGAGCTCTTGTAGTTCTGGGAGCCTGTACCAGATCTCTTGGTCAAAAGTGTTTGGTGAAAAAATAAAGTAGAAGAGAAGCAGTTTAGAAAATTATACTTTTGAGCTGAAATGGATCTAAAGGACCAGCTACTTTAGGTTTGCATGTGAAAATAGTAAAATTGCCCGCCCTTGCATTATGGGAAGGGAATTAATCTTTGGCTGAAAGGAATTGTAACCAGTATTATAGATTGTTTTTCTCCTTTGTTTAATGGCAGTCTCTACTTTTATGTGAAATGTTGCTTTACCAATTCAGAAGGGTGGTTTTTGAAACACATGGAAATAAGTTGGCTGGTTAAACAAACTTGATGGAGTATCCTCAACACTCTTGGATTTGGAGTATATAATCTCAAATATAAACAGAGCAAAAAATTGACAGTTGGGCTTACCACCAGCCTCTTGTTGTGCAAGTAGTACCTGTCACCTTTATGTAGCAGGAACTCTGGGGGTTTACCTATAATAGTAGCTGGGAAGGGAACTTTTTAATTTTAAAAATTAGAGAATGAAACCTAACTCTCTTAATGTAAATTTAATCCTATGTCAGCATAAAGTTTGTGCCTCCAAAGAAACACTATTGCTCATGAAATGCTATAGGTAATTTTTTTCTTCTTTGACCTAGGAGAGTTGGATTTGTATTACTTATTGCTTTCAAGTTTTCCGTTGTCTTGTTGGGTTTAACCTCTTTACCTGTGATTCTGCAGCTGATTGCCGTAATTCTGGGTCATATTTGGTGCTCTGAGTAAGCTTTTGCATTTGAATTTTTAGATATGTTTATGTAGAGCTTTATTGTAGCCTTTCTGGTTCTTGTCTGCATTCCATAACTTGAGTTTATTTTTGTGCAGGCATCCCCATATGAGAGCAAGAATTGAACTACTACTCAAGCAGCAAAAGCTTACTAACAAGGACGTTAAGGACATACTTCAGGTATATGTTTTCTGGCTGTTTATACTCCCAAATGTTTTCTGGCTGTTTATACTCCCAACTGTGTCATAAAGTATCTAATCTTGATTAAGTGACATTTTTCACATAATTTGTTTTGTTGTTTCTAGTATGCTTTTTATATACTTTGAAACAGTCTGTTTATAAATTTAATTGAGGAATTTTGGAGTTGTGCACACATAAAAGTCCACATTTCCTTAAGACCAGTTCAGACCAAGATTTCTGAATGCATCTGTGCGGTCTCATTCATATCCTCATCCTTGCCATGGCACTGGAAAATTGGTATATGGAAATGTCTTAAACTTTGTTTTTATGGGTGCTGGTTGAAACTTTAATGGATGTGAAGCTTTTGAAATTATGTTAATATATGCCAAAATTTGGTCCCTGGGTTCTCAGGGCCTTTCCATTACAATTACTCAATCATGTTCAATACCCTCACAACTTATTTACGACCTTTGCATCCTTTTGTGGATCACAGGAATATCATGACAATATTGGTGATTTGGATGGACCAGAAGAGAAGGAGCGAGCACAGGCAAAGATTCAGAAGTTCATTTCAGCCTTTTGATTTCTTTAGGCCATAGAAACTTTTGTAAACTGGGGTACTTCAAATGGGGGGTTACGAGGGACCTCTTTATTTCATTGTAAAACGTCCCCCCTCTTTAAATCAAGGTTCTTTATAGGCTACCCTTCATTGGATCTACCCATGAAGTGCCTGGTAAAATAGGGAAAGCAACAATTTTTTGGTTAAGCGTATATTTTTAGTTGGTTGAGGCAAAAATCGTGGACATTATATATGACTCTTGAATTGTCAGTGATAGGATAAAACTTAAAAGGCACTGCACATTCAATGGAAATGAAATTATAGTCGAATTGTAGAATGCAGGCAACGAAAGAAATGGTTTCAAGGTTGATATAAAGTATTATATTGGGTCAAACTTGGGTTATCTTTTTTCAGGTGTTACTTAAACAGTTATATCGAGATCTAACATTCCTTAGGTTATACAAAATAGTTAAGATCGCTCCTGAGGCATTGCTAATTTTCTATATGGGTGAAATAATTCTTCTTTGAAGCTTGTTTTGTTTTTCTTTTTTTCTATTTTTATTATAACAAAATTCTTCTTTGAAGTTGGTCAGAGTGGAAATCTCATAAGATTGTTTGTCTTCTGTTGTGAAATCTCAAAATTTGTATATTTTACCTAGTAGGTAAGTGCAATTGTATAATGTTTGGAAGTTCAAATTTTACCTAAATTATTTCAATTCTTAAAATTTTTATGTAGTAAATTGATCAATGGTCAATATCAGGATGTATAATTCTCTTGTGCTTTATCATGATAGTTATGATCAAATGATATATATGGTTCAAGAGTCCGAATTTGGTAAAGATGGGTGTAAAACTCATATTTTACAATATCCGATAAGAGATTGTCACATAAGATTAAATTCAATAAGGATGGGGTGTAAACCTTTTGGTTTACGCCAGCTAATAAGGGCATGCCATGTCAGACTTTTACTTAAATTCATTCTATAGTTAATACATTCTAACACATCTAATAACATCTAAAAAAAAAACTCTATTTCATGTTTTCAGCCCAGATGTAAAAAAGAGTCCCTAAGATCTCATCTCCCTCCTTAACTCCTCTGTATCTTGCCACAAACTTTGGCGGACCTTCGTTTGCCACCGCATTACCTCACCAGACCTCCGTTTGCCGCCACATTACCTCGCTGAACTTCCATCCTCCACCACATCAATTTGCCAAAGTCGTTGAAACATTGAAACCTTAATAAGTGACTTCAAGGTTTGTTTACTAGGTGATTTGTTCTTTTTCTCAATATAGATGGGTTTTGCTATATTTTGATTGATTTGGTATGAGCTTTTGCTATATTTTGATATCTTGATGGTATGGGTATTGCTATTTTGAAATATTGATAGATATGGGTTTTGCACAGTAACATAGAATTTTGCTATTCTGAATTTTTTTTTTTGTTGTTAACTTAGAAACGAACCTGAATTTTAGTTGCTGTTAACATAGAATCTTTTTTTTTTTTTTTTTTTTTGTTATTTGTCTCTTTAACGTAGAAAGTATCTGATGCAATAACAAATGCATCAATTTGAAGTTCCAATGTGTAATTGAATAGGCTTAATGATGTAATTCAATTAGTATCAGTTTGTACCAAGAAATAAGAATCAGTTATAGTCATGTAAAATAACAAATGAATCAGGAACAATTAAGTGTCTAGTAGCATTAATCAGTTTGTAAGGGACCAAGTCAGTTTTAATATGTACATTGAATAAGAGTGCCTCCTATATGGTTTACTGTTTTTCCATTTGTGTCTCTTGTGTTTTTTGAGTTTTATCCATTAATTGATAGAGCAAGTATTCTACAGTATATCAGGTAAATTACTTTTCTTTTTTCTTTGATAATTTTATTATGAGCCTAAAAGTAAAAGTTTCTAATTAGATTTTGGTTTTGTAATAAAACTGGTTTGCGAAATTGGGGAAGTTTATTATGTTTTAGATTTTGGTTTTGTAATTGAATAAATCTTGAACGTCTCTTCAATTGTTCTTATGAATTTTTCTTCTCTTTTGTTTTTTCTAGGTTCTATTGAAAATAAATATTTACTTGAATTGCAAATATGAGTGCGAACAATGAAGAACCTAAAATAATCTCTCTTTGTGATGATTTGATAGATAGAAGACATAGTGTATGTTGAGCCGGAAATAGTAGAAGATCAGGACGATGTAGGTTTGCCTAAGAATGATTTGAATCAATCTTTTGCATCTAAATGGCCTTTGGAACCATGTCATGATATGGTATTCAATGACTCAAAAGATGCTCATGCATGTTATTATGCATATGCAAGGCGAAAGGGTTAACATTCGAATAAATCATAAATGGTTATTTAAAGAAGATAAATCATTGGTTGGAGTGGAATATGTTTGTTGGAGGGAAGGGTTTCGTCATAAAAGTTGCAAAAGTTGCTAACTCTGGACAGTCAAATAATTTTATTCTCTCTATTCTGAATGATTGCAGGCAACTGGCTTTCCAAATTCCCCAGATTCGATTTAGCCACTATTACAGAGAAGCGAATAGGTGTGCAGACTTTATGGCTTGGCAGGGTACCCATCAGTATGAAGACTTTATGGCTCGGCAGGGTATAGTTTAAGGCTTCATTTTTTGGAAGTTGCAGAAGTAGGGTCACAGTCAGTAAAGAAATATGAACATCTTGACTTAGCTATACAGAAGGTTCATGTGAAGCTTTTAGCCATGCGCGATGTTGATGATTTTAAGTTTTAATAATACTATACTAAACAGCAAGTATTATCAAAACTTCCAAGTACCTTACAATACCCTCCGTATATTCTATCTAAGAGGTACGTCTATATTGGTTGATATAGCATGTCCTTATTGATATAGCATGTCCTTATTGCATATGGATATTAAAATTGATTGGGTTTAGTTGTCTATTCTTTAATATGTGCAATGATATTGTGGCATATTGAGATTAGAGTGTTAAACTTGAATTTTTCACTGCATCCTTATAGAATTTAATCAACATAAATCTTAAAGTCAAAGATAAAAAAGAACAAGAATTGTAAGTTAACCATGTTTGTATCTTATGATGTAAATAAAAATTGTGTAATACAACCACCTAAGGATAGAAGTTGTGGTAAATCATTGGTCTATGCCATTTCGATCAAGCAATTAATTTTGATAATCCAAAACTCTTTTAACAATAATTTTTTTTATAAAAAAAAGCGTGTCTTAGCGCGCTTTGTACTTCAAAAAGCTCCAAAAAAGCGTGCTTAAAGTGTGCTTCATTAAATGAGCTTTTTTTTGGCCTAGCGAAGCGTTGAGAGCTTGGGGCTTTGAGCTTTGAGCTTTGAGCTTAGGTGAACCTTAGGCGTGCTTTTAACAACATTGAATAGGTCTCATACAAGCTACAGTTCTTTCACTGGATTCAATAAAACATCAGGAAAAGGGACTATCACAAGAGCTGAAGGCCATAAGGGGAAAGAAATGCCCAGCAAAGTACTAAAATTGGTATTGGAAACCATTCATACAACCAATCTAAGAAGTATGAGTATGACCATCTTCTGCGGCAGTTTCAAAGGTTTCACCAGCAACAAGCTCCGGGACTTCATCATCGTCTTCTTCTTGCGTTGCTTGTGCACCAGCAGGTGGTTGCTGCTTGTGAAACTGCTCCGCAAGCTTCCTTAAATTGTCCAAGTTATCTGGCCCTAAAATTGAAACCGTATATGTCAGTGCAAGTTAGTCAACTGGATTGAGATAACAAAACACAACAAATTCATTTCCAGAACGCCCATAGAATTCGTTTCTGTCAAGACTACTAGGAAAAAGTAATTTCCAGCTAAATAATGTCCCGCAGCCATAAAATCTAATAAAATTAATAAAACTCCTTTAAAATAGCCTCATTTCCATAATCAATCAATCAAAGATCAGCACTGGAATATTTATTTTATATTACTCTTACTTAAGCTGTTAATACTCTTCATTTGAATCACATAAGCATAGATTCTGACATTTCTCATTTAAAAGCTCTAACAACATGAATATGATATAGTTTTCTGTGTTCACACTGTTTGACATCAGCAGAGGTAGAGCTACTGAGGTCAACAAAGATCAAAGAGTGCTTGCAATCAATGACACTCAAAATAATATTTAAACTACTTTGCTCAATAATAACAGCCCACAAGTGGGCTATGAATCCTTCAGGCAGAATTGTTTGGGACCTTCTCAAGCAAAGATTGGGGGGGGGGGGGGGGGGGGGGGGGAGACACTGTACACACATGAACTTTCCAAGGGTCATTTTCTTGGCTCATAAAACATTGTATGTTAAGATAATTCACAATCAAAGGTATATATAAAATATTTCGCCCAAGGAAAAAAGCAAATCAATAATTAGGCCAACCAGATGTATATTTCATTTCCTCTCTCTCTCATTCATTAGGGCAAGGGAATTGCTTTCCCTTTTTCAAATGTTACTGGTTTGGGTTGCATGTTGTGCGCGTGCAAGCGTGTGTGTTTCTCAGGGGGGCTAGACAAACATACAAAGAAGAAAGTAATCTGCTAGCTCAGGAAAAAGAGTCAAATAAAAATAATGTCATTTGATCAGAGTCAAGTAGGAAAAAAAAAGACCACTTTTTGCTTTTGTACAGCCTTAAGATTTGCATTTCATGTAGCATTCGAACAAGGCGATCAGAAATGGACCAAATTTAAACGAGGCTATAATTCTACATAATAAACCTTCTGAACTCTAGCTAGCAGCATTTAGCCTTAAGAGCATACATACATAAATCTTGCATAAAAAGGTCAAATCCAGATTTGAGTAGTTTTTTACTGAAGCCAGGATTCAAACCCACATGAAAGCCATTGCACACATTTGAACAAATCCTCCAGCAACTTCTTGTAGGATTTTGAAATGAAAACCATAAAATCTCGTTGTTTAAAAATCGAGAGTCAAAAGCTGAAGATTTTATCATTTGCATTCACCATCTTTGATTTTTTAAATTCAGAAAGAAGATTATGAAATTGGATCTTGGGGATTTTGACTTCACTGGAAATGGATAACAGACAATAAAGTTCCTGCCCTGGCTTTTCATGCTTTTCTCTATTGCAATTATTCCTTCTTGTAGTGGATGTCAATGCCCTGGTTTCATATTTTTTTCTATTGCCACTAGCATCTAATTACCAAATTATCATGTCAAAACTTCCACCACAGGCAATGGGTGCGCGCATAACTTACTAATCCAAAAAGAACAGAAAATTTGGATTGACTAGTCTACTATATACAAACCAATTAGATATTCAAGGCACATTTGAGAAATATTTAACATCAGTTAACTAGTAAGACAAAAAGCCTCAGGTTAGCAAGCCAAAGAAGCAATTTGTTTGTACTGGGGTCTCAAAATACAGGTAGCTGACAAATACTAATATGGAACTATTAGAACAAAAAAATTATGATTTAAATGTAAGGAAAATAAACATAATAGCATCATACCTAGTTGGTTGATGATCCCTGGGAGAATATCTTGCAATTCTGAAACACAAGTTCAAGTCTTAGTTCTTTTCCACTGAAAATTATTAAAGAAATAGATGTGCAGCAGAGAAAAATCAGTGGCAAAAGTGCAATGCCCCTTTAAAAGATCTGATTTAAGGCTTACTATATGACATGAATGAAAATCTGGGAATGCTGCTAAGCATAAAGTTAGAAGAACCTCAGCAATATTACAACATTTAAATACTATTTCAGCAACTCATGTAGACCACATCTTGAAAGACATAAAGATACAGAAAAAGCCACCAAAAAAAATGCAGACAAGCATTCTAGCAAATATAAATAGTAGAAGAAGAGAATGAGAAAATACTTTTTGTTTGAGGAGAACCGCTAACAACCCAAGTATTGGCAGCAATGGAAGCTTGAACTGGTATACAAGATAATAAAAATTATTAGTCATTGGTTGCCAAATTGGAAATCAATTACAAAAACATCAGTGGGATAAAAAGCTTAGGCTACACAATCCTAAAGCCATATTTAGGTTAGGAAGTTAACCTTTGGGATTAATAAACTGGATGACTGCATCATCCTTGAAAATGTTAACTTCTTCAATAGCTGGGATAGCGTTCACCCCGATCCTCTTCAAGGTACTCTGAAGCCTTTTATCATCAGTGGTCGTGGCTCTGTGAATAGCCTTCTTTTTTCTAAGTACAAAAGCACACAAGACAGTGGCGCATCAAACTCAATTAAACTTTGACACATTAAACAAAAGTAACAAACAAATACACTATGTAGTTTATGTGAATAAAAGTACAACATGATTAATCTTTCTGATATCAAATTTTGAATCAGAAGAATGAAGCTTGGAGAATCTCTTCTGAACGTTTATCAAATTAAATCCTAGTGGATTACAATCTAAAACAATTATAGAATAGTTTTCATTCCAGAAAAAGTTAATGTTTAAATCATATATAATCATATCCCCCATTTGTGCCAATGAGCTCTGACTTAATTAACACCATAATAAATAGCTGGTATTGAATCAAATAAAAAGGAAAGAATAAATATTTGTTTTTATAAAATGAGCAGCTCTTTCTAGTAAGAAAGAAACTTTTTTTTTTTAGTTGATTAAGCTACAAAATAAAATTTGAAATATTTTATTAAACGAGAAAGACTGTCAAACCTTCTCATGCTTCCTTTTCCACCAGTACGAACGGCACCAGCCATTTTCATGAGCCTCTCCCTATCCATCTGAGCAGGGAAAAACACTGAATCAATGACAACCCTCTTTCATATAGGTTGTGTTTGGATACTTGAATTTAGATTTGGATTTGAATTTAAAAGTGATGGATTTGAAATGCCTTAATTTCAAACTTATCAATATAGAAGTATGTATAATGGATTTCTAAAATTTTATGGGTTTAGAAGTTATTTCAAATTCTAGGATTTAAGGTTTAAAACCCTTGACGGATTTTTCAAATCCAAATCTTCGATCCTTTTTAAACTATCCAAACAAGGTATTTGGATTTCAATCTCCCAGATCCAAATCCATGTGCCCAATCCTGCCATCCCAACACACGTCTCAGATATGAATCCAAGTCCAACAAAATTGTGAACGAAAGTAAATGGAGGATAAGGGTTTTCAAATAAATGAAGCTTCTTTTCAACCCAATAAATTAAAGAAAAAAAAAATTTAACCAAAACCCTAGCACTTTCTAGATTCTGTACCCTGTTAGCCTGCTGAGAAATTTTCAAAGAGCCATTCTTTTTCTTATATTGCTGGAAAAGAAAAACATAGAACAAGAATAACGAAACAATTAAAGAGTAATAGCAATATGGGCTAAAATTTCTGTATAAAATGAAACCACTTAACACGGTGAAGGGACAAAACAAAGAAATGTTAATAAAAGAATCAAACTAAGACAGAAATCCTAATACAGAAACAACATTAAAAAAAAAAAGAAAAAAAAAGTACCTTTGCTTTGGTAATAAAATATGAAAGGTAGAATATGAAACGAGTAGAAGCAGAACCCGGCGGCAGTACAGAGGCAAGAGATGAGAGCTCTATCGGCTTCACAGACGAAGATTTAGATAGGGGATAAATATGCCATTCTCTACTTGAATGCCCAATTCCTTTTTTACCCTTGCTATCTCCAATAAACATTAGGACCCTAATTCATTTTTGGCCAAAATGCCATTAGAGCATCCACAGAATTTGAGTTAAAAATTTAGCTTTTTAACTCGACTAAAAGTTATTTTATCTATTTTACTTACACATATACTGCAGCAGTGGATCTATTTTAGCTTTCAATAAAATAAAATAATATAAATATCACAATAAAATAATATATCCCTACAATAAAATAATATATCTCACTACCCAAAAAACATCACAACACCAACCACAACCACCTCTACCATCAGCCACAGCCACAACCATAGCCACAGCCACAGCCACAACCACAACCACAACCACCACTCTACTTTGGCAACCACAACACAACATAGAAAAAAAAAAAAAACAAACAAAAACAAAACTATAACCACAATCCCATCACCACCACAAACCACCAGCCATGACAACCACAACCCATTGCCACAACCACAACCACAACCATAAACCACAAAACTCATAGCCAAAATACACAAAACCCACTGCCAAAGCCAAAATCATCCACCACCACCACAACCAAAATCCACAAACCCACGGTCAAAATCATCCACCACCACTACCATAGCCAAAATCAACCACCACCACCACCACCACAGCCACCAAACCCATATGAAAAAACATTTAAAAAAAAAAAAAAAAAAAACTCAATCACAGCTAAGAGAATAGAGAGATGAGCGGCAGCGGTGACTTGCGGCTTGGGGAGGATAGTGTCGGCGTGGGTCTAATCGGCGAAAGAGAAGTGGGTCTGAGGCGGATGGGTCTGATCGGCGTTGGGTGAGCGTTGGGATGGAGGACTGGGCGGAGGCGTGGATCGGCGGCTTGGGGCTTGGGTCAGCTTGGGTCGGTGATGTTGAGGCCAGTGGAGGCGTGGGTCGGAGACGTTGAGACAGAGTGGGTCGGCTTGGGCTGGTGACGTCGAGCTTCGGTGGTAGGGACGTTGACGATGGTCAGGCCAGCGACGGTAAACAGAGTGAGCTTGGACCGGAGTTGAGAGAGTGAGCTTGAGAGACTTGAGACTTGAGCTTTAGATGATGAGAGTGAATGAGAGAGAGTGAATGAGAGACCTGTGTGATAAAAGAATGAATAAAAAAAAAAAGCAAGTTGTACTAGCTGGAATAAAAAATTACTTTTTTTTTAGCTCTAAGCTATAGTGCACATCTATCTATATAGATGTGCACTGTAGCAATTCAGCTAAAAAATTTAGCTATTGCTCCACTGCTGCATTGGGTTTTTTTTTTTTTTTTTTTTTTTTTTTTTTTTTTTTTTTTTTTTGTGTTTTGGCACATCTAAAATAGTTATATAGCTATTTAGCTCCACTGCTGCAAGTGCTCTTACTCCATATATTTTGGCCTCTATTAGATCCTGTAAAGTTGTTATTTACAACTATGTATTTTGTTGGCTTTTATTCCGTGCCAAATTTGATTGTAATTATTATCAATCGTTTATACCCTGTATTTGTTGTGGGATTTGTTGTAAGGGTTGTGTGATAGAGAGTGTGTGAAGACTCAAGCATTTGGAGGCTAAAGGATTCTCGCGGGTATGTCGCGACTTAGCTTCCCGCGAAGTGAAGCATGTGCCCTGCACATGCTGGAATGCGAAGAGTCAGGCCAGGTGGAGACAGCCGTCTCTCGCGAGTATCTCGCGGGTAAGGCCTTCCCGCGAGACACCCGCGAGACATGCTGTTCTGCCAGCCTGTACTGACTGACTCACACATTTTGCACCTATCCTATATATACCCTCATTACCCACAAATGTTGAGGAATGCTTCAGAGAGAAAACCCTAGCCAAACACATTGGGAATTAGAGATTGTCATCCCCACCTTTCTCTATACACTTGCTTGTGGTATCTCCTCAACCATTCCCTCTCCATTTCCACACCATTGAGAGGTTGATAGCCCAAACACTTACCACACCCTTTGAGAGTGTTGAGTGACGTTTTGGTGCTGCTGGGAAGTATTGGAAGAAGCCTGGAATGGCAGATGCAACATGGAGCTTGTTGCGGGATCCGGGGTGCTAGACAAGACGCGGTTCCGAGAAGCCTTGTTGGAGTAGGAGCTTGGAGGGCTTAGGTACATCGGGTAGATTAGGCTTGGAGGGTCTCTTGCTTACTCATGTATCCCAACTGATTGTCTAGTGGATCGATTTCCGCTTGGAGGGCGGCGGAGAGGTTTTTCGCCGAGTTCTTCGGTTTCCTCTTCGAGAACACGTCTCGGTGTTTTCTGTGTTTGCATCCTTCTTCCCTACTCTTGTTTAATTCCATTATACTGCTGTGTTGCTTAGTTTATGGATTAGAGTAGCTTACTTGTTCATCCGCTCGCTTTTACACTATTCCGCACTTTGTATTAAAGTTGTGTAAAATCTATCGAGCCGTAATTTTAATTGGGGGGTCTAAACAGCTCTTGTGTTTTCAACACGTTTTCGAGCTTTCAGATCCCTACATTTTAGTAGCAATCAAATTAGTCTTTTTTACTTTTATTTTGTAGTCAAGTTGAACCATGTTATTTTTAATTTACATTCATTTTAGGTCCAAATCTAGGTTTGGTTTAGTTGCTAAGTTGATATTTGTGTTTACCAGAGTTGGAGATTAGCATATTTGATTTGTGTTTTTGTGTTTGGTTGCCAAGAAAGTGCAAGAAAAGCTGTGATTTGTTGGTATGGACCAAATTGACAACAAGTTAAAAATAATAGAGATCAAAAATTGAATTTTCACCTACATTTTTGTAGGCTATGAGCAAGCTTTTGGTTGTGATTGAGTAGCATAACTTTGATAGATTGTATACACTTAGGGTCCGTTTGGATATAGCTTATTTTGCTGAAAACTGAAAACTAAAAACACTGTAACAAAATAATTTTTAAATGTGTGAATAGTACCGTGAGACCCATTTTTAATATTTTTTTTTGAATAAAGTGGTTGTGGGTCCTATGAATAGTGCATGAACAATGCGTGAACAGTTCACTTTGTCTCCTAAAAGCTGAAACGTGTGCATAAAAAAAAAAAGAAAAAAAAAGGGAAAACGTAAAACACAAAACGCCAGATGCAGGAAAATAATTCCTATCCAAACGTATACTTAGTCTCTTGAGAATGACACGTGCTTGATTGCATGTTGTGAATATGGCTTTGCCTTTGCTTGAGCAAGTTAGTAGATGTGTTGCTTGGTTGTCATTTCATTGTGGACAAGTTTTGGCTAAGCACGTGTCTTGCTGTCTGTGCGCCATTTTTTTAGTGCTATATTGACAAGCATATTTGGCTCGCCGCTTGGTAGTCGACTTAGACTCGACATGTGTTAGGTCACTACATCGTTAATTTCAAGAAGCTCCCATATATAAGTTGTGTTTTCGCACATTGCAGGTCATGGTGCACTTTTTTGTCACTGTTTCTTAGGGGCTGATTGTGTTCACAGCAGCTTAAATAAAGCTTGTCTTGCCATAATCTTTTGAATATATCACATTTATGTTAGGATTAGTGCCCTAAAATCCTATAGTATAATGTTGTGTATGACATTATGTTATCATATAATCCTTGAGACGCATTATATATGATTTATGTGATTTAGTCACAAAAGATGTAAATCACAAGTTCTTTATAAACTTAGAATATTAGTTCATAGTCGATGATGAAATTGGGCATTTTATTTGTGAAGACTATAACATGTCAGCTAAAATGATTTGTCTTGATCATGGAAGTGGAGACTTCTACTTAATATGTTAATATGTTTTAACGGTATGTTTGGGATCCGCTTATTTTGCTAAAACTGAAATTTTTTTGTTAAAAGTACTGTAAATAAAAGTAAAAGTTAGCTGAAATAGTATAGTGGGACCCATGAATAGTGCCAAAAAGTGCAGTGATGCCCATAAATAGTAGCAAAAATAAGCTGAATAGTAAAATAAGTAGGCTTTTTAATTTGGAGCCAAACGCACACTAAGTGTATAACACATATTGAACTGGATCGCTATGAGATTTATTATTCTATTAATGACTGTCAAATGAATAATAAATTTCACGACTTTTATTTACATAAACTCTCAATCTTGATAGAATAGTGAACCCGATCATGAAATGTAGGTTGTTTTGATATATTAGGATTGAGATCTAATCTAATGTCAAAATCTCGGTATGTTGGACAACAACACGTAGTGTTGAAAGAACACATATTCTCAAGATGAAATTTATAATATCTTTTTACAGATATAAAATATTCTCTTGCGATAAGTTTAATGGGTTTGGTTATTCAGAGTGTTAGGCCTAATCACTTTAGTAAAGAGTTACTAAAGTTTATATTTTATGAAATTGGATTTCATATATATATATATATATATATATATGTATATATAACTTAAAGGATTAAACCGGGTACTCAAGGATCAAGAGGGAGTAATCTTCAAAGTGACAGTTATATATTATGACTTTGTATTACTACAAATATTTTCATGAAGGGGTTAAATGTTTAGATAATAAAGTCTTAGGATATAATTTATTAATAAGGCTTAGAGTGCAATTATATTTTATATAGTGGTAAGGGTGAGCAAATCATTACCGAAGCCGACCTAACCAACCGATGCCAACGACACCGTCCTAACACCAGCACCGACCGATTGAGCCGAGGCCGGCATTCGGAGGGCGAAGCCCGTTCCGATGCCGGCGTGGTGCAGTCACCGAATCAAATGATACCACACCTGATCTACACCGAACCAAATCGATACTAGACCCAGTATTGATTTTTCTCCCCCCAGTTTGGATACGGCGTCGTTTCACAGGTTCTGATTGTAATTTTCTTTTTAATAAAACGACGTTCTATGGGAGTTATTAAAAAAAAAAACAAAAAAACAAAAACGGTGCGTTTTGCTTTAGTTTTTCAGATTCTTGGCCATATAAATTCATTCTTTTGTCTGCTCTATCCTTTAACTCTCTCTCTCGCTCTCGCCTCTCGCCTCTCGCCTAACCCTGACGCAGTGATGCTCGCCTGAGCTCTCGCCGTCGCTCACCAGTCACGGCAAACCAACGGTAAGCCTTTGCATGAATGATTCTTAAGCATGGAAAATCTTAAGCGTGAATGATACGGTACAATGGGTTTTAGGCTTGTGAGAGAAGTGAAGTTTATGATTTTGATTTATTGGTGAGAGCTTGTGTTTGTTTCTGTATTTGTCTTTGTGATTGCGAGTGATTGAGAGTGTTTCAGTTTTGTTTTTTGTTTGGGAAAGCATGAATGATTAAGTTGGTTTGATTAAGTTTGGCTGTTTGGGAAAGCATGAATGTCTTCGTGTTCGAGTTTGATTAAGGTTGGCTGTTTGATTAAGGTTGTAATTTTTATATAAAACTTTAAATTGAATACTCCAAAATTGTGTACGGTCATAATGAATGGGCCTTGTTAATTGTTATTATGCTGTTGTGAGCTCATTGCCAAATGGGTGGGCCTACCTAACTCATATATAAGTATAACATTAATAAAACAAAATGGTATTCCTTCATGCTGTTCAGATTAGAATAGATTTATTGTTTACTATCTATGCTTTGCTTCCACTATTTGTCGGAAACCAATTAAACCGATTAAACCGAGCCGATCAAACCGCACCGCTATAGGTCGGAAAACCGACCCTAATCGATATGCATAAGTTTTAATTGTTACAAAACCGATCCCTATTGGTTCGGTAACAAATTTGGAAAAAAATCGAGCCGACCGAACCGCGCACACCCCTAGTGGTATTAAATATAATTAATGGTAATTTTGGACTTGTCAAAAGTTGCCAAATGAGCCCAAAGTTCATTGGAGTTAGAGCTTTATTTGTCCCTTTTGGTCCTAACCCAAGCCACACACTAAAGCCCAATTGGGCTAGCCCAAAAGGATAACTCAATTAGATAATTAGTTATTTATTTAATAAGAGTTATTAAATAAAATAACTGTAAGTGCAGTAAAATATATACGTGTGATTAAAAAAAGAAACATATAGATTTCTCAAGAGACTTTTCTCTTATTCTCTTGGACAAGTACGTATAGAATTGATTGAGAGACCACACATCTTGGGCATATATGGAATTGGGGTGAAGATTGAAAGTCTTCCCAAGTTCAATTTTCGTTTTTTTTTTTTTTTTTTAATTTCACTGCATCAAGGTACGCCTTCCTATTCTTTGTTTCTAAAATACTGATGTTCCATGTTATCTCACATGAATGACGTAGATCCGTTTATTTCTGCTGCGTGTTTTTGTATGAGATGCAAAATTGTGTTTTCCAACAGTTCATGCATACAGTGACTCAAAGAATGCATAGGTTTACTATTTTCTTAAGGAGAAGTTTTATCCTCGCGTATAGTAAATTACCATATGGCAATGAGGTGAGGGTTCATTGGCTTCTTTGGCACTTTGCGAGGTTTATGCACTGGCATTCCCATCTTTTTGAGGGTTGGCTATGTCCTCGCATGTAGTGGATCACCATGCTTAAATCATAAGATATTGTATTGATTTTCCTACCACTTAGTAATGCTTGCCATTAAAAGACATTGGTTTTCCCTAGCTTGTTAAAGGCATTACACTCTCGCAAGTAGGGTATTGCCATATATGAATAATATGACGTCTCATCGGCTTCTTAGAAAGCAAAAGTTGTAGCCAAACTCACTTTAGTTGGCAATGAAGCCTCCGTAAAATCGATATTTTTAAAGCCCTTTGGTCTGTTTAAGTTGGTTTTATTGTTTCAATTGCCTTCGAGATTGATTCTCCAATATTTTTTTGTCATAACCCCCATTTCACCCCACTTACCAAGAGTCAAAACTAGACAGAATATCAATTTTATCCTTAGAATTTGACTTACTTAAGAATAAAGACTTTAGACTCTACTCCTACACATGCATTAAGGTTACACTTTTGTACAACGTTTTTCAGTCTTACACCACTTAACAATCTATTGAGTGTTGTTTTTGTAAAATTTTAAGATTATGAAGGACCAAATTATCATCACTTAGGCTCTGGCTAGGTCTGGTAGTACATCATCTTACCCTGCTCTCTATCTTGCCTAGAAAGTCTTCCTTTTAGCTTCTTAACTTTGCCTATTGCAATTACATGACACCGTATTTGTCCTTTTTTTTCTTTCTAATTTCAATTTTGCAAACCACCTACTATTCACACAGTCGATGGCTCCGCTATGTCTATTCTTAGTATAGGCACCATCTCTACTTCCAATCTTTTTATTCTTGAGGTGTTACATGTGCCCAATCTCTTATACAAATTAGTTTTGTGGGCAATAAGCTAAATTTGGTTATCGAATCACCTTTTATTTCTCTAGTTATGTTGTGCAAGATCGAGGGACATGGCATGAGCTTAGGACTGGCCATAGAATTGGATACATGTTCAAATTTTTAGCCTCTGACTTCTTTTTGTCAGTATTTATCTTCTTCAACCTCACTAGTGCTTTGGCATTCTCGACTCAGGCATGCACCCTGCTCCTAGCATGGTTTTGAAACCTAGATTGTTCAAAGAATTGAAAAATGGAGAGGTCAAGGTTTTTGAGGTGGACCAATGTCGAACCAAGGTTTACCATGATAACTTTATAATTAATTTAATAGTTATATTAGTTATCTTCTTGGGAGGGCTAACTGTTGTTGAAAAATATGGCCAAATAAACAAGTTTTGATTCAACAATATAAACCCTAAAAAAATTAGCAATGACAAAAATAAATAGATAGAGTTAGAAAGATCTCACAAACTATAGAATCACGCAAATTGCGTTGTCCTTAAAAGTTGATTCATGTCACCCGGAGTAGAACTCGGTGCGTCAGGCTTTCTTGGCCAAACAATCTCCCAGGATTAGACTATAGCAAATATTTTTGAGATGGACGCACACCCAATCAAGAAGAACTAAAGAACATCCTTCTTATTTTGCCTTTCCTTACACCCAAAACAAGTGTATAAAGTTTTGCGGGAGAAGAGAAGAAAACAGAGGAGTTGTGGAGTTGTGGGCAATGGTCAAAATCTTCCTATAACACATGTTGGTAATGTCACTATTCCCTCTTCTAATTCATCTCTTACTCTCAATAATGTTTTAAGAGTTCCTTCAATAGCCTCAAACATAGCTTCAGTACATAAAATCTGTCATGATAATCATTGTTGGTGCTATTTTGATGAGAACATACTATCTATTCAGGCTTTGGCCACAGGGAATGTCCTTTACCAGGGCAAGAGTGAACAAGGGGTGTATCCAACCTATCCAAACAAAGCTCACAATCTTAGTCTTTTTCCTAGGGTCTGCAACAATGTTGCCTCTCAAAATTCTTTACTTCAACTTTGGCACAACAGACTTGGTCATCCTAATCACCAAGTTCTTAGCTTAGCTTTATCTTCTTTACTTCCATTTGCAAATAAATGTACCAATATTTTACAGTCTTGTACTAATTGTTTACATGGTAAGATGCATAGATTACCATTTGGTACTTCTAAATTTGTTGCAAATTCTCCTTTTGAACTTGTTCATTCAGATTTGTGGGGGCCTGCTCTAGATTCTGTTAATCAATATAAAGACTATGTGATTTTTGTAGATCATTTCACCAGATTTATATGTTGTATTTGCTTGTTAATAAATCTGAAGTCTTTACCAAGTTCCAGCATTTTAAATCCATGGTAGAAACACAATTCTCCACCAAAATTAAAACCTTTAGGTCTGATGGAGGAGGAGAGTACACTTCACATCCTTTTAAACAATATCTTCTCTCTAATGGCATAAATCATCAAATTTCTTGTCCCTACACCCCACAACAAAATGGGCTTGTTGAAAGGAAACATAGACATATTATTGAAACAGCTATTACTCTCCTTTCATAGTCCCAAATTCCTAATTCTTACTGGTCTTTTACTGCTCAAACTGTTGTCAACTTGGTTAATTTGTTACCTACTCCTGTGTTACACTCTAATTCCCCTTGGTCTGTTCTTCATCATTCTTCACCAGACCTTTCACAATTGAAAGTATTTGGTTGTGCCTGCTATCCTTTTCTCAGGCCTTATACAGCTCATAAGCTTGATCAAAGAACCACTGAGCATGTTTTCTTAGGATATTCTACTTGTTCTAAAGGCTATCTATGTCTTGATCCTTCTACCAATATACTTTATACCTCTAGACATGTTGTATTTATTGAGTCCAAATTCCTTTTTCTCTATTTGTCTGCTTTTCCTTCATCTATTCCCACTTCTGCTAATTCTAATCAATCCTAGTTTTCTAACCTCCTTTATCTCCATTCTGCTAAACAACCATCTCTTCTTGGTCCAACACCCACTACTACTGTTTCATCAACTTCTTTAACTTCTCCATCTCCAGAGTCTAATTCCCCATCTGTCATTTCTAAGTCTGCCTTGGTTCCTCCTTCACAATCTCATTCTCTACCTGATTTATCTTTAATTCCTCCACCTCAATTTGCTCATATTCTTCCTACTACATCATCTTCCAATGTTTAGTCTATCTCTATTCTTAATACACATTCTATGCAGACTAGGTCTAAGAGTGGCATTACTAAGCCCAAACTGTGTTATAAGGCTATTATTGACTACAATGCCATTGAACCTCCTAATTACAAGATTGCCTCTCAATACCCTAATTGGTGCAAAGCCATGGATGCTAAATTTTCTGCTCTACAAAAGCAAAACACATGGTCTCTTGTTCCATTGCCTCCTGGGGTCAATTTGGTTGGATGTAAGTGGGTATTCAAACTAAAAATGAATCGAAATGGTTCTATAGCTAGGTATAAGGCTAGGCTGGTTGTAAAAGACTTTCACCAACAGCCTGGTATTGATTACACAGAAACATTCAGTCCTGTGGTGAAACCAGCTACTATCAAGCTTGTTCTTTCCTTGGCTGTGAGTTTTCATTGGCCTCTTAGGCAGCTGGATGTCTCTAATGCTTTTTTACATAGATTTCTAAAGGAGGATGTCTATATGCAGCAGCCACAGGGTTATGTTGATCCTACTTGCCCTCAACATGTCTGCAATCTCCATAAATCTCTCTATGTACTTAAGCAGGCACCTAAGGCCTGGTTTGATCGATTCACCTATCATTTGTTCCATTTGGGCTTCACAGCTTCCTATCCAGACACTTCTTTATTTGTACTTCACACTTCCAAGGTCACTATTTTCCCCCTTCTCTATGTGGATGACATCATTATCACTCGCAACATCCCCTTTCATATTTCTCATTTGGTGTCTCAACTTCAAGTTGGTTTCTCTCTCTGTGCTTTTCTATTATCAGATATAAAAGCTTTCAAAACCTACATTCTTAATCTAAAGAAAAGAATTTGCATCCACACAATCACTAGAACAAAAGGAGATATTTATTTGATTATTTGATTTAAGCTTCAGAGGTTTTCTTGTCAACCGCCATTCGGTTGATGAGAAACCTAAAAAGTACGATTGTTTCTTGTTTTTCAAGAAAGCAATTGAGCCAATTGTTCATTCAACCACTTGTAATTGTACTCAGCTAGAGATTCTGAGAGTGAGTTCATATTACAATCTCCACGTATACCCATCTAGAGTAAGGAAATAGTGAATGAGTTTCATTATTACAGTTTCACAAGCCCATGTCCGACACACACACAAGTTCCAACAAGCATGAAGGAAACTATCAAACTTTATACATACAAGTTGCTTAAGAATTTCAGATATCCATAGTTTAGCGACCTGAGATTTGAGAGATAGAGACAGTGGCTTTAGATATGGTGGTGGCAGTTGAAATTGATTTTTCTTCACCGACCTTCTTATCAGAATGAACGTAGGCTGGCTTAGTAGGTGGGGTATGCTCCAGTGACCCCTTGCTTTTGAGCAAAACAACAACTTCAGACATTGAAGGCCTTAGAGAAGCTGATGACTGTGTGCACATTAGAGCGATCTCTACAGTTCTCTTCACTTCTTCTATTTTATAGTCTTCTGGGTGTAAGGTTTCGTCCACCAACTCCGAATGCTTGTTATTCTCGTACAGTTTCCATGCCTATAATTGCACCATAAAATAGGGACCCATAAACATAAATCACATGTGAAATTAACTTTGGTTGTTTTCATACCACGTACTAAGAATTTCAGGATTAGTATATGTACTTAGTTGATTTTTTGTCCATATAAGGAGAACGTGCATAATGCAAGCAAAGGATTGCTTTTTTTTTTTTTTTTTTTTTTTTTTGAGAAACAAACACACACACACAAGGGAGAGGGAAAAAGGTTCTAACACAAAGGCACACCACAACTCCACTCAAAAGTCATGGTAACTTTTAAGGGAGGGTAGTCTAACTAGTAACAAGTGTTTCACACATTATTGAAATTAATTCAATAATCTGTATCTTTTTAAAATTTTTTTTTTAAAAAAAATGAGTAATAGGTGTATATTCCATACAACGAGATTTCATCGTTTTACATGTCTAGAATTTCTTTTATCCATTCCATACAACTAGATCATTATTTTTACAAGCATATGCTGGGCTAGTGAATGATGATAATGGGGTTGTTTAGTTAATTGAAAATATCCTTGAAAGCTCCCAAATGGCAAAAAATTCCATCAAAACCTAGAAAGCAACCAAAATATTCTTAAACCATCAAATTATTAAAATACCACTAAAATCTTTAAAATGACCAAAATTTTCCTAGAACCTCTAAGATGACTAAAATACTTTGAATGCTACAAAATGATTAAAATACCACTTGTAGGGATGTTAGGCCCAAAAAATTTAATGTAAATTTATTATAATGGGCCCATAGCCCAAGCCGAGGATAGGAATAGTTTCCATAATAGAAGACTGTGTTAGTAAGGAAAAAGTTTAGTTTTGGGTACTGAGGCTCCATGTGTTATTGGCCGAGGGTAATATCTCCTCGGCAGACTGGAGCCGAGGTCAGAAGAAATGGTTTACTAATGCAGAAGAACTTCCCAGGAAGTTCTGTCGGTATAAATAGTCACTGAATGGATATTGAACCAAAGGAAATTCTAAGATATCTTAGGAACGAAGCTGTCACCACTGCATTTAATGTTCTGCAACTACTTTTCTAGCTGCATTAATGTGGAGAGGACCCTTGAACAGTAAAAAATTGGTTACCCCAAGACGTATAAGACCAGAGAAGGTGTCTGATGGGACAGGCATTCAAGTGAGGACTCAGATGCTTAACAAATGTAGGATAGAGATGCTGCGAAAGAGACTATATAAGGAATGAGGCCCTTCATGGAGGAGGGACCAAAAAAAAAAAAAATCTAAAGGAAACTCTATAGTATTCAGGAACAAAGCTTGTAACCAAATTGGAAGATAATATAATAGAACAGTGCACCTCAAAATTTGCCGAGGACCATTTTTCTTCAGTATAATCTTATTTTGTTTCATTCTCTTATCGTCTGATTGATTCCAATGTTTGTTTGATCAACTACAGCCCAGTTCTCCAACCCATTCTCTATAAATTTATTGTTTTTGGGCTTCTTGGGCTTGAACCATTCCACATAGTGGGCTATAAGCTCAAAACTGGTCCCTACAATTGGCGCCGTCTGTGGGAAGAACTAGAGTTTTCAATTGATCTCACTTTCAAAGATGGTAGGATCAGGTCCACATCAGGCAGAGTCTATGGGGTCTCAACGTCAAGATCATTTTCTTAATCTTGAACGACAAAGAGACCGGGAAGGAAGTGTACATACTACCCATACTAATAGAAGCCAGGCTAAGGGTAAAAGCCATGTCTCTCAGGAAGAAAATACCAAGAATTTGCAGAAGGAGATTGATCACTTAAAGAGAAGTTTGCGCCACGAACGTCGGAGGCGAGCCTCACCAGATCCCGACCTCTCTTCTGATAGTGAGGGGGATATTAGCTACAGGCGTAGGTCAAGAACTCCTCCTGGCGAGATTTTTTCATATGAGGAGGACTATCATCATGGGCATAGAGATAGAAAGTTGTCCTCAGACGGCCTTAAAAATGATGCCATGAGCAGAGCACTCAACCAGATTGCAAAATCTCCTTTTTCACGCTGGATTGAAAGAGGGAGACTCCTTCAACGATTCTTGCAACCCACGTTCACCATGTACAATGGAAGAACGGACCCTGTGGAGCATGTTAGTCACTTTAATCATAGAATGGCTGTTCATTCCAGAAATGAACCTTTGATGTACAAAGTGTTCCCGTCCAGTTTGGGGCCAGTGGCAATGAGGTGGTTTGATAGCTTGAGGGTAGGCTCCATTGATTCTTTCAAGGAACTTACTCAAGCATTTGAATCCAAATTTGTCACGTGTAGAAGGGCTCCTTGGCCTTTGGCTTCTTTGCTGTCTTTGTCAATGAAAGAAGGGGAGACCTTGAAAACGTATTCAGACAGATATTGGGAGATGTTTAATGAGATAGATGGTGATTTCGATCATGTTGCCATTAGTACTTTTAAGCTCGGACTACCTACCGAGCATGGCTTAAGAAAATCTTTGACCGGTAAACCCGTCACCAATGTACGTCAACTCATGGATCGAATTGACAAATACAAAAGGGTAGAGGAAGATCAGCAACAAGACAAAAGCAAAGGCAAGGTTATCCCTCAGGAGAGGAGGGATTTCAGGTCGGACCGCTACAGTAATAACAGACCCCGGAGAGATTTTGCTGCGCAATCTTTACCTGCAGCCCCTCAGACTGTAAACACTGTGTTTAAAGAGCCAGTACATCAAGTTTTGGAGAAAATAAAGAGGGAACCTTATTTCAAATGGCCGAGTAAAATGAGTGGAGATCCCCTAAAACGCAACCAGAGCCTCCATTGTCAATACCATCAGGAGCGAGGACATACTACCGAGGACTGTCAGACACTGTGGAGTCATCTAGAGCAATTGGTCAGGGAAGGAAAATTGCAACATCTCTTGTATCACCCAAATGGGCAGGATAACCAGCCGAGGTCTGATACTCAGGGGAATAATTCTTCAAGACCCCCGATAGGCACGATCAATGTTATCTTTGCTGCACCTGGGAGGACCGGTTCACAGCCCTCCAGGGTGATGTCTGTAGCTCAGTTTCCAGCCGAGGATGCAAGCTTCAAACCGAAGAAGGCCAGAGTAGAAATTCGACCGGCGTTGAGTTTCTCCGATGAAGACAAAGTAAGGACCATCCAACCACATGATGATGCTTTGGTGATAACTCTTAGAATATGTGGGTATGATGTAAGAAGGGTGATGGTAGACCAGGGCAGTTGTGTGGAAATCATGTACCCAGATCTATATAGGGGGTTGCACCTAAAACCTGAAGACCTAACCGCCTATGATTCCCCTTTGGTGAGTTTTGATGGGAAGGTGGTTATTCCAAAGGGCCAGATCAGGTTGCCGGTGCAGGTAGGTTCAGAGGTGGTAGATGTGGACTTTATAGTGGTGGATTCATACTCTCCCTACACAGCCATCGTAGCCAGGCCTTGGCTTCACACCCTAGGAGCTGTTTCTTCAACTCTACATCAAAAGGTAAAATATCCGTCAGGAGACCGGATTGAGGAACTAGTAGGGGACCAATCTGTGGCTCGGTAGTGCCTTGTGTCTGCCATCTCGCATCAGTCAGCAGTTGAGTCTTCGGCCTCGGTGAATGAAGGTTTATAGCAGTCAATGTTTACCGTCCTACCTAGTAAGGGGCCAGCCGAGGAGGCTGAATGTGAAGATCTAGAGAAGTTTATCATAGGAAATGATCCAGAGAAGTATTTTCAAGTTGGAATTAAACTACCTCCTCAAGAAAAACAAGAGTTGGTGGATTTTCTTAAGAAAAATGTTGATGTATTCGCCTGGGATGCTTACGAAGCTCCAGGGGTGAATCCAAACTTCATCTGCCACCATTTGAATGTCAATCCAGCTATCACCCCAAAGAAACAGCCTCATCGGCGTTCGTCCAAAGAGCATTCTGATGCTGTTAAGGACGAAGTAGTGAAACAGAAAAGGGCTGGGGCTATTAAAGAAGTCTTTTATCCAGAATGGTTGGCTAACATAGTAGTGGTAAAGAAGAAGAATGGAAAATGGCGTGTATGTGTAGATTTCACGGACTTGAATAAGGCCTGCCCCAAGGACCCTTTTCCTATGCCTCGTATTGATCAGCTTGTGGATGCAACTGTAGGCCATCCTCGGATGAGTTTCCTGGATGCCTTCCAAGGATACCACCAGATACCTTTAGCTGCCGACGACCAGGAGAAAACGGCTTTTGTCACCCCTACCGAAAATTACCATTATAAGGTGATGCCTTTTGGTTTGAAAACTGCAGGGTCCACTTATCAGAGAATAATGACAAGGATGTTTGAACCTCAACTAGGAAAGAATATGAAAATCTACATCGACGATATGGTGGTAAAGAGCAGAATAAAATCGACCACATTGTTGATCTCGCAAATACTTTTGATACCTTGAGGAAGCATGATCTGCGGCTTAATGCTTCTAAGTGTTCGTTTGGTGTCGGATGAGGGAAATTCTTGGGCTATATGGTTACTCATCATGGAATTGAGGTCAACCTTAATCAAATCAAGGCAATCAACAACCTGCAACCACCTCAGAATCCCAAGGAAGTTCAGAGGCTTACAGGAATGACTGCTGCTCTAAACCGGTTCATCTCTCGGTCAGTTGACAGGTGTAGACCTTTCTTTCAGTTATTAAATAAGTGGAAGGGGTTTGAATGGACTGAGGAGTATGCAATGGCTTTCCAATAGTTGAAAGAATATCTGTCTCGCCCTCCCATTATGTCAAGACCTGAGGCGAATGAGGTGTTGTTTGCCTATATTGCTGTAGCCACCCACGCGGTGAGTCTGGTACTAATACGTGTTGATAATGGTGTACAAATGCCAGTTTACTACGTAAGTAGGTCATTACATGAGGCCGAGATTCGGTACTTACCTTTGGAGAGGGCTATTTTGGCTGTTGTGCATGCTACACGCAAACTTCCCCACTATTTTTAGTCACACACGGTTGTTATCTTGACCTAACTCCCGCTTAAATCTTTGCTGCGTAGTGCTGATTACACAGGAAGAGTGGCTAAGTGGGGTACGATGTTAGGGGCTTTTGATATCAAGTACATGCCACGCACCTCTATCAAGGGGCAGGTTCTTGCCGACCTGGTTGCTGAGTTTACTGAATCCTCGGAAGAAGAAAAGATAGAAGAGCAAAATATTGATGGAAAATCGGTTGGAATGGTCTCCGTGCAGGAACTTGCACCCTAGAAGGTTTATGTTGATGGGGCAGCGAACCATAAGGGATCTGGCATGGGGCTAGTCTTGATATTCCCAGAGAGCATTACAATTGAAAAATCTTTGAGATTAGGATTCTCGACTACGAACAATGAAGCTGAATACGAAGCTCTGCTGGAAGTAATGATCATGGTACAAAAAATGGGTGGGAAAGCAGTGGAATTGATCTCGGATTCAAGATTGGTCGTTGGCCAAGTACACGGGGAGTTAAAGGCCAGAGATCCTAGAATGCAAGAGTACTTAAATCAGGTTAGACATTTACAGTCTAAATTTGAATCTTTCAATTTATTGCAAGTCCCTAGAAGTAAAAATACACATGCGGACTCCCTGGCTACATTGGCAACCTCTTCGGCACAAAATCTACCTCGGATAATTCTCGTAGAAGATTTATGTAGACCTGCCGAGGTAGGAAAGGCTGTAACCTATGTTCATCAAATAAGAATGGCTCCAAGCTGGATAGACCCTATTGTACTGTACCTTAAGGAGGATATATTACCAGAAGACAAATCTGAAGCAGATAAAGTGCGAAGAAAAGCTCCTCGGTTCTGGCTGTCCGAGGACTAGAAGTTGTATAAGAGATCTTTCTCTGGCCCATATCTGCTCTGTGTACATCCAGAGGGAGTTGAGATCATTTTAGAAGAGCTACATGAGGGAATTTGCGGAAGTCATACAGGTGGAAGATCTTTATCACACAGGGCCCTTACGCAAGGCTATTGGTGGCCAAAGATGCAGAAAGAAGCGGAAGACTATGTAAAGAAATGCGACCAGTGTCAGAGGTTTGCCCCAAATATTCACCAACCTGGTGGAGTCCTTAACCCTATCTCCAGTCCTTGGCCTTTCGCTCAGTGGGGCTTGGATATTATCGGTCCTTTCCCTAAGGCAACAGGGAATAAACGGTATTCACTGGTCGGCATAGGCTACTTCACTAAATGGGTTGAAGCTGAACCATTGTCCAATATTAGGGATGTGGATGCTAAACGATTTATTTGGAAAAACATAATAACAAGGTTCGGAGTCCCACGCATTCTCATCTCGGACAACGGCTTGCAATTTGATAGTAAGGTCTTTAGGAGATATTGCTACGACATGGGCATAACAAATAGATATTCTACCCCGGCATACCCACAGGGGAATGGGCAGGCTGAAGCTGTCAATAAAGTCATAGTAAGTGGACTCAAGAGGAGACTAGATGATGCAAAAGGGAGATGGGTCGAGGAGTTATCACACGTCCTGTGGACTTATCGAACCACACCTCGTAGGTCCACAGGAGAGACGCCTTTTTCAATGACGTATGGGGCAGAAGCTGTTATTCCTCTGGAAACTGGGTTTCCCACCCTGAGAACAAGTTCTTTTGCTCCGAGCAACAACGATGAACTATTGGAAAAGAGTTTAGATTTAATTGAAGAGCGAAGAGAGAATGCCATGGTCCAATTGGCTTATTACCAGCATAAACTCAAGCAAGGGTATGACGCCAACGTAAAGCTAAGACCACTGGCGGTGGGGGATTTGCTCTTAAGAAAGGTTGTGGGAGCTGCCAAGAACCCAACATGGGGAAAGCTAGGACCCAACTGGGAGGGCCCATATCGTATAACATCAGTGGCTGGGATTGGCGCGTATTACCTTGAGGATCTAGAGGAAAAAGCTGTACCTCGTCCTTGGAATGTAAATAATCTTAGAAGTTATTATTATTAATGCAAGTTTTTCTTCATCCTCTTTGGGTCTGCTATATTCCTTATCTCACATCGTGCAACATCATTTTTAATATCAAATGGAACCTTGGATATGCCTGGCTCCTCGGATCACATACCTTGGGAAAATTGATATCTTCCAATTAATTTTCTAAGTGTTAAACAT
This sequence comes from Quercus aquifolioides, assembly GCA_019022515.1. NCBI lineage: Eukaryota > Viridiplantae > Streptophyta > Magnoliopsida > Fagales > Fagaceae > Quercus > Quercus aquifolioides. The sequence continues at coordinate 50,487,633 of CM032327.1, read as the reverse complement.
AACCTAAGTTATGTCTGGTTTCTCGGACCATCTGCTTTAGGGAAATTAACATGTTATGACATCATTTTTAGTATCAGATGAAGCCTTAGTTATTCCTGGACCTTCGGATCATATACCTTGGGAAAAATGATATCTTTTAGTTAAAACTGAATCATATGAAGTTCCTCAGACCATAAATATAGTATCAATTGAAACATTAAGGTTTTTTGTTGAAGTATTGGACAAACATTAGCTCAAGTGTGAAAAAGAAGTAAACTTCAAATTCCTTCCTTAGGTCAAATGATTTGTCATCGTCCAATAGAAATGTAAATTAAAGCCCATGAGCATCACTTAAGGCATTTTAGGGTGCCTTGGACTTAACTGTTGTTTGATCAGTGTTTTAGTCTGCTTTGGTTCCCAGTTAGAAAAATGTGAAAATTATATTTTTTTCCTTATATAAACAATCACACGTTCTTATGGCCCAGAATATAAAATAGCTCTATCAATCAAAAAATTTCTAAAGCAGAACTGGCATAATTTTCATCAAATGAATAATCAAAACAAAGTTTGCATAAATGAAGAAAATAAGAAAGAGAGCTACATTATATCTATTGCAATTACATTACAAAGATAAGGATTCAACGTTTCAGTTTTATCTAAAGCCCAGGCTTGGAAGTCTTGTCTGCTTGATTGGCTGTTTCACTAAGGGTCACATTCTCCTTGTCTTTAGGGTCCTCTTTAGCAGGTATGGTGACCGAGGCTAAGACCATTTCAAAACTTTGAGAAGCGGCCCCATCCTGTGGAATCTCTACGCTTTTATCTGAGGACTTGGTCATATCAGAGGAGATCTCCTTAGGAGCTTCAGGTTCCTTTTCTTGCTCTTGCTGGTGGGGAGGAGGAGGATCTTGAGGCTGCGCCTCTTCAACAGGATCAGATACTGTAGAGATTGCTTTACTTGTGATAGAGGGAAGGACCGAGGGACGGATGGCTGGAGGATAGTAAATCTTCTCTGGCTTCCTCAGTTCAGAAGAAGCCTCAACCCCAGCCTGGTTGAGGGCTTCAGTCCAAGTCTGGGCACAGTAAGTTCGGCACACCGATGGAACCTCTGCCCTGAGGGTTCCCTCAGTCTCGGCCACCCCAACATCATAACCATGTTGCTCCGCCTTGTCCCTGGCCTTCTCGACCTCCCATCTTGCTTTATCGGCCTCTTCTCTAGCCTTCTCGGCCTGATCTCTTTGCTTCTGGACTTCAGCTAACTTTTTCTGTAGAGCTGCAACTTGCTCTTTAGAGGAGGTCAGCTGTTCTCTGGTGTCACGCAACTGCAGCCTCTGATCCTCGGCCTGCTTTTAAGCGCTGTCCAAAGTAGAGTTAGCACTCTTCCTGGCTCGCTCCTCCTCTATCAACTTTTTCCTCAAGTCCTTGTTGGACTGATCAGCAATATTGAATGAATTCACAGCAGCTACGCGGCTGGATCTCTCATCCTCCAGCTGCTGGTAGCAGGAATTGGTGATCTCCTCAACCCTGAATGTGGCTTGGACAGCCTAACAGCAGAGGAAGGTTACCTTTCAAAAAAAAAAAAAAAAAAAAGGGGGAAAGGAGGGGAGTTGCATACCATGCCCAGATATCGCTTCAAGTTGAGGAATACCTCTGGTCTCCTGATAGACCGAAGCTCGGCCATGTCAGTTGGGAGTAGCAAAGCCTCTTCTAGAGTCAAGGCCACACGGCATCCAGTGCCTCCGTAGAAGTCCCTGATGGATGCATCATCTCTCAAGGGCTCACCATTGATCATCGGTGCTGGAAGCCAAGCCTGGGGCTCGGGTTGTTGGCTGTCTCTTCTCTCAGAGACTTTTTGCCCTGTAGATCCTGTCCTCAGCTGCTTTGCAGCACGTTGAGGCTCTTCTTCGGATGAAGAACGAGATCGCTCAGCATCAACCACCTCCTTACCTTTTTGTTCTCTTTTTCTCTTCGGATCAGAAGGTTCAAGCCTAGGTGGTAGAGATGGTTAAGGAGGGGGAAGAGGAAGCTTAGGAGGGGGAGGAGGAAGGTTAGGCTGAACTGATCCTCCGTGTGTGTCCTTCCCGGGCTGGGATTCTATTAGTTCCAGCAAACTTCTCTGAGTTTTCCTTTGAATGCCCATTTCGCCCAGATTAGCTGAAGTACTCTCGGGAGATGAGGATCAGTTAAACACCTCAAATTCTTCAGGGGAATCTGTCAAGTTTATCACTCTGTCCGTTTCTTCTTCTTCTTCCTCTTCTATTTCTTCCTCCTCTTCCTTAACAATGGGTTGAGACGAGGATGCTTTTGTTGAAGGGATATTCACAGAAAGCGGCTGGGAGATAGTTGTGCCTTCTGGGACAGAAACGCCCTCAGGAAGAAGAAACCCTTCCACAGCAACACTGATGCGATGAAGGCGTGGATCGCGAGCTTTTATCACGCATTTAGGCGCTTGGTAAGCGCGAGAAATAGGCGTGACTCCTAGTATCACGTGAGATGCCCGCAGCTGGCCGTCGTCCTCGTTTACAAACACCTCGGCTCTAAGAATATTGTCTAAATCTTCCCGATTCACCAAACTGAAATTTGGCTCAGTGGCACGCAAATCTGCAAAAAGTCATGAAGTGCAGGTTGTTAGAAGCAAACTAGCACAAGCCAAGACAAAATAAGAAGAGAAATTATTTGTTTTTCTTCTCTATTCCTAAAATCACACCTAGCTGTTCTTCTGTCGTCAGACAGTGAAGGCCATCATGCCATTCTCCTGATATGATTAAAAAGTCTTTATTTAGCCCCTTACTGGACTCGGGGAGGCACTGAATAAGTCTGATTTCGGCCTTTCTTGTCTTCATGTAATACCCCTTCCCTTTTAAGTGGTGGAGATTATATATCCAGTTAACATCGTGGTGGGTTAGCCTTAATCCTAATTTCTCGTTTAAGGCATCCACACACCGTAATATCCTAAATACGTTTGGAGCGCACTGGGTAGGTGCTATACGGAAGAACCTAAGATAATCCCTCATAACATTACCCATTGGGATTCTCATGCCGCCTTCTATAAAGGCAATCATGGGGATCACCACCTCACCTTCCTCTTTTTTTTCAAACCACTCTCCTTCCTCACAATATCTGAGATTGACATTGGGAGGTATCCTATATTGAGCCCTAAAAGTTGCCATGGCTTCCTCAGATTCTACTAGACACTTAAATCTACCCATTATAGAATAAGTCCGAATTATCCTAAGGTAGATATGAGAAAAGGAATAAAGCCGAAGAGAGGAAAAGTATGAAGAACAAAGACAAATATGAAAGGAAAAGTAAAGAATAGAGGTTTGTAAAGACTTACTAGAGTGACGAATGGGTCCTCGGATGGACTTTTTGTATTTGTAGAGGCTTGAAGTAAATGGAAAAGGTTGGTAAATTCAAAGTATGTGTGTTGAGAGTTAAATGGTTGCTAAAGTGAGGAGAGAGCTTGATTTGATTGATATTTATATCAAGAAGCGAGTTTCGGAGTGGGAAAATTCCCGCTCAAGTCCCAACAAAATTCTCAACCGTTAGATGTGAATCCCACCGTAGAACGTGAGAGACACAAGGCCGTAAAAATTAAATGAGAGTCGCGCATCGTAAGCCGAAGCGACAGGAAAGTGTTTTGGGGCAGTCCAAATATTAAATGTACGGGCAGAGATGGGACGAGATAGATATGAAACAAGCCTAATAACGTCAAAATCCTCCTATCTTCTTGAATAATCAGAGAGAAGCATTTCGAGGGGCTATTGTAGGGATGTTAGGCCCAAAAAAATTAATGTAAATTTATTATAATGGGCCCATAGGCCAAGCCGAGGATAGGAATAGTTTCCATAACAGAGGACTGTGTTAGCAAGGAAAAAGTTTAGTTTTGGGTACTAAGGCTCCATGTGTTATTGGCCGAGGGTAATATCTCCTCGGCAGACTGGAGCCAAGATCAGAAGAAATGGTTTACTAATGCAGAAGAACCTCCCAAGAAGTTCTGTCGGTATAAATAGTCACTGAATGGATATTGAACCAAAGGAAATTCTAAGATAGCTTAGGAACGAAGCTATCACCACCACATTTAATGTTCTGCAACTACTTTTCTGGCTGCATTAATGTGGAGAAGACCCCTGAACAGTGGAAAATTGGTTACCCCAAGACGTATAAGACCAAAGAAGGTGTCTGATGGGACAGGCATTCAAGTGAGGACTCAGATGCTTACCAAATGTAGGATAGAGATGCTGCGAAAGGGACTATATAAGGAATTAGGCCCTTTTATGGAGGAGGGACCAAAAAAAAAATCTAAAGGAAACTCTATAGTATTAAGGAACAAAGCTTGTAACCGAATTGGAAGATAATATAATAGAACAGTGCACCTCGGAATTTGCCGAGGACCATTTTTCTTCAGTATAATCTTATTTTGTTTCATTCTCTTATCGTCTGATTGATTCCAATATTTGTTTGATCAACTACAGCCCAGTTCTCCAACCCATTCTCTATAAATTTATTGTTTTTGGGCTTCTTGGGCTTGAACCATTCCACATAGTGGGCTATAAGCTCAAAATTGGTCCCTACACCACTAAAACTTCAAAAAATGACTAAAATACCCTTAAAACCTTCAAAATGACTAAATTACAATTAAAACCTCAAAAATAATCAAGATATCTCCTAAATATTTAAAATGAAGAAAATATCCACGAAGCTCTAAAATGATCAAAAATACATTTTGAAACCTTTCAAATGGCCAATATAACACTAAAACCTTCAAAATGACCAATATACTCCCAAAATATCAAAAGTGACCAAGATACCACCCTAAAACCTCAAAGAAAATAATAAGAATACCCTTTGAAATATCAAAATTGATCAAAATACCTATAAATCTCTAAATATGACCAAAATATCCTAAAACATCCAAAATCATTAAAATTTCCTCCCAAAATTTCTAAAAGGCTAAAATGTAATACTGACCCTCTAACTTTTTTCAGATTTCATTTCAATCTTCTAACTTTGCTGTTGTTTATTTCAGTCCCTTAAGTTTCAAATTTATTCAATTAAGGCCTTTCCGATATCCTTTGTTAAAATTTTTTGAAAAAAAAAATCTGGAAAATATTTTTCAATCATTAATTGAATTTTTTTTAATTTAAAAATTTTGAAGAAAAATTTAAAAAATTGAAAAATTAACCACAACATATAACAAAAGTTGATGGAAAAATCTTAATTGAATAAATTTGAAAGTTAGAGAACTGAAATGAATAAAAGCAAAGTTGGAGGATTAAAATGAAATCTGATGAAACTTAGAGGGTTAGTTTTGCATTTTAGTCTTTCTAAAATGATCAAAATAAAATCAAAATCTCCAAAATAACAAAAAAGCACCTAAAAGGTCACTAAATCTAGAACACCTATAGATAATTCTTAGTACACTAAAGAGCGTACTGCCTCTTCAAAAACCATAATTCCATAAATAATACAAAAATGTCTACAACGAAAAAGCTTAAATGAAAATCCAAGTGAAACATCTAACAATCTTTTGCAGGAGAAAATGGGCAAATGCCCCTTTCAAAAAAAAAAAATCTAGCATTTTGCCTCTTTTCTCAAACTAATTAGGGAAATGCCCCTTTTTTGAAACTCAATTTTCTCAAAATCGAGTTATAAAAAAAAAAAAAAAATTCTGAAGCCCTATAGTGCCGTTTTAAGGAGCCTATAGTGACGTTTTAATCATTGTTATTAATTTCGTTCCGTTCCGGCCAGAATTTTTCGTACCGGTATGCAAACCGGTACGAGACTACCTCACATTCCACCTCGGGTCAGATTTCGGGAAGTTTCGGGTCATTCCGGACAATTCCGGCCAATTTCGACCGAGATGTGAATTTCAGCCGGTATAGGATTTGGCTCGTTTAAAAATAAATTTTTTTTTTTTTTTTTTTTTTTTTTTTTTTTTTTTGTGGTTAAGAACTTAGGAGTTAGGAGTTAAGATTAAGTGTTAAGAACTTAAGATATGTGATTGTGGTATACATTGTCATAAATAATGTCTTTTGTTTGTTCATTCCTTCTCCCTCTGTCATAATTTTTTTTTTCTTATGATTTGTTTTGTGGTTAAGAACTTAGGAGTTATTATTTGATATTTAGTTATTGACTTGTAAATCTTCTTATTGTGTGATGTTAAATTGATATTATATTGATGTTTAAGACTTAAGAGTTAAGACTAAATGATTTGTATTATTTGATATTTAGTTATTGACTTGTAAATCTTCTTATTGTGTGATGTTAAATTGATGTTATATTGATGCTTAAGACTTAAGAGTTAAATACTAAATGATTTGTATTATTTGATATTTAGTTATTTATTTATTAGAATTGACAATTTTATGTTCTACAAGAATATATATAAATTATTTTTGAGGAACCCCGAAACACCCTGAAACGGTACGCCGAAATCGGCCGGTACCGAAATATTCCATTCCATTGGACAAACCGAAACAGGGTCCGAAACGGTATTAATAACAATGGTTTTAATGACCTAAAGTGGCGTTTTGTAACTCGATCTCCATAAAGTCGAGTTATATGCAATTTTTTTTTCTTTTTTTTACCTATAACTCGATTTCATGGAGATTGAGTTACAAAACGCCACTATAGGTCCTTAAAACGTCACTATAGGCTTCTTAAAAACGCTACTATAGGGCTTAACTCGATTTTGAGAAAATCTATTTTCAAAATAGGGACATTTTCCTAATTAGTTTGAGAAATATGGCAAAATGCTGGATTGCTTTTTTAAAAAGGGAAAAGGCCAATTTTTTCCATCTTTTGCATGATCTTTGAACGGAAATGACTTTTAATTTTATATCAAAATACTATATGATGTTTACGACAAGTACAATTGAGAAATATTCACACAGAATCCAGGAAAAAAAGATAGTTGCATCATAGGAATTAAATATATCAAAGATAGTTTATATATATACATATATATGTATGTATGTATGTATGTATGAAAATAATACATTGCATTTTAAGCCAATTCAACCAGTCAAAACTCAATTTGGTTAAAAAAGGATTTTGTATAAAGACTTTTCTTCCATCTTTTAATTTGATTATGATTTTCGGTCATTTTGGAGCTTTCAGGGTTATTTTGTTTATTTAAGAAATTTCAGGAGTAATTTGGTTATTTTGGAGGTCTAGGAGGATTTTTGCCATTTTCGATGATATTTTAGACGTTTATGTGGGGAGGGGTATTTTGATTATTTTGGAGGTTTTGAGGATATTTTTGCTATTTTTTTAGGTTTCTGAGTATTTCAATCATTTTGGAGTTTCAATGGTATTTTTTTATTTTCAAGTTATATGGTGAGATATTTTGGTCATTTTGGAGATTTCATAAAGATTGGGGGGGGGGGGGGGGGGGAGAGAGAGGGGGAGATTTTGGTCATCTTGGAGGTTTTATGAGTTTATGGAGTATTTGGGTCATTTTTGAAAATACAAAGGGGGTCATTTGGTTAGTTGGGAGGTTTTACAATTTTTGTAATTACAAATGTGAATATAATAATTGGGTTATGAGTGAGTTGAGTGGTGTCTAAAATAAATTAGTTGTGTGAATAATAGGTATTAATTATTAGTTCAAATAAATAATAAATGGATAAATGAACAATTATTATATTATAGGCGAAAAGCTACTTTTAGTCCCTACATTTTCAGGCGATTCTCATTTTAGTCCCTATCCTGAAAAGTGCTTTCCGTTTTGGTCCCTGCCGTTACATCAAAGACGGAGAAAGCTGACGTGGCAAACGGTAGGAATAAATAATACTTATTTAATATCCACGTGGCCTAAAATAATAATAAAAAATTTTTTTTTAATGCCACGTCAACATTTAAATTAAAAAAATTAATTTATTAATTTTAACTAAATAAAAAAAATTAAAAACTAAAAATTATATGAATTGAGATCTAAGTGTGTCTTGAACAAGAACACAAACTCATATCCAAGAACACAAACCTAGAAAAAATAAAAAATAAAAAATAAAAAAAAATAAAAAAAAGTTGTCGTGGAAAATTCTTCCACAAAAACCAAAAGTCAGTCAATGCAAAAACTTTACCAATTTCAAAAGCAAACTTAGACTGGAGGTGCTCAGAGGACAAGCTAGACGAGGAGATCTCAGCACTGGATTGCCTTGACCTCGACGATCTGGAGGTGCTCAGAGAAAGGAGGCTCCAACAAATGAAGAAAATGGCCGAGAAGCGAAGCCGTTGGATCTCCCTCGGCCACGACAAGTACACTGAGATCTTTTTCGAGAAGGACTTCTCCACCGTCAAGGCCAGCGATCGTGTCGTCTGCCACTTCTACCACGAAAACTGGCCTTGCAAGGTCCTTTTCCTCATATATTTATTTATTCATTCTTACTCCAGCTTCCCATCCGGGGGATTTCCAGCTGACGGTGACGTGGCCGTCGACCACACCTCCGCATCGCCTGAGATCTACGGATTCGACGATCCAAACCCTGGCTACTCCCAATCTCCGTTCAACCCGATCCACGTGGATAATGGAAATGGGAACGAGAACGGTTACAATGTTGATTTTTCCGGATCTAATTTGTATTTTGTTGCAATCTGCTTAGATCTGTAATTTTTTTTTTTTTTTTAATTTCTTGGTTTGTGTTCTTGGATCTGAGATTGTGTTCTTGTTGTTCTTGTTCAAGACACACTTAGATCTCAATTCATATAATTTTTAGTTTTTAATTTTGTTTTTAATTAGTTAAAATTAATAAATTAATTTTTTTAATTTAAATGCTGACGTGGCATTAAAAAACATTTATTATTATTATTTTAGGTCATGTGGATATGAAATAAGTATTATTTATTCCTGCTGTTCGCCACGTCAGCTTTCTCCGTCTCTAACGTAACGGCAGGGACCAAAACGGGAAGCGTTTTTCAGGATAGGAACTAAAAGCGGTAAAAATAAAATGAAGGGACTAAAATGAGAATCGCCTGAAAATGTAGGGACTAAAAGTGATTTTTCGCCTATATTATATATCCATTCCGTTTATGACCCTATCTAAAAAATGTCCAACCCACCCCTTTGGCATCCGTACTAGATCAATGGAAGAAAATAAAGAAACTAGTACTAATAAGTATTTTGAATATTCAGTTGATCAATAAAGGTATTTTCTTAACTTTGTTAGGGACAATTTTTTTCATCGTTTATTGGAATGACATGTTGTAAGTGGTAGACAATTACTTATACTTTTTTTTTTTTTGTGAAAGAATAATCACTTTTACTTAGACTAACTACTAACATTACTTTTATTTTTTATTATTCACAACTTGTCACTTCAATATATTACCCAAAAAAAAAAAAAAAAAAGTCAAAAAATTGTGTAATTAGATTTATTCATATTTACTTGGTTTGTTGTTAAGATATTGGGAATAGTAGACCATTTTGATAAGAGAACTTACATGTTCAAGGAGGTATTCACCATCAAGATCATTCCTAACATTGCTGCTTTTTCGGCCACAAATAATTTCAAGAATAACGATACCAAAGTTGTAGATATTTGCCTTCTCTGATAACTGACCATGGATTGCATACTCAGGTGCCGTGTATCCTCTGAAGAATTAATTAGATCAAATTATCTCTCATTTGTGTATCATCTGAAGGGTTAATTAGATCAAATTAGCTCTCATTTGCTTGAACATATCTTGCAATAAAGACATTCTGTTTTAACATCATCATTATTATTATTATTATTATTATTTAGATAGTTCAAACTATGACATCTGTTCTTGATGATAGCTCTTTATTATAAGATCAAGATGCTAATCAGTTTTTAGTGTAGGCGAGGATAAACTGTCATTTATATTATTGATGACACATGTTTGTATTACTTGTGCAACGAAACCATTCCAATATATTTATATAAACACACCTCTCTAGATTTTATATTCAAATTAATAGAGCTCAATTATTTGTATTTAACTTTTATTTTAGTGTCTTCTAAAAAAAACTTATATTTTAATGGTGAATCCAGGATGCATAAATATGAGCAAAAATAGAACACCTATTTTTATAGAACAAAAAATTATTTTATATCCTTTGATCAATTTCTTGTAAAAGAACCTTAACCTAAAATTGTAATAAAAAAATTGTCTCCTACATAGGTGAAAATGAGTAAAGCCTCGTCAAGATTGATATAAAGGGAAAATTGTTATTCCCATATATATAGCGTATAAATTAGCTATTTTTATTTATTTATTCTTAATTAAATAGAAAAGAAATATGTTATTTTGAAAAAAGAAAAAAGAAAACCATCATTTCTACATTAATATTGTTTCTTGTGCTTGGGTTGAAACCCAAAGGAAAAAAAAGAGAGGATCTTTTTTCATTTGATATAGATATATTTTACGTCATTTATGGCTTAAACCAAATTTTACAAATGTAAAGATGTACCGACCAATAATATGTCATTTAAGACAAATGACATATTAGTCATTTGCCATTTAAGACAAATATGTCATTTAAGACAAATTTATAGAGTATAGACTCACATGTGAAATTTCAAATCTATTATATTTAAATTTTAAATGACGTAAATGTTTGTATATCTATTAGATTTATAAAATTTAATTTTGTTAAGGCTCATTTTTTGACAAAGCCCAGCAAGACAAAAGGCCCAACAACATGGGCAGACCAAAAGAAACAGTAAACAGAAGTCATGGCAGGAATGAATGGCTCGCAGGTCCATGAGATGGGTCCAGAAGAAGCAAACGGGCTTGAATAAGTCTGGAAAGAGAAAAGAAACAAACCCATGGGAAGTATGAAGAAAAGTAAGAATGGGCCACAGCAGGCCCAATGCAATGTAAACAAAGAGAGTAAGGGGCTAATGGAAAACCCATGAGCCCCAAGGATGAAGTATAGAGTAATTGGGCCGAGGAAACCCAAAATGAGTTAGCAAAAGCCCATGGATAAAACAGAATTGGAAAAAATGGGCCAAGGATGCCCAAAAGAGAAAAGGGACATTGGAGCCCGTGAGCAGTGAAAGAAAAGGCCCAGTAAGTATACTGGGCTACTGAGAAGAAAACACACGGCAAGTCCAAAAGGGCCCAGCAGGATTAAGTTAAACAGCAGGGACAACAATCTGGTATGGCAGGAAATGCCAAGCCACGAAGCAAACACCCAAACTAGAGGGAGGCCCAATGATCCAACAAGGCCCAACCCCCTAAGAAAGGGACAAGTCATAAACATTGGCCTGTCGGAGATGCAACCCACATCAGAAGAAGCCAAAAAGCGCACGGCAGGATATGCACACCCATTTTCAGATCTCGGCAAACGTATGAAACAACAAGAAGGTAAAGCACGCGTACGACCCAGGCATCACCAGCCTGTACCCAGCCACTATGGGAAAAGGTGAGGTCATGGGTGAGGGCACGGTCTGGCAGTGGGGAGAGGAGTGAAAACTCATTCTTGTTGTTCTTGTTCAAGCTCTTTCGGTGGGCACAGTCCTGCTAGGATGACATGCCACCCAAAAGAGGCAAGGGTGGGTAAGAACCACTGGGTGCATGCCATGAGAGACCGAGAGGGAGAAGGTACACACTAGGACAAGTAGAAAAGGAGCCTTCGTTGTCTGAAAGCCACAAGTCAATGGTGGTAGTCAGAACCATTGACTCGGTAAGTGGTTGGCATGAAACCGGTCACGGCGGGCTCTATATAAGAGACCCGTGGCTATGTACAAAAAAGGAGGAAAAAAAAAAAAAGAAATGAAGGAGAAGAGAAAAGAATTCTAAGAAAGAAAAAAAAAAAAAAAAAAAAAAGAACAAAGAAGGGAGAAGAAAAAAAAAAAAAAAAAAAAAAACAGAGTGTTTTTTTTTTTATAGCAGGCATGCACCCAAATGGGTTAACCCCCTCTCCCCCTCAATAGCCTTGCTCTCTGTTAAAGGCAAACGGTTTATACTCGGGCACACACCATTTAGGGCTGGCCTCTTAAAGCAACTAATTTCTCCTCTGAAGTTACTTGCGTTGGGGGAGCAGTTTTCCCTTCCCTAATTAGAGCCCTATGGTAATACTTGGTGTGGCAGACCCATTCCTTTGGTTCTACTAACCCCGTTCTACCCCCTTGTTTAAGTTTTATTCTTTAAACGTGAGGCATTTTAAGTCATTTACCTTATTATTGTGGCAAAAATAGTGACTGTACTTTCTTTACATTATCTATATTATATCTGTCTGCCATAACCTCTTAACAGTGACTCTGCCTGCTGTGAGTTTATAAACAGACTTTGGCAGACGTGGTGTGGTTTGCGCACAAGCCGGGCCAATTGAGTTCCAATTGGGCCGGTCTTGACTCCTTTACTCATAAACAACTCAGGCCTAGTATGGTAGGAAGCAGCCTAATATCCCAATCCAGGCCCACCACCTTACAATTGGCGACTTCACTGAGGAGTTGGGAAAATAGATAGGAAAAAAACACAAGATCCCTCGCAAATAATGCCACCAAAGTCTAGAACAACACGAAACATGAGTGTTGTGCCATCGCAAGCAGAGTCCAGGCCAACTACGCCTCACCAACAGCAGCTTAACCAAACAGAAGGCGCTAATGGAATGAGGGCTGGTCCCTAGCCACTGCCAAGGGTTCCCGCAATACCTTCATTGAAGTGCTGCAGTCGTTACAACATTCTTAGCAACAAATGATGGAAGAAATCCGTCAACTGAAGGCAGACAAGACGAAAGAGAAGGGAAGCCAGCATGTCCTAGAGCATGCAACAGACAAGGAGGAAACACTGGCCCCCTAGAATGCAAAGCAACGCTTCATCACCATGGCAGAAGTAGCAGCCCTCCTCGAGCAAGAGAGGGCTAGAGCGCCTAAAGAAAGGTTTTATGCACGCAGACCCCCGTACCCACTAAAGGTGCTCAGCAAGCCATACCCTAAAAGGTACGAGCCACGGGCTTTCGCCCAGTACGATGGTAGGAGAGGAAGTGTTGTTGAGCACGTAAGCAAGTTCATAGATACCTTTGGTCCTTATGCAGCAAACGAGGACTTATGTCTGCGGGAATTTTCTAAATCACTGTGTGACCGAGCATATACCTGGTACATTGGCCTAAAGCCAGGATCCATCCCGACTTGGGATGACATGGTGGATGTGTTTTGTACTAAGTACTTCCACGGAGAGGAAACGGTAACGCTTGCGACCTTGCAAGCAACCAAACAAAGGAACGGCGAAGATTTGATGGAATACATAAAGAGATTCAGGGACATAGCACTTGACTGCTATGACCATTGTGAAGAAAGGACCTTGGTAGAAATGTGTATGACTAACATGATACGGGAATACAGAGCAGTCCTGGAAAACTTGGACATCTCCCAGTTCGCACAGTTGTTACAAAAGGCCAGAAAGACAGCCCAGTCAGTGAGGCCAAGCACTGACAAAAGAAATGCTCCGCAGGCGATGACGGTGACCACTGGCGAGCAAAGAAGGAAGACAGAGGGGAGGGAATATGACACTCCTCCACCCATACCGTGCACTCCAAAGGAGCTGGACGTGCTGCTAGATAAATGGATAGCAGATGGGGTCTTTAAACCCAATCAGGTCTCGAGAGAGCCCACGGAGGAGGAACGAAGGGACCCACGCTTCTGCCGCTTACACAACTATGTGCAACATCCTATCGCAGAATGTTGGGCACTCCGCAGACTAATACAACGCAGGATCAAGGAAGGGACCCTGGAGTTGTCCCAGCCAGAAGTTCAAAGAAACCCACTCCCAAACCACAAAGGGAAGGGCGTAGCAGCGGTCGTGATCTGTGTAGACCCAGGAGAGGATGAAGAGGAGAGCCTAGCTCTGCCCGTCGCGGCTATCACCACTTTACAGTAAAGTACCAAGTTCAAAAATTTGTTCGACCAACTGGGGCTCACTATGAGGGACCGAAAGGTAGCCACAGAGGCTTTGGTGAGTATTGCCTCCAGAGCGGGGGTAGAATGTTTGACCGCAGAGAGTACAGGGGATAGGGCCCTCTTACAAGAATCAAGTGAGATCACCTTCATCAATGAGGACATGGAAGTGGGATACCCGGACCATAGGAGGCCACTTTACTTAGCGGCATCTATAAATCAAATCCCCATAAAGAGAGCCTTGGTGGACACAAGCGCCTCTGTGAATCTCATCCCATTGAGCACTTTACGAGCGGCAGGAATTTCGGAAAGAAAAATCCAGGGGTGCCCAATGGAGGTAACAAGCTTTGGTGGAAAAGGAGAGTATACCGCAGGACACATTCAGCTATGGTTAAAAGTAAGCCCTATAGCTTCTCTAGCTCGATTCCACGTAGTAAAGACAGAAGTCTCATACCATGTGCTGCTAGGGAGACCCTGGTTACACAAGCACCGGTTAGTCTCATCCACCTATCACCAGTGTGTAAAAGGAAGGTTAAATGGTAAGATGATACGCATAACGGCGAACCAGTCGCCATTTGAGCAAGCAGAAGCCCATCTCGTGGAAACCATGTTCTACGACCAATGGGCGCCATCCGGAGAAAGTTCATTAGCAAGGCCACTTGGTACCTTCGTACCTAGGTGGGAAGACATTTAGAGCAATCTGAAGCCCGATCTGAGGGAGTTGTTAGCTCGAAAGAAGAAAAGAAAGGCAGCACCCGCCGCAGGATCAGAAGACGCACCGCAATGCGTTAGGGTCCAAGGTCCTAATGGCAGGATTATTTACAAGTTATGAAGGTGCGTGGGGCCTACGAGTGAGACACAAGCGGGCCCCAAGCGAGAGTGGCAGCACAAGAGTCTAGTGTGTTGCATAGTTCAAGATAGTTCAGAAGAAAAGGACCCTCAGGTTATGGCAGAAGAAGAATTGGAGGAGGTCAACCTGAAGTCTGACTCACAGGAACCAAGGCCTATTTCAGTTAGTTCAAGTTTGACGGAAGGGGAAAAGTCAGAGTTGGTACAATTGTTAAAAGAATTCAAAGATGTTTTCGCGTGGGACTACAGTGAAATGCCAGGGCTTGATCCGGGGTTAGTAGTGCACACACTGAATGTTGACCCAGAGGCTAAGCCAGTAGCTCAGCCTGCCAAGGTATTCCACACGGAAATAGAAGGGCAAATAGTCAAGGAGGTGTAGAAATTGTTGGCCGTAGGATTTATTAAACCCATCCAACACCCACGATGGCTATCCAATATAGTGCCAGTGAAGAAGAAGAACGGGCAGATAAGGTGCTGTGTGGATTTCAGAAACCTCAACAAGGCTTGTCCAAATGATGAGTTCTCATTGCCAAACATGGACTTGTTGATAGACTCTGCGGCAGGAAGTGTTCTGTTCTCATTTATGGATGGATTCAACGGGTATAATCAAATCAGAATGGCACCAAGGGATGCAGAGAAAACTGCCTTCAGAACACCCATAGGCAATTTTTACTATATGGTAATGCCATTCGGGTTGAAAAATGCGGGTGCAACTTATCAACGGACAATGACAGCCATATTTCACGACATGATGCATAAGGAATTAGAGGATTATGTGGTTGACATAGTGGTGAAGTCAAAGAAAAGAGAGGAGCACTTCTATGCGTTGAAGAAGGTGTTTGAAAGGTGCAGAGTCTTCAAGTTGAGAATGAATCCCCTCAAGTGTGCATTTGGGGTGTCCTTAGGAAAATTTTTGGGCTTCTTGGTTCATAGCAGCCAAGGCCACGACCATAGCAACTATGAAGCCGCTAGCCACGGTGAAGGAGTTAAAGAGCTTCTTAGGAAAAGTCTCATATATCCGGAGATTCATCCCTGGATTGGCATCAATCACTTCTGCCTTCACCAAACTACTCAAGAAAGGGGAAAGCTTTGACTGGGGAGAAGCACAGCGGCAGCCTTCAAAAGGCTACAGCAGATCATGATGAATCTCCCCCCCCCCCCCCCCCCCGTGCAAGCCCCAGTCCACAAAAAGCCATTGTTGCTCTACCTGGCCACTAGTTCATATGCCATGGGGGCGCTGATCGCCCAAGAAGATGGAAGTGGCATGGAACAACCAGTATACTACATCAGCCGCGCTCTAAAAGATGCGGAAACTCACTATCCAAGAGCAGAAAGGGCGTGCCTGGCCATTGTGTATGCCTCCCAGAGATTGTGCCATTATTTCCTAGCTTATGAAGTATGGTTGATGACCAAGTCCCACGCTATCAAAGCTTTGTTGCAACAACCAATCCTCTTTGGTAGACTATCCCAATGGTTGCTACAATTGTCACAGCACGACTTGAGAATGGGGACACCTAGGGCGGTGAAAAGTCAGGCTATAGCGGATCTGTTGGCACAGTTTTTGGGAGAGGAAGAATTCCCGCTGGATGATGAAGTTCCAGGGGAAGTAACCATGGCAGAAGAGATTAGAGAACAATGGGTAATGAAATTTGATGGGTCTTCTACTACCCAGTCCGGAGGGGTGGGAGTAGTCTTGTATCATGAAGAAGACAAGGCAGTGGCGCTGTCATTTAAACTAGAATTCGCCTGTTCAAACAACACAGCAGAATATGAGGCCTATTTAACTGGGCTAGCTACGGCTCTCGAAATAGGAGTCAAACATTTGAGGGTACTGGGTGATTCGAACCTAGTGGTCTGCCAGGCCAAAGAAAGTTTCTCCCTGAAGGAACCCAACTTAGCTCCGTACAGAGCAATGGCCCAGAAGATGGAGGAAAAGTTTTCTACCTTTGAAATAGAACATGCCCCAATGAATGAAAACCAATTCGCAGATGCGTTAGTTGCATTGGGCTCGCAGATAACTTTCGAAGGAGACAGTGCCAAGGTAGAAGTCAGTAAGAGAAGAGAGTCTATCATCGAAATGTTGAAGGAAAGGCTCCAAGAGAAACAGGATGAGAAAGATTGGCGGTTCCCCATAAGAGAAGCTTTGATGAAGGACGAGGATGCCGCAGAATTAAAAGTGTTAAAATGCTCTGGTAAAAGGAGAACTGTACCGCAGGATGCTAGGAGGGGTCTTGTCCAGGTGTGTAGGGCAGGAGGAAGCCCAGAGAAAGTTAAAAGAAGTGCACGACAGGACCTGTGGATCCTGCAGAGAAATTAGCCTCTACCGCAGACTCCAAAGAGCAGGCTTTTATTGGCCAAGTATGGGCAAAGATGCAGACCAAGTTCAAACCCAATGTGGGACCTGTTAGCTCGCGGCAGACAGAGGAGAAAGTTATGCTGTGTTCACTAGTGAAGACTGGAGAAACCCATTCAAACTGTACCTAACAGAAGGCATCCTACCACAGAGGCATTCTGAGAGTTATAAACTCAAAAGATTGGCAACACGTTATTTCTTGCATGAGGAAGTCCTTTTCAAGAAAGGATATGATGGGGACCCATTAAGATGTTTGGGCCTCGAGGAAGCAAAGGAAATAATAAGAGAAGTACACTCAGGGGAATGTGGGGAACACCAAGGGAAGAAGAAGCTATACAGGTGTCTGCTGCAAATGGGGTATTACTGGCCTACTATGAAGAAGGATGTAGCAGAATTTGTGAAAAAATGCCACAGCTGTCAAGTGCAGGCTAATCTTATTCACACCCACCCACAAAGCTTGCATAGTATGGTTACTCCATGGCCCTTTCACACTTGGGGGCTGGACTTGGTAGGACCAATCAACCTTCCATCTCGTGGATATATATGGATTTTGGTAGCCACTGAATACTTCACCAAATAGGCAGAGGCAGTACCACTTCGCAAGGCCACAGGAGGAGCAGTGGCAAACTTCATCAAGGAGAATATAATTGTAAGGTTTGGGATGCCCCACAGAATCATCAGTGACAATGGTACACCATTTGTCAATAGCGAAGTGAGGAAGATGTTGGAGTTTTACCAAGTTAAGCATCACCGTTCGTCACCTTATTACCCCCAAGGAAATGGGCAAGCGGAGGCAACTAACAAAGTTCTCATAAAGATCATCAGTAAAATGAGCCAAGAGTATACAGGAGGATGGGCAATGCACCTGCCAAACGCCCTTTGGGCTTACCAAAAATCACCAAAGTCTGCCATAGGATTTTCACCTTTTTCTCTAGTATACGGAACAGAGGTTGTGAGCCCTGCAGAAGTGATAATCCCATCACTGAGAGTCATGCAGATACAGGGGAAGGAAGAAGAGGAGGAAGTCTTTGCGGCAGAAAGGTGTGAAGATTTAGAAGGACTTGACGAAAAAAGGGAAGAAGCCCAGGAACGTGGCCACAGATACAGGCAAAAAATGGCAGAAGCCTATGGCAGGATGACTAAAGAGAGAGTGTTCGCAGAAGGACAACTTGTGTTAAAGGTGGCGAACTATGTCAGACGAGGTATGGCAGGACCATCTAAGTTTGCACCAAAATGGGAGGGATCCCTCATAGTGAGAGAAGCCCACCCAAGTGGATACTACCGACCGACCCAGATGGATGGCAAGGATTTAATGGATCCTATCAATGGGAAATGGTTGAAGCATTACTATGCTTAAAGTTAAGGTCAAGCGACTACCCTCCTTTCTATGTTGTGTTCAATAAGTTCCAAGTTTAATTTGTTCCTTTTCCTGCTTTGTTATTTGCTTTCCTCCAAGTGACCATGTCACAAGACAAGTTTATAACATGCTTTCATGAATTATGCAATGAAAATATGCAAGGTATTATAAAAGCATTCTATGACATAAGCAGTAGCAAAAGGTAACTAAGTGTAGCACATTACGATTACAAACCCAAATTGTATCAACCTTGCCAAACTAGTTAAATAAGTGTTCTAGAAAACCATAATGAAGTATGCTAGCCAAGGAGATAAAGTAAGGTACAGAACAAGATAAAACCAAAAAAAAACAAAAAAAGGAAAATCCTGCCATCATCAACGAAGTCCTGAGAGCAAAGACTGGTCTCCAAAACGGTCGGGCCCACCAATACTGGCAATCAAGAGCTCGCGACGGCTCTCCGTGTCTGCTATCTCTTTCTTCAAAGTCTCAATCCGTGCATCCATGGCATCCACAGCAGGCTGAACCTTCTTCATAAAGAAGGCTCGGGCAATCTCACGGAGATGGTCTAAAAGGTATTCCACGGCAAAACCCACACTGACTAGCTCCTGAACTGCAGCTCTCCACTGCAGAATCCTCTCAGAAGAAACAGAATCAACAAAGTTGTGCTCGATATCGTTCATCACGCTCCCTAGCATCCTCAAGAAATGTTCCCTGGCAGAACGACCTAAACGGAACCCCTGCATGAAGTCATCACGGCTGCTGTAAACTGCCTCTAAGTGAGAAACACACTCACTAGGAACTCGAAAGCCATGGAAGTCCACATAAGGGGAACCCACTCCCCAGAAGTCTGCCGGGCCAAGATCATTCATCTTAAGCTGATCAAAACGGATAAAGAAAGTTGCAGCTTCGCTCACAGGGTCTGGAGTTGCGACAGAACTGCTCCCTGCCTCAAACTGAGAAGGGATAGTGGGGAGCAAACCTAACGAGAAGCAGGAAACGCAACATGAGTATTTACGATCTGGAAGCAATAAACCTGCGAGAAGGGAGTAAGGGAAAAGGTGAGAAAACTTACCAGGAACTGTAAAGATAGGAGTGGCAGGAACTGTTGCTGAAGCAGAGGCTGGTGCTGTGGTAGAAGCAGAAATGGGAATGGCAAAAACGGGTACGGTAGGAGCAGCAGGAGGGGTGGATGTCAGTAGCTTCGTAGTTGCTGCAACCTCTGGTTCTTTGAAGGTCTCTGCAATTAAGAACGTGAGTGCGCTAAATGAAGGGAAGTGGCAGCAAGAGAGTGGCATAAGCATATATACACAAAAAAAAAAAAAAAAATGAAGGAGAAAAACTTAACAAAAAAGGAGGGAGGAAAAGGCACATACCCGCCAACTCAGCCTCACTCTCCTCTTTCTCAGACTCCTCAGAAGACAAGTCTACATCAGGCCCAGACAAGTCTGCAGTAGGCCCACAAGTAGCAGAACTGGGGATGGAAGAAGGAGTAACCACCAAGGAAGAACCCTCCTTCACGACTTGAGAAAGGGCTACAAAGGGATCGCTGGTGGAGATGATAAAGGGAGTGGCAGGTGAGGCAACTCCAGTCTGAACAGCAGGGGGAGTAGCCCTTTCTTGAGAAATGGGTGTCTCGGCAGGAATGGGGGTAGCCTCCCTAATCCCCTCAGTATGAGTACCCTCCATAGGTACCAGCTCAGTAGGAAGGATAGGGGTCTTAACAGAAAGCTCTTTAGCTGTAGGCTGATATATGAAAATGGGCTCAGGCTAATCCTGTAAGATAAAAGCAAGAGAAAAAGAAGGTAAGGGTGACTAAGAAAACCGTAATTAGACAGTAACGCAAAAAGGAGGAAAAGACACAACTAAAGGCGTGTGGCAAAAGAATGCAAAAATAAAAATAAAAAAATAAATAGATAAATAATACCGCAAGTTCTGGTTCATTGAGAAGTATAGGATGAGCGGCAGATGCATCCTCTCTGTGCTTAGACTGTAAAAGAGACGGGGTCAACAGGCACAAATGTTAGTTGCAGGAAAATCCAGAAACAAATATAGAGAAGACTAAAAGGAATTAGAGACAACATACCCTCCGTTCAGTGGCAGGGGCAGGATGGGGAGACGTCTTTCTTTTGCTACCCCGTGTCCTGCTAGAAGGAGGAGCATTCGTGGATAGCTGCGAAATGGTAGGCTTGGGCTTGCCGGCGGTAAAACATGCATTGGAAAGGGTACGGGCTTTAGGAGGAGGAGATCCCTTTAGAACTATGTGGCCTATGGGAGGTAGATCACTCCCAGAAGACACTGCCTCACCTCTTTTCTTGGCGGATTTAGGTTTGACGGAACCTTCCTTGCCCAATGTAGGAGGGTTCAGGACTTTCACCTTCCTATCGCAACCCGGAGGGTAGTCACCCACATGCCAACGCCATCCTTTAGCCCCCTCATCCCATTCAAGAAGGGAAGACCGACCCTGTTTACTAACATATGCTAAAACGGACTTAGAAGGGAGCAGTAGTCGGGGGTTGGTGGAAACAACCATGCCAAGGCCATCAGGAGGAATCAAAGAGAAACCACGACTGCCCAACAGTGCTTGCTCAAAAGAGGTCATCACAGCCCGCCAATATTCATGCATAAAAGGAGTGTAAATACCTTCCCTCAAGGAGCTAGGGACAGTGACTACGGTAAAGCGCTACCTCCAAAAGTCAAAAGCAGTAGGCCGCAGAAATGGCCTAGCAGAAGTAGGAGACTCCGCAAGAAAAGAAAGATCATCTGGAATATCCTGGTCCAACCCAAACTGCCTTCTTACTCGGTTGGTAGGATAATACATAAACCGGATCCCCTTGTCAGCCAGATAAGGCAGCCACCCAGCATTAGTGAGTGATCCCCCTCTCATCAAAACCAGTCAAGGGATGAGTAGTACCAACAGTATCCGCAAACTGACCCATAACAGAATCTCCGCAAGTATAACTTGCACCTAAATGTCTATACGCTCGCCAAGAAAATCCAACACCCTTATCAAACCTACCACAAAAATCGATGATAACCCTCGGACAGGAACCATACTTCTCCTTTGCAAAGCGAGCAGGTCTGCACTTAGTCAAGTGTTTAGCACAACGTTCATACAACAGATGCTACAGAATAGTTGTCACACCCCAAACCCCAAAGAGTCCAAAGTATGAAAAAGACATCTCAAAGAACCTGTAGATTTTCCTTTTTTGACAATCCAATCCACATAAATCATATACAATACCAATATCAAGAATTATCATAATAATTTCATTGAATATACTCTCAAAGTAAGTCAGAGCTCTAAGCAGTAATTACAAGGACTATTGGCCACAAAGGAATAGAGGTCTGAATATTAACTACATAACATCAGCTTGTCCCATCAGTGGAAATAATGTCACAACCACTTTAAAATACAAAAGAATGAGTCAAGCCTATTCTAAGATGTACACCATCTAATATACCCATTACAAAAGTTTCAGCCTCTATCAGTAGTTAGTCTAACTACTATAAGCCACCAAAAAGCTGTCTCGAAAGACTGTTGCCTACTCTGAAAAGGTTAGAAAAATAATGGGGTGAGACAGAGCCCAGTAAGTAGCATAATTAATGGGGGTGGGGAAAAATGCAAGTTTCATGATAATTAACATTTTGCGAAACATGTTACAATTTGGGAATTTCCATTTAATTTATGCAAAAACAATTTCATTAACCACATGACAAGAATGATAGGAATAGTTTAGTACCAAGCTTCCAAAAATAACTATGAACTACATTCCATTTACTGTGAGCTATATCAGCATCCAATACCATTTCAAAATTTGAAAACCTCACCCAAGATGCAACAAGGACCAACAAGGACAGAGATATCACCCAGACATCATACCGCCACAAACAAGTTAGAGTCCAAACACACTAGCATGATATGTACCTCTTTTGGCATGTGGTCTATTGGCCCTGCCAAGCCTCACCCACACCCTCAAGGATTTACCCATCCCCTCCATGGGCAGCAGGGGATAACACGTCATATAGTACCTCTTTTGCATGTGGTCTCTTGGCCCTACCTAGCCTCACCCACACACTCAAGGATTTACCTCTTCCCCCCATGGGCAGCAGGGAATGACGTGTCGCACAGTACCCCTTTTGCATGTGGTCTTTTGGCCCTATAGGCAGCGGCCTCACCCACACACTCAAGGATTTACCCGTGTCATGCAAAGTGTGAGTCTACAACTTGGCTTGTTGTCACCAAGAAGGGTAATCACCAACATCATAGCACAAGGGCAAAGCCACATCAAAAGCTCACAAGCTAAT
Organism: Quercus aquifolioides; assembly: GCA_019022515.1. Lineage (NCBI taxonomy): Eukaryota > Viridiplantae > Streptophyta > Magnoliopsida > Fagales > Fagaceae > Quercus > Quercus aquifolioides. Next base: position 50,464,928 of record CM032327.1, on the reverse strand, counting down.
GTATTTGAAATACACAGTTCACTTCCAAGTAGTTTCATAAAATATTTCAATAACCAAATAGCCACAATATTCTCAAAGTCCTCTAAACTATTTCTTGTCATAAATATTTTGTGTACATTTACCAAATAATACAAACTAAGATAAAGCATCTTTAGAACTTGCAAATTATGAAATAAATTCATAAAATCCGTTCCCAAGAATTTTATAAAAGATGATTATCTTTTCCATGCTAACAAATCATGCAATTCCCCATATGCAATAAGAATATACACTTTCATATATAATCATAAGTAGTAGGGTCACAACACAATATGTTTTTAGAAAAACATAGTTCCACCATTAATTTTCCAAAATGTGTTTGACCCAAACAAAGTTTATACAACATGATTATTTTCCAAAAAAAATCCCATTAAAAGCTACTTACCTTGCAACCCGTAAAAAGGCCTAATTTTCCAAGCTCCAAATAAGATTGGCTAAAACCTAAACAATACCAAGCAAACCTATCACAAAAAGCATAAAACTTGAAATTGTATCTAGTTACACATTAGGAATTGCCAAATAAGCACTAAATTAGGCAAGCCTAAATTTAGCCTCACAAATAATATTTTCCACTTCCAAAGTTTCTCAACCAATTACTTTACAAGGCATAGACTCTCTCATTATACTTATGAATCATTCAAGGCATTATCTCTAACATCAAAACCTCAATAATTTATAAGTAGTTTCCACAAGATTTTCACAACATCATCAAGGGACCCATGACACCAAAATCACAATATCCATCAAAACAAACAATTTAAATCTTTACTAGCTCCAAATGAACCATAAAAACTATATTCACCATTTATTTCACATGACATGCCTCAAAACCCCTAAATTTTCATCATTCATAAACCTTAGTTAGCCACCACTAGTGAAACCATAAACCCACTCACTCAAATTCGTCCAACAAATCAGAAATCCATATACAAAATTACAAGAATATCACCCAAGAAGCTCATAAATCTCAAGAACATCATTATTAAAGCTTGGGTAAAATAACCTCAAACAAAAACATAATACCCATCAAAAGAGATTAGAACTTTTACCTCAAATAACTTATGTGAAGGTGTGATGTTCTTGAGGCTTTTCCGGTGATCTTGCCGAAAAAACGGTGGAGATGATGATGAGGAGTGTACCGGTGGGAGAGGAGTGTGTGTATGTGTGTTGTGTTGAGTGAAAGTGAAAAGAAAAGAAGAACAAGAATGAGTGCCGGCCAAAGAAGAGATAAGAGGGAGTGGGTAGTGGGGTTAGGTGGGGCACGTGTGGGGCTAAAAATCTGACTTTCTTTCATTTTTTTTTTTTTGCCCCCATTGGGCTGGGCTGTTACAATAGTGCTATGAACGGAGGAGGTAACTATATGGCAGGAGCCTGCTTGGTCCTCATCAGTCCGTAGGATGTCCAACTGTACATACAAGTGTCCTAGAAACATGGGGGCTAATGGCAGACCTACCCCAGCAGCGATCTTTATGGCCAAATGAAAATACAAGGGTTTAACGGCATAATGAGGATGCCAACCAAACACAAACTTACAGAGCTAAAAGGAAATGAAAGCCGCACGGCGAGCAATGTCGGAAAACTTGGAAGAGGAACTAACCCAATGTGATAGCTTGGCGTTCCTAGCCATTCCCTTCCTCAACTCGGCCTCCACGGCCACTTCCTCCGGAGAGAGTTCCAGGGTACCCGGGTCAACGTCACCAAGAATAGGCAAAAGGAGTTGGTTCGCCACATCCTCCAATGTCACGGTGATCTCACCACAGGAGAGAAAGAAAGTATGGTTGGTAGTGCACCACCGGCGGACCAAATGGCGAAGATTGAAGAGGTCCCTGAAGTTAGACAAGCAATGAGACGAAACGATGCCTTCAACACGCCGGCCCGCCGTAACAGACCCATGAAACCCACATCCGATAACTCTCGGTCTACCCATTCTTTCCAACCCAAGGCTTGGCCCGACCCAAACTCAAAGTGAATGGGGACGGGGAGCGAAATACCCTGACGGATGATGATATCGGGAACCGAAGAAGGCAACGGCGCCCAAGGAGCCTCAGTGCTACGACGACAAAGAGCAAGCCAAACCCGCCTGGCGCCGGCCGCGTGTAATCACCAGGAACCTTTGGGAAATGGGTATGGACGTCATACCAAGGATCTATTAGTGGGGCAACCTCGCCATCGGAAGGGTGGTGTGTCTCCTCCTCGACGGAAGAGTCTGATTCGGAATACTCAACCTCCTCACCCTCGTCGCGAATGGAGGGAGGATCGGAAGCAACCCCCTTTCCTTTACGGCGTGAGGAGGCTTTGCTTTTTACCGGCGACATGATGGATCGGAATAAGCAAAGGGGAGTGTTTGAAAGAAAGAGCACGGTGGAGAAAAGAAAACGGAAAAGGCGCTTGTGTGGAAAAGAGAAGAAGTGGTTGGGAAGAGGAAGGAGACTCCTTTAAATGCCCACATCATTAAAGCCGAAGTGAAGGGAGGTGATGGGTCAGCCACCAAATGGGGAATGAAATTAATGAAGTAACGCTGCTCTTCAAAATAACTACCAAACTAGGAAATTCGAAGAAGCAACACTGTTCGTGACAAAAAAAAAAAAAAAACACGTGAGTTGAGGATCACTGTTCGAAAAAAGCCCGCGAAGGAAAAGAAGAAGAAAAAGACGACAGGAATAGTCTTTTATTCGTATATAAACCGCCGGAGCATTTTATATGCTCAGGGGGCTAAATGTTGAGGCTCATTTTTTGACAAAGCCCAGCAAAACAAAAGGCCCAACAACATGGGCAGACCAAAAGAAACAGCAAACATAAGTCATGGCAGGAATGAATGGCTCACGGGTCCATGAGATGGGTCCAGAAGAAGCAAACGGGCTTGAATAAGTCTGGAAAGAGAAAAGAAACAAACCCATGGGAAGTATGAAGAAAAGTAAGAATGGGTCACAGCAAGCCCAATGCATTGTAAACAAAGAGAGTAAGGGGCTAATGGAAAACCCATGAGCCCCAAGGATGAAGTATAGAGTAATTGGGCCGAGGAAGCCCAAAATGAGTTAGCAAAAGCCCATGGGTAAAACATAATTGGAAAAAATGGGCCAAAGATGCCCAAAAGAGAAAAGGGACATTGGAGCCCGTGAGTAGTGAAAGAAAAGGGCCAGTAAGTATACTGAGTTACTGAGAAGAAAACACACGGCAGACCCAAAAGGGCCCAGCAGGATTAAGTTAAACAGCAGGGACAACAATCTGGTATGGCAGGAAATGCCAAGCCACGAAGCAAACACCCAAACTAGAGGGAGGCCCAATGATCCAACAAGGCCCAACCCCCTAAGAAAGGGACAAGTCATAAACATTGGCCTGTCGGAGATGCAACCCACACAAGAAGAAGCCAAAAAGCGCACGGCAGGATATGCACACCCATTTTCAGATCTCGGCAAACGTATGAAACAACAAGAAGGTAAAGCACACATACGACCCCAGCATCACCAGCTTGTACCCAGCCACTATGGGAAAGGGTGAGGTCATGGGTGAGGGCACGGTCTAGCGGTGGGGAGAGGAGTGAAAACCCATTCTTGTGGTTCTTGCTCAAGCTCTTTCGGTGGGCACAGTCCTACTGGGATGACATGCCACCCAAAAGAGGTAAGGGTGGGTAAGAACCACTAGGTGCATGCCATAAGAGACCGAGAGGGAGAAGGTACACACTAGGACGAGTAGAAAAGGAGCCTTCGTTGTCTAAAAGCCACAGGTCAATGGTGGTAGTCAGAACCATTGACTCGGTAAGTAGTCGGCAAAAGGCTCTCATATTAGACAAGGGCCATTAAGGGGGTAGAACAGTGAAACCGGTCACAACAGGCTCTATATAAGAGACCCATGGCTGTGTACAAAAAAGGAGGGAAAAAAAAAAAGGAAGGAGAAGAGAAAAGAATTCTAAGAAAGAAAAAAAAAAAAAGATAAACAAAAGAATAGAGAAGGGAGAAGAAAGAAAAAAAAAACAGAGTGTTTTTTTTTTTATGGCAGGCATGCACCTAAATGGGTTAACCCCCTCTCTCCCTCAATAGCCTTGCTCTCTGTTAGAGGCAAACGGTTTATACTCGGGCACACACCATTTAGGGCTGGCCTCTCAAAGCAACTAATTTCTCTTCTGAAGTTACTTGCGTTGAGGGAGCAGTTTTCCCTTCCCTGGTTAGAGCCCCATGGTAATACTTGGTGTGGCAGACCCATTCCTTTGGTTCTACTAACCCCGTTCTACCCCCTTGTTTAAGTTTTATTCTTTGAACGTGAGGTCTTTTAAGTCATTTACCTTACTTATTGTGGCAAAAATAGTGACTGTACTTTCTTTACATTATCTATATTATATCTGCCTGTCATAACCTCTTAACAGTGACTCTACCTGCTGTGAGTTTATAAACAGACTTTGGCAAACGTGGTGTGGTTTGCGCACAAGCCGAGCCAAGGTGTGTTCCAATTGGGCCGGTCCTGACTCCTTTACTCAGAAACAACTCGGGCCTAGTACGGCCGGAAGCAGCCCAATATCCCGATCCAGGCCCACCACCTTACAAATTTAAACCATGAAATAAATCCATTTTAAATTATATGAGAATTCTTGTCTTATGGATTGATAGGGGCCTAAACATGTTTAAGATTTTTCTTGATAAAAAAAAAAAAAAAGATTATTAAGGAGGTCATTAAATTATATAAATCATACTTTTGGGACCTAACACATGTAATATGACTTATTGACCTTGTGCTGGCAATATATTGAAATTTACTTTGAAAATTTTGAGTCAAGTAATTTTCATAAATGAGTAAAATGTGCCTCTTAATATTATGTGCTTGTGGTGGCAAGCCTCTTGGCTTCTGAAAAAACTTCTGTATGTTGTAATAGACTTATTAACTCTTAATATTATGCAATTATCATGGCTAACCGAAAAAAAAAAAGTGCCTCTTTCAAGCTTGAAATGACAAGAATAATTTTTTTTTTATCGGGAGAAGACGAGAATATGGTACCCCTAGGATTGCAAGGTTATTTTTTTTTTTCAAATTTCCTTAATTACCTTGTTCTTTGAATCACCCTCTCATATGACATCTTTAGAAAGCTGACTAGATGACTAGCTAACTGTTTAAAGTTAACCATGCCCAATTTTTAAGCCGTCATATGACATCTTAGATTTTCAAATTGATACGATGGTAAGGGTACTGCTGGCCAGCCTAGGTGGTAGGATGGAGGGTTTAAGGGAAGGTGAGGGTTAAACTCATTTTCGGCCCAAAAATTTGTCTAAGAAAAAGAAGAGGCCTAGGCGACTTTGAAAATTATTAAGTAATTCTGGAGTACAGTAATGTGGTACTCCCTCCTCTTATATTCATAGTAGACTCACTATGAATTTAATTAGTAAGGTTTATTATGAATATAAGGGGAGAGAGCACAATGTCCCTGTACTCTAGGATTTCTTATAAATTACTTAAGCAACTTAAGTGCTCATTGTGATTTTGGAGAGAGGTTTAAAAAACGAAAAGGAAAAAAAATCTATCCAAAGAGAAGATAAAATCAACACGAGAGAAAAGAAAAAAGAGATAAGGTAGCAAGGATTTTGAACAAGAGAATAACTTCTAACAATTAAAGGGAATGAACACCAAGAGATTACCAAATTTCTACACTAAAGACGCCAATATAATTATATAAATATAAGAAACTAATTACTACTAAGAATGAATCGCTAAAGAGATGAATGAGTTTTGAAATTCAAAAGAGCTGATGTTTTGAGAAGAGCCTATAGCTTTTAGAATTGTTGATTTTTTGTTTTCTACCTAAGGAGGGCTAGGTATTTGCCTTTTTCTTGTAGAAGTTTCAACTTAAAATGTTAAATTGAATATATATATTTAAAAGTTTATGTTTTAATTAGTTGAGAGACAAAGATTTGAACCCTAGATTTTGTTAAAAATACTAAGATGTGTCAATTAAGTTACAAGGTTTTTGACATAATTAACCCCACCTTTTGTATTTTTTAATTAAGCATCTTTTCTTTATCATAATGTGTAAGGAAATCTCACTCTTACGTGACACCTCCTTTCAAATTTTATGCAAGTAATTAATGCACAAACCATGCAAAGTAGTCAAGTACAATGACAAACTCCAAAGAAGGATGATTTTTACTAGTTTGACATACAATGTTCCGGCAAATTTGGTGCTGAGATGACTTTGATCCTCAGGTAGAAGCCTTGCTAACCCAAAGTCTGCAATCTTGGGCTGGAGATCATCGTCAAGAAGAATGTTGCTGGTTTTGATATCTCTATGTATTATACATACATGGAATTCCTCGTGCAGGTAGGCAAGACCCCTAGCTGTGCCCAAGATTATATCATTCCGTTGTTTCCAGTCAAGGGAGCCTTGTTTTTCACCTATATCCCAATAGTAAGTTTTAATTAAATAATATCTAAGCCTACTTTTAAACTAATTAAATGCATGTATTTCAAAAGTAGTTTTCAATTATAAGCGATTAAGTTTTCTTAAGATTGAAGAGATGAGTGTAGGTTACCAAATAAGAACTTATCTAGGCTACTATTCGCCATGTGTTCATAGACAAGAAGTCGTTCTGGTCCTTTGCTACAACACCCAAGAAGACGGATCATATTCCGGTGATGAACATTACTTATAAGCTTCACTTCACTCTCGAAATCTGCCTTTACTTTGGGGGATTTTCCTATAGCTAGTTTCTTGACAGCAACTATCTTCCCATTATTTAGAGTACCCTATTCATTGATACACAAAATAAAGGCATGGCAAATTAGTCCACCATACAACAAGAGGATTATAAATGCTATAGTAACTGTACATGGAAATTTGATAATATGACATTGGAAAAATGAGACATATACATGACACCAATGCCTGTTATATAACAATACCATAATTTGATTGAAATTAGAAAACAAAATTGGGGCTATAATCGTTGAAATCATTGGAACAATGTGATGAAACATGTGATGTTTTTTAAACTCTGGTTACTTTATTTTTACCTTGTATACATCACCAAAACCTCCTTCTCCAAGTTTGTTTCCTTCACTGAAATTTCTTGTTGCAGATTTCAAATCTTTGTACTTGTAATTCACTGGGCCTCGCAGTTCAGTTGCCCCTAATATGTCACCTTTATGGAGGAAAGCAATTATGGTCGTTTCATTTATGAAGAAAATTCATATATAAATATTGATGTATCTACATCTAATTAGACAAAAACATTATTTGAAAAAAATAAAAATAATAATGTCATGAATTTTTTATATATATATATATATATATATATATATTTTAATTTAAAAAAGAAGCAAACACAAGACATCATAATTCAAATATCATTGTAAAACCTAGGTGGTATTACCTCTAAGATCTTCCTTGGGCCTTCTTGATAGTTTAAACAAGACAAACAAAGTTATAATGAAAAGAACACCTACACCTCCAACTACTCCTCCAATAATGGCTTTCTTCTTACTTGAACCTCCTGCGTATAATAAATTAAAATATTTAAAATTTGCAAATGCCATTTTGGTCCAACAACATGACAATTTTGATACAACGGCTATTTATATAGCACTTAAGCTAGGCAAAGATTTCACACAAAACTCACCATTTTCATAGAAGAGATCAATGTTGGTAGTTTGGTTATCAGCAAAGAAAGGCGTATCTGAGTACCTCATGAAACATCCAGCATCTATTGCCCTACCATATACACCAGGAAGACAAACTTTTATATTGTTGGATGCTGGTTTCAAGCAATCTTGACAACCACTCTCACTAGCAGTCTCAATACATTGTGCTACACCATACACTGTTACTTTTTCCCCACTTTCACCAACTATTTCCTTCTTGCTTGCAGCAAAGAAACCATTAATCTTAGGGGTTGCTACTTGGAGATCTTGTAACAATTCTTCCACGGCTGTAATAAAGGTAGTAGGTTGCGATGCAGTCCGATTCTCACAAAGCCCTTGATTACCCAGCAAAGTGGTTTGATCATAGAAGTTATTGCTCTCATACCTAAATAACATAAAAATAAAGTTTGCAATATATGAAACCTCCATTAATACAACAAATATTTTAATTACTATTCATAAGTGATGGAAGGTGTTTGTTTTTAGACCCCTTAAAACACAACCAGATTAACCTAGTTAATTAGTCAAGTGATTACTTAGTCAAATTATGCAGTTCTAGGTTAACACAGATAAATCATATCAACGTAAAGTGTGGAAAATAAAGAACACAAAGATATGATGATCCAGGAAAACCAAACCGGTAAAAAATCTAGGGAGAATTTAATCTAGCTATCCTCAAGGTAAATTGAATCCACTATGAAAGAATTGAAGTTTTACAATAGCGACTTAGACCACTAACATCCTATTGCTACCTCGAGTAGAAAACTTATTACCACGACCCAATGATAGCTCCGAGTCCACGGACTACTTCTTTCTTGGATTCCCAGTAAGTACAAGCACTCCCATTTGTGTATCTTTAAGTTCTTAAATCTGCAACTAAATGATCACCAAGTTCTTGACATAATCTTGAATCTTGGAAACCCTAAGTATGTGTGAAGGCAAACACCTCTAGATCTCATAGAAGATTCACACACACAGCATAAAGAGCAACCTCAAAACGTGGCTAGGGTTTTCCCTTTTATACTTAAGACAAAACATAAAACCCTACACGTCAAACGGGCTTGGGCTGAGTTAGAAATTCTACAGAAAAATCAATCTGCACGACTTTCGATCGGTCGAGTCTAATTCTCGATCGATCGAGCCAGGCAGATTTACAAAGTAAATCTTACAGCAACTCAATTCCAACTTTACATAAAAAAAAACATATACTTTGAGCAAGTCTAAACAAGACTAAAATGTTTTGATCATGGTTTGCCAACATTACAAAATAAAGTTCTAATACATTAGTTCCTAATTCCTTAGAACCTATCAAACTCTCCCTTTGGCAATCCGTGACAAAACACAAACTTAACAAAATGCTCAAAGTTACATAAAAACAGCCCATTACAAAAACATTGCCCAACAAAACAAATCCAACCTAACTACTATCTATCAATTGCAAGTGTAGACAGCAACATGACTGAATCAATCTATATATTTCCTGAAACACTCAACAAACGCATAAACGCGTGTGTGGAAAAAACAAGTAAAACAAAATAACTACTTGATTTCACATAACACAAAATAAAGACATATATCATGAAAAACTCATAAATATAAATCAATACACAATATGAAACAAGAAACATATATAAACAATGTATCTCCCCCTATCATGGACAACCCAAACAAAATACATCATGAGCAAAAAAAAAAATGTAAATACATAATGAAGCACCTAGATACAATCTAAAAGCTCTATAGCTCCAAATCAAAAAAAAAAAAAAAAAATCCCCTAACTACAAAAACTCATCTACAAATGTACTCCCCCTTTTTGTGACGGAATGCCAAAGGATAATCAGAATCCATCATCAAAAGGATGTGGCAGAGGCGACCGTCTCAAGTGCTCCAAATCTGCTCGCAAGGCACAAAGCTCATCAAGCATGTCCACCAAAAGCTGACCATGAGCCGCCTAAACAGTCATGACAGTCTCCAATATACGACGAATGTCTGAATCATCCGAAGTAGATGGTGGAGGAATAGCAGCAGCAGGATCAACAAACTCCTCAACTGTAGTATCACCTATAGAAGAGGGAGGAGGAGGTGCGAAACCTGAAGACTCAACCCTAGGGCGTTTAAAGCTCACTCTCAACTGAGTAGCCCTCTGCCTAAGAAAGGTGACACCGATGGGAGCAATAATATGAACAGGCTCAGAAGCCAGAAACACATCTAATCCTAGATGTAAAAGAATCCGATGAATAAAAACGAGGAAGAAAAGAGCATGAGCAGTAGAACTACTCCTATGAACCTCAATCAAAGAACGAATAAAAAGATGAGGAAAGCTTATAGGAGCATCAGTAATAAGGGCATACAAAAACGCACAACGCTCCAAAGGAATGGTGTGCAGATGAGAGATAAGCCACAAAGAATGACAAGCAATCCGAAAAATCCGAAAGAAAAGATAGTGAATCTCAGTGAGCTCAGCATTAGTGATCCGAGGATCAGAACCCCACTGGATAGAAGACCCAGTGATGTAAGACATGATGTCGTCCAGGGGAGGAGACTCATCATAAGGGTAGACAGGATGCTGGACAAATGGCACCCCAAGAGCATCAACTACTACTGAAGGAGTAATGGTGTACTCATCACCCCGTATCCAACGCCTCACAAGAGTGTTGGAATCATAGGCGTGGACTGAGAGGTTCGAGTAGAACTCTCTGATCAAGGTAGCCGGAGGAGGATGATCAACATCCAACAGAGGTAACCAACCCCGACGGTCAAAGTTACGCCTAATCTCAGGGTCAAGCTCATCTAACATAACCTTTCACTCAGCCCAAATGTTCCTCTTAAGGTTAAGTTTCTCATAGGTTTTCTGATGTTTCTCACTCAGAAATCTACCACTATCAAAGGTAGGAGCAGAAGGTGAGGGGGTGGACCTATTAGCTCTAGTCTTCCTAGGCATGATGCTAAAGATCAAAAGAACAGACACAAAAGAGATAGAGAGAGGAAAAAAGAAAAACCAAGGGCAGACTGCAAGTTAGCACACAAAAAATAGAAACAACAGTTCTATATGATGTATGAACAATATCAACACATGATGCATGCTCTAATGCAATGAGAATAAGTTCAATTTAACTTTAAATTCACAAAATTGGCTTGAGCATAGAGTTTATACCAAAAACCCCAAAATTTTGAAAACCCACTTTCAAAAATTCAACAAATTGACCAAATTGATCATTACACAAGAGAGGTAACACATTATAATGATCAATTGAATCAATCTAACAAGCCAATTTCATCAAATTAAGCCCAATTGAACAAAATCCCCAATTCGGGTAGTTTCAAGCCCAAAAAATTCAAAATTTTCCCAAATCATCAAATTGATCAAATTAATGCACAAAGATCAGTTTTATATTGTCTTACAACAAAAACCCATTGATCAATTTCCAAAGAAAAGGCTTAAATTATCAAAAATCCCAAAAATCCTTAGGTTCGAAATTTCCCAAATATGCATGACAAAAATGCATGAAAACTGAAAATAAATGAAAAATGAGGGGCAATAAGGTCTTACCAGCCTTAGATGAGAAAAACCTTGCAAAAAATTTGAAGGAAAACGAAAAAAAAATTGCTTTGAATCCTTGACCGGTCGAAGAGAGAGAGAATAGCTTTTGAAAAAGTTGAAAAAGTGATGAACACGTGAAAAGCTAAAGGTTTTTAAAAAACTCTCCATACGATTTTCGATCGATCGAAAATTAGGTTCGATCGGTTGAAAATGCTTCGATTGATCCAACATCAATCGAGCACCGATCGAAACAGACAGAAGCTGACCAAAATTTTAATCGCATTTTCGATTAGTCGAAAAACATGTTCGATCGATCGAAAATCTGGAAAACACAATTTTTTGAAAAACAGAGCAATGTTCTGCAACAACTCCTCAAAGCATTGAATTTTATGAATAAAATGCATGAGTATGAGATGAAATGCTTTTCAAAAACACTTGTTTTGAACCCAGTTTTCCCAAAATTAAGATTTTCAATCAATTCACCTTAAATTCTCAAACAACAAACATGTTTTGCATAAAACTCAAGGAATTTTCAAATTTGGTTGGCCAAACCAAAATCACACACAATAACATGTACAAAGTTTAGCAAAGAGTAACTTGTGTAGTGTGTGCAACTAGCAAAAGCTTGATATATATGTGAGATGATATGTGAACAGTGATCAATCACAATCTCTACAAAATTCATCACATAGAGTTTGAAAGAGACTATCACCTAAAGAGTTACATCATATAACTCCCACATCGCCTAGAATAAAAGCTTGCAATCATGTAAGTTTCTTGATTTGCCTCATAATGTAAAAGTTCAAATAGCGTATAAAACACTATAAACGTTTAGACTCCCAAATTACAAATTACTAATTCAAGCTTAATATCAAACAATGTACATGTGGAAAATGAACATAAGCTTATAACAGAATTGATAAACAATCTAAACCAAATAAAATCACATTCACAACAGAAATTTGTTGGGAAATTTAGACCCCAGTTGGTAGAATTAACAAGTTTTAAACTCAAGTTATTAATTAGATTTATTATGAATTAAACTCGTTAAAACAAACAAACATCAATATCATGTCAATAATGAATGCAGCGGAAAAGTAAATAAGACAAGATATGATGACTCAGGAAAACCAATGAAACCAACCAGTTTCACAGTAAAAAACCTGGAGGGAAACCTTCCCGAAAAGCAATCCACTATAGTAAAGAGAAGTTTCAGATCTAGTACAAAACCTTTGTCCCTAGACTCTACAATCCCCGTAGATGAACTCACAGCAGAAACCTTCTACCGCTTCAGAACCTCTGAACTCTTCAATATATGAACGCCACCCTTTGATGATGCACGAATCCCAATACGTGACTAACCAATTGCGCGGATCTCAGTACGCGACTTAATCACCAACTAGAAGAAGAATGTTGGCTGCAAAGTTCTTCACTTCATCAACAATGAAGATCAAGAAGCACTTGGTTACAAAACTCTAAGACGCAGTAGCTTCTTTCAGAGAGAATAAGGCATTGGTCACCTTTTGCATATGTTCTCCTTGTATTCTCTTATGTGACGGTCTCTAAATAAGCCTTATATAAGTCTAGGGTTGTGAGAAAAGAAACCCTACACAAATACATAAGCCTGGCCCAAAAACAGAAATCTAAATTCCCGTAACCTCGACAGATACAGCTATCGAGAAGGTGTCGAGGTTTAATGAATCTTGACAGATAGCAGCTATCGAGGAGGTGTCGAGAAGGTGTCGAGGGGACAGAAACTTTCTCGATCGATCGATCAGCTATCAAGAAGCTATCGAGATTGCGATAAGCATCAACTGAAGATCTCGACAGATAGCCAAGTGTCGAGGAGCAATCGAGCAGGTGTCGAGATTTAATGATTTTGCACTTCAGCTTGTTTTTCTTGGATAGACTTGATGACTTCAACACTTGATCTTGAAATAAGGTTTCTTGAAGTATTAAACACATCCTAAATCTACCCAAATACAAGTAAGGTGCGTTTTGTCAAAGGATTAGCCAACTACATAAAATAGTGACATATGTTCCTAACATGTGAATCACATATGTCCTAATAATCTCCCCCTTTGACAATCCGTGACAAAACCACAACAAACAAATGAACATATGAGAGAAGTCATAAATCACTCAACTCATATTCACTTGTTGAATACAATAAAATCTATCCTAACACAAACTCTTGAAAAACTTTGCAAGAAGAGAGTTTATGGCAAGTAGACTTTGACAACCTGTATTTCTGAAACACTTTAAACAAAACTCATCAAGGCATCTTAGTGTGAAACAGAAATAATAGACTGCATACAAATAAAGAAACATGTGTATAAAGATAGAAAAGAAACCACACATGTAAAGGTAGGTGAAAGAAGACATACATCATTATATCATATAACAAAGATAAGCACAATGTATGTAAACATGGTCACAAGACCCAAGGTACAAGAAGAAGGAAGTAAGCACTCCCCCTAACAAGATGAAACACATCTCCCCCTTACAAAGGAATGTATTTCTCCCCCTAACATGTAGAAACCACAAAGTCTCCACAATTTCTCCACCTTACATGTAGAATCTTCAAAAAGAAACCACATATTCTCCCCCTTTTTGTCATAATTGACAAAGGGTACAAGAAGCTAGAAAGCTTCACCCGAGAAACATAAAGATGATCAAGGATGATCGAGGGGGCACAAAGAAATCCATATAAATGCATGAGTGTAATGAAACAAGATGCTATGGATGACAAGATAATAGAAAGATGAAAAACACACACACACACACTAAACAAGTCTAACCAATTTTATATTTCAAAAACAAGTCAAGACAATTTAGTAAGCATACATTAGCATATGTAAACACTTGTAATGGCCAAATCACATTGTACCTGCACATGTATCAAGAGTAGCAAAGAATATTGCGTGTTGTGTGTGAAAAACATCGCAAGATTGCATAAGTGTATACATGTTATGATGATTTGAGATATGAGAAAATCACTTTAACTCACACACAATCATAACTGTTTGATGGGTACTATCACCTTCGAGGTACATCCTATAACTCCCACATCTCCTAGAAAACACGCTTGCAATCATATTTAAAGCATTTTAATCTTTTTGCTTTTTATTTTCTTTGCATATTTTCTTTTAAGCATATCATGCATGGGCATATAAAGAGAGAAAAGAAATACCCAACATGTTAAGCATAGACATTGCACTTTTGCTATGCCGAAGCATACAGATGTCTTTGACACTGCACTTTTGCTATGCCGAAGCATACAGGTGTCATACATGATTGGCAGGCAACAGTGGTGAGATGGTCATTTATGCCTTTCTCTTAGGATTTTCTAGTCCTACCCGTCAAAAAGAGTGATATGAGTGTTAAGTTTAAGAGATAACTTAATCTTACTCACCACAGACAAGAGCCACAAAGCTACTTGCTTAGTTGTGCATAAAGATGCTCATCTAAGCTACAAGAGATACAAAGTTTAGAAACTTTGTTTCAATGGCCATCCAAGGTACACAAGTACCAAAGTACACATAACACACTGTTTTTGTATTTTTCTGATTTTTCAATTTTTTTATTTTATTTTTGAAAACAAAACAAAATAAAAACTAAACAAACAAGCAAAAACAGATAAACAACATGTATGCATGAAAGAAAGATGGATGCATATGCATGAAAACATGATAGAAGGGTGCAGATGCATGAAAGCATGATTCCAAAAGCAGATAAGAAATCAAGCAAGAAAGTCCTACTTTAGATAGACAGAATTAAAGCAGAGGACAAATAAAAAAGACAATTAAGTCTTAGGCTCCTTTCTCACCCACACAGCACGAGTCTTTGGCCGTGAAGATGAAAATGCACGTGTCCTAGTATGTCTACTAAAGGACATAGAAGAATTAGAATTCTCTTGAAATTGAGTTAAAAAGTTCAAAGCTTTTAATAACTCTCCAAACAAAGGTGTAGGTCCTTGAGAGGAAACCTGTGACCGTTTGGACAAATGCTTATGAGGATACAACTTAAAGCAATTAGGACGAATGTGTCCAGCAACACCACAATGGTGACAAACATGAGGTTTAACAAAGGATTTAGAATTAGCCAAATCAATTTTGGATTTCATACCTTTATTACCTTTTTCAGATTGGAGCATAAAGACAGTCCTTGATCCAGAAGCCGTGGAAGAGGAGGGGCTGGAGGAAACAGCATATCCTAAGCTAGTCTTATCAGAACTAGACTTTTGAGCACTCAATACCTCATCAAGCTTTGCACTAGACATCCTCTCTATTTGAGTTCTAGCTTGACTAAGTTCAACCTCAAGATTCTTGAACTTCTCTTCAAATGAGGTGTTCTCCACAACAAGAGTCTCAACTAACCTTGTAGTCTCATCTAGCTTGACTAACAAATTAGCTTTTTTAGTTTTTACCTCATTAAGCTCTTTTCTACAAAGATGAGAAGTCTTTTCAGATTTTATGAATTCAGTGCATAGCTTATCATAGGCTTCCTGAAGGGTCATCTTCTTGGGTACTTCATCATCAGAAGAATCCTCATTGTCACTAGCACTATCCACAATCACCTTGTCGGTTGTGGCAGCAAAGGCCATAACTTGACGACATTCATCCACAAACTCATCAGAAGAGTCATTCTCAGTATCACTCCAGGTAGCAACCAACCCTTTATCTTTTGACTCCTTGGTCTTTTCCTTCATGAGGTAGTTTGGACACTCTATCCTCATATGACCAAAACCTTTGCACTCATGGCATTGAATAAGGGGTTTCTCATCCTTGCCCTTCCTAGAGGATTTAGGTTTCCTAGGAGGTTTGCCCTTATCCTTTTTCCTGAACTGAAGAAGCTTGATAATCTCATCAGTTATGAATGATAGATCCTCATCCTCATCATCATCTTCATCTTCATCTTCGCTTTCAGAGTCCTCAATCTCTTTCTCTATACCCTTAAGAGCCAAGTTTTTACTCTTTCCACCTTTTCCCATTGAGCCTAATCCCATCTCATAGGTTTGAAGGTTCCCTACAAGCTCAGTCAAAGGAATTTGATCAATGTCCTTGACTTCTTCAATGGCAGTGATCTTAGCATGGAATCTTTCAGGTAAGGACCTAAGGATTTTTCTAACAATTTTGGATTCTGCAATACATTCTCCAAGGTTGAAAGCAGAATTCACAATATCCTTGAGTTTGGCATAGAACTCATCAAAGGTCTCATCCTCCTCCATCCTTATTTCTTCAAAACTACTAGTGAGTTGTTGAAGCTTCACAGTCTTTACTGCCTTGGTACCTTCATAGGTGGTCTCAAGAATGGTCCATGCTTCCTTGACAACTTCCGTGGATGATATTTTCTTGAATTCCTCATTAGTCACCCCACAGAACAAAGCATTCAAGGCCCTACTATTGAAATTTGCAGCTACAATTGTTGCATCATCCCAATCCACAGGTGCTTCCTTCGGCTTAATCCAGCCAACTTCAACAGCTTGCCATACCTGTTCACCTAGAGCTTGCAAAAAAACTTTCATACGAACTTTCCAGTACGCATAATTAGTTCCATCAAATAAAGGGGGTATAAATAAAGATTGTCCTCTATCCATGACAACAGGGGTCAATGGATCACACTCAGGAAATTAATCCAATCAGAGTGAACCCGCTCTGATACCACTTGTTGGGAAATTTAGACCCCAGTTGGTAGAATTAACAAGTTTTAAACTCAAGTTATTAATTAGATTTATTATGAATTAAACTCATTAAAACAAACAAACATCAATATCATGTCAATAATGAATGCAACGGAAAAGTAAATGAGACAAGATATGATGACCCAGGAAAACCAATGAAACCAACCAGTTTCACAGTAAAAAACCTGGAGGAAAACCTTCCCGAAAAGCAATCCACTATAGTAAAGAGAAGTTTCAGATCTAGTACAAAACCTTTGTCCCTAGACTCTACAATCCCCGTAGATGAACTCACAGCAGAAACCTTCTACCGCTTCAGAACCTCTGAACTCTTCAATATATGAACGCCACCCTTTGATGATGCATGAATCCCAGTACGTGACTAACCAATTGCGCGGATCCCAGTACGCGACTTAATCACCAACTAGAAGAAGAATGTTGGCTGCAAAGTTCTTCACTTCATCAACAATGAAGATCAAGAAGCACTTGGTTACAAAACCCTAAGGCGCAAAGACGCAGTAGCTTCTTTCAGAGAGAATAAGGCATTAGTCACCTTTTGCATATGTTCTCCTTGTATTCTCTTATGTGACGGTCTCTAAATAAGCCTTATATAAGTCTAGGGTTGTGAGAAAAGAAACCCTACACAAATACATAAGCCTGGCCCAAAAACAGAAATCTGAATTCCCGTAACCTCGATAGATACAGCTATCGAGAAGGTGTCGAGGTTTAATGAATCTTGACAGATAGCAGCTATCGAGGAGGTGTCGAGAAGGTGTCGAGGGGATAGAAACTTTCTTGATCGATCGACCAGCTATCGAGAAGCTATCGAGATTGCGATAAGCATCAGCTGAAGATCTCGACAGATAGCCAGGTGTCGAGGAGCTATCGAGCAGGTGTCGAGATTTAATGATTTTGCACTTCAGCTTGTTTTTCTTGGACAGACTTGATGACTTCAACACTTGATCTTGAAATAAGGTTTCTTGAAGTATTAAACACATCCTAAATCTACCCAAATACAAGTAAGGTGCGTTTTGTCAAAGGATTAGCCAACTACATAAAATAGTGACATATGTTCCTAACATGTGAATCACATATGTCCTAACAAAATTAAATGGCAAAGATTAAGGGAAGAGAGATGCAAACACAAAGACAACACGGCGATGTGTTATCGAAGAGGAAACCGAAGTTCTCGACGTAAAACCTCTCCGCCGCCCTCCAAGCGGTCAATAATCCACTAGAAAATGAAGTTGGGATACATGAATAGTAGAAGACCCTCCAAGCCTAATCTACCCAATGTACCTAAGCCCTCCAAGCTTCTTGCTCCAACGAGGTTACGCCGAACCTTTGTCTTTTCTAACTTACCGGATTCCGCTATAGCCCATAGCATCAACCAATATCCATTGGTCCCTTCCTAACTGCTTCCCAATCACCAAATGACCTTTTCACAGATATGAGTATGGTGAGAAAAGGATTTGAGTAATGAACCTCTTAAGAATGTAACAATAGAAAAGGTGAGAGTAGAGGAATTTGAAGAGTCACTGTGTAAAGATTGTGGATGAGTCAATCTTGTTTTTCTCTAGGGTTTCTCTCTTAAAATTCTCTCTGGAAGCTTTCTACATTTCGTGGGTATAATGAGTATTTATATTGGAGTGAGAATGGAATGTGAAGAGTTAGTTTTTCCAAAACAGAGTGGACTGGTGACTTGGCCTCGCGACTTGACTGAGTTGCGAGTTCAAGCCGCGAGTTAACTGAATGGCCAGTCTGGACTTTTTGTCCTGTAGTGCTCCAGCTGGCGTGACTGTTCAGCTCCTCTGCATGCTCTACGCGTGTGCCACTTTTGGCGACTTGCAAGTCGCGAGATCCAGTCGCGAGATCCAGTCGCGAGGCTCTGTTTTAGGGCACACTTTTAAGCTTTTCTTCACACTCTCTCACACACTACCCTTACATGATTCCCACCTAAATATAGAGTTTCTAATTGCTGAATTACAAGCAAATTTGGCACGGAATAAAGCCAACAAGATGGTTGATTAAATTCAACCTTACAATCTCCCATTTTGGCTATTCCATGACAAAACCCTAAAACAAACTCTAGACTTAACATGTGAGTTGGAAACAGTTGAACATAACTCACTCACACCTAACTCTAGGATCTGTGTAGCTCTTGAACCATAAGAACAAGTATCTCCTGAAAAACAACAACACAATATGATCATTGTATGCAGAAAACTTGTAATGCATATGGAGCAAGCACAATGTGATCAAGCAATATAGATTAAAGCAATAAAGCATGGCTTGACCAAAAAGGAACAATCACTATAAATAGTGACCACAATACTCATTCACACAAGGAATGAACATCCGGACATGCAAGCTAATAAGCTCAATGCAAAGTATCATTTGCATGTCCAACACTCAATCGATACAAAAACTCAAAGTAATTGCATCAAGGATATAAAATCCAACAAGGGCACAAGAGTGATGTACTTAAAGAAAATGCATAACATTTTAATAACAAGTACTAAGCTACAAAGCATGGGTACAAAATAAAAACATTTTAAATAGCTAAGCATAATCATGAACTATGAGCAAAGCTCTTTCTCTCTTTCTCCCTCTATCATGAATCATAAGAGCTGTGATGAACTTGGAACATATATACTTGTAACTTGAAACACTTGCACAAAACACATTAGACCCTCAAGGTAAAGCAAGTAATAAAAGGACAAGTATAATGTAACAAGTAAATTGCGATCAAGTAAACATGATGTGAAACATGTGAGCAACTTGATCATACACCAAAACAGTCATAAAGAAATTACTACAATGATCACATAGCAAAGCAAATGATCATCCAAACATGCATTCAATGAAGTACAATAGCATAAGGATGTATACATGTCCAACACATAAACATGATGCAATGAAAACAGCAAAGCATAGATACTAAACATAACTCAAAGCACCAAAACACAATGTTTTCTTATTAACACAAAGTCTTCTCCCCCTTGGTATATGCATCTTCCCTATGGAATATCTCTCCCCCTACAAATGTGCACAAAAAATAGAATTTCTCCCCCTAAGAATGTGCACAAGAGTTATATAGAAATGACAAAACTCTCCGGTATACTATTCTAGAGTATACTCTCCCCCTTTTTGACACGAATAGACAAAGGGATCAAGGAGAAAAGAGGGCAAGAGATAAAGGTATGAACAAGAAGAATGATGCATGAGGGGTGTGAGATGAATGAGAAAATGAAGCTCAAACAAAAGACAAAAACAAAATGCTACAAAGTATAAGGAAGACATGACATGCTAGGATGAGGCAACAAGTTATAAACCAATGCATGACAAGGGTATCAAAGGTGTGTGCAAGAGGTGGCTAAGTGCAATGCATGACCAATGCATGGAAAATGTACATGTGGGGCAATGTGTGTTAAATACACAACCAATGAACCAAACATGTTCCTAATGAGGAAACATGAGAAACCCCAAAGTTTGGTACTCGTCAGAGTCCAAACAAGTGAGAAAATGCCTAAGAGGCATTTTATCAAACACCTAGCGTGCACACTATGAACAACAATGTGAAACAATGCATGAAAATCATGAAATCCACCTTTAATACATGATCTTTTTGCCACAATGGGCCAACACCCAAAGCAAATCATCAAAAGAAACCAATCCCATACAAAAATTTGACAAAGAAATAAGTTATCCTAACCTCAATGATGAAAATCCCAACCAAGAGCACAAAACTCTCTAAAACATAATCTAAGGATCCAAAATAATGAAATGAGTTTAAAATTACCTTAGAGATGTTAATGGAATGAAAAACCATTCAAATTGATTGGGTTTAGATGTAAAAATATTGAAAAAGGGGTTTAAGAGAGGATGGGAGAGGTTTAAAACAGGTTTCCCGCGAAAAGCTCTTTAAAAAGCTGTTTCAGGGCGTTTCGCGAGTCGCGAGTGACGGGACTGACGAGTCCGTCCCACACTGACGACACCATTCATGGACGAAGACACCCTCAGGAGTGACAAAATATTCATTCACGTTACTGACGAAGACATCCAGGTCATTCAATGCAGCCAATTAAGCCCAGAACGGTTAGAAGGCCAACTGTATGGACCGTTGGAGCACATTGATGCCACATTAACTGCCCCTAAACGTTACCAGAAGGAGCATTAAGATCTCCATAACTACTCCAATGGCTAGAAGCCATGAAAGAATATAAAAAGCCCACACATTGCCAATGACAAGGTACATACACACTAAGAGACTTCTTTTGCTCGATTCATTTCTATATTGTTCATTCTCAAATAGCAATTGATACTGACTTTGGCATCGAAGGCACTGTGGCAGGCACCACACCGGTGACCACCTTTGTAGGCTGGAGGTTGCTTCCATCTGACGATTAACTGACGAGTTCACACCTCATCAGTTTGGCGCTGTCTGTGGGGAGAGACATTTTTGTGTTCCGACTCGAGAAGGTAGTTTCCAATCAACTATTATTTTCAGATGGAATCCAACCAAGATTCCGCAGCCTTAGCCCAGCAGGTTCAAGCTCTCACAGCCGTTGTCGAGGAACTCACCAAGCAAAATCAGGAGATGAAATTACAGATTCAACAGGAGGAGAATCGATCCAAAAACAACATGGAGGACGAAGGAAATAGCCATAGGAGAAGTGGTCATCCAAGGCCTACTACTCCAGGAGATCAAAATTCAGATCTTCTTCAGGAAATGAGGAAAGAGATGGACGAATTGAAAAACGCCATCAAGGAGAAGACAGACCAGAGCGTGGGCAGATTGGTAAGGGCAACAGACTCGCCTTTCACAGTCGCGGTCTTGGGATGCCCAGTACCGTCGAAGTTCAGGCTGCCACAACTGGAACCGTTTGACGGGCTCAAGGACCCACAAGATCACCTCAACACCTTCAAAACGACTCTACGGCTTCAGCAGCCCCCTGACGAGATAATGTGTCGTTCCTTTCCTACTACCTTTAAAGGAGCTGCAAAGGAATGGTTCACCAAGCTGCCAACGTCATCCATTGACAATTTTGACCAATTGAGTAATGCCTTCTTATGACACTTCATTGGAGGACAGCGTCCCAAGAGGCCAGCGGATTATTTGCTTACCATCAGGCAAGGAGAAAAAGAAACCCTGCGGTCGTACGTTAAGCGCTTCACTTGGGAAACCCTAGAGGTGGACGAAGCAGACGATAAGGTGCAGCTGACGACTTTCAAAGCGGGTCTAAAGTCCAGGGATCTCGTGGCGTCACTCGCGAAGAACCCTCCAAAAACGATGGCAGAAATGCTCATAAAAGCACAGAAGTACATGAATGCTGAAGACGCATTAGCAGCCATAAAAGATACAGAAAAGCCAGGAGACAGAGGAAGGAAGGATGACGAACATAGGGGACAAAAAAGGGAGCGCCCAGATCGTCAGACTAATGACGGTAACAGAAGGAGAGACGATAAAAATCCAAGGACGGTAAAACTTACTCCCCTTGTTATGCCTGTTGACAAAATCTTAACGCAGATTAAGGACGAACACTACCTTAAATGGCCGCGGCCATTGCATTCATCTCCTAATGTCAACGATAAGAATAAGTATTGCCGATTTCACAAGGATCATGGCCACTATACAGAAGACTGTCGGGACTTGAAGGAACAGATAGAGGAGTTGATACGGAAAGGGAAATTACAGAAGTTTGTGAAGAAAGGAGAATACAGTAAATTTCAAGACGGAAATAAGAACCAGCACGAGTCCTCGTCCAGGGACGGTAGCCGCCAATCCCAACCACCTCAGAACGTGATCGGGGAGATATAGACGATCACAGGGGGACCCACAACCGGGGGGTCGTTCAAGTCCCTCAGGAAAGCCCATCAAAGGCAAGTGAACAGTGTCTACATGATACCTCCGTCCAAGCTGCGACGGACGGATCAAGATATGTCTTTCAATGAAGTAGATGCCAGAGGAGTGAAGCAGCCCCACAATGACCCGTTAGTCATAATGCTGACAATAGAAGGGTTCAACACCAAAAGGATCCTCGTAGACAACGGTAGCTCAGCAGATATCATCTACTTCCCAGCATTTCAACAGCTCAAGTTAGATCCAAAGAAACTGTGTCCCTTTGACACCCCGCTCGTCAGTTTCAGTGGAGACAGAGTATACCCCATGGGCATAGTGTCGTTGACAGTAACGGTGGGGACCTACCCAAAGCAATTGACTCGCCAGATAGACTTTTTAGTGGTAAACTGCCCCTCGTCTTACAATGTGATCATTGGAAGACCCACGCTCAACAAATGGAAGGCAACCACGTCCACCTACTGCCTGAAGGTAAAGTTCCCAACGGACAACGGGGTTGGAGAAGTAAAAGGCGATCAGGTCTTAGCCAGAGAATGCTACCAGGCCGTCTTGGCCGCAAAAGAAAACCATACTTGGACGATTGAAGAGAAAGAAGAAGACAAAATAGAAGCTTTAGAAAAAGTAAAGCTGGACGAAAAAGAAGATACCAAGACGACGAGGATAGGGACGATGCTAAGCCCCGAGATGAAGTCAAGGCTAGTCCAGTTCCTAAAAGAGAACCAAGATATCTTCGCATGGAGTCATGAGGACATGCCTGGTATATCCACAGAAATCATCCAGCACAAGCTGGACGTGGATCCAGAGAAGAAGCCCGTCAAGCAGAAGAGAAGGGTATTTGCTCCAGAACGAGATCAGGCAGTCACAGACGAGGTAAATAAACTACTGAAGGCGGGATTCATCCGGGAGGTCTACTATCCTGATTGGCTTGCAAACGTCGTCCTCGTTAAAAAGGTGAATGGGAAGTGGAGAATGTGTGTGGACTTCACGGACTTGAATAAAGCGTGCCCGAAGGATAGTTTCCCCCTACCAAGGATTGACCAGCTTGTGGACTCTACTGCCGGACATAAGTTGTTGACATTCATGGACGCCTTCTCGGGATACAACCAGATAAGAATGGCTGACGAAGATCAAGAGAGGACTGCTTTCATCACAAGCCAGGGGCTGTATTGCTATAAGGTAATGCCCTTTGGACTGAAAAATGCAGGTGCTACATATCAAAGATTGGTGAACAGAATGTTCAACAAGCAGATAGGCAGGAATATGGAAGTGTACGTGGATGACATGCTCGTCAAGAGTAAAGAAGAA
Source organism: Quercus aquifolioides (assembly GCA_019022515.1). Lineage (NCBI taxonomy): Eukaryota > Viridiplantae > Streptophyta > Magnoliopsida > Fagales > Fagaceae > Quercus > Quercus aquifolioides. Next base: position 50,440,883 of record CM032327.1, on the reverse strand, counting down.
CTTACCCATCTGGACGACCTCAAGGAGACATTTGCTACCCTCAGGCAATACCAAATGAAGCTGAATCCTAGTAAGTGTGTTTTTGGTGTAGCTTCAGGAAAATTCCTGGGATTCATGGTGTCCCAGAGAGGAATAGAGGCAAACCTGGAGAAGGTGCAAGCCATAATCAACATGGCATCACCCAAGACCGTCAAAGAAGTCCAGAAGCTTACTGGAAGGATTGCAGCCCTCAATAGGTTCATCTCTAGGGCTACGGACAAATGCCCGCCCTTCTTCAAAACCTTAAAACAAGCTTTCGCTTGGACGGACGAATGCGAAGCAGCCTTCCAGGAGCTCAAACACTACTTGAGTAATCCACCCCTTCTGAGCCCGTCCAAAGAATGTGAGAACTTATATCTGTATTTAGCAGTATCAGATACGGCCGTCAGTGGAGCCCTGATCAGAGAAGAAGGCAAGAAGCAGCTTCCGGTTTATTACGTCAGTCAAGCCTTCCAGGGGGCTGAGTCCAGGTATCCAAAGATTAAGAAGATTGCATTTGCGTTGATTGTGTCCTCCCGAAAACTAAGACAATATTTCCAAGCAAATCCCATCCTGGTGATGACGGACCAACCTATCAAAAAGTCCATGAACAAGCCTGAAGCAGCTGGAAGAATGGTCCAATGGGCAATTGAACTCAGCCAATTTGACATCGAGTACCATCCCAGGACAGCCATTAAAGCACAAGCCTTGGTGGATTTCATCGCCGAGTTCACTTCCCCGGATGAGGATAAGCACGCCAACGAGGCCGAAAGATGGACGATACAGACCAACGGTTCGTCAGCTCGAAATCAGGGGGGAGTGGGGGTCGTCGTAGTCACACCAGAAGGAGAAGTACTGAAGTATGGAGTTCAGTTAAAATTCCCGGCCACCAACAACGAGGCAGAATATGAAGGGATTCTGACGGGATTGAGACTCGGAAAGGTGCTTGGGGCTAAGAACCTATTAGTCCAAAATGATTCAAAACTAGTAATTAGGCAGATCCGGGGAGAATATGAAGCAAAGGAAGAAAGAATGCAGAAATATCTCAAGCTGACGAAGCGTTTAACTCAGGAGTTCGATGAAGTGGAGTTCATACAGATACCGAGGAGCCAGAATGTGGAGGCAGACGAAGTCTCGAAGATAGCCTCGTCAGAGGGTGGATCGACGAACGTGGACCAAAGAATGGAAATCCAGAAATACCCCAGCATTGAAGAAGTTCCAACGTTCTCAATCCAGAACACAGACAGCTGGATGACGCCCATCATATCCTTCCTCCAGGACGGGCACCTCCCTCTGAATACAGACGAGGCCAGAAAGATTAAAAAGAGGGCAGCCAGATTTACAATTCTCAACGACACCCTCTACAAGAGGGGCTTCTCCATGCCCTACTTGAAGTGTGTTAGTGAAGAAGAAGCTAAGTACATCCTGGAAGAGATACACGAAGGAATCTGTGGGGACCATGCTGGCCCTAGATCCCTGGTAAGCAAAGTTCTTCGAACAGGTTACTTCTGGCCTACTATGCAGGTGGACGCAATGCAGTTGGTCAAGAGATGTGACAAATGCCAACGGTTCGGGAATGTCCAACGACTTCCAGTAGAAAGACTGACGACGATAACGTCCCCATGGCCATTTGCACAATGGGGAATCGACATCGTTGGCCCACTGCCCCTAGGCAAAGGTCAGGTAAAATTCTTGCTAGTTGCTATTGATTATTTCACTAAATGGGTTGAAGCAGAGCCACTGGCGACCATCACCGAAGCAAAAATCCGAAGCTTCGTGTGGAAGAATATAGTTTGCAGGTTCGGGATTCCAAGGACGATCATATCAGATAACGGACGACAATTCGACTGCCAAGGCTTCAAAGATTTCTGCTCAGGTCTGGGAATCAAGAACCAGTTCTCATCGCCAGGGCATCCACAGGCGAACGGACAGACGGAGGTGACGAACCGTACGCTACTCAAGATCATAAAAACTAAGCTTGACGACGCGAAGGGCGCCTGGCCAAAAGAATTGCCCAATGTCTTGTGGGCCTACAGAACAACAACAAGAACCCCGACGGGAGAGACCCCCTTCAGGCTTACCTACGGAACTGAAGCAGTGATCCCGGTCGAAGTAGGAGTAACCAGCACCAGACGAGAAATGTTCGACGAAGAAGCCAATAATGATCATCTACAATTCAACCTGGACTGTCTAGATGAAGTAAGAGACAAAGCTTGCAGCAGAGTGACGAACTACCAGAAAAAGATGACGGACTATTACAACAGAAGGGTAAAACTCAGACGACTCGACATTGGAGACCTCGTCCTGCGCAAAGTAACCCCGGCGACCAAAGATCCTACTCAAGGGAAGCTCGTCCCCACATGGGAAGGACCTTACCGAGTCGTCCATTACTCCAGGCAAGGCAGCTACCACCTGGAAAACCTGGACGGACAAAGACTCCCGAGGCCATGGAACATTGAACACTTGAAAAAATACCATCAATAGAAGTTACGTTGAAATGTATTCATTACTAAAATCAATAAAGATGTTATCCAGCTAATGTTTCTCTGTAAGCAGGCTAAGTAACAAGATTCCCCCTTGACGAATGTAAGTTACTGACGACTATAAAACCTATGTAAAAAGGGTACAAGTAAAGCCAAAAATGGCTAAGTAACAAGATTCCGCCTTGACGGATGTAAGTTACTGACGACTACAAAATCCCTAAAGGATGTAAGTCACAAAAAGCCAGAAATGGCTAAGTAACAAGATTCCGCATTGACGGATGTAAGTTACTGACGACTATAAAACCTATGTAAAAAGGGTACAAGTAAAGCCAAAAATGGCTAAGTAACAAGATTCTGCCTTGACGGATGTAAGTTACTAACGACTACAAAATCCCTAAAGGATGTAAGTCACAAAAAGCCAGAAATGGCTAAGTAACAAGATTCCGCCTTGACGGATGTAAGTTACTGACGACTATAAAACCCCCTCAAAAGGGTTCAAGTAAAGCCAAAAATGGCTAAGTAACAAGATTCCGCATAGAACGGATGTAAGTTACTAACAATGACGATACCTACAAGGTCAAAGGATTGACCCTACATAGACGAGCATACTGCATGAACGATCAAGGCCAGCATATCGCAAACAACGACCATGCAAACACAAGCACAAGTAAGTACACAGATGAAAATTAAGTTAAAAGCCCAAAACAACGGGCAAATTATAGGTGTTTCTACAATCAAAGACCCATAAACACTGGGCTAAAAACGTTGTTCTTAAAATAGATTAATTGTTTGAAAATTGGATAATAATAAAAAAAACCCCCAAAACACGGTGGGTATCCAAAAAGAAAGACAAAAAAATTCTAAGTATCAGGTTCGGGCAGCATCATTGTCAGCAGGAGCTGCGTCAGCAGGAGCCTCGTCATCAGGAGCACCGTCAGCAGGAGCATCCACAGAAGCTTCAGGCTCGGAAGCAGAAGGTCGGGCAGCCTTGTCTGCAGCCATTTCTTGATCCACCTCCTCCAGGTCCAGCTCCTCCATACTCACCCCCGAAGGGTGCTTCACGAGATATCTCCTCAGAAGCTCGAAACCCTTAAAATACCAACTGAAGAGCACAGTATTGTACTCGTCAGTAGTTTGAAAGGCTTCAACGGACCTGGCAGCTATGGTCTTAAGACTCTCCCTGACCCCAAGGAGTTGCTCGTCCTTCTTCTTAGTCAACTGGCGCTCAACCCGGAGGTCGTCGTTCAGCTTCTTGACCTGCTCCTTCAGAGTGTTGTTCTCACCCATGGAAGCAATAAGGTCTTTCTTCAGCGACGAGTTCTCCGCCTCCAAGACCTCCATCTTAGACGACATAGACGCCACCTTAGCCTCCTGAGTAAAATACTCAGAAGAAAGTTGCAAACTCTCCCCCAGCACCTGAACGAGTTTGTGAACATGACGAGCCGCCATCTCATTGAAAGGAACGCCAGACAAAGCCCTTAAGTCCGCTGATGTCACTGCTTCGTGGGCTCGGTCTACAGCCATCTTCTCGTCATTCCACAGGGTAGACGGGCGAGAAGCAGTTTTCTCCTTCTCCTTTTCAGACAGTCGAGGCCTTTTCGAGACGGGAGTGCCACCTATTTCCTCCACGGAAGCCGTAGGAGAAGCCGTCCACGTTGTCTCACCCGTGGAAACAATTGGACGAGCGGAGGGAGTTGGAGCGGCATGACTTCCCCTTCCAATGACGCGCACTGTCTTCGCTCCCAAACTCGATAGAGGCTCGTCCTTCTTGGACCTCATCTTCGCGTACATGCCCCTATTGAATTTGGTCGTCATTTCTGCAAAGGGAAAACACTAGTAAAAAGAAAAAAAAAACAAGGGGAAGAGGAAAGGTGAGTACTGACGAATATAACACTTACTCTTTCTTCCTTCAATATCAAGGTTACGCAGGACGAAGGCAGAGGGTTCCGGTCCGAGGCAGTAGAAGGATAGTATTCTGGGGTCGACAAGCTCATCCCAGCTCTCAACCGTCAGTGCGTAATCAATCGCCTTCTGTACTCGCTCCCTGTACCTGCTCTTGAGCTTGGGTCGTCTCTTGACTGTAAAAAAAAAAAAAAAAAAAAAAGAGGATCAATAGCCATGGAAGTAAGCACGACAGAATTCAAAGAACGAAGGTAGATATTGACGCACCTAAAGTCGGGGTTTCCCACCGACGACACAACCTCGGGAGATCACCCCAAACCTCGCCAGAGGCAGTCTCAAAATCGTCCCCAGATACAAAGAAAAATCTGGACTTCCAGTACCTGAAAGACGATGGTAAACCCTTGACGATCCTAGTTCTCCTTTTCCAGGGCACCAATTCGTAGTACCCATACTCCTTCGATGCTTTTAAACGGTACAAATGGACAAGCTCGTCCACCTTGAGCATATCCCTGTCATTGGCGGCCAACCAGATCCCCATACAACTAACCAAAATCCGCCATGAGTTGGGCATAAGCTGCCCGGGGGCAATACCAAAACGGTCTAAGAGTTCCATCAAGAAAGGATGGACGGGAAACCTCAATCCACAGACGAAGGCAGATTCATAAAAACAAATCTCCCCAGGAAAGAAGTGACAAGCCCGGTCTGCCTCGCCGGGCAGACGAACCTTAACTCGTTCTGGGAACTGAAACCTTTCTTTAAACCTACCTAGCGCGTCAGCGTCCAACCCACACTCCTCCCTTAGAGCATGAAAAGCCCTAACTTCTCGAGGCGTGGAGACGGCTGTATCTTCCTCCACTGGATTACCGCTAGACGATAACCCAGTCTCGAGCTCACTGGATCTGACCTCAGACGCCATTCTACCCTCTCTCACCAGATTATCGAACCAATCTATTGACTGACGAAGCAAAGGCAAGAGGTCAGCCAACACCACAGCTAGGCAACTACCTTCGTAAACAAAATTTTCAAGGTGTGGAAAATTTCCCAACGAACCCCCTAATCGAGCAAAAAGAAACGAGATAGAGGGGCAAGCTATCCTAACCTCGGAACTACCAACCATAAGTAAACCAGAAAAACACAAAAAAAAAAGCCTAAAAATCCCAAAACCCGGCGAGCCAAACACAAAAAAAAAAAAAAAAGAGATGGGAAAAATTAGAAATCCACCACCATATAGACAAAATATGAGAAGAAATGAGTAGGAAGCACACCTCGAAAAAGAGAACCGCCACCACACGGCGCACCAGTTGAAAGGAAAGTTGCAGAGGGAGGCTGGCGGAGAAGATGCCCAGAGAGATAAGTGGAAGTTCTTGAGAAAAGTGAAAAGGAAAAGTAAGAAGAAAGGAAGTTTAAAAACTAAGGCCTTGGAAACTGAAAAAACCAGCAGGAAGCCCAATAGTCCCATTTACTCGGGCATTAACTCCACCAGTCAGCATCTGCCACGTATGCCACGTTCTGTGGAGCGCCGTCACTTCGCACTTAATACGAAGCAGAACCCCAAGAGTCACCTGCAACATGTGACCCTTCAAATTCTATAATCGTCAAAGACATGATGAACATAGAATCCGAGGGCAACTGACGGGACTGACGAGTCCGTCCCACACTGACGACACCATTCATGGACGAAGACACCCTCAGGAGTGACAAAATATTCATTCACGTTACTGACGAAGACATCCAGGTCATTCAATGCAGCCAATTAAGCCCAGAACGGTTAGAAGGCCAACTGTATGGACCGTTGGAGCACATTGATGCCACATTAACTGCCCCCAAACGTTACCAGAAGGAGCATTAAGATCTCCATAACTACTCCAACAGCTAGAAGCCATGAAAGAATATAAAAAGCCCACACATTGCCAATGACAAGGTACATACACACTAAGAGACTTCTTTTGCTCGATTCATTTCTATATTGTTCATTCTCAAATAGCAATTGATACTGACTTTGGCATCGGAGGCACTGTGGCAGGCACCACACCGGTGACCACCTTTGTAGGCTGGAGGTTGCTTCCATCTGACGATTAACTGACGAGTTCACGCCTCATCAGCGAGTGAGTCACGAAAGCTTCTAGATGAACTTGCGACTGGGGTTTCGCGACTAGTGAGTCACGAGATAAGTCGCAAAAAATTTCGCTACTGGTCGCGAGTGAGTCGCAAAAACTTTAACACCTGTTTTTCAACACAAAACATGTTTAAACAATGAAAAACAAAGTAAACACTAAACATGAACACAAAGAATGATAAAAATCACTTCCAAAAACATATAAAATGATCAAAAATCTTTTTGGATTGATCCATATATAGTTGTGCACATACACATCACATTTTGTTTGTTTTTAGACCCCTTAAAACATAATCAAATTAACCTAGTTAATTAGCCAAGTGATTACTTAGTCAAATTATCAGATTTAGGTTAACACAAATATATCATATCAATGTAAAGTGCGGAATATAAAGAACACAAAGATATGATGAACCAGGAAAACCAAACCGATAAAAAACCTGGGGAGTATTTAACCTAGCTATCCTCAAGGTAAAACTGAATCTACTATGAAAGAATCGAAGTTTTATAATATCGACTTAGACCACTAACATCCTATTGCTACCCACCAGTAGAAAACTTACTGACACGACCACGTGCAAGCTCCGAGACCACGAACTTCTTCTTTCTTGGATTCTCCAGCAAGTACAAGTACAAGCACTCCCGCTTATGTATCTTTAAGCTCTTTTATGCAACAACTGAATGATAATCAAGCTCTTAATGAAATCTCCTTCTTCATAATCCTAAGCATGTGTGAAGGCAACCACCTCTCAGATCTCACAAGAGATTCACACACACAGCAAGCATAGCAATCTCTAAAACGTGGCTAGGGTTTGCCTTTTATACCTAGGGCAAAACATAAAACCCTACACGTCATATGGGCTTAGGGTTGAGTTGGAAATTCTGCAGAAAAAACAATCTGCACGACTTTTGATCGATCGAGTCTAATTTTTGATCGATCGAGTCAATCAGAATTGCACACTCAATTCTGTAGTTAACTCGATTCCAACTTTACTTAAACGACATACTTTGAGCAAGTCTAAAACAAGACTAACAACCTGTTTTGATCATGGTTTGCCAACAATACAAATTAGAGTTCTAATACATTAGTTCCTAAGTACCTAGAACCTAACACATTTAAACAAGTATAATCGAACAAATGAATAAGGCATTTATTGAGCATTAAGCATGTGTGTTGTGTGTGTGTATCAAATGTGGAATAGTCTGTAGTCTAGAGTGAAGTTTCAATGATCAATTCAATCAAGTCATACACAACTAGTACTAAGTCAAGTGGTTTAACTCAATTATAAAAATAAACATATATGACCTCCCACAAGAAAATGATTACATATCTTTGAAGTTTTTCATTTGGCTTCTTTACAATTCATAACATTTGATCATTTTTTATCTATACATCTCTTTTGAGATCGATGCCTGAAATTTTTGATATTTCAATTTGATGAACAAGCCTTTGGCTTTTTGGGCATCATACATTTTCATAAAAGTTGCTTTCCTTTTTTCCTAGTTAAATACTAGTATGTGCAACGGCTTTTGCAGCTCATTATCTCTTTTCATTTTGAGATTTACATTTGTTGAGCTCTTTAAGCAAAAAAAAAAAAAAAAAACATAAAAAGAGTGGGAAGAGATATAGGCACAAGTCTACGCATGTATCAAAACCAACATGACTATTGACTAATCATTCATGACAAGCTTGAAGATTGATTTACAACAATCACACAAAGATGTCAAGATTTTTCCCACAAAGATAGATGTACATACATAACAAGCTAATCTCATAAATGCACTAAGCCATTAGTACAAAGGTACAAGGTTAAATTCACATAAGATATGTGCTCAAACATATACGATTAAACTTTTTGAATTTTTCACTTTTTATGTGGTTTTGGATTTTTTACTCACACAAAACTAAAACATAAAAGTAAGATAAAAAAAACAAAAGCAATCCATACAAAGAAATGCAAGATGCACAAAATACATGAAGATATGACATTTAATGCATAAAGGGTCCTACAAAAATCGAAAGAATTAGATCAAGGACCAAAAGAGTAAAGGCTCAACCACAGGAACCCTTCCTCATCCAAACGGATTAATTGTTTGGAATGAGTGTCTCATGAGAAGTGAGACGAAGGTTGGAAGAATGATAACCGGAGATGCATATAGACAAGGAGTTAAAAGCATTAAACACTTTCTTTAACAACATGTTATTTTCACTCAAAACCGGTTTACCCTTTTTAGCACAACTTCCAAGAAGCTCAAGTTTCTCTCTTCTGTTGATTCTTTTGAGAGCATGAAACTTAGAGCAATGAGGTCTTAGATGACCAAAAGCACCACAATGGTGACAAACAATGTGTTTAGGTCCACTAGGCCTTTTGGGAAAGGATCTAGCAACATGGTTTTGTTCTCTCTTCAACTTATGACATTGAGGTCTTATATGACCAATCACACCACAATGGTGGCAAGTTAGAACAAACTTAGATCCATCCAAAGCCTTAGGTTGAGACCTAAACAAAGGCTTTGACTTAATAGTCTTTCTCTCCACCTTTTGACTTCTTTTATGTGGAGGAATGTACACCGATTTGTCCTTTGGGATAGAACATACAATAGGCACAGAATTGGGTACCACAACATGATTGCAACAAATATTTTCATCTTTTTTAACAGTAGGTTCAACAATCAAACACTTGGCATGCATCTTAAGAGATTCATTTTCACATTTTAGCTCATCAACAACTTTTTTAGACAAAACAAGTTTAGCATCCAAGTTCATATTCAAACATTCAAACTCTTTCAGCTTTTCAAGAGAATTTTCAACAAATTTCTTATATTTTTCAACCAATTTGTTGGATTCATTAAGCTTAGCAATCAAATCATCATTTTCACAAAATAACTTGCTCAAATCCTTATTAAACTTCTTAGCCTTTTTCTTCAAGAGTTTGATGTTAGGAATATCAACAACATCCAAAGATTCATGTAACATAGTATCACAATCATGAGGATTATCACTCATAGAGGCATTTTCACAAACACGTGGCATGTTACATTCATCAACATCCAAAACATGCATAGAAGTATACAAAGCGCTATCCATGGCAAATAACACAAGGGGTCAAGGATCACACTTAGGAATTTAAACCACAACAAGTGTACCCACTCTGATACCAATTGAAAGTTCAAATAGCATATAAAACACTATGAACGTTTAGACCCCTAAATTACAAATTACCAATTTAAGCTTAATATCAAACAATGTACATGCGGAAAATGAACATAAGCTTATAACAGAATTGATAAACAATCTAAACTAAATAAAATCACATCCACAACAGAAATTAAATGGTAAAGATTAAGGGAAGAGAGATGTAAACACAAAGACAACACGACGATGTGTTATCGAAGAGGAAACCGAAGTTCTCGGCGTAAAACCTCTCCGCCGCCCTTCAAGCGGTCAATAATCCACTAGAAAATGAAGTTGGGATACATGAATAGCAGAAGACCCTCCAAGCATAATCTACCTAGTGTACCTAAGCCCTCCAAGCTTCTTGCTCCAACGAGGTTACGCCGAACCTTTGTCTTTTCTAGCTTACCAGATTCCGCTATAGCCCATAGCATCAACCAATATCCATTGGTCCCTTCCTAACTGCTTCCCAAGCACCAAATGACATTCTCACAGATATGGGTATGGTGAGAAAAGGATTTGGGTAATGAACCTCTCAAGGATGTAACAATAGAGATGGTGAGAGTAGAGGAATTTGAAGAGTCACTGTGTAAAGATTGTGGATGAGTCAATCTTATTTTCTCTAGGGTTTCTCTCTCAAAATTCTCTCTGGAAGCTCTCTACATTTCGTGGGTATAAGGGGTATTTATACTGGAGTGAGAATGGAATGCGAAGAGTCAGTTTTTCCAAAACAGAGTGGACTTGCGACTTGGCCTCGTGACTTGACTGAGTCGCGAGTTCAAGCCGCAAGTTAACTAAATGGCCAGTCCGGACTTTTTGTCCTAGAGTGCTCCAGCTGGCGTGACTGTTCAACTCCTCTACATGTTCTACGCGTGTGCCACTTTTGGCGACTTGCAAGCCACGAGATCCAGTCGCGAGGCCCTGTTTCAGTGCACACTTTGAGCTTTTCTTCACACTCTCTCACACACTACCCTTACATGATTCCCACCTAAATACAAAGTTTCTAATTACTAAATTACAAGCAAATTTGGTACGGAATAAAGCCAACAAGACGGTTGATTAAATTCAACTTTACATAATGTACACACCAATTTTACTTAATCAGAAACTTATTAAAAATAGCAGGGATAATGTACACACCAATTTTATTAGATTTTGAAATTATTATAGCCCAATAATGTACACACCAATTTTAGCATTTAACCGAGGCTACACCTTATGTTCTTTTTGTGCATGTGCTACACTTTCTTGAGTACAAAATCTTACGATATGCACTAAGGTGTTCATGATTGGCTAGTAAACAGTAGTGAGATGGTTATTTATGCATTTCTTAATAAGTTCAAGTCCGACAATCAAAGGCATGTGATTTCAAGATCAAGATCATGTGATCAAAAACTATAAACATCTTTCCACACAACATGCACTACAAAGCTCAAATTAGTAAAGTGCAATAAATAAGCTCATCAAAGCTAAACAAGGTACATAAACATGTTATGTAAAGATAAATTGGCCAACCTTGATTTCAAATCCAAAAAAAAATAATGCAAAACACATTTTGCTTCCTTTTTCCCTTTTTTTTTTATTATAAAAAAAAAACAAATCCTAGAATGAAATGCATGAATGTTATACAATGCAAATCCTAGAAAAACAAAGAAAACAAAACAGCAAAGAACAATGGTCACAAAGAGTAGAGCAATGAAGCACAAGGATCATGTCAGAAAGACTTAATTAGATCGAGCCTTTTTGCATCCAAAACTTTTTAGATGCAGCTCTTGCATTGGAGTTATTCTTCACATTAGAATTCTGAGCAACTCCAGGATTGGAATAAAGGTTTAGAACATTTACCAATTCACCAATAAGTACCATAGGATCTTGTACTTGAGGCACAGGTACTTTTGGTTTGTTTGCTCGCTTAGCAACTTGCAACTTGAAACAGTTTAGACGAATGTACCTAGACTTTCCACAAAAATGACAAACCCAAGCAGACTTATCTTGCAACTTGCCCTTAGGAGGATTAAGAGCTATAGGTTTAGACTCTTGAAGATCAACCATAATCTTCCTAGGTGGTGTAACTTCTACAGATTTAGTAGCCTCACTCACAGAGGGTTCAGTAGAAGGAACAAAATTTGTGGAATGGGGTTCAGGCACAGAGATGCTTTCTACAAAACCTAAGCCAGTTTTGTCAGAGGGAGACTTTTGAACACTCAGCATGTGATCAAGTTTGGAGCTTGCAAACCTATTAGATTGTTCTCTAGCAACAGATAATTCAAGTTCTAAATTCTTAACTTTATCAAGCAAAAGCATGTTCTCAGTCTTCACATTATTCAACAATTCATTAGCATCAAACAGTTTCACAAGCAAATTTTTCTTTTCAAGTTCAAGATATGCAATTTTCTTTAAGCATAAATCAACACTTATAGCATCTTTTGCAGCAACTTTGCAAAGTTTATTATAGGCTTCTTGTAAATCTGCATCCTCAGAGAGTTCCCCATCAGAAGGGTTCTCCTCAACAGCAATATTTTCATCAACTACAGCAGTAGCAGTGAAAGCAATGAAGTTTTCATCATCATCACTACCAGACTCATTGTCAGAAACTTCATCATCACTAAAGGTTACAGCCATAACCTTACCCTTAGACCTCAAGAATGTAGGACATTCAGATTTCACATGACCATACCCTTGACACCCAAAACATTGTTGACCCATAGAATTATTTGAAGGTTAACCTACTTTTTCTTTAGGTTTTTCAATGTTATTAACCTTAGTGGGATCATTCCTCCTAAAATTTCTAAGTTCAACAATGTTCTTACCTCTTGCCCTTCTGTTATTGTTCCTAAGAAAATTTCTAAAGTTCTTGGCAAGGTAAGCAATCTCTGTAGCAGAGAGCTCATCATCAAATCAACATCATCAACAGACTTAAGAGCCATTGATTTGGATTTGCTAGTCTTAGGTAGGTCCAACTCATAGGACTGGAGAGATCCTACAAGTTCATCAACAGGGATGGAGTCCACATCCTTGCTTTCAGTAATGGCGGTCACTTTGGGTCTAAAATCCTCAGTCAAAGATCTAAGAATCTTCCTAATAATTTTAGGTTGATCATAGATTTCACCCAGATTATATGCAGAATTAACAATATCATTAAGCTTAGCATAAAATTCATCAAAAGATTCATCATCAGGCATCCTAATGCTTTCAAATCTAATTGTTAATTGCTGCAACTTATTAATTTTAACTGCCTTTATGCCTTCATGCACAGTTTGGAGGATATTCCAAGCAGTATGAGCAACCTCAATATTAGAGATTCTCTTAAATTCCTCCATAGAAACAGCATTAAAGATAGCATTCATAGCTTTGCTATTAAAAGTGGCTTAGACCACTAACATCCTATTACTACCTCGAGTGGAAAACTTACTACCACGACCCCATGATAGTTCCGAGTCCACGGACTACTTCTTTCTTGGATTCTCAACAAGTATAAGCACGCCCGCTTGTGTATCTTTAAGCTCTTGAATCTGCAACTGAATGATCATCAAGTTCTTGACATAATCTTGAATCTTGGAAACCCTAAGTATGTGTGAAGGCAAACATCTCTAGATCTCACAGAAGATTCACACATATAGCATAAAGAGCAACCTCAAAACGTGGCTAGGGTTTTCCCTTTTATACTTAAGACAAAACATAAAACCCTACACGTCAAACGGGCTTGGGCTGAGTTAGAAATTCTGTAGAAAAATCAATCTGCACGACTTTCGATCGGTCGAGTCTAATTCTCGATCGATCGAGCCAGACAAATTTACACAATAAATACTGCAGCAACTCGTTTCCAACTTTACATAAAAAAAAACATATACTTTGAGCAAGTCTAAACAAGATTAAAACGTTTTGATTATAGTTTGCCAACATTACCAAATGAAGTTCTAATACATTAGTTCCTAATTCCTTAGAACCTAACAGAAGGTTATAAGTTGTGAGAGCCTCCCATTAAAATTTTGAATAGACTGATTTAAGTACCAAGTATAAGAGGTCTAGGTTGTTTGTCACTTATTATATAAAATATCAAACAAAATACTTTTTTTTTTTTTTTTTTTTTTTTTTTTTTTATGAATATCGAACAAAATATTTAACAGTCCTATTGTAAAGCTTTATCATTGAATTGAAAGTACATGATATAACAAGCAAGATGGTTATGTTTCGTTTTGATTTTTTGTTTTTGTTTTTCGTTTATTTACATACATACAGACATATGCTAACATCATCGACACACACACGCCAGTGAGGGAGTGCCATGATGGCTAGAAATTGTTCAACTTTAATATTTTTTTAGATAGCATTTGCTTCCATGAATATGGGAATTTCGCAGTTAGAGTCCAACCAATGAGGAAATGGGCCGGGTTTAGATTTTTTTTTTCTTTTGTTTCTTTTTCTTGTTGGTTTTGAAAATCCTTAATAGTGCTCTAAGGATTTGCTAAGTGACACATTCTTTAAAAATTTCCTTCATTTTGTCTTCTAGCTAGATCATTAAACCTTTGCATTTATACCGAAGTATTTAATTCATTTTGTGTTAATGAGTAGGTGCATTTATTCTATTCACTAATTATTTTTGTCCAAGGATTTTATATGATTCTCTCTCTCTCTCTCTCTCTCTCTCTCGTATAAGTATGTTAAAGATCAATAGTTATATCATTAATAAATTGTTTAAATTGTAAGTTTTTATAGCTTAAACTTATGTATAAAATATAACCTTATAGAACATATAGTAAATAATATATGATTGGTACAAAATTTGAAATGTGTATCCAACAGTTAGATTTTCAAAATATATAGCAATGTTAATTTTTTTTAAAGGAAGTTGTAGCCTAAGGCTACAATCAATTTTATAGTCAAATTTTTTCCTTATAAATTTTAAAACTTGAGGCTTACAAAGATGGACAAAGTTTAGTTACAAGATTGGTTGTAACCTAAGACTACAATCTTACTCAATAAAATAAACATTATTACATATTTTGTAAATCTAACCGTTGAATTGCATGTTCTTTATGCTCTTAATACAATGTCAAATTTTGTATCAATCAGATATCATTTACTATATGATCTATAAACTTATATTTTATGCATAATTTTAAACTATAAAAACTTGCAATTTAAACAATTTATTAATAACATAATTATTGATCTTTAATTTTCTAGAAATTTTGTAAGTATGGAGGATATAAAAAAAACATGTAATCCAATGATGAATTTGTCAAAATTCACCTCCAATAAAAAGATATTGAGTAAGGTAGCCTTTGGCTACAACTAATTTTATAATTAATTTTTTTCCTACAAAGATATATCATCAATCAAAAAAAGCAATTCAAAAATGCATTTAATAAGTTGTCAACATCTACAAATTATATTAATTGTTACATATATTTGTAAGTCTCATGTATTTAAAGTTGCATTATCTCTAGCATTACTCAATTGTTTGAGACTTTTTAAAAGTAGAGGAAAAATGTTTGGGGGCCTTTCTATAGTAGGGGGCACTAAGCGCCCTGGTCGTGTGTGACCTTTGACCATGTCACGAGTTAGAGGTTGTATTGTCTGCTATTTTTTTTATTTATTTAAATAAGCTTATAATACATTATATAACTAGAGTACCATTACAAAATGGTCTAACATTTGTAGTAGTAGCCTAAGGTTATAAGGACTGAAACTCTAACACACACAATCGATGTGAGATAAACATCCCTATATTTGTTTCTTTTTTAAGAAATAGTAATACTTATTAGAACACACAAATACGAAAATAATATATAAAGTTTTTTAAACAAGCTTATAATATATTGTCTGCTACTTTGGCATATTGTTTATGACCATTGAAGATGTGGTCTAAAGGGGCATCGCTAGGAAATTAATGACACGAGAGATATATGCATGGCTAGGTCATGCCCACTATATGTGAGTGAGAGATTTTAGAAGTTGGCAAAGCTTGGGCATGACCTCACCCCTTGGAGTAGATTTCGCAAGATGTAGTAACAAATAGGAAGAAAAAAGAAATCTCTATCTCAATATCATTACGAGATAGAAAATAGGTGCGTTGTCAGCAAAGTGAAACAACAAACGAACCAGAGCAAAATCACAGTGGTGTTACCTGAGGAAACAGCCATCATAGATGACACGGGCACCGTTGGCAGCAGAGCAGTTGCGAATTTGCGACCCAGCGGTGGTGAAGGAAGCAACACAGTCAGCATTAGACAGGTACTTTCTGCACTGCACCACGGCATAGACAGGTTCCGAACCCTTCACTTGCTGTGCAGTTGCAAAGTATTTGTTGTTGTTCAGCTGTGCTCTTAGGTCCGAGAACGTTACGTTTAGATTGTTGTAGAAATTTGACACGCGGGACACGTTGTTTTGGCTGCACCCACTGTTTAACAGATTGATCTGTGGGTTTGCTACAGCCAATCTCAACCACCATAGCCACCACGTAAAGGTAATTTTCAAGACCATATCCATCTTTCTATGTGGGTTCATCTTCAGCCTTAGTAGTAAATATGGAACTTGTGGAATTTTGTCTTACGAATGTATGTAAGAGAAGATTACGCAGTATGTGGATGAGAAATAAAGAAAATGAAAAGATGCTTACAGGACGAGAACCGGAAGAAGTCCTTAATTATTAGTTTAGTTGGAATGCATATTGCATCTAGCCAAGTGAGGCAGCACATAGAGGGTATGTATAAATTGAACTCCAAACTGGGTGGCTCTTCCACCATACCACTAAGGCAATTGTCTAATTGGTTAAAGCCCTAAGTGGAAGCCCCGCAATTTTTATTATTAATCGTGGGTGTCTAATTTGAACACCTAACCATTTTCTCAATTTATCGGTCCAAGCGACTCGATATAATTTGGAGTCTAAGAGTCTGTTTGGTTGGAGAGATTTTAAGGAAGATGGAAAATTTAGGAGAGAAAATTAGTAGAGAGAAAATATTTTCAGTGAGCGTTTGGTTGGAAGATGGCAAGGAAAAAAATTTAGCAGGACTCGGGGGCGTTTCTCCCCGGGTCCACCAAAAACATTTCTCTCCAAAATGAGGAAAAAACTAAGTGGAAAATGCTCATGAAAATTAGCTAACCAAAATACTCTCATGCAAATGGGTTCTTCTTTGCCTCTCATCTTTTTTTTTTTCTTTGATTTTTGCGTCTCTATATTTATATGAACTATTCTATTTACTTCATTCTTTTTCTTTGGTTTGAATCTTTTCCAATACTTCTCATTCGTTTTTTTTTTTTTTTTTCAAATTATATATTTATATATTTATATAATTTGAAGTGTCCATACACAATTTCTTAATATAAAAAAATGTATTACTTGTTCTTTTATTAATAGAGATATAATTGTAAATTTATACCAACTTCATTTTCCATCCTTTCATATTTTTTTTTTCAACCTAACAAATGAGTTTTTCATCTCTCCACTTATCTATCCTCTCAACCAAACACAAATGAGAGAAAACTAAATATCTTCTATTCTCCCACTTTTCTATCCCTTCCTAATCTTCCATCCTCCTACTTTTCAACCCCTCCAACCAAACGGGCCCTAAGAGCATTCTCATTGGATAATGTAAAATCCATCTAAATGCAAAATGTGTGATATTATATTGTTCACAAAAATACATATAAACATCTCATATCTAGTGGGGCATTTTGCATAAATAATCACTATGACATTGTGTAGAGTTTTTATTCCTTTTTTAATCTCTCTCCTCTACTGTTTGACTCTCTCTCTCTCCCACAGTAGCATTAAAGTAAGATTATTTTAATGTGATGCATTGTAAAATAAAGAATGAGATGTATGGTGTGTTGTAAAAGTAGTTATATATGTAAAATAGATAAAGGGGTCTTTTAGTGAGTGGTTATATAAAATAGATAAAGAGGTCTTTTAGTGAGGTAAAAAAAAAAATTTCTTTTTTCTTTTTTTGCATAAGTGGATGGGAATGCTTTAAGACGATAAATTTAAGTAAGACCTTTTATATTTAAATATCAATTAACTAAATTTATGTAATACTAACCAAATTAATGTTAATTTGGTAAGTTAAATAAATAGTTTGATGAATCAATACTAACCAAACTAAAGTTAATTTCATATAGAGAATCAAATATTATGGTTCTAACATTAAATTTAACAAAAAGAAATAAAAAGTAATTATTTTATTAGAAATGATGTTCACTTTATCTTGATTAAGACAATGTGTCGTTATAAATTTTTGTTTTTGTGTTAAAAAGGGGATAGAGATTATTAGTATGTTGTTTAAGTGGCCAATCATATTCTTACCACATCATATTATTAGTTTTTTTTTTTATATGTAAAATCTGTTGTAGCTCTAGCATTTTTCATGAAGAAAATTTGATTTTTTTTTTTTTTTTTTTGGTGATTAATAACACATCTATTTGTAAGATTCATATGGTAAAATTTGTAGTATTCCTAGCATCACTTTAAATTTTGAGCCTTTTTACCATGGGATAGGGTTTTTTTTATATAAAAGGGGTAGCAGTTTTTTATTTTATTTTATTGGGGGCCTTAGAACTAGGCCTTAAGCCACCATTATGCAGTCCTCACATCCTATACACACCAATTTTAAATCTAGAACCTCATAAATCTCATGAAACGTTGGATGCAAAACGAGCATTCAAAAAGTTTAGGGTGCAAATCATAATATGAAATATAGTTTAGGATGGTAAAGTGTAATTTTTCCTCTTTTTTTTTTTTTTTTTTTTTTTTTTTTTTTGAAGTTTAAAATAAAGGTACTTGATCATATTAGTTGACACAATACAATCCATTAACTAAGATTAAATTCAGAATTTCGTCTTGTATATTTCTTTCTAATTTCCTTTAAAATTAGGGTTACAACTCCATGTAGTTCTTTCTTTTTCAAGGGAAGTGACTATTCCAATGGATAGATAGTATTTTAGGTATTTAGAGCATTCACATTTAGAATGCTAACTAAAAATCTATAATAGCAACCAACCCACTAAAAAAGCACTACATCAAAGAAGATAAAGTTAAAAAAAAAAATTTAGTCTTAGCTACATGGGCTACTATCTCTAGCAGCTCACTGTAGGCTGTAGCCGAATGTTAAAGCAAAGAAGAATTTTTTATTCCCCCCATACACGCGGGAATGTTTGATAACGTATTTTATTGTGTTGAATGCTAATGCTAAAAAAATTATTGATGTTGGGTGTTTTGTAAAGTGAGTTGTTAAAATAGATAAAGATAAAGTAAGTTTTTAAGTTGCTAAAAGGTATATCTTTTGAGAACCTTGATGTGAATGCTCTTCAAAATAATAGGAAAAATTGGATAGGGTGCCAAAAGAGATCCAAAATTTAATTTTTTTTTTATACAAAATAGAAATTCTACCCCATCCTAATCTAAATGTATATGTGTGTATGAAACTTCCTCCTAAAGTGACCACGCTAAGGGCGTGCGGGTAAAATTCAAATTATTAATACCACAAATCCTTCAACAGCCAAAATTGGTCTCCTCCCGCACCAAATTGAATTGTAGGGTCAAATCTTGTATAATATAACATTATGAATATGATAAGTGATTGTCCAAATTGGGTAATATGGAAGACTACTTAAGAAGTCAAAAAGTCACCCACTCACCCTTCCGTGTCTCAGACTCAGAGATTCTAACGTCTTATTAAATTTCCGCACAATTGATACGGCCCGCGTAGGAGAAGATAATTGTAGTCAAGAGTCACCCACTCGGAGGAGTGAGTTAGAGTTACCAGAGTCGTAGCATCATCTAGGTAAAAAATGGGAAACTCTCGTGGGCTCTCTAGTGAGGAAGAAGCTGAACTGGCAAGGAGCAACAAGAAAGTTAAAGATTCACACCATGCAAACTTCATGGAAGACAATGCTAATGCAGTGGGAGATACTTCGTGGATGAAAGATACTGGTAACACCCAAGCATCCTTCAAGGATAAGCTGGTGGGAGAGATTCCAGGGGCATATTGGCAAGCCTTTGATTTTACTGACGAGATGGAGGATATACCGGAAGCTGAACGGGACATCTCATCACTAAGGGAAGGCCTTGCAGCTGTGAGGATATCAAACGATCTGAAGCACCAGATTAGGGCTCAATGGACGAAAGCACTGATTATTAAAGTTTATGGGAGAACAGCTGGATTTAGCTTTCTCCAAGAAAAGATCATGGCTCTCTGGAACCCGAGAGGAAGGATTGATTGTGTGGGTCTGGGCAAGGAATTTTTCTTAGTCAGGTTCTCGGTCAAGGAAGACTACAACCTAGTTCTTGGAAAAGGGCCCTTGGTTCATTGGAGAGCATTTTCTCTCTATAAGGCCATGGGTTCCAAACTTCAGGCCATCTGCTTCCGATGTATCGTCTATAGCAGTACGGGTGAGACTTAATGAGCTTCCCATTGAGTATTACCAAGTGGAAGCATTGAAGGAAATTGGGAGCACCATTGGGACTGTTTTGCGGATTGATACTCACACTGCATTGGAGTCCAGGGGTCGATATGCTCGGATTTGTGTATAGATAAACGTAGAGAAACCTCTGATTATGGTGCTCCTCATTGGAAATTTCGAGCAACCTGTCATTTATAAAGGTATCCACAAGCTTTGCTTCTCTTGTGGTCGAATCGGGCACCAGAAAGAAGCATGCACTCATATTATCAGACCAGCCCAACCGCCGTGTAGGGAGGAAACGGAGGAAGTTGATAAGGCTCAGAGCAGTCCACGCGAAAGGCATGCTGCTGACTCAGCTGCGGATCAACATCCAGGTACAAATATGGATCAGGACGACCTATACGAACCTTGGATGGTTGTGTCACGCAAGAAGAATGTGTACAAATCCACCAGGTACAGCAGGAGCCCCGGTGTGAGCCGTTATTCTGAAGAAGGACCACTCCCTATTGAAAAGGACAGTGTGCGTGGCAGCAAGAGAAAGGTAACAAAAAAATCAGGTGAATAGAGGGTCCCAGCGGGATTATGATAATAGGAATAATGGGAAAAATGGTGTGGGATTTAACTATCCGGTCCAAAAGGAGTTGGGCCTTGAAACTAAGGAGGTGAATATGTCTAGCTTCAGCCCGAAAATGATCAGACCAAATCAGATTATGAAGGGCAAAAATGTCCTTTCCAGGGGTAGGGACAATTCCCAAATTCCTTCTTCTTCTTCATCAAATGAGAGTGCCAGAAATGGAGACCAGGTCAAGTCTAGTTCAATGTTTCAACTCCCAAGCTCATCCAAGTCTGAGATGGGCTATAAACTTGGACAGAATTATCGTGGAGATAGTGATTGCAGAGATAAGAGTGAATCCAACGCATGCAATGGGCTGGTTCAGTTCAAAGCTCAAAAAAGCTTGGAGTCTGGAGGAGGAAAGAAGGATAGTATGGAAGTCTATTCCCCAAATCTCGCCAATCCCAAAGTTTTGTAACAAAAAACCATGGGAGATGTTGTCGGAGAGAAGGATGTTAGAGATTCAGCCGATATCAACATCGGTCATGGCAAATCAACTCTCAACAAAACCTATTCAATTCTACCAACCAACGACGGAGTTCAACCTGCACTCAATAACTCAAGAAATGGAGATGGGCATTCTACAGCATCGTCTAATTCTGATGTCAAGGAAGGGTCAGACAGGGGAATGGTGGAGGAAGATGGGATGGAGTTTGATGGAGGAGGCGAAGCTTTTGCTGCCTTTTGATGAGTGTCCTACTCCAAATCATGTCTTAATCATGAATATTATCATATGGAATAGTAGGGGTGCTCTAAAGCCTAACTTTCAGAACTACGTTAGAGAGCTTGCTCAAAATCATGATCCTGCAATCATGGTGATTATGGAAACTAAGATTGGAAGAGAGCGTGCAAAAGAGATTACGGACTGATTGCCGTTTGATATGGCAATTCATACTGACACCATTGGATATGCCGGGGGATTATGGTTGCTGTGGAACTCAGACAGAGTGGAAATCTTGCTACTGGCAAAAACATAGAGTAGGAAATACATGTCATGGTTAAGGTATGTGCCTCTAATTTTTCTTGGCTTTTTTCTGCTGTGTATGCAAGTCCTAAGTTTGAAGAGAGGGCTATTCTCTGGAACAATCTATCCAATCTGGTCGAGCTTCAGTCTATGGCATGGGTTATTGCAGGAGATTTCAATGAACCCCTTTTGGATGATGATAAGTATGGAGGTAGAGCTGTTAGTATAAATAGGTCCCTACAATTTAAAGAGTGTCTTGACAAGTGCAGTATGATGGATTTGGGATTCACAGGGCCGAGATTCACTTGGACAAATGGTAGAGAATTTAGTGCATTAATTCAAGAAAGAATTGACAGGTTCTTTGTAAATCCTAGTTGGTGTGTACAATTTTCGGAGGCAAGAATTATTCATCTCATTTTTCGCCATTCAGACCATTGCCCTGTCATGCTGGAAGCTGAACCCTATAGTCAATCTCAACTCCCCAGACCTTTTAGGTTCCAGAGTTGTTGGCTATCTAACCCGTCCTTTCCTCCAATTGTCACTAGGGTCTGGAATCAAGCTTATTCACATCAGGGAGCTATAAACACTTTCTCTGTTGAAGCAAAAAGATGGAACAAGGACCAATTCGGGAATGTGTTTCAAAAGAAAAGGAGAATCATGGCTAGACTCAATGGAATACAAAAGGTAGTTGCTGTTAGACCTACCTCTCAACTGCTGGCTCTGGAGAAGCAGCTTCAAAGGGAGTTAGAAGGCATTCTTGACCAGGAAAGAGACATTTGGGCCCTCAAATCAAGAGTAAATTGGATGATCCTTGGGGATAAAAACACGTCTTTCTACCATCTTTCCACGCTGGTGAGAAGGAAAAGGAATAAGATCTCAGCCATTAAAAATAATGTTGGTGAATGGCTGTATGAGGAGAGGGAGGTGATGGACTATATCAGAAAAGGCTTTGAGAACCTGTTTTCCTCTTCTTTGACTTACTCTGAGAGGTATCCTTCTATTGCAAACCAGTGGCAGGTGACCTTGTCAGAAGAAGAGACTGAGGCTCTTAATCATGAGGTCTCGGAAGAGGAGATAAAAGAAGTTCTGTGGTCAATGAAACCTTTCAAAGCCCCTAGACCAGATGGGCTTCACACAAGGTTTTACCAGAGATTTGGCTTGTGGTGGGGAAATCAGTGGTAGAGGAAATTAAAGACATCTTTTTGAAGAAGAGAATACCAGAGTACCTTAACCGAACCCTCATTGCTCTTATCCCAAAGATTAAAGGTCCTGAATCTCTGGGTAATTACTGGCCTATAAGCCTTTGTAACACTGTGTATAAGCTAGTCACGAAGATTATTATTGCTCGACTAAGACCTTACCTGGACAAACTAATCTCTCCTCTTCAAACTGACTTTGTCCCAAGTCGAAAAGAGACTGATAACACAATTATTGTTCATGAACTCATCCATTCTATCAGTAGATCAAAAGGGAAGGAAGGGTTTATGGCTATTAAAATTGATCTTGAAAAGGTCTATGACAAGTTGGAGTGGGGTTTTATTAGGGAAAGGCTTATTTGTACCAATCTTCCGATGGAGCTGGTAGAGTTAATTATGAGCTGTATCTCTTCTGTCTCAACCTCTGTCTTATTTAATGGGGGGATGTTGGAACCAATTCAGTCTTCTAAGGGTATCAGACAAGGGGACCCTTTGTCCCTTTACATCTTCATTCTGTGTATAGAATTTCTGGGATAGCTCATTAAGGGTAAATGCAAAGAGAAGTTGTGGAACCCAGTCAAATCTTCCAGGAATGGGTCGAGCCTCTCCCATCTCTTTTTTGCAGACGGTCTAGTATTGTTTGCCAAAGCAAACCAAGCAAATTGCACTGCCATCCGTGAGGTGATGAAAATTTTCTGTGAAAAATCTGGGCAATCAGTGAGTCAGTCGAAGTCTGGGGTGTATTTCTCACCCAACATTGATATGGATAGCAGGGAGAATATGTGTAATATTTTAGGGTTCAGGTCAACTGCTTCTTTGGGAAAGTACTTGGGAATTCCAATAAAGCACCCTGGGCCATCTAATCAGGATTATAATTTTATGCTGGACAAAATGAAACAAAAACTTGCGGGCAGGAAGGCAGGTCTTCTTTCTTTGGCTAGTAGAACAGTACTTGTAAAGTCCTCATTATCTACTATTCTCGCATACCCTATGCAGTGTGCCTACCTACCTGGTAAAGTGCATGTTGGAAAATTTAGACCCTGATTGATAGAATTAACAAGTTTTAAACACAAGTTGTTAATTAGATTTATTATGAATAAAACTTGTTAAAACAAACAAATATCAATATCATGTCAAAATTATGCAGCGGAAAAATAAATAAAACAAGATATGATGATCCAGAAAAACCAATGAAACAAACTAGTTTCACAGTAAAAAACCTGGGGGGAAACCTTCCCAAAAAACAATTCACTATAGTAAAGAGAAGCTTCAAATCTAGTACAAAACCTTTGTCCCTAGACTCTACAATCCTCGTAGATGAACTTATAGCAGAAACCTTCTACCGCTTCAAAACCTCTAAACTCTTCAATATATGAACGTCATCCTTTTTGTTGCATGAATCCTAGTACGTGACTAACCAATTGCGCGGATCCATGTACGCAACTTAATCACCAACTAGAAGAAGATGCTACCTACAAAGTTCTTCACTTCATTAACAATGAAGATCAAGAAGCACTTGGTTACAAAACCCTAAGGCGCAAAAACACAGTAGCTTCTTTCAGAGAGAATAAGGCATCAGTCGCCTTTTGCATATGTTCTCCTTGTATTCTCTTATGTGACGGTCTCTAAAATAAGCCTTATATAAGTCTAGGGTTGTGAGAAAAGAAACCCTACACAAATACATAAAGCATGGGCCGAAAATCAGATCTGAAAATTTGAATTCACGTAACCTCGATCGATCAAGAGGTGTCGAGGAGATGTCGAGATTTAAATTTCGACAGATACAACTATCGAGAAGCTGTCGAGGAGACAGGAGCTTTCTCGATCGATCCACCAGCTGTCGAGAAGCTATCGAGAGTGTGATAAGAAGAAGTTGAAAATCTCGATAGATAGCCTAGCTGTCGGGAGGTGTTGAGCAGCTATCGAACTATCTATTCGTAAGTGTCGAGTTATCTGTCCAGCTTTATTGAACAGCTTTTCTTCACTTCTTTCTTAGTCCAATCTTCATGTCTTTAATACTAGACTTGAACAACATGTTTCTTGAAATATTAAACACATCCTAGATCTACCTAATTACAAGTAAAGTGCGTTTTGTCAAAAGATTAGCCAATTACATAAAATATTAACATATGTTTCTAACATGATCCACATATGTCCTAACAATCTCCCCCTATGGCAATCCGTGACAAAATCACAACAAACAAATGAACATATGAGAGAAGTCATAAATCACTCAACTCATATTCACTTGTTGAATACAATAAAATCTATCCTAAGACAAACTCTTGAAAAACTTTGCAAGAAGAGAATTTATGGCAAGTAGAGTTTATGGCAAGTAGACTTTGACAACCTGTATTTCTGAAACACTTTAAACAAAACTCATCAAGGCATCTTAGTGTGAAACAGAAATAATAGATTGCATACAAGTAATAAGAAACATGTGTATAAAGATAGAAAAGAAACAACACATGTAAAGATAGATAAAGAAGACATACATCATATATATATATATATATATCAAAGATAATCACAATGTATGTAAACATGGTCACAAGACCGGTGTACAAGAAGAAGGAAGTAAGCACTCCCCCTAACAAGATGAAACACATCTCCCCCTTACAAATGCATGTATTTCTCCCCCTAACATGTAGAATTTTAAAAAGAAACCACATATTCTCCACAATTTCTCCCCCTTTTTGTCAGGATTGACAAAGGGTACAAGAAGCTATAGAGCTTCACCCGAGAAACATAAAGATGATCAAGGGGGTACAAAGAATCCATATAAATGCATGAATGTAATGAAACAAGATGCTATGGATGACAAGATAAAAGAAAGATGCAAAACATGTGAAAAACAAATCTCTCAACAAGAAAAATGTTAAGCACATATCAAATTTTCTATTTTTTATTATTTCTCTAACTTTTCTTCATTAAAGTTATCAAAATATTAAAACAATAAAATATTGATACGATGACTGAACAATGTGTAATAGGTAATGTGATATTGTGATGTAGGCTGTTTTTTAGGTCTTCTTTAGATTTGCTTCCCTATTTATGGGGAATATAATACCAATGCTCTAAAAAAATTAATCAATAAATGTAGTCAAATATTCTCACCTCCACCCATCATCATTCTTTTCTCTTTTATTTATTTTTCTAAATTATTACCCACTTCTATCATCCCACTTATCTACATTCTTCAAACCTATGCTTAACTTTAACCACAACAAAAACTAATAATTTGATAAATTAAAAAAATA
Organism: Quercus aquifolioides; assembly: GCA_019022515.1. Lineage (NCBI taxonomy): Eukaryota > Viridiplantae > Streptophyta > Magnoliopsida > Fagales > Fagaceae > Quercus > Quercus aquifolioides. The sequence continues at coordinate 50,414,755 of CM032327.1, read as the reverse complement.
AAATTGTAAATAAAGGGGCAATTTTTATTTTAATTTTGTTAACCAAAAGTATCTAGAAATCTTTGAGTACCTAATTGGCCCTTAATATGTATGTAGCTCCTCATCCCATACACACTAGATAATTATATGAAGAAATTCTTTGTAAGTGGCTCCAAGATGCTAGTTACATTCCAATGTAAGTGTAAGCAAATAGATGATAAGGAATTGAATAGAAAGAATCAATTTAGAATTTTCTTTTTATTTTTTTGTTTGGGAGTTTAATCAGAGAGAATGAAAAGGTCATTTGCTCATTTGAGAGTTTAAGTAGGAGGAGAATGAAATGGTTTTGAGAAAACACACATTCCTTTCTTCTTCCCTCAAAACTCTAATTTTTCGTTCTTTCCAAAATTATGAGGATTTGGAGGTAACGGAACAAGATTTAATTAATTTTTGACCAAAAGTCTCTAATACCCAAAATATTTTTTTTAATCCAATATTATCACTTGTTTAGTGCTTCGCTTGCCACTAGCAATATTATCTTCTTCTTTTTTGGGTAAACAAAGGGTCTTTCATTAACTAGGAAGCATAAACAGAGTTACGAGGACAAAGCCTCACATAGGGGGCAAAAACAACAAAGTCTTGAATAAGATCTGGTTCTTTCCTTGCCATCGCATCTACACACTAATTTGCCTCATGGAAACAGTGGGTCACCTTGTCTTGCAAAAAATGTCTCAATAGATTCTTGCAATCCGTCATAAGAGTAGCATGATTTAGATATCTGCTAAAACGTTCAAACACACAGTCAAAAACAACAATAGCATCAATCTCAATTTCTATAGCCAAAAAATTAGATTTAAACACATTGATAACCTATCCCTTAGAACATTAGCATCTGAGTTTTTATAAAATCTACTACTTTACCATCTAAAAAGTTACTTTTATCGATTATACCATATCATTTTACAATACACCCAATACCTCAAACTCTATTCTTTTTACCGCTTCCTTTATTTACCGATACATCCAATAGCCCAAAGTTCTTCATCCACACTGCTTGTCACCCCTATGCATCGGGTAAAGCCCCTAATCCACCACCCTATATGATCTCTGATCACCTCAACTACTAGCTAAGCCAGGATTCCCCAGTGTGGAATCATCAATGTTGAGCTTGTGCCATCCATCTTTCGGCTTGTACCATTTTACTTTAATTGTTTGCTTACTCTTTACCTCTCGAATTTGAGTAGCACAGTATTGGAACTCTGTGGCTTGGTACTTCACTTCTTTGATCAAGTTATGGTTTACAACAGCATTTTTAAACACCACTTTGTTCTATGGAGCCAAAAGCTCCAGATTGCGAAAGGAAAAAATAACTACGGGCAAATGTTGGACTCAAGGCAACCGGGTTTGGTTCTAGAATTTTCCTTTAAAGATAAATTTAAACTGTTAAAGGAAATTTAAAAAAAAAAAAATTAAGGATGACCATAGAAATTCCACAATCATGGTAGCAAATAAAGAAGTAGTTGCTCCAAAAATTTCTCTAAAAGGCCTGTGCTAGAAGGGGCAAATGCTAGAAGCCTAGGCCAGACCAGCCTAATTAGGTCGAGGTCCATCAAACCAACAAGACAACTTGGCTTAATACGTTGCATTTGATTGATCAAAAGGAAAGTCATGTCTAGTCCTTGTTGGGCCATTGCTTGACCACACAATCTAGCCTGACTCACTCCACGCGATTAATAGCAGCCTAGCCACATTTAACTCTTCTATAAGCGCACACTTGGCCATACTTTGACACAATTTGCACAATTGCCAATGTGTGATTGGATTATATCACTACCACATGAGTCGCCTACCAATGGAACTTAGTGAAAAGTAATTCAATCAATAAGAGTCAACCCGATTGATGATCAGTAGAGACTAAGCATGGGCCTAGCTGTAGAAGTATCTAGATTGGATGACCACCAAGCAACCCCACCTAGAAAGGAGCATTCACAGAAGCTCATTATCTCTCATATCAACATCAATTACGCTAAATTTCTCCTCCCTCTTTCTATATGGAGCGATGTTATAGACACAAAATATATATATATATATATATATATATATAACATTTTTCACAATAGTTGAGTTAACAAATTTTTACTAATTTTTATCTAAACTCACCACTTACTTTTTTACAAACTATAAACAATCTACCCCATCAGCCGGGTGCAAAATTATGTCTATAGACTTTCCCTTTTATATGGTAGTTTGAGGCAAGTTAATCCAATTTTTCATGATTAATAACTTGTATAGAGTCCTGACACAAGATTGATTTTTAAAAAGAATAAGAAAGAGACTCAATCAATGGTGTTAAAGGGATAAAATGATGCTTTATTTTGGGTTTGGCTTACCTCCAGTACTTTTTTGACTAGAATCTCCTTTTGTTTTAATAAAAAACTATCATATCATCCACTAACTAAATAAAATGTGGAAATTAAAACTCACTACTACTTACCATTGCATATTTAAAACAAAAGAAGACTTTTAGTTAAAAAAGTACTAGGGGTAAGCCAAATCCCTTTCTTTTTATCTTTATTTCGACTAATAGATACCAATTTTCTCTAACTGTTTGATTTATATCGATAATTTGGGGTGAGGTAAAGTAACATGAATTGAATTCCAGGTTCCATGTTCGACACACACAAGATACAACAAAATTAAAGGAAACAATCAAACTTTATACATAGAAGTCACTCAAGAATTTCAGATATCCATAGGTTAGCGAGCAGAGAGTTGAGAGATAGAGGCAGTGGCATTAGATGTGGAGGATCCGGTTGAAGTGGATGTGTCTCCACGGACTTTTCTATCAGCATCAACGTAGCCTGGGTTAGTAGGTGCCCTATTCTCCATTGATCCCTTGCTTTTGAGCAAAACAACAACTTCAGACATTGAAGGCCTTACAGAAGCTGATGACTGCGTGCACATCAAAGCGATCTCTACCATTTTTTTCACTTCATCTGCTGTATATTCTTCTGGGTTTAAGGTTTCGTCCACCAACTCTGAATGCTTGTTATTCTCGTACAATTTCCATGCCTATAATTGCACCATAAATAAGGAGGAAACCCATAATGAGCTAGAAAAATGTAAGCAATGTTTTTTTTTTTTTTTTTTTTTTTTTTCTAATACAAGATAGAAATTCTACTCTAGCCTAATCTAAGTATACTCCTAGAGACTTGAATCTCGGCCTTTTTCCCCCATACCCCACAAGCACTTATACTTGTGGAATGACCATCACACCAAGGGTGTGCAGTGGTGTAAGCAGTGTTTTTAAGAACTAGACAATGTCTCTTATTCATTAAGTGATTGGGGGTTAATATAAGCACTATATTTAATACATAAATGACATGTAAAATTAACTTTGGTTCTTTTTAATAATTGAAACATAAATGATATGTGAAATTAGTTTCATCTTCTTTCTTTCTTTCTTTCTTTCTTTCTTTTTTCATACCTCTACGAATTTTAGGATAAGCAGCAAAAGGCCAACTAAGTATTTCTAGATAGCCTAACAAGCATTTCCCTATCACACACTTGCAAGTTGTATCTAGATCAAATGAAGAAAATGAAGAACCTAGTAACTAAAACTACTTGTTTTTTGGAGATGCAGTAGATATATGTTTCCTGCGTTTGTTATTAAGTTTGAGAATAGTAAACCATATTGATTTGGGAAATTACCCGTTCAAGGAGGTATTCGCCATCAAAAGCATGCTGGACCTCGCTGGTTTTTCGGCCACATATAATTTCAAGTACAACGACCCCAAAACTGTAAGTATCTACCTTCTCTGATAGCTGACCATGGATTGCATACTCGGGTGCCATATATCCTCTGAGGATTAGATCGAATTAGCTATCCATGAATAATTGTAAGAACGAAAAAGAACTATTCAGCTAAAAAATAAAGAACAAAAAAGAACTAATAAGTGATAATCCTCTTGGCATATAGATCCTATTTGCTTAGCACATATCTTGCAATAAGGACATTGTGTTTTAACAACCTTATATATATATATATATACATAAACTGTGATGGGATGTCATCCCATCAAATTTGATGAGACTTCAGCCATTTTTATATTCATTATAGTGAGATTATTTGCAAAGCGAAACCATTCAAATAAATAAATAATGCCCAATTACTATTTCTTTTCCTTAAATTTGAATGGTGAATAAGGGTGCATATAAATATGAGCAGAAATAGACTAATGTTTTTTTTTTTTTTTTATCACAAGTACTACCATGTAAAATCTTTGGATTTTTTCTCTCTATACCTATCCTACAAGTGCAACATGTGAATCAATAGATAATATTTTCATCTGTATGAATATATATATATATATATATATATATATATATATATATAAATGAGAAAACAAATTGTACGACTTTAGATAGATTAAAATGACAGAAAATAATGAGTTTAGTTTACCTCCAGTATTTTTTATAAAAAAAAATTTTTTTTTTTTTTATTTTAATGAAAAACTGTCACATTACTTACTAACTATATAAAATGTGGAGATTAAAACCCATTACCACTTGTCATTGTATATTTAAAATAAAAGGACGTGTCTAATTAAAAAAGTACTAGAGGTAAGCCAAACCCGAAAAATAATATATATGGTCAACCCTAATTAGTCTATTAAAGATTCACTATCCAAACATTTTAGACTAAGCTTTGGTTGTTGCAATTATGTTATTAGGATAAGAATCTTAACATAATCTTAAACTATTTTAAAAAAATTCAACATTGGTGAAATCGAGTAAAGTCTGGTCAAGATTTATATGGTAAAGCTTGGTTGATGGACAAAGGATGATTTTTTTTTTTTTTTTTTTTTTTGAGGAAATGATTTTTACTAGCTTAACTTACAATGTTCCAGCAAATTTGGTGCTGAGATGAGTTTGATCCTCGGGTAGAAGCCTTGCTAACCCAAAATCTGCAATCTTGGGTTGGAGATCATCATCTAAGAGAATGTTGCCGGTTTTTATATCTCTATGAATTATACATACATGGAATTCCTCATGTAGATAGGCAAGTCCCCTGGCTGTACCCAAGATTATATCATTCCGTTGTTTCCAATTGAGAGAGCCTCGTCTTTCACCTGTTTCCCAATAGCATGTATAAATTAAATATAAGTTTTACAAACAAGTCAATAACTATATACATCACTGATATTAAATTTGGAATTTGCTTCAACTTCAAAATAATTTTTTATTTTTTTTAAATCTTATATAGTTGAGTGACAATTTATTGAACTTCAAAGCAAAAATTTTATTATAACTTTGCACGCATCTAGAAAAGCTTCAAGAATAGACAACATACTCTACTTACTAATAGTATACACCAATATTTCTTTCCCAAGATAATTAAAACAAAAAGACCATATCTTCATCTTGACATTGTCATGATTCCATTTAGTTGTTGCTTTACATTGTCCTTTAGCTTTAACTTCCTTTTGAATCTATCCTTTAATTATATTTGAACATCCCTTTCCATTTTCCACCACTATTTACTTACCACTCTTCTCAACATTTCAATAATATTTCTTACTAGTTTCAATGTCAAATGAGGAAGGCCCCAAAATCAAACAAGTTTCAAGTTTGTATATCCATAGTTTCAAGATCAAAAATGAAAATTTTGCGGCACAAAAGAAATAGATCTACTTTCACATGCTTCCTCCATTTTAGCACAACAAAACCATCTCAATTCTCTCTTTAACCTCCCACCAATCCAGGGCAATTGTGGTCTAGAAAATCAAAGCCTTCTAGTCTCAAGAGGGATTGAAAGTTCCCAAAACAAAGATTGAAGAACGAAGAAATCAAACCATCCAAAATTTGTTACTAAAGAGAAATAATTCTCTTTTACATGAAATAATAAATTAGCCTATTTTTAGAGTTAATTAAATGCATGCATGTGAATTTAACATAATTTCCAATTATAAATGATCAAGCTTTCTTAAGTTTAAAGAGATGAATTTAACTTACCAAATAAGAATCTATCTAGGCTACTATTTGCCATGTATTCATAGACAAGAATTCGCTCTGGTCCTTTGCTACAACACCCAAGAAGACGGATCAGATTTCGATGATGAACATTGCTTATAAGCTTCACTTCACTCTCAAAATCGGCCTTTGCCCTAGAAGATTGGCCTATAGCTAGTTTCTTAACAGCAACCATCTTCCCATTTTTCAGAGTACCCTAGTCAATGTTGCAAAGACAAAGAAATGAAAATTAGCCCACCACACAACAAGATGATAAATGCGAGGGTGAATTGAATATGGAAATTTGATTGCAACGAACGACAATGAAAAAAATGAGTCATATAGAGAGGGCAACGATGCTTTAGGTTTCTTGACTTTTACCTTGTATACATCACCAAAGCCTCCTTCTCCAAGTTTGTTTTCTTCACTAAAATTTTTTGTTGCAGATTTCAAATCATTGTATTTGTAATTCACTGGGCCTCGTAGTTCAGTTGCCCCTAAAATGTCACCTGTTATGGAGGAAAGCAATTATGGTCCTTTCATTTATGTTGAAAAACTCATACAAATATTGATGTATCTAAAGTTACTTATTCAAGATATATATATATATATATATATATATATTTGAAAAGGAAAAATGAAAAATAATGTAACAACATTATAATTTCTTGTCCTCGCAAACAAAACATAAAACATCATAATTTAAATTTTATTGAAAACCTTGGTGTTATTACCTCTACGAACTTCCTTGGACCTTCTTATCATTATAAAGAAGACAAACAAAGCTATAATGAGAAGAGCACCTCCACCTCCAACTACTCCTCCAATGATGGCATTCTTGTTGCTTGAACCTCCTATTATTAAAGATCATCATTAATTACAATACTTCAAAATATGCAAATTCCACTATAGTTCAAAATTATGAAAAATTTTGATGCAGTGACTAGCTATATAGCAATACATTTAGAAAAAAAAGATCTCCATCAAAACTCACCATTGCCTAAGAAGGAATTGATATCAGTAGTTTGGTTATCAGCAAAGAAGGGTTTATCTGAGTACCTCAAAAAACATCCAGCATCAACTGCCCTACCATCTCCATTAGGAACACAATCTTGTATATTGTTGGACGCGACATTCAAGCAATTCTGACAACCACTCTCAGTAGCTGTTTCAACACACTGTGCCACAGCATACACTGTTGCATTACCACTACTACCAACCACTTCTCTCTTACTCGCAGCAAAGAAACCATTAATCCTAGGTGTTGCTACTTGGAGATCTTTTAACAATCCGCCCACAGCTGTACTAAAAGCAAGAGGTTGTGATGCAGTCCGATTCCCACAATACCCTTGATTACCAGGCTGAGTGGTTTGGTCAAAGAAGCTATTGCTCTCATACCTAAAGACAAAAAATGTAAATAAAGTATCTAACATGAAACTTCCATTAGTGAAACAAATGGTTTTAGTTACTACCTAGAAGAGATGGGAGATTATAAGCTTATAAAAAAATTTGAACATGTTGATTTGGCTACCAAATATAAGAGGCCTAGCTAAGTTGTTTATCACTTATTACAACATCAAACAAATTACTTATTAACATTCTATTGTAAATTTTTATGGTTAAATATTTGACTCCTAGACTTCGGACCCAAATATTTGACTTCACACAACAGATGCTAAAGGACCCACCAGACTAGGTACCCGAACCTAAGCTAGGCCAGATGGCTTGCACCCCAAGTCAGGCTAAATGACCCACCAAACTAGACTACCCATACACCAAATTCGGGCTAAATGACCTGTAAATTTCAATTTGGGTAAATGGCCCACAATTATTTGGGGCAAATGACCCGTAATTGTTTTTGGCAGTGACCTATGAAACTTGGGCTAGACGACATGTGACCCATTTGGGTCAAATAACCCATTTATTTTCTTGGGTTCTATAATTGTTGGCTGCACATAGCACACTCATGAGAATTGGACCCCACAAGGACTCTTATCTCAGAAGTCATAAAGTGGGCTTCTCAAAAAAAAAAAAAAAAAGTCATAAAGTGGGAAAACACCCAACAAGTTCACGCTATGTCTATTCGATTTTTTTTTTTTTTTTTTTGCTGAATTATGTCTATTCGAATTTGTTACCTTTGTGACGTGCTTCCTAATCTTGAAATTTTGCTATTGTGAGAATTCTAATTGTCAGGTCGTTATTTTTCATTAATCATGTAATAATAATAAGAATTTTTAGAAAAATAAAAAAATAAAAAAAATCTGCAAGTATATAGATTAAACTGAAACATTTGAAAATTTTTAAAATATAAGGAGAAAATATGTTGTTTATAGCAAATAAAAGGAGTGCAGAATGCAGACCAAAATAAACATCATTTTCACTGTTAGTAAATCTTAATTTGGACCCTTCCATCAAGTAGCAACCTGATTTGGGAAAATGAAGGAGACGTACTAAAAAAATGAATTCGTACTGTATAGTAGCATTTTCAACTTAATTAGCCACCGGATATTTAGGGTCTGTTTGGTACATATATGTTTAAACACATGTTTTCAGTTTTTAAACAACATTACACACTTTTTCATACATTTTTTCACTCACACGTATTTCCAAAAAATACGAACAACGTTACTAGAATAACATTATTAAATGGCCCTTAATAATACTGTGGTCTATTTGAAATCCAGCCAGTTGATTCTATTTGGACGGTCCAAATTGGACCTTAGTGAATGACACCTATAACAATGGCCTGATGACAATGACAGCAAATTAAGATTATTATTATTAAGAGTTAATGACTTTATTTTGTTTTTAAATGAGCAAAATTTGGATTAGAAGAGATATGAATTCTTCCTTGAAGAGCCCACTGAACAGAAGAGTCGTTTTTTTTTTTTAAGAAGAAAACAGAAGCTAGAGTTGTTGACTTAAAACACCATGGCTTTTCAAAGCAAGAGCCAATTTGATTTTTGCTTGGCATCTCCTTAGTTGAATCAGTATAGAATTTTTTTTTTTTTTTTTTTTGGTGGGGGGGGCGCGGCGGGCGCTGATAGTTGAATTAATATTCAATTTTATATATATTATACAAACACATACGTATAAACAACATAAAAAATGATGATATATAGGCAATGTTATAGGATTATAAAAAATTGAAACTCCAACTAATATCATGACTTGTCAACTTCAAAAACTAAGAGCCATTGGATCTTTGCTTGTGCTGATCTCCTTATACACTACACTAAATTCTTGGCACATCTTCTGGCATGTGTTTAGAGATGTTTTTTTACACAGATTTATTTTACATAATTATTATAATTGTTAGGTTTCAAAAAAAAAATTATTATAATTGTTGTTATCTCATTCTACTATCATGTTTTATATTAAGATTTTTTTTCACTCTTTTAACTCTCACAATTCTAATCTCATTATTATATAGTGTAATTATATTTTCAAAAACCTTGATAAGAAATTTTTGTGATGGATCAAAAGCTAGTCATACAATCTTACTCCCTTAAAATTATGGTTGGCCAAAAAAAAAAAGCATAAAAGCAGCTAGCATGGTGGTGGTACGTACCTGAGGAAGCAGCCATCATAGATGACGCGGGCACCGTTGGCGGCGGAGCAGTTGCGGATTTGAGACACGGCGGCGGTGAAGCAAGCAAGACAGTCAGCATTAGACAGGTAGTTCCTGCACTGCACCAAGGCATAGGCCTGTGCAGTTGCAAAGTATTTGTTGTTGTTCAGCTGTGTTCTGAGGTCTGAGAACGTTGCGTTTTGTTTGGTGTAGAAGTTGGAAACATCGGACACGTTGTATTGGCTGCAACCACTGTTTAGCAGATTGATTTGTGGGTCTGCTACACCCAATCTCAACCACCATAACCACCATGTAAAGGTCAATTTCAAGACCATGTCCATATTTCTATGTGGGTTATTCATAAGATCAGACACAATAATTGAGGATTGGTTATGGAACTTTTGAGTTTTTGTATGATATATATATATATATATATATATGTATGTATGTATGAATCTAATCTAGGAGAAGATTATGCAGTATGTAGATGAGAAATAAAAAATAATGGTAATTGATAGGGCCGGCCCTTCCACTTGGTTGAGAAATAAAAAATAATGGTAATTGATAGGGCCGGCCCTTCCACTAGGTTTTGAACTCTATGCTCTCCAGGTATAATTTTATTCTATCTCTTTCTTATATGACTTTTCCTCTGCAGATCCAGATGGTGCCGTGATTTTGTGGGTGGAGTCTTATAGTCTTATCAAATAAGACTTGTGGGTGGGCTGGAGTTTTATGACTCTTATCTCTGGCTGGGGCCGTGGACCTTGGAGTTTTGTCTTTTAAATCTTGCTTCTTTTTTTCTTCTTTTTTCCTTTTTTTTTTTTTTTTTTGGTTATAGGTACGTAATAAGATCGGTTTTGTTTTTTTGGTGGGTGGAGTCTTATCAAATAAGTCAATAAGACTTATGTGTGGGTGGAGTTGTACTTCTGGCTAGGCTTTCGATTTTTTTTTTTTTTTTTTTAACTTGCTTTTTTATATTTATGCATGTTGAGAACTTGAGATGGCTAGATACTTCTTGTTGTTCGGTAAAGCTAGAGCTACAATAGTATTTTTTTTATATACATCAGGTTTTATTACTTTACACTATAAAGTTATTTTTTATTTCAACCATTATAAATATATTATAAATTGTGTTTATTTTATTTTTAAATATTGTTTTATTAGAAATGTCTATTAAAAAATATGCATCCGGATATGAAAAATTTTTTAAAAAAAAAAAAAAATTAATTGAGTCTAAAAAAGGATCAATAGATAAATTTGTTATTAGTAATCAATAAAATACAATACCAAATTTTGATGAAAATATCACAAATGAGCAAGAAATTCAATAAAAATAGTTAGAAGATAATGAAACTATAAAAAAGTTACATTCATTTCCAAATACATGCATTGCTTATAAAATTGTACTAACAATACATGTTACAGTTGCTTTTGCAAAAAGAAGTTTTTCAAAATTAAAATTAATAAAATCATATCTAAGATCGACAATGTCTCAAGAAAGATTAAGTGGATTAGCTATATTATCGATTGAAAATGAGATGTTAGAAGAACTTGAATACAAAAATTTAATTAGTCAATCTGCATCTCAAAATGTAAGAAAAATAGATTTTAAATAAAATATATTATAATATAAAAATATTAAATAAATATTAATTTAATTAATACATAAATATATTTATAAAAAAAAAAAACCAAATTTTAGTTCTCGCCTAAAGCCCCAAAATGTCTAGGGTCGGTGCTAGTAATTAGAAAACAAAAATGCTCAAAGGACGTGACGTTACTTACGTGTGCACGAGCTAGTCCTAATTGATGTGTCTGAACTCTGAATCTGCTTTAAAAGTAGTCGCTTCAACCATGAATGAGATGGATATGAAGGGTCTGTTTGGATACCATTTATTGTTAAAAATTGAAAACACTATAGCGAAATAATTTTTAAATGTGTGAATAGTGTCGTGAGACCCAGTTTTAAAATTAGATTTGCGTTTTTCCATACTTGCGGGTCCCGTGTATTGCCAAAAAAACGTAGACACATGGTCTGCTGCTATCCAAACCCAGCCGAAGTGGTCGCTTCGACAATCGACCATCAATTTTTTTCATAAACAGAGGAAACTTCTAAGACCATGAATTTTTTTTTTTTTTTTTTTTTTGGTAAACAAGACTTTGGACTGACCATAAATTATTAGTTTAGTTGGGAACTTGGGATGCTTTCTTTTTGATAAGCCAAGAATGTACTGACCCCTTGTGATAAATTAACCAATTAATTAGCCAAGTTAATTAATTAATTCAATTTGCATGCAATAGAGTGATAGCACAAACAAATCACCAAATAACTAAATGCAGTGAAAATTAAATTGACACGGTGATTTGTTTACAAATGGGGAAAACTTACACGGCAAAAATCCCACCGGATGATTTTAAGGTTACCACTCCCGAAAATTCACTATTATTACAACAAGCGGTTATAAGTAAAGGAATCACAGTACATTATACCAACCTACAGTTGAACTTTTACCCCAATACCCAATTGGACTTGTTTTGTAGTGACAATCTCTCCTTTTAATGCACAGCTCCCAGTACGTGACTAACCAATTCGATGCGTGGATCCCAGTACGCAGCTTACTCACCAACTTGAGAAAGATGTTGGTTGCAAATTTTTTCAGTTCATCACACGATGAAGATCACAAAACTCTTTGGTTACAAAACCCTACAGTGTACAAACATAGCAACTTTTTGAATAGGAAAATGAACTAGGGCATATGTCTCCGGTTCACAATATGCTTGTGAAAAACTTTTGCATTGAGTTGCATCAGCTGTAACAGCCCTTAAAACAATCCTTATATATGTTTAGGGTTGTGAGAAAAGAAAGCCCAAACATCTATTCGCAGATTGGATTGAAATCAGCTCTGAAAAACTAAATTTCATAAACCTCGATAGATAGCTTATCTGTCGAGCTAACTGTCGAGCATTGGGCTTCAGCAATCTTTTAAACCTCGATAGATACTAGCTGTCGAGCTTTAAAATCCAGCACTTCTTCACTTGTTTCTTGGACAGACTTGCACAACTTTAACACTTGAACTTGAAACCTTGTTCCTTGAAGAATTAAACACATCTCTAGCTGAGTACAATTTTATATGACATATGTTCCTAATATTGAATCACATATGTCCTAACACTTTTTTCTTTGGAAAATGTTAATGTTACTACTATTTTATAATTTTTTTTATTAACTTTTAAAGTAGTGCATTGATTATTGGTGGTCCCAGATGAGAACCAATAAAAATTGGTCACATTAACAATCCGTATAAATATTGTAAAATAATTTACAGTTGTAGCATTACTTTGTTAAATGACAAACTCAACAACTAAGTCACGATTTCTCAATGAAAAGTGTACGTGTGTATGCAGGGACGAAACTATGCCTTGACTTGGTGGGCAATGGCTCCCCTGAAATTTTAATTTTTTTTAAATATTATATATATATATATATATGAAATTTTAAATAAAAAATAAAAATATTTATTCTTGACCTTCCTAAAAATTATAATTGGTCACAAAAGCCAATAAACACAATAGGCATCTCATTCCTTGTGACTCTGCACTATGTGATCAAATGTATCCATGTGGTTTGTGTACTATAATGTATATTGTTTTTTACTTTTTGTAAACTTCAAAACATATTTATTGATTATTTATTATTTTTTTATGCAAATGACTTGAGTTGTTAAGTTGTTTGACGACATTGGTTATTTGTTGTTTGGGACTTAAAAGTTAGAAGTATGGTTCTTTTTATTTCCTTGTCCTTGGCAATGTTAATTAGTTTTTTAGTTCAATAATATTTTACATATAATTAGATGATAAATATGACTTATTATTATGTGTCTTTTCTTTTATTGATTGGTCAAATAAATATATTTAAAATGATGGCACAACTATTATAAATTTTACTAAAGAAATCCTACAAATTGATGTATCAATCATTGAGACACAACAAATCCGTAATTAAAATTTTTATTTATTATATTGTTGATGTGACACCAAATACATTCATTATCTATTTGTAAATATTGTTAGTAAAATTATACTAGTAGTTTTGAGATTTTATTTATTTATTTATTTATTATGATACTGATATGACAATAATCACTTTTAGAATATTGTCAAATTAGTTTGCAAACTTTTAGTATAATTAGTAATTGTTTTATCATTTTTCTTGTCGATATTTTATTCATACTAATTTATTATTAAAAAAATTAGTTATACTTTGGCAGCTAAATGTGAAATATTTCTGTGGGTTCCAGTTAGCTCAACTGGTAAAGTCTCTGATTGTTGTATAAGAGATAGGAGTTCAATTCCCGCCTACACCAAAAACTGATTGGTGTCTTGGTTTGATGATAAAGAACTGTCATCAAAAACAGACGTCATAAGTTGAAACTCTCTCTAAAAAAAATGTGAAATATTTCTTTTTTCTTTTTCTTTTTCTTTTTCTTTTTTTTTTCTTTTTTTTTGTTTCAACCAGCTGGAATGGATGTTACCTCTAGTTATTGATTATTACCATTCGCCCATCTAATCATGTTAAGAGAACCCCTTTTTTGTTTGATATGATGACTTGAAAAAGAATCAATAGTTTGGACAAAACAATGGCCGTGCTGGAGAGTTTCTGCTTATGCAAAGGTTGCATCTTTTGATTCCTAGAGGAGACCTGTTCAATTCCACATGACAGCACCATTGCCATCTCTTATGACCCCACCATAATCCGAATTCCCGGACCATAATCCGAATTCCCGGAGTAGCCTTCCCTACTCCTTCCAAGTTCATCTTGATGTGATTTGAAGAGGAAATTGCCACAAGATTGAGATAGATATGTTTGAATTTTCATTTTCAAAAAAAAAGTAATGCAATAAGACCTCGTCATGTTCATCCTTACTAACATCCCATACAAAAAATGAAATCTTTTTTATGGTCTGGATTTTTTCAATCACAACCAATTGAGTTATTGTTACATTAAAGGATATAAATTGAACTCCAAATACAACTTGGTGAAAAAAGAAAAAGATAATACGGCACCAGTCACAACCTGTACCAAACTTTGTCTGGCTTGCAGGGGGGTTTTCCAAATTGATGACGCCCACAAAGGTTGAATTCAAAATTATTAACTCCCTTCTCCTTCCGACGTACGTCTACTGTCTACAGTCTACAAGGGGAGGTTGGAGTCAAAGTTTTTAATTTCCTTCTCCCACCCTTTGTCTTGGTATCTCAGTTGCCCACCAATTAGGCAACTCTTCCCTCTCTTTATTAATAGTAACATACACTTTGTTATAATTGTCCTATATACGGTAACGTATTAGGAAAAAAAAATGAAGAATTTATCACATAAGAGCATCTCCAACAGATGCGGTATACATGTTTTTTGGTTAAAATTTGAAGAATATGTGTACTGTTCCTCCTCCAGCAGATTCGATAAACTTAGTTTTTTTTTTTTTGCTCATGAACAGTAGCCCATCAAGTCTGATGGGCTACTGTTCATTCTTCAAATGCATTTTTTCTATTATAATAATTAAGTGTTGAATAAAAAAATGTTGGAAGATGTGTGATTGTTAAAAAAATAATAAATAATGAATGAAAAAATAATATTTAAATAAGATAGAGAATGGGATAGAGAATCTGTTGGAAGTGTATTTGAAAAAATTGGTAGATAAAAGGTAAAAGTCACTGTTCATTCTCCAAACAGTACAAAAATTTGATGAATCTGCTGGAGATACTCTAAAACAGCCATAACAAAGTTTGTAAAAAAAATATGTAGAAGCATTATTGTTTCATTATTTCTCAGTGCCGGCTTTGGCCCCTAGAGTTTTGTTAATGCTATCTTTGTGGAGATTGAGTTGTAGCCATGGTTTTAAAAACCGGTACGGTGAAAGAACCAGAAAAAGAACTAATTATCGGTTTTATGGTCGGACCAGGGTTCGACCGATGGTCAAACTGGTGACGTCATAAATAATTTAATTATTATTTATTTAAATTATATAAATAATTAATAATTTTTTAATATACTAAAACTAACAAACCTATAGTAATAAATATGTTTCCTTTAAAAAAAATACAAGTATATAAGTATATAACATCTTTTTAAAGAATTTAACATAATAACATTACAAAACAATCATCCTTAACATAATAAATTTTCAACAAAACCAAATAAATAAGTTCATTAGTCATTACATTTACATCCAAATGACAAATAACAAATAAGTTCATTACATCCAAATAGCAAATAAGTATTAAAGTTTCAAACAAACAACTACTAAGTTTTAAGAACCAAGCCTCATTTGTTATGAAGAAAATTGAAATCAATATCATCATGTGAACCAAATGCTCCACCACTAGCATCATTATCATCATCCCCATTCTCATCTTCAACACAACATACACAAACAATAGTCAATAATTTCAGACTGACAGCAACCATTTTATCAACAAATAAATTCATCAACACAACATACACAAACAATAGTCAATAATTTCATACTGGCAGCAACCATTTTATCAACAAATAAATTCATCAACACAACATACACAATCAATAGTATAATACTCTGTAAACTATATTTCACAAACAATAATGCTCTGTAAATCAAATCCACAACATACACAAAATCACAAATAAACTAAAATGCTATTGTAAACTAATAATTGGAGTTACCACTTACTAGTGAAGTCACGGAAAGAGAACCTAAGATGAAGCCGAGAACATGAACTGAGAATCTGAGATGAAGCCAAAAATAAAAAAAAATAAAAAAAATTTAAAAAAAATAAAAATAAAAATAAAACCGAGAAAATTATCAAAATCAAGTAATCAAAAACATAAAAAAGAAAAGAAAATTAATTATTACCTAATGAAGCCAAGAGAAATGAAAAAAATTAAAAGAAAAAAAGAAAAAAAAAACCGAGAAAATGAAAATGAAAATAAAAAGAAAAGAACATTACCCAATTAGAAAACCCAAAACCTAGACGCCGAGAAGTAGAGAGCAGAGCTCAAATGGCGAGGGTGAGACCAAGAAGGAAAAAAAAAAAAAAAAAAAAAACCCAACCGAGCTTAAAGGTGAGTGCCGCTGTGCGTGAAGCAGAGAGAGGTGCGCCGTGCGTGCCGCTGTGCGTGAGGCAGAGAGAGGTGCGTGCAGAAAACAGAGTGAGGCAGAGAGAGCTTGAGTTGAGTTGAGACTTGAGAGCTTGAGGTGAGTGAGAGAGTCACAGAGTGAGGCAAGGAGTTTAAGAAGAGGCGTGATCGTGAGATGAGAGAGTGAGGACTTTAGGGTTAATTTTGAGGACCAAAATGACGTAGTTTTACTGTTTTAGGCTGGGAAAAGTAAAAAAAAAAACCCCAACCGGTCATTAACCGGTTCGACCATGCCAGTTCCCGGTTCTCCAGTTGAATCGGCCGGTTTTCAAAATTTTCTAGTTTGGATTCATTTCTGGTTTTTGCCCATAACCGGACCGGATTGAAGGTCGATTCTCAGTTGAACCGGTCAAACCGGATGGTCCAATCCGGTTTTTAAAACCATAGTTGTAGCCTGTACTTGCTCGATTTCTTTTGCAATAATAAATTCTTCTCATTCATTTAAAATATAAAAATAAAAGGTATTACTTTTAGCATGATAGTCACTCTATAAGTACTTGCAGGGTGGGGGCTAAGGGTCGGGATTCAAGTCTCCAGAATGAAGCATTACACACATATACACTTAAATTACATTAGAATAAAAATTTTATTTTATATAAAGTAAAAATAAAAATAAAATAAAAAGTTGCATATTTTAAGGAATGTTTATAGTAAATACCTTATCATTTAACAGAGTTTGTCCTGTAAAGGGTATTGTTTCTAGCAAAAATATTCACCTTTCAAATCCCCCCACTCTTAACTATCAAATTATTACTATCACGCACCCTTGGCGCGATGGTCACTCCACAAATATTAAGTGTTTGTGGAGTGTAAGAGGTAAGGGTCGGGATTTAAGTTTCCAAGAGGGAGTTTCACACACATATACACTTAAATTAAGTTAGAGTAGAATTTCTATATTGTATAAAAAAAAAACCATCAAATTATTAAAAAAATATAATAATAATAATAATTCAGTCGGTCTCAATAGGACATTTTATCAAATTATAAATAATAATAATTGAAGAGGAAGAATTTGGACTAGAGATGGGCCTGACGGTCATTTACTGTGGGCCGATAGTGGACGGGCCCATTACCTGCCAAAGTCTCTAAAGATGGATCCAATGTGAAATATCGGCAGGCCCAAAGACCATAAGGAAGGCAGAAAGACCCTCGGTATGAGATACTTGCGTTCCACGTTTGACATAAGAGTCTTATAAGGAAAGGATTCCGCAATCTACGTTCAAGAGGATTCCTATAAGGAAAAGACTTCTACTCCAAGAAAGAGAAGTCCACCATCTACTACTATAAAAGCCCCAATACCCTCGCAAATCAAGGTACGCATAATTTACCCTCTCTAGCACTCTAGAGTTGTGAGAATATTTCTGACTTAACCTTCGGAGGGTATTTGGCCGACACCACACCGGTGCTCTCTGTTAGGTTTTCCTTCTTTGTGTTGTGCAGGTTCACGTTTGAGCGCGTAGGTATCGTGTGGCTCACTGGTGAAATTCTCGACTTCATCAGTTGGCGCCGTCTGTGGGAAACGTTAGTAGAGATCCAAAAAGCCATACTATCGTTTTTCGGACTTAAGGGTTGCATGGTACTCACTCGCTCGATGGCAACCACCAACGACGTTCAAGGAGACGAACCACCCACGACTGCCCTCGAGAGACAAGTTTGAACTCTCGCTACCGCGGTGGAACGTCTCACCAAACAAAACAACGACTTAGAAGAACAGCTGCGTCAGAAGAATGCAGAACAGAACGACCAGCAAGAAGAGGAAGAAGGGACCAGCGCTGCAAGAAAAAACCAGGAGAGACCTGAAGGCAGCCATGCCCCAAGCAGACCAGAGAGGCAGAACTTGAGTATGCCGTCCCTCACGAATGCGACACCACCACAAATTGCTGCAGAGATGCAGGCGATGAGGGAACAGATGGAGGTGATGATGAACGCGCTCAAGGGGCGAGTTTCCAGTGATCTAGACGATCTAGTCAACCGCACTGACTCGCCTTTCACTGCGGCCGTGAACGCCTTCCCCCTACCCCATAAATTCCGCATGCCACATATAGAAAGCTACGACGGCGTGAAGGATCCTCTGGACCATCTGGAAACATTCAAGACCCTGATGCTCCTTCAGGGGATAGCTAACAAGATCATGTGTAGGGCCTTCCCCACAACACTCAAAGGCCCCGCAAGGGTATGGTTCAGCCGACTTACACCAAACTCCATCAGCACATTCAAAGAGCTGAGTGCTCAGTTCACCACGCACTTCATTGGAGGGCACAGATACAAGAAGTCCACAGCTTGCCTGATGAGTATTAAGCAACGGGAGGACGAGACGTTGAGGGCTTATATAACGCGCTTTAATAAGGAAGCGCTCTCAATAGACGAAGCTGACGACAAAATACTGGTAGCAGCCTTCACGAACGGGTTACGAAAGGGTAAATTTCTATTCTCTTTATACAATAACGACCCTAAAACCATGTCAGAAGTACTCTACAGGGCAACCAAATACATGAACGCAGAAGACGCATTGCAGGCTCGAGAGGATAAACCAAGGAAGAGGGAACGGCAGGAAGAAGGACGAAGAGATCAAGGGTCGAAGAGGCCAAGAATAGACGACCAAAGAGTTGAGCGACGTTCTAAGCCACCTGGAGGGAGGTTCACGAGCTTCACCCCATTGACGGCTCCGATAGATCAAGTCCTGATGCAAATCAAGGGCGAGGGGGCTCTAACCTTCCCCGGAAAACTAAAATCAGATCCCAGCAAAAGATCAAGAGACAAATACTGCCGTTTCCACCGTGATCACGGCCACGACACAGCAGACTACTATGACTTAAAGCAACAGATAGAGGTCCTTATTAGACAAGGGAAATTACAGAAGTTTGTCAGAAAAGAGAGGACGGACCAGCCACCTCAAGAACATCAGCCCCAAAGGGATAATGAACGTCCTAGACCCCCAATTGGAGACATAAGGATGATTGTGGGGGGAACGTCGACAACTGGGTCGTCCAAAAAAGCCCAGAAAACTTACCTCCGAATGGTTCAGAATGTTCAGCTGACGGGCTCGGTACCAAAGATAGCGCGGAGAGATAGCCCCGTCGTCGGGTTCTCAGAAGAAGATGCACGACGACTACACCATCCGCATGACGACGCATTGGTCGTCACCCTACGAGTAGGAGAGTATAACTTGCACCGAGTGTTGGTCGACAATGGCAGCTCGGCGAACATCCTATATTACCCTGCGTTCCAGCAAATGATGATTGATGAGGAACAGCTGATACCAACGAATGCCCCGCTGGTGGGGTTTGGAGGAACGAGAGTATTCCCATTGGGTGCGGTCACACTTTCGGTAACAGTAGGCGATTATCCTCAGCAGATCACTCGGGATGTGACATTCCTCATAGTCGACTGCTCATCAGCATACAACGCTATCCTCAGACGGCCAACCCTCAACACCTGGAAGGCAGCTACCTCGACGTACCACCTAATGATTAAATTCCCCACGGAGTATGGGATCGGGGAGTTGCAAGGGAATCAGGTGGCCGCCCGTGAGTGCTACATAGCCATGCTGGAAATGGATGACCACCAGCACACCATGTGCATAGAAGAACAGCGGGTCACAGCAGAACCAGTAGAAGAACTAGAAGAAGTAACTCTAGACGAGTCAAGACCCGGACGGACAACTAGAATAGGGACATTGGCCAGTCAACCCACACGACAGGCACTAACAACATTCCTAAGGAATAATCAGGATGTTTTTGCTTGGAGCCACGAGGACATGCCGGGTATTGATCGCTCAGTCATAGTTCACAGGTTGAATGTGAACCCCACGTTTTCGCCCGTGAGACAGAAAAAGCGAGTATTCGCTGAGGAGCGAGACAAAGCAATAGCTGAGGAGGTCAGGAAGCTTCTCGAGGCGGATTTCATTCGGGAGGTATATTACCCCGACTGGTTAGCAAACGTAGTAATGGTCAAGAAAGCTACTAGGAAGTGGCGAATGTGTGTCGACTTCACGGACCTCAACAAGGCTTGCCCGAAGGACAGCTACCCATTGCCTCAAATTGATACACTGGTAGACTCAACGGCAAGGCACCAACTCTTGAGCTTCATGGATGCCTTCTCCGGCTACAATCAAATCAAGATGGACGAGGCTGATCAGGAGAAGACCTCCTTCGTCACAAGTCAGGGACTTTTTTGCTACAAAGTGATGTCATTTGGGCTAAAGAATGCGGGAGCAACCTACCAGAGGTTAATGAACAAAATGTTCGCGCACCAGATTAGGAGGAACGTACAAGTGTATGTTGACGACATGCTTGTAAAAAGCATTCTGGAACATGACCACCTGAAAGACCTACAGGAGACTTTCGACACTCTCCGGTCGTATAACATGAAGTTAAATCCGAACAAGTGCGCATTCGGAGTAACGGCAGGAAAGTTCTTGGGGTCCATGGTTTCCCATAGAGGTATAGAGGTTAACCCGGAGAAGGTCCGGGCCATCATGGAGTTAGAACCGCCGAAAACAACCAAGGATGTGCAGAGATTGAACGGTAAAATTGCGGCCCTGAATAGGTTCGTCTCAAAGGCGACGGACAAATGTCTTCCATTCTTCCGTACGTTAAGAAAGTCGTTCGTATGGACAGATGAATGCCAGAAAGCGTTTGAGGACTTGAAGAAGTACCTGTCATCCCCACCGTTGCTCAGCCCATCTAACCCTGGGGAAGTACTCTACCTCTACTTGGCAGTCTCGCAAGCGGCAGTCGGCGCGACCCTAATTAAGGAGGAGGATGGATCACAGAAACCCATCTACTTTATAAGTAGGGCGTTCCGGGGAGCGGAAGAA
This sequence comes from Quercus aquifolioides, assembly GCA_019022515.1. NCBI lineage: Eukaryota > Viridiplantae > Streptophyta > Magnoliopsida > Fagales > Fagaceae > Quercus > Quercus aquifolioides. The sequence goes on along the minus strand of CM032327.1, from coordinate 50,393,203 downwards.
AGGTATCCTCAAATGGAGAAGTTGGCCTTCGCGCTAGTAACTGCGGCAAGGAAGCTCAAACCATACTTCCAGGCGCACACAATAATGGTCCTAACGGACCAACCCCTACGGAGAGCCATGAGTAGCCCGGAGACGGCAGGACGCATGGCGCTATGGACAGTGGAACTAAGTGAATTTGATATACGGTATCGTCCGCGAAATGCAATTAAGGGACAAGCCGTCGCCGACTTCTATGCAGAATTTTCTAGGTCAGAAGGCGTGGGGGCAGACATAAAGGCACAATGGAGCATCCACACGGACGGATCCTCCAACAGGCACGCAGGAGGTGCCGGTGTAGTAATCCATACCCCTGACAGAGACAAAATCGAGTGCATGATTCGGCTGGACTTCCCCACGACCAACAACGAGGCCGAGTATGAAGCTTTGGTGGCAGGACTGGACCTCGCGAAGGCAGCAGGTGCGGAATCCATGATCGTACATTGCGATTCCCAGGTAATAACAAGTCAAATCAATGGCATCTACGAATGCAAAAGTGAGAGGATGAGGAAGTACCTGGAAGAAGTAAAGAACCGGATCGGTAACCTCACAGTAAGATTCGTTCAAATCCTAAGGGAAGAGAATGAATGTGCCGACCGTCTTGCGAAGGCAACCTCGGCAGAGCTTATGCTCGTTCCCGAACAGGTATTGTCATTTGTACAACTCTCCTCGCTTATTGATGACGGAACAAAAGTGCAGGAGGTGAATTCTGAAGATAGTTGGACTATGCCATTGATAGCATACCTGAAGATGGGTACACTACCCGACGGAAAAAATGAGGCCAGGAAGCTGAAAGTCCAAGCCTCGTGATTTGTACTGATCAATGATATCTTATACAAAAGGGGGTTCTCACGTCCGTACCTGAGGTGCCTGGGTCAAGAGGAAGCAGACTACGTAATGAGAGAAGTGCATAAGGGTATCTGTGGAAACCATTCAGGGGCACGATCCTTAGTGCACAAATTGATTAGAGCAGGGTATTATTGGCCAACGATGCAAAAAGACGCACAAGCATACGTCAAGACTTGCGACAAATGTCAGAGGTTCAGTAACCTGATCAGGCAACCGACCGAGGAGCTGACGCCTATGATGGCCCCTTGGCCGTTCGCCCAATGGGGACTAGATATCATGGGCCCCTTCCCGACAGCAGCAAGACAGCTAAAATTTCTGGTAGTTGGCATCGACTACTTCACCAAATGGGTAGAGGCAGAAGCCCTAGCCACTATCACGAAGAAGAACATCCGGAGCTTCAAGAAATATTATATGCAGGTACGGGATACCTAGAGTGCTCGTCTCCGACAACGGAAAGCAATTCGATAACGGAGCGTTCAGGAGCTTCTGTTCCGAACTGGGGATCAGAAATCACTATTCGTCGCCCGCACACCCACAGGCCAATGGGCAAGTAGAAGTCACGAACCAGTCCTTGCTCAAGATCATCAAGACCCGGCTCGAGGGGGCTAAGAGCATATGGCCTGACGAACTACCGAGCATCTTATGGGCATATCGTACTACGGCAAGAACACCCACTAGAGAAACACCGTTCAGACTGGCGTACGGAAGTGAAGCCGTCATTCCAGCAGAGGTCGGGCTGACGAGCTATCGGGTAGAGAACTACGACAAGGATCAGAACAAAGAGGCCTTGCGGCTCCAGATGGATCTGATGGACGAGGTCGGGCTGACGAGCTATCAGGTAGAGAACTACGACAAGGATCAGAATGAAGAGGCCTTGCGGCTCCAGATGGATCTGATGGACGAGGTCCGGGCTACAGCAGAGCAGAGGTTGGCTAGGTACCAGAACCTCATGGCGAAATACTACAACACCAATGTCAAACACAGAGACTTTCAGATCGGAGATCTTGTGCTACGGAAGGTAATGGGAGTTGCTAGAGATCCAGCGCAAGGAAAGCTCGGCCCCAACTGGGAAGGACCATACAGGATCTCATCTTGGCAAAGGAAAGGGACCTACCACCTCGAAACCATGAACGGACAGAAGCTTCAACATCCATGGAACACAGAGCACCTACGGAAGTACTACCAGTAGGGACGACATGAAGATCATCGACTCTCCCCCAGTCTCCAGTTTATTACTATGTTTTACTAAGTTTTTTATTAAGTTCTTACCTCGGACAATTTTTTGATTATTTAAGTTTTGCTCTCTACTTCGAACAATTTTTTCTACAAGTACCTTTTTAAGCCCATGGGGGCAGGTACCTTTTCCTCAGCATTATTTTCTTTCAATAAGAGAAGTATTCAGACTCTACTGTGTTTTTCCTACATAAATAGACTAAGTCCACAAGATGGACGGACCATCCCAATCCAAAGTCCACAAGCTGGACGGATATAAAACTAAGTCCACAAGATGGACGGATGGTCCCAAAGGGATGAAAATCCAAAATCCACAAGCTGGACGGATATAAACTAAGTCCACAAGGTGGACGGATCATCCCAATGGATGAAAATCCAAAGTCCACAAGCTGGACGGATATAAACTAAGTCCACAAGGTGGACGGATCATCCCAAGGGATGAAAATCCAAAGTCTACAAGACGGACAGATATAGACTAAGTCCACAAGATGGACGGACCATCCCAAAGGGATGAAAAATCCAAAGCCCACTAGCTAGACGGATATAAACTAAGTCCACAAGGTGGACGGATCATCCCAAGGGATGAAAATCCAAAGTCCACAAGATGGACGGATATAGACTAAGTCCACAAGATGGACGGATCATCCCAAAGGGATGAAAAATCCAAAGTCCACGAGCTGGACGGATATAAACTAAGTCCACAAGATGGACGGACCATCCCAATGGGATGAAAAATCCAAAGTCCACAAGCTGGACGGATATAAAACTAAGTCCACAAGGTGGACGGACCATCTCAATGGGATGAATAACCTAAAGTCCACAAGATGGACGGACCATCCCAATGGGATGAAAAATCCAAAGTCCACAAGCTGGACGGATATAAAACTAAGTCCACAAGCTGGACGGATCATCCCAATGGGATGAATAACCTAAAGTCCACAAGGTGGACGGATATAACCTAAAGTCCACAGGGTGGACGGGTATAAACTAAGTCCACAAAGTGGACGGATCAGCCCAACGGATGAAAATTCAAAATTCACAAGATGGACGGAGATAAACAAAGTTCACAAGATGGACAAAGATAAAACAGGATAAGCAAAATCGTCGTCAGGATTAAATAAAACAGACGGATATATTCCATAAACATCAAAAAGGTCGACGGACTGAGTATTGCTTAAAATAAAACCCTGAAAGGGAATGTTTACATCATGACGGGTATCATGAAAATGTTCTCTACATTCTTTCCGGAAAAAAAAAAAAACACTAAACTATTACAAATTATAAGTCCGCAGCAGGAATGTCTTTCTCCTCGGTACGACGGACTTGATCCTCAACAGACGTCTGGACAACCACCGTCTGATCAACAACCGTCGGGTCCACGACCAACTGATTATCCTCTGGATCCCTAGAAGCTTCACGGTTAGCGGGATTCTCACAAAACAGGTCGTCTGTATCATCTGATTGGGCGGGCTAGACGGATGTTTGTTCTGGGGCATTAATATTGACGGTTGACAAGCCCATTTCTAGGTTCAAGGCCTTCACCTAACAGACGACGTCATCAAAACCGTCGTTGTATGAAAGGCTAAGCTCGGTTATAAGGGCTTCAGAATCCCGATACTCCCGTATCGCGATCTCCTTAGCTTGACGGACTTCCTTGTCTTTTTCCTCCAAGGCTTTCTTCATATCCTCCGTCAGCTTGATGTATTCGTCCCTTGCTGTTTCAGCCATTTTGAGCTTTTTGTCTTGGACGACCTTCCAGGACTTCAACTCAAGTAACTCGTCCTCCGTCGCCTTGGCCTTCTGACGAACACGGCCTAAGGTCGTCTCATGGTTGAGACACCGTCCCATCATCCCCTTCATCATAATCATGGCCTGGAAGAAAAACATAAGTTAAAAAATGATGAGACGAAGAAAACAAGCCTGACGGACTGTATAACGACGGATGAATTACCTGAGCAACGCTAAAGAGGGTCGTCTCACCCATAGCCTCCGTCGAATGGTTGCACAAATCCTCATAGTCCTCCGTTGTTATGATGGACGAAAGTCGCTCAAGGGCGTATTTGGAATCCTCGCGGAGTAGAGGGGGTGGCTTCCTCTGGCTTTCGGACGGACCGGTCATTAGGCCCTTATCGGCCCCATGCTTCACTGGGGTAATCGTCTTAGCCCCTCCGGCCAACAAGCCAATGACAGGCTCCAAAGGAACCTTGGGCTTTTTTGGGACACGGTCTCCCTTTGACGGTTGTTTCCTCTTAACCGTCTGCTTGCTGGTGCCCGTCCCCATAGGTTTCGCATTAGTTTCTTTGTTTTTTGCGGCTTGTAATCTGATCGCCGCCCTCCTTTTTGCATCATCCATCTCTGAAGAGGTAGACGGGTGTCAAAGGCAATAACAAAATTTGAACAAGGAAGATAGACGGACTTACGTTGACGAGTGCGCTCTTCGTACTTAAGCGCCGCTGGAGTTGGCTCGGGTCCGTCACAGTACCAATTGATGGTGTTGAGGTTGACGAGTTTTGCCCAGGTCCGTTCTTCTGGTTTGGACTTTTTGAAAATTTTCTCAAGAAAACTGAACTCCTCTAGTGTAACTTGAGGTCGCCGTCGAACTGCACAAAAGTAGACGGACGTTAAAAACAAATAAATTATTAAACAAGCTTTAGTAGTTGTCATATGACGGGCTCATACCAGACTGATTTATTACGCCCCAAACCTTGTCGATGAGCATGAAATCCGTCTCCCCTGGATGACACATCCAACCATCGCCCTCAATGAAAAAATAGCGACTCTTCCAATCTCTATTCGAGTCTGGGGTTTCGTAAATTACTTTCAAGACATGGCTCCTAGGAACAAAACTATACATCCCCCTTAATTTATCTATCTCATCTGGACGGTAGCAGTGGAGGAATTCCCTTATTGTCAGCCTTCTTCCACCGTCGGACATAGCCCCGTACAGGACTTCCATTGCTATGAAGACCCTCCAGGCATTTGGGGATAACTGGCTGACGGATAAGCCTAAGTATTTTAGGAGTTCGCGGTGCAGGGAGCTCAAAGGAAATCTGAGACCTGCCTTGAGCATCTGCTCGTACACTCCTACATCGTCTACCCCTTCGTAATAACATTTCTCTGATGAACAGGGTAGACGGATGGGGATGTAGTCTGGGATTTGATAATTGGCCCTAAGGGTTTTAAAATGAGTTTCCTTAATGGTGGAGGTGAATGCATTTACCGTCCATTCTGGAAGCATGATGAACTCCCTAAGTCCATCAGCCCCTACGACGGATCTAACTACTTGATCTTCGTCATCGGCAGAACCCTCCTCTATCTCGATCATCTCCATATCCTCATTTGTTGAGGACGGGGAAGATGAAGAAGAACTCCTCTCGCTTACATCGTCTAGGTCTTTGTGACCTGACGGGTATACCTCTTCATAGCCCGCCCCATCACAGACGACCGACTGATTACTTGACGCACTAGACATGGCCTACATATAATGACAAAACCTAAGACTTCGACGATTTGAAAAGAACGACGGAGGCATAGAGTCGAAAAGAGAAGATATATAATAAAGAAGCCCCAAAGGTAAATATGAACAAAAAAGAAGACGGATAAAAATTACTTACCGAATTGCAGACGACGGATAAAATAGCTGGACGGTCAAGTCTCTGGCAAGTATGACGGTCAAGTATTCTGACAAAGATGACGGATCGCGCTCTGACAATTGAATTTTGGTTGAAAGTGTTAAAATGAGAATCGAAGGTTTGATATTTATAAGGAAAGTGCACGGAAGACGAAGCGACGCTTCGATCCCACACAATGGCCTGTAGAAAAGTGACGCGTGTCATGAGCCTTTTAATGCATTCCAGATCTTGTCGGCAGCACAAATTGCTGAACGGTGTAAACCCTGGTACCGTCAACCTTAGTGACTGGAACCGGCGACCTACAATCCTCTCAACCGTCACCCCCATTAATGTTTACCATCACCCCATACTTCTGTACACTAAAGTACGACGGACCCATGGGGTGAAGGGGGCAACTGAAGAGGAAGAATTTGGGCTAGAGATGGGCCTGACGGTCATTTACTGTGGGCCAATAGTGGACGGGCCCATTACCTGCCAAAGTCTCTAAAGATGGATCCAATGTGAAATATCGGCAGGCCCAAAGACCATAAGGAAGGCAGAAAGACCCTCGGTATGAGATACTTGCGTTCCACGTTTGACATAAGAGTCCTATAAGGAAAGGATTCCGCAATCTACGTTCAAGAGGATTCCTATAAGGAAAAGACTTCTACTCCAAGAAAGAGAAGTCCACCATCTACTACTATAAAAGCCCCAATACCCTCGCAAATCAAGGTACGCATAATTTACCCTCTCTAGCACTCTAGAGTTGTGAGAATATTTCTGACTTAACCTTCGGAGGGTATTCGGCCGGCACCACACCGGTGCTCTCTGTTAGGTTTTCCTTCTTTGTGTTGTGCAGATTCACGTTTGAGCGCGTAGGTATCGTGTGGCTCACTGGTGAAATTCTCGACTTCATCAATAATAAATTGATTTTGTCTCAATAGGACATCTTTAAAGTGTTTTTTGAAAGCAATTTTAAGAAGGCAATATAACTTCATCAGTAAATATTGCTTAAACTTTGCGAGGGATATCAAAAACTTACCCAAAACATTTCTGATTTCACACCACTCTCATAATTCATTTTGCTTGGGACCCACTACAATACAAAAACCATCGTGTAAAATTTTCTATGTTAAATTATGTGATTCTCTAGTTCTTTTTTTTCTTTAAAAAAAAAAAAAAAAAAAAAGAAGAAGAAGGAACCGGTAAGAAGTGATTCTCTGGACTTAACAATGTTCTTATCATCTAAAAAGTTAAAAATCATACTTGTTCATTGGAAAAATCAATATCCTCTATTCCGTGGGCAATTTATTTAGAATATAATGATGACTAGTTAGGTCAATGGTTGGCCAGTCAACGAAATATCTACAATAAAAAAAAAAAAATTTAAATTTTACTCGCGCATTTAATTCAATGATACATTTATTATGGTTATATAAATGATTGTGGGGTATGGGCGCAAAAGTCGGGGTTTAAGTTTTCAAGAGGAAACTTCACACACATATACATTTAGATTATATTAGAATAAAATTTCTATCTTATATAAATAAATAAATAAATCAATGATACATTTATTGTCATTATATTAATAATTACATGAATAATTATTGTGGGGCCAGAATAAGTCAGCAACCCCGGCCCACTCCAAGCCAGGCCCAGAGGCCCATGTCGAGGACGCCTCCATGATCCGAGGTTCGAGGACCAAAGTTTAGAGCCCAGGACCCAAGGAGCATTGCCGAGGATGGTTACATCCTCGGCAGACCGAGGACAGAAAGTGGGCATACGGCACACCTTTAAGGGGAGTCTCCCCAAGCATCCAAGGAGCAAATAGCAAGAGCCAATCACCGGACATTGAAGCATGGCGGAGAAGCAAGTCCCAGGCGAACTGTCACCTCCACATTAAATGCCCTCAACTAACGCTCTGGCCGCATTAATGAGGATAGGACCTCTGAACAATGCCGTCTTGAGCGCTGCAACCCACTGGAGGTATGGGAATGCGGCTGATGGGACAGGCACTCGAGTGGAAACCGGATTGAGCAACAAATGTAGGGCTAGGATCAACTGATTGGGAAGTATATAATGTAAAAATCCCTCTTGTGAAGGGGGGAGGGGGACGAAAACCTAGAGAAAAAGGAACACTGTAGCAAAGTATTCTCTCCCAACTCTTGTAACCCTTCTGAAAAGAGATAATAAGAATTTCCAACTCCATAAGGCACGTCCGAGGAGCTACATTGTGTGTCTAAACCCACGTTTTGGCTGTTAGCAACCACGTACAACCATGCATGGCCGTTGCCTTCTTTACTGAGGCCTAGCTCTTGAGCCCATACTCTACAAATTTATTGAAGGGTTAGTTGGGCTTGGCCCACTCTCTCAATCCTCAGAGAGCGCTCGAATCCACCCCCTACAATTGGCGCCGTCTGTAGGAAGAGCTTGTGCATTGGTAAGGACAACAGTCGAACATGGTAGGATCAGGCCCTCACCAAGGAACTCCCAATCGACCTGAACCGGCGAAGACACGGCATCAGGGTAAGTATGGCGACCCCGGGGGCGGTCAGAACGACAACAGGAGGTTTCGAGAAGGAAGCGTGCATACTTCAACGGCGAGCGAAAGTCGAGCGGACGGGCACATTCCCCAGAAGCGCGACGATCGCCAGGCCACGCGTTCACAAGAGGCCCACAGCCACGCTTCCCAGAGAAGGGACGATAAGGTGGCCATGCAACGTGAGATAGACGATCTAAAGAGGAAGCTGCGCCGTGCGCAACGAAGACGGTCTGAACCTAGCCCTGGCCCGCCCTCCGACGACGAAAGCGATGATGACTACAGGCAAAGGTCAAGGACGCCCCCCAGCGAGACTTTCTCCCACGAGGAGGAGCGCTACCAGAGGCGTAGGCGTGCCAACCCGACCCCAAGGGACTTAGGAGGCGACGCCATGAGCAGGGCGCTGGACCGGCTCTCCAAGTCACCCTTCACGCGTCGTATAGAGGACGCGGAGCTTCCTCGGCGGTTCCAGCAGCCAACTTTCATTGCCTACAACGGCAAGACGGACCCTGTGGAGCATGTGAGCCAGTTCAACCAAAGGATGGCGGTCCACTCAAAGAACGAGGCGCTGATGTGCAAAGTCTTCCCATCCAGCTTGGGACCTGTGGCAATGAGGTGGTTCAACGGTCTAAGGACGAACTCCATAGACTCGTACAGGCAGCTGACCCAGGCTTTCGGCTCCCGCTTTGTCACAAACAGCAGGCCTCCTCGGCCCATGAGCGCGCTGCTGTCCCTGTCCATGCGTGACGGGGAGACCCTCAAGGCTTACTCGGACAAGTATTGGGAGATCTACAACGAGCTGGACGGCAAGTACGATGCTGTTGCCATCAACACGTTCCAGAATGGACTACCTAGGGGGCACGGCCTGAGGGAATCCCTAGCCGGTAAGCCAGCCACCAGCGTGCGGCAGCTGATGGACCGGATCGACAAGTACAAGCGGGTGGAGGAAGACATGCTGCAAGGCAAAGGCAAAGAGAAGGCTATCCCCCAGGAGAGAAGAGATTTCAGGTCGGACCGTTATGACAACGCCCGTCCGAGGAGGGATTTCGGTGGGCATTCTGGAGCGACCCATGCACAGACGGTAGGCGCTGTGTTCCGAGAACCCGTGCACAGGGTGCTGGAGAAGATAAAGGACGAACCGTACTTCAGGTGGCCGAACAAGATGGCTAGGGAACCTGGAAGGCGCAATCAGAGTCGCTACTGCCAATACCACCAGGATCACGGGCATACTACGGAGGACTGCAGGGATCTTTGGAACCACCTGGACCAGCTAGTCCAGGAGGGGAGGCTGAAGCACCTCCTCCACCATTCCAGCGGCTAGCAAAACCGGACTTACCAAGAGCCTCGGAGGGACGCTGCCATGGGGCAACCCACCGGGACGATCAATATAATCCTGGCCGCGCCAGGAAGGACGGGCACGTCCCCTCTACGAGTGTTGTCTGTAGCCCAACTGCCCGCCGAGGACCCCCAGACGTGGCCAAAGAGGTCCAGGAGGAATCCTCCCCCAGCCCTGAGTTTCTCGGAGGAGGACAAGATTGGGACCATCCAACCACACGAAGACGCCCTGATCGTCACCCTCAGAATAGGGGGCTACGATGTGAAGAGGGTGATGGTGGACGGTGGCAGCGCAGCCGAGGTCATGTGTCCAGACCTCTACAAGGGGCTGGGGCTAAAGCAGGAAGACCTCACACCTTATAGCTCCCCCCTAATGAGCTTTGATGGGAAGCTCGTCATCCCAAAGGGCATGATCAGACTGCCCGTACAGACAGGTCCAGTGGTGGTGGAGGCGAACTTCATAGTGGTGGACACATACTCTCCCTACACAGCCATCGTAGGGAGGCCCTGGCTACACGCCCTGGATGGCGTAGCCTCCACTTTGCACCAGAAGGTGAAGTTCCTGTCAGGGGACCAGGTTCTGGAGATCCGAGGTTGCCAATCCACGGCTAGGCATTGCACAGTGGCTGCCATATCCCGTTGGATCGATGCACAGTCCTCGGACCCATCCGAGGAAAATTCATAGCAATCAAAGACCCAGGTAGCACCTCCAGGTGCACCTGCCGAGGATGCTAAATGCGAAAACCTGGAGAAGGTGATGATTGGCGATGATCCGGAGAAGTTTTTCCAGGTCGGGATACAACTGCCTCCACGGGAGAAGGAGGAGTTACTTGAATTCCTCAAGAGAAACCTTGACGTGTTCGCATGGGATCCCTGCGACGCCCCGGGGATTGATCCATCCTTCATCTGTCACCACCTCAACGTCAACCCATTTGCGATCCCCAAGCAGCAGCCACCTCGGCGCCCGTCGAAAGAGCACGCTGATGCGATCAGGGAAGAGGTCGATAAGCTTAAGCACGCGGGGGCTATCAAGGAGATCTTCTACCCCACATGGTTGGCCAACACTGTGGTGGTCAAGAAGAAAAGTGGGAAGTGGAGGGTCTGTGTAGACTTCACAGACCTGAACAAAGCATGCCCAAAAGACCCCTTCCCGATGCCACGAATAGACCAGCTAGTGGACGCGATGGCAGGCCATCCTCGGATGAGCTTCCTGGACGCTTTTCAGGGTTATCATCAAATTCCCCTAGCCTTGGAGGACCGAGAGAAGACGGCATTTGTGACACCCATTGGGAACTACCACTACAAGGTCATGCCGTTTGGCCTGAAAAACGCCGGATCCACCTACCAGAGGATGATGACGAGAATGTTCAAGCCGATGTTGGGCAAGAGCGTTGAAGTCTACGTTGACGATATGGTGGTGAAAAGCAAGTTGGTGTCCGAGCACCTGGAAGACCTCGACCGCACATTTGGCGTCCTGAGAGAGCACAAGCTCCGCCTTAACGCCTCAAAATGCTCATTTGGCGTAAGCTCTGGCAAGTTCCTGGGGTATATGATCACCCACCGCGGGATCGAGGTCAACCCCGACCAGATCAAGGCCATTCACAATATGAAGCCTCCGCAGAATCCCAAGGAGATCCAAAAGCTTACTGGGATGATCGCGGCGCTAAACCGGTTCATTTCCAGGTCGGCTGACAGGTGTAGACCCTTTTATCTCCTGATCAATAAGTGGAAAGGGTTCGAGTGGTCTGAGGATTGTGTCAAAGCTTTCCAGCAACTCAAGGATTACCTCTCCCGACCGCCCATCATGTCCCATCCTGAGGTCGACGAGGTCCTATACGCGTACCTTGCTGTGGCGCCCCATGCGGTGAGCCTAGTACTGATACGGGAAGATAATGGCGTTCAGAGGCCAGTTTACTACGTCAGCAAGTCGCTGCACGAAGCGGAGGTGAGATACTTACCCCTAGAGAAGGCCATCCTGGCTGTAGTCCACGCCACGAGAAAGCTCCCCCATTACTTCCAAGCTCACACCGTGGTTGTCCTAACCCAATTGCCTTTGAAGTCTGTGCTCCGGGCCGCTGATTACACAGGCAGAATCGCGAAGTGGAACACAATTCTGGGGGCTTTTGACGTCAAGTACATGCCCCGGACCTCCATAAAGGGCCAGGTTCTGGCAGATTTGACGGCCGAGTTCGCCGAACCAACCGCAGAAGTGACGGCCGAGGCTAAGAGCCGCGATGAGAAATCAGTTGGGGCAATCTCCATCCCAGAGGCACCATGTTGGAAGGTGTATGTGGATGGCGCGGCAAACCAAAGGGGGTCCGGAGTGGGGCTGGTCCTAGTATCCCCTGAAGATCATGTCATTGAGAAATCCCTAAGGCTCGGATTCGCGGCCACGAACAACGAGGCCGAGTATGAGGCATTACTACATGGGATGATCATGGTACAAAGGATGGGAGGAAAGTCGATAGAGATGTTCTCGGACTCGAGGTTGGTGGTAGGCCAGGTAAATGGGGAAATGGAGGCCAGGGATTCAAGAATGCAGGAATACCTGGACCAAGTCAGGCGCTTGCGGTTGGGGTTTAGCCTCTACAGCCTGTCTCACATCCCCAGGAGCGGGAACAGCCATGCCGACTCATTGGCCACGCTCGCAACCTCCTCGGCGGGGGATCTGCCTCGGATAATACTCGTGGAACATCTGGGGAGGGCAAGCGAAGTGCCAAGGGAAGGGATCCCCGTCCACCAGATTGAGGTGGGTTCCAGCTGGATGGACCCCATAGTGAGATTCCAAAAAGAAGACATCCTACCCGAGGACAAGTCAGAAGCCGAGAAGGTTAGAAGGAAGGCCCCTCGATTCTGGTTGTCCGAGGATAACAAGCTATATAAGCGCTCCTATTCTGGACCATACCTACTGTGCGTCCACCCCGGAGCGGCGAAATTACTACTCGAAGAGCTGCACGAGGGAATATGTGGGAGCCACACAGGGGGGAGATCCCTGGCTCACCGAGCCATCACTCAAGGATATTGGTGGCCGGGAATGCAGCAGGAGGCCCAGGAGCATGTCAAGAAGTGCGACCAATGCCAAAGGTTCGCCCCAAACATCCATCAGCCAGGAGGGGTCCTCAATCCGTTATCCAGTCCATGGCCGTTCGCCCAATGGGGCTTGGACATCGTGGGACCCTTCCCCAAGGCACCAGGGAACAAGAAGTATCTGTTGGTGGCCACGGACTACTTCACCAAGTGGGTCGAGGCCGAACCACTAGCCAACATCAGAGATGTAGACGTGAAGGAATTCCTTTGGAGGAACATAATTACGCGGTTCGGGGTCCCTCATACCCTCATCTCGGATAACGGACTCCAGTTCGATAGCAAGGCCTTCAGGGAGTACTGTTGCGAACTTGGGATCACAAACAGGTACTCAACGCCAGCCTACCCCCAGGGGAATGGGCAGGCCGAGGCAGTCAACAAGGTCATTGTCAACGGGCTTAAGAAGAGACTGGATGACGCCAAAGGGAGATGGGCAGAAGAGCTGCCCCATGTCCTCTGGACATACCGGACTACGCCCCGGCGCTCAACAGGGGAAACACCTTTTGCCATGACCTATGGTGCGGAGGCAGTGATCCCCCTGGAAACTAATTTCCCGACACTAAGGACGAGCTCCTTCACCCCAGGCAGCAATGATGAGCTGCTGGGGCGGAGCCTGGACATGGTAGACGAACGAAGAGAGCAAGCAATGATCCGGCTGGCCTACTACCAGCAAAAGCTCAAGCAGGGATATGACACCAACGTAAAGCTCAGACCACTAGCACCGGGAGACTTGGTGCTGAGAAAAGTTGTAGGAACTGCCAAGAACCCTTCCTGGGGAAAGCTCGGACCTAACTGGGAGGGCCCCTATCGAATCACCTCGGTGGCAGGGATAGGAGCGTACTATTTAGAAGATTTAGATGACAGACCTGTACCTCGTCCATGGAATGTAAACAACCTGAAAAGGTACTACTATTAATAAAGAAGTCACTTTGATTCAATAATTGTTAGCATATCTTAGTTATTTGCCTCGCGTCCTAAATACTTTAAGAAACCCAAGTGTTAGACAGAACTAGGGAACTGCATGGTCCTCGGACTCATTCCCATGGGGAAACTAATCACTTTAAGAAACCCAAGTGTTAGACAGAACCAGGGAACTGCATGGTCCTCGGACTCATTCCCATGGGGAAACTAATCACTTTAAGAAACCCAAGTGTTAGACAGAACCACGGAACTGCATGGTCCTCGGACTCAGTCCCCCGGGGAAACTAGCTACTTAAGAATGCTAAGCTTTAGACAGAACCAAGGAACTGCATGGTCCACGAACCCAGTCCTATGGGGAAACTAACTGCTTCAGAAAGCTTAAGAGTTAGACAGAACCAGGGAACTGCATAGTCCTCGGACTCAGTCCTATGGGGAAACTAACCACTTAAAGAAAACGTAGTGTTAAACAGAAACATAGGACTGCTGGGTCCTCGGACCTATGCCTAAGAAGAAACTAACTACTTTAAAAAGATTCTAAGTGTCTACTTCAAAGTTCCACCTTACGTTGTAATTATCAAATGCCGCGATTGGCCGAGGTACAATTGAAGTCAAAGTTATACGAAAAATGAATAGCGTGCAAGCAAGGAAATAGCCACAACAAACAGAAAAGGAAATAAAGTTTTCATTTCATTAAACACAAGGGAATTGCACCCAGGAAGTCACATTACAGATAAAGCAAAAAAGGGAAAAAGAAAGAGATGCAGAAATAAAGCGCAGCAGGCAGAAGGGCCATGGGGCCTAATTGGCTGCTTCAGTGGGTGGCTGGCCCGTAGCTGCCTCAGGGTCCCCTGAGCCCTGACCGATGGGAATGGCCTGCAGAGGCACAGCAGGAATAGCCGCCCCCTCAGCAGAAGAGACCTGGGCAGCGGGGGAAGGCTCTACAACCTGCTGAGGCGCGTCCTCGTTGGAGCCATCACTCAACACAACCACCACGGGAGGATTGCTCCCTTGGATTGGCTCATCAGCAACCCCAGCACCCGAGGCCTCTTCGCCCGGAGTAGCAGCAGTTTCCACAGCAGCCTCCTCGGCTTCAGAGCCATCGTGGGCAGTCTCGCGGATAAAAGGAGGGTAGTACACGTTCTCCTCCTTCCACAAGTCAGAAGAAGCATCCACTCCAGCCTGCCTGAGGGCTTCGCTCCAAGTTTCGGAGCAGTAGCGCCTACATAACCCAGGGACTTGAGATTTGTAGGCAGCTGCTGTCTCAGCTGCCCCGGCAGTGAAGGCTGCCTCCTCAGCTTCCTGCTTAGTGGCCCAGGCTTCCTCCCTGCCATGCTCGGCCTTAAGCTTGGCCCTCTCAGCCTCCCCTTTGGCCTATTCAGCCACCCTCTTGGCCTCCTCGGCATCTGCCACTTTCTTCGCCAGGCCAACTATCTGATCCTCGGCGAGCTTCAACTGCTTCTCTGCCTCACCCAGACGCTTTGTCTGAGTCTCGGCCTGCCTTTGGGCACCCTCAAGGCCTGACGTTGCGCTTTCCTTAGCCTGGGTCATTGCCTTCAGCGCCTCCTTAGCCTTGGCAAGGTCCTCTTCCGACTTCTTGAGGGTCCTGGTAGCCACCAAGCGCCTATCGCGCTCCAGATCCATGGCCTTCCCATGCTCATTGGCCGCCTCTTCCAGCCTGAAGGTGGCCTGTACGGCCTGCCAAACGAAACAGACAAGTTGCAATTAGCCGAGCTCAAAAAGAAATGAAAGCAAGAAAAAGGCAAGAAAAAGCACAGGTGTTAAGGTCTTACCATCCCCAAATACCGTTTGAGGCAGAGGAAGACATCCCGACTCCTCATGGTTCCAAGCTCCGCCATGTCCGCAGGCAGAAGCAGGCATCTCTCCACAGCGTCGGCCACGTACGCGCCTTCGCCATCTTTAAAGTCCCTGAGGGAGGAGTCATCCCTCAGGGGAGCCCCGCGGAGCATTGGGGCGGGGAGCCAGGCCTGGATCTCGGGCGGGGGAGCAACCTGTTCATCCTGCGTTGAGGGGCCTATCCTCAACTGCTTCGATGGCCGCTGATTGCCTTCGCCCTCCCGTGTGGGCCCAGATTTGTCCTCAAGGGTCCTCTTACCCTTGTCCTTCTTCTGCTTAGGGTCAGCGGGCTCGCCTGAGGCGGAGGAGGAGGAAGCTTGGATTGTGTTGAAGCCGACCTGGTCTGAACAGGGCGATTCTTTGGAGATGGGGGAGGAAGCTTCGGCTTGGACTTCCCCGGCTGCCCTTCTAGTAGTTCGGACAGGCTTGGCTGGTACTTCTTCTTGTAGCCCATCCTGCGCCGGGAAGACTTCTGTGCCGCGAAGAGGTCTGCCTCGGTTAGACGAGGATCACCCAAGTCTCCAGATGGGTCCTCGGACTGATGGAGTTGCTCAAAAACGCTGAAATCCTCCTCGGCAGTACCAAAATCTATAGGTCCCCATTCCCTCTCTAAGTTCGCTTCCACGGCCTCTGGGAACGAATGGGAAGACGAGGGGACTGCTACTGTGACGCCTTCTGAAGTGGAGGTGTCCTCAGGAAACTCGAACCCGTCCTCGGTCACTGCTATTTTCTGCAGCCGAGGATCGTTTGCTCTGATCACGTACTTTGGGGCCGCAAATGACTTCTGGATCGGAGTGTACCCCAAAATCTTGTGCGCAGCTCTAACTTGGTGGTCTTCTTCGTTCTCGAATTCCGCCGATCTGAGCACCTTCTGCAAGTCCTCCCTATTGATCAAGTTGAAATGGCGCGCATAGGAGTGCAGATCTGCAAAGAAATTACACGTCCGTGGTTAGAAGTCAAACAATACAAGAAGAAATAACGCAGAGAAAGAAGCTAGAATCTATAAATCCCCTTTTATTCCCATTGCCCCACCTGGTTCTCCCTCCCTCGTCGGACAGTGAAGGCCATCGTGCCACGCTCCGGACACGATGAGGAAATCCTCATTCATCCCCTTGTTGGACTCGGGGCTGGATAAGCCGGACCCTGTCGTCCCTCGTCCTCATGTAATAGGACTTGTTCTTCAAATGTTGAAGATTGTAGCAGTAGTTGACATCGTGATAGGTCAGCCTCAGACCCATCTTTTCGTTAAGGGCGTCCACACTGCCCAAAATCCTGAACATGTTGGAGGCGCACTGGGTGGGGGTCAACCGGAAATAGGTGAGGTAACCCCTCATCACTGGCCCCATGGGGATCCTCATCCCCCCTTCAAGGAAAGCGATGACAGGAATCACCACTTCGCCCTCTCGCTTCGTGAGGTACCACTCCCCCTCCTCACAATACCTTAAGCCCACATTGGCCGGTATCTTGTAATCGGCGATGAATTTCTCCATCGCCTCCTCAGTGCCAACAAACTTCTTAAGTCTACCCATCCTAGATGACGCCTAAGCGGACTAAAAGATGAACGAATGAAAGAGAAGGACGAGTAGAGAGGGAAAAAGCTCAGAGAAAGACAGAGAGACTTACAGAAATGAGGAGGAGTCCTCGGACTGGCTTTTTGTGCTGGAGATGGAGGTGGAAGTTTGGCTGGACTCAGAATAGAGGCGCAGGAGCTCTCGATTGCAAATGAAAGATGAAGAAACGGCTCTAATGGGTACTTATACCCTAGAAAGAAGAGCTGCGCAAGTTTTCCCGCCCACAAGTGCCAGACGCATCTCCGCCGTTAGATTGCCATCTGCCCGTTGAACGTGGGGAGCATAAAGCCGCCCGAATTTAATGCAAGACACGTTACGCACATCGAAGCGCCAGTAACGCACCTTGGGCAGTTGAAAAGGCGCCAACGCTGACGAGGGATAAGACTTGATTAGACGCAAAGCAGGTCAGGGGATATCAAAATCCTCCTTCCGCCCGAGGATGCGGACGGCATGATTTTGAGGGGCTATTGTGGGGCCAGAATAAGTCAGCAACCCCGGCCCACTCCAAGCCAGGCCCAGAGGCCCATGCCGAGGACGCCTCCATGATCCGAGGTTCGAGGACCAAAGTTTAGAGCCCAGGACCCAAGGAGCATTGCCGAGGATGGTTACATCCTCGGCAGACCGAGGACAGAAAGTGGGCATACGGCACACCTTTAAGGGGAGTCTCCCCAAGCATCCAAGGAGCAAATAGCAAGAGCCAATCACCGGACATTGAAGCATGGCGGAGAAGCAAGTCCCAGGCGAACTGTCACCTCCACATTAAATGCCCTCAACTAACGCTCTGGCCGCATTAATGAGGATAGGACCTCTGAACAGTGCCGTCTTGAGCGCTGCAACCCACTGGAGGTATGGGAATGCGGCTGATGGGACAGGCACTCGAGTGGAAACCGGATTGAGCAACAAATGTAGGGCTAGGATCAACTGATTGGGAAGTATATAATGTAAAAATCCCTCTTGTGAAGGGGGGGGGGGACGAAAACCTAGAGAAAAAGGAACACTGTAGCAAAGTATTCTCTCCCAACTCTTGTAACCCTTCTGAAAAGAGATAATAAGAATTTCCAGCTCCATAAGGCACGTCCGAGGAGCTACATTGTGTGTCTAAACCCACGTTTTGGCTGTTAGCAACCACGTACAACCATGCATGGCCGTTGCCTTCTTTACTGAGGCCTAGCTCTTGAGCCCATACTCTACAAATTTATTGAAGGGTTAGTTGGGCTTGGGCCCACTCTCTCAATCCTCAGAGAGCGCTCGAATCCACCCCCTACAATTATAATTAGATCTTCTATATTATATATTATTTAATATAAAATTTAAATAATATTTTATAATAGATAATATATATAAATATGGGATCCCTAGGGAAGAAGATAAGGTTGGCCCTTACGAACAGCTTAATTCACTATCTCCCTTCAACCCTTTGAGCAAAATGCGCAAGGATATATGTGATACCAACTTAAGGGTATGTTTAGTACATTGAATGGAGATTACAACAAGAATGGTAATTTTTATTATCGGAAATAAAATGTATTTTGTAATGAAATAATTAAACATATTCATAAGTTTGGTTGTAAGTTGTAATATTAAAATAAAACTTAAGATATATTTTAAGAAATATTTTACCCAAACAATTATATTTCCTAAAAAAAAAATTTAAAAAAAAAATTGAGAGAGATATAAGTTATTTTTTATGATTTTTTTTTTCATAATTGTTATATACATATGGAAAGTTTTTTTATTTGAAAATATATTAATTTTAGAAATTATTAGACTTACTAAGAAAATAGCTATTACAACCCTTTTAGAGAGGAATAGTTATTCCTCATTTTAAAGAATAATTATTCATAAGAAATAAGTATTCCCTTGTAGAGTCTATATTTTTAGATTGGCAACCATGAACAAAAGTAACCTCTAGAACTTAATTTGTTTAGATGATTACTGTTGAATTAATCATTGGAACAAGACAAATAAAATTGAGAATAGACGAAGACTTAAGAATGCAAAAAATAGAGTGTTGGAACACTACATTTCGACTTCAGGCTTGACAGGTCAAAAGTCATTTATCTCAATCGATCGAACTGCATTTCTCGACCGATCGAGATTCGTGCAAATTAGAAATTTAGATTTCTCTCACAACCGCTTGATCTAAGGTTTTGATGGATCTTAAGTACATATAAATACAAACCCTAGAGCACATTTTTGAAGACACAAGAAGGTAGTGTTCTGTACATAGATCTGGAGTTTTTCCAAACTCTTTTAAAGCTATAACTGGAGACTAAGTGCAAACATCAGATCTGATTACAAAGCAAAGTTGTTGCAGTCAGTTAACCACAATTACTAATCAAATCTTTGAGCGGAGATTCCAGAGTCAAGAACAGGGGAGTTCGTGTACAACAGTCCATATTATAAGAGTCTGTGGATTCGAAACTACGTGTGATCATGCCAGTAAGTACTACACGAGATAGTAGTACATTTAGGGTTAATTTTATTATTCAAACTTCAATTCTATTAATGTATGTGTTGCCTTGAGGATTGTTTAAGTTAATCCTCCCCAGGTTCTTTTACTGTGAAACAACAGTTTCATTGATTTTCCTAAGTCATCATTTCTATTGTTTATGTGATCTGTGCTTATGTGATATGTTAAATAATTTAATCAAGAGCATCATTAATTAATTATTTATTTGTTTAAAATTTTATTAAGTTTATGACAATCGGGGCATAAAACCCTAACACCCTCTAATAAAACATAATCAAACTACAAAATATTTAAACAATATAAATAGCTATTATATTACAATGCATATTACAGTCTACCAAACATAACCTAAGAGTTTTGACGCCTAAGTCAGCTATGGCATGGTCAACTCCACATTAAAGGCATGGTAATCACAGGACCACCATGACTTGGAAAAAAAAAATTATACATGATATTTTTAAAAATTTATGATTTGTCTACCCTTAAAAAAAAAAAATTGTAACCACCCTAAAATTATTTTTGGCCCCAAATTTGGTCCGCTTAATAATATATTAGTCCCTTTCAATAAAAAAGAAAATTCCCAACAAAAAGAGTTCCATCCATCCGATTTTTCTAAGAGATTTCTTAGCACTTGACAGTCAATTTCAAAATTACATTTTTGATATTCACAACAACAACTCGTTTTTAGAGCTAAAATGAATTGATAACCTTGCTGAAAGATTAGTGGAGACACAGAAGTATGTTATATATCTATTAGTTTACTACTTTTGAAGAGTTTTGACCCTTTTTGTCGTGACTATAATAGTAAAAAGAAGTTTTTCAACAATGAAATATATAAAGAATGAACTGTGCAATCAAATGGGAGATCAGTGAATGAATAATTGTTTACTGTGCAATCAAATGGGAGATCAGTGAATGAATAATTGTTTGATTGTGTACATTGAAAGAAATGGAACTTGCAACATTGATAATGAGACTATCATACAACAATTTCAAAATATGAAAATTAGTAAAAGGAAATTGTAAAACTTTATAGATATACGTTTTTTTTTTTTTTTTTTGGTCATATATAAAGTTCTTTTTTTATTAGATTTTGTATAATTTAAGTTTCATAATAACCACCCTAAAAAAATTCTGAACCGCCAATGAGTTGTGGAATTTTTTATGATGCTTTGGAGCATAGTAAGTTTTGGTTCTCAACTTCTCATGCCTCCCTTAGATTTGGAGCTCCTCGTTGACAGGATGTTTCCGTTGGATCTAGCCACCTTTCTGGTCGTGGTCATAATGACCTCTCAATGAGGTGTGTAACCGTTGTCATTAGCAACTCTGCCCTTAACATAGGTGGAATCATAGGTTCACGATTGTAGATTTTCATAAACAAAAATGATGCAGTTAATGTCATGCTTAGGCTTTCAGATTAGGCCTCTTTCTTCTTAGTTGAGCTTCTCTCATGTGCTTGAGTTGTTGTTTATGAGTTCTTGGTGTGAGTTCTTCTCGTCTTAGCTGACTGCCTCGAGAGTCGAGTCCTTGTTGGTTAAGGATCCCAATCGTCCAGGAGGGAAACATTCCATACCTAATTGCAGTGATGCGGAGGCGGAGCCTTGTCCAACTTGGTAGTAAGAATATGACTAACCTTTCCCTTCTACTCATCTTCCTTTATTATGTATTGTAGACTTGGTTATTTTTTGTCACCTTAATTATCAGGAATGTCTAATAACAGTATTTGGCCAAGTTCAAGCCTTATACTAATGACCGGCCGATACCTACTATTTCAAAGAAGAGAAAGACCAATATATGAGGATCCCACTCCTTCAAGGTTCGAACCCATTGAGATCTCTCAAGAAGTTCATCATGATGCTTCATTGCCTCTAATGACCACTAATCCTCTGCCTTCAATCTCGCCCACCCTTCTAGCTAGCTCATCTCGATAGGTAAGGATGTTGTAATGCATGCAATGTATGGTATGGAATGCATGGTCACGTGAGAATGCTGATATGCAAACTCTATGTATGAAATCATTTTCACGGGTGATTCTTCGAGAGAAAGATTTTTCATGTTATATTACCATTTTATTCACTTTTTCTTTTTCTTTTTTACCTTTTAATTGTATATATCCCTTCTTTATTATGTGGACTAGCATGGTCATATTAAACAGAATACAAATCCTTTATTTCATTTTTTGTGTTCCACTTTATATTTCATCAATTTTATATTCCATCAATCACAACTTGTTATATATTTATTTAATTTTCTATAAACATATGAATGTGGGTCTCTATTACCTTTCTTTTATTTATGGGCCCATAGTAGGATGGACCAATATTTTGAACACAAGAGTAAACCTCTTCTCTCACCCTTAATAAAATTGAAATTGACCCATTTAGTTGTTATTATCTCTCGGGTGTTTTAGGGCTGAGGTTCTTCTATTAATGGGCCCATAATAGAATGAACCAATATTTTGAACACGAGAGTAAACCTCCACTCTCACCCTTAATAAAATTGAAATTGGCCATTTAATTGTTATTATCTCTCGGGTGTTTTAGGGCAGAGGGTAGCTTTTCCTCCTCCCACATACACGCCATTCTCAACTTGCAGCTGCCATTGCTTGACAAATCAAGAGTTTCTTTTCAAGATTTCCATGTAGAGCTCATCATCAAACCACGGAGGTATATTATTTCTTCACAAAATCATCCTACATGCTGTGATTTCAGAAAACTGTATTTGGGTAATTTCTAACACTTTTATGATGAAAAAATTATGATTCCATTTTCTCATATTTCATGTGAGGAGTATACATGAACTTAATCTATATGCTATGTGGATGACATGAGAAATATAAAAGCATATTTTATTTTGTTTTTTCCCATTATTCTTTAGCTTAGCAGAAGAAAAAACTACATGCTAGCACTACTGTGCATAAAGATATCATTTCAAAATGCATTTTCCAGATTTTGATGAAGCAAAACTCTATTGGCATCCTAAACACGTGGGTTTATAGATCTATGAAAATTAACTACAAAAAACCCTAATCTAAAACACCAAGAAATTCCATAAGCTACTAGCATTCCGCTTGTGATCTATGTTTGGTCTACAATCTTATGAGGATGTTATGATCATGTGTCTTATCATGTTGATGTTGCCATATGATGAGTGAAGATGTTATGATAAATGATGTAATGGGAGATGAACATGTGAAAATGATTTAACAAACAATTCAAAAACCAAACTATAACTCTCATAAATTAATGACATTAACCCTAATCTATAAAACAAGTAAAACTACCACAATACATTTTATTTTTTTTATTTTTTTGGATTTTTCAATGAATTAAACTTATGACAAAAATTCTAGAGCAGTAAACATAATGTATTTATAAAAAGGAATTAGACCTATCATCTAAGGGTGTAGAGGGTTATACGCATGAGATTGTTGGTGTTGGTGAATCCTCCTTCGCAATGATCATCGAGATCTCCTCTTACTAGATTGACGAACCCTCCTCATGGCCTCTATGGAGCATTTGTGTTGTTGTTGATGCTTAGATGTTTGCTTGTTGACAAGTAAGTTCCCGAATTGTTGTGGCATTGATTACATGAACATAGTGTAATAATTTGGGTGACTCTTTTATTGATGGAAATAAATTTTGAGTGAAGAAATGAGTGTTTTACCATGGGAATTTTGTCGGTCTCAGAGGTGTTTTTGATTACTTCCTCAGTTCCTCTAACAGCATTTTAGCAAAGTAACAGTAGGAGGGAAAAAAAAAGTCATTTTAAAAAAAAATAATAATAATGGATTCCCCTATTGATGGACAAAAATTCTAAGAGGTCTACAAGGCCTTAGAGCATTTCATACTACTAAAATTGATAGGCCAAGAATGTATTGACCCATTATGATAAATTAACCAATTAATTAGCCAAGTTAATTAATTTAATCAATTAACATGCAATACGCATGGTAGCACAAACAAATTACTAAATAACTAAATGCAGCGGAAAATAAATTTGACACGGGTGATTTGTTTACGAATGGGGAAAACCACCAAGGCAAAACCCCACCGGGTAAATTTAAGGTCACCACTCCCGAAAATTCACTATTATCAAAACAAACAGTTACAAGTAAAGGAATCCCAGTACCTTATACCAACCTACAGTTGAACCCTTACCCCAATACTTAATTGGACTTGTAATGTAGTGACAATCTCTCATTTTCAATGCACGACTCTAAGTACGTGACTAACCAATCGATTTACAGATCCTAGTATATGACTAACACACCAACTTGAGAAGGATGTTGGCTGCAAAGTTCTTCAATTTATCCACACGATGAAAATCAAGAAACTCTTTGGTTACAAAACCCTACGACATACAAACGTAACAGTTTCTTCAAGAGAAAGATGAACTAGGACAAATTGTCTCCGGTCACAATATGCTTGCAACAACAAGTGCAACAACATTATGACAGCCCTTCAAATAATCCTTATATATGTCTAGGATTGTGAGAAAAGAAAACCTAAACACATAGCTTAGATATGTGTGAAAAACTGATTTTCGTAATTCTCGATAGATACAGCTGTCAAGATTATCTATCGAGTTTTACATTTTAAATCTCAATAGATACATCTGTCGAGCTATCTGTCGAGTTTTAAAGAACAGCACTTCTTCACTTAATTCTTGGACAGATTTGCATGGCTTCAATACTTGGACTTGAACTCTTGTTCCTTGAAGTATTAAACACATCCTACATCTACCCAATTACAAGCAAAGTGCATTTTATCAAAGAATTAACCAATTCTAAATGACATATGTTCTTAACATGATCCACATATGTCCTAACAAAAACTTATCTATGATCCCAAAAAGCCTTTTGGGGGTAAAACATGAGAAAAATTTGGCAACTGGACTGTAAAGTGCTTATCAGCACTTAAAAGCCCAAATCCACATTCTGCCACATGGTCAGAGTCAGAGAGCAAATTGGCACTTTGACAACAATTTTCAAGTTTTGGCCTTTTTCTTTTTCTTTTTTTTCTTTTTTTTTAATCCAAATCTATTATGATTTTTTTATATTTGAACTTTTAAGAGATAAAATCAAGATTTTATAATGATTGACTATTTTTCTGATTGGAGTAAACTAATCGTGATTAGCCTCTCTAAATTATCAAAATAATCATGTATTCATGAAAAGTAAATAATTTATTCCAATAATTTAGTAATTGTCAATTATCTACTAGGATTATTCTATACTTGTATATCTATTATTGGATTCTTTTTCTTTTTCTTTAAATAACGATTTTTTTAAAATATAATTAAGAGAAGAAAATGGGAGACCCCAACCCCAACCCATCTCTAAGATCAGGGTAAATACCAAAAAGGGAAGATTAGAAATGGTGAGAAGCCCATCCCACACATACCCAGCGGCCCATCTTTGTAAACCAGTTAGACCAAGGCCATGGCCCCATTGATCACTGGTAGAGCCTTAGGAAAAGTACCCACCAATACTAACGCCCCTGCTTTGCTTTAACTAGCACCATGTGACAAATGTGGTTATTGTGCTCATATGTACATGAGCAAGTTGGCACATTTGTCACTTATAAAGTGGTACCTTGTCACTGATTAGCCATTTTGTCCCACAAACGATGCTTCTTAGTTGTTATCCTCATTTTGTATTCTGCTGAGCTCAAGATAGCATTTTCTTTCACATTTTGGAAGTTCAGGTGGACCATCTGAGGTTGCGAGCAACCCTTCATAGCAAATTAGCAATGCATGTTGTTTTGCTAGGATACTACTCTTATGCCGGTTATGATCAACGAACTAATAGCAATCTACATCAGTCCTTTGATTTTTCTAAAGAGGAACTTGTAATTATCTGTGTCAAAATCAAAATTAGTAACAGAACAAAATATTTATATAAAGATCATACCGTGTTATTAAAACTGGACCAGATCATGTCCTTGTTATTCTTGTGTATATCATTTTTCAGCTAGGCCCAAAATCCTAATCTTTAGGTGAGGATCCTTGTTCAGCTAGTTTATGGTCACATAAAATTGACAAAATCAATTCCTACAGCTTACAAAACAGGCAGTTGGCAAAACAGATATGAGATGCCAACCAATAATTCAGCAGGCCAAATTTCATAATATTCTTTTCAAGGCTTAGCTTTTACAAAAAGGTAACACCCCTATTATAGCATGTTTTTGACAAGACCAATCAGACATATCTCTCTGAATCCTACAAGTCTAGCCAAAATGAGCTCATTTTAGACAAACCAGTTTAAGGTCCCATTATTTCATATTTCAAAGGACAAGAATCTTAAAAAGGAAAGAAGGAAAAAGGAAAAGCACCTTCTGACTATATCCTAGATAAAATGTCATTGAGGGCCACAACAATGTTATCATAGCACTGCCAGACACGTGATGCATCTTTGTCCCTTGCCGCATAATCTAGCTGCAATGTACATTAAACATGAACAATTGTCAGTTCCAAAGATTAATAATTTCCTTTTTTTTATTTATTTTGGCTAGCTAGAACATTATTTCAGCAAGAGCAGAATCTTCTTCTTCTTCTTCTTCTTCTTTTTTTTTAAAAAAAAAAGATAAACTTCCTGTAAGAGCAAAATTGTCACCAAAAGGAACAAACCTGTCAAAACAGTATCAGAAAGAGTAACATTTCCTATGAAAATTAACATAAACAAAAACTTCCCATGCAATGGTTTACTGAAAACTACTCTCTTTTGGCCGTACAATCATTGATTTGACTTGATGGAACCTGTGAATTTCAATTTCAATCTAAGTGGATGATCCAAATACTAGGAATACTTACGATCACTATCATAGAATATATCTAGTGGGTAGAAATATGAAGATTATGTGGAAAGCAGAAATCTAGGGGGATATGGCATTTATCACCTTAAAATCAATGCCACAAAAAGCATCCCAATGAAAAAGTCCTCCTATTCCATGATACATAAAGATGATGTGTAAGTAACATTACCCTAGTGGCATTATTGAAGAGATTAGAATACAGCTTCCTTAGTTCGGGCCTCTCATTTCCAGGTATGCCTTGGATTATGGTATATATGTCCTGTTTCAGATAGGCTGAGTTCTTCCTTAGGACCTTTTGTGCTTCACCCCATGACTCTGACTCAATTAGAGATTTTATTTGTAACAAAGCTTGTGCATGACCTCTGATTTCACTCATTGCCTCTTCAAATGTTTGACCAGGTGCTGCCATCTTAAGTTCAAATCCCTCTGCAACCTCTTGACCAAAAATCACTTCTTGTGCCAATAGTATCGACACCATTGCTGCTATTCCTCCTACTCTTCTTCTACTGAAATTAGATCCGAGGACCTTCTGGGGCATCTCTCTAGACCTAAAAGAGGGTTTTGAACAGCAGGTGAAGGTTGGAGGATAATACGATAAGTTGGGTTGCAAGACCAATGGTGTAAATGACATCCTCTTGTGAATTTTAACAAGATAATTTGGTATAATAATCGCTAATCTATATCTATTATTTCAATTTCCACAATGGTCCAAGGATTTAAAGAAATGCTTGTTAAAAGCAACCTTTATGGCACTCAATTATCAGAGAAAGAATCTATAGAGAAAATTGTTAAAAGATGGAATTCAGACGAAGATCCTATTTCCTTTTCAACTGAAACTTGCAATTATCTGTCTCCTACACCCTCCTGCAAAAGATCATGATTATATGAGCATTTAGTTTTCTTATAAAAACCAAAGACTATTGTTATATTCCTTCCTACCTAGCATCATATGCTTTGTTCTTACAACATATAGAATAAGAAAGTACTACAAATAACGTTACAATAGAGGGCTGAAGAACACAAAATCATCATGCATTTTTTTTTCTGGGTGACAGCTGCTTTCTTTGAAAAAATGATGCACATAGATCAAAGTTATGTTATCTTCAAATGAATAAAACATTAAAACTGTTTTTAATAAACAATTCATAAAAGAAATGAATCCAATATATATTGAAAATTGTAATTTATTATAATATCTTATTTGGGTATTAAAAAAAAAAATTCAATTTGTTTACATTTTTATTTTGAACTAATAATATTTCCAAAAAAAAAAAAAAACAAATATAGGGTAAGTCCACTGTCCACCCATGCTTGGATTCCTTACACCAAGGCAAGCTATTCTTAACAAACACAACCACATTCAGTATCTTCTTCCTAGTACTGCCTATACCTTACAATATCAATGTATTGCAAATATCTATCAGTATCTTCTTCCTAATGTTAAAGTTCAAATGAAGCAACAACAACAACAAAATTGTCTATCATTCCAAAAAAATAGGTAACAAGTAAGTAAAGAACAAGAAAACAATATTTAAGAAGTTCCCTGAATTTTGAGGTGTGATAGAAGTGGGTAGAGTAGAGAGAGAAAGAGCCTGTACCTGAAACTTGGTTAGTTGGCTGGCTTAGATTAGAGAGCGCCTATTGGCTGTTGAGAACTGACAGTGAAAGAGGATTTCGGTGTTTTATTTGTTATTTAATTTTAGAATAGATGATGTGAGTGGGAGTGAGAATTGAAACTGCTGATTAATGGAGTCTTCTTCTTTTTTTTTGGGAGCAGAGGATAACATTAACACCTGGGTTAGGGAGGTCTGGGCCGTCTGGCCGTCTGGGTTCACAGGAGCTAAAGGGCTTTTTCTTTTCTTTTCTTTTTACTTTTTTTTTTTTAAATCTAGGCAATTTGTAAGTCAGCTTTAAAAGTGCAACTACTTGGTTTTATTGTGGTGATTTTTAATTTTGTTGACACCAAAGCAGTATGGAATTTGTAGCCAGAGGTTTTGCTTTTTCCATCATTTTTCTCAAATTATCTACTCGATTCCATTTGCTCATAAAAAAACATAAATCATGGAATGAGACTTACGAAAAAAAAAATCAATCATTCTCCCTGCCTCCACTGTAACTGGACAAGACCAGAGCTTATGAGTCGTATTACAGCTAGGTCAGCGTTTGGTCTTCACTAAAACGGAACCTTTGGAGCGGATTTGACAAAAATAAAATATGTCAGCATGCACATGTATTATTTAACAGCAGAAACTAATCATGAGTTGAATTGCTAACAGAATCAAAAATTTACAATATAAAATCAAAGTTTTAAAATTTTAGGGTGTAAAATTCAAACAACCTCAAAATTCAGAGGTATAATTTACAATTAACCCCAAATATAAAATAATAAATTACCATTTTAGTCCCTAATTTAGAGTCTTTCAGCAAATTATTGCTTAAATACGAGTTTATAAGATTTACGTGCACTATACAAAGTTTTTTTTTTTTTTTTGGTGCTAAATGATGCAAAATTCAGAACTATTGGTGCTGATTTTGCATAAGAGAGGAAAAAGAAATTAAAAGTGTCACTATTTCTAACAAATTTGTGTAGTATGTTTATTTGGTACTCATAAATGGATTGGAGAGAGAAAAAAAAAGTGTATTGTAAGTTATGTTTTAATATTTAGTATAATATTCGTTCAAAAAAAAAAATATTTAGTATAATATATTGTTATACTTACAATATATGAATTTATTATTTTGTATCGTTGTTCTTTTTTGTTTATTTATGATTATTTGATTTTTTTTTTTTTTTTGGTGCAAGTGTCACTCTATAATTCTTATAATCCATTGCTTGGTATCAAAATTGTAGTAAGCTTCTTGATTCTCTCATTTTTATTATGTTTGTGTTTGTTAGTTAGAAAATAATTTATTGTATATATTTTATGTAAAAAATATGGATTTAGATCCTCTAGATTTCCTAGGGTACTCTACCAAATAAATTTCCATAAATACTAACCATTTTTTTTTTTTTTTTGGAGAAACATACTAACCACTCTTTAATGATTTAATAGTCTAAATTCTGTCATGTTAGCATTCCACTAACAATAATCTTAATTGTTTTATTTGCAACATTATTTTATTATTTTAAGAATATTGTTAGTGAAATGCTGACATATCAGAATCTAGACTATTAAATCATTAAAGAGTGGTTAAGATTTAAGAAAATCTATTGGTAGAGTACCCTAGGAAATCCAGAGGATCTGAATCCAAAAAATATATGCTAATATATTGTAAATTTTTTATGTTGGTATTTATATATATTAAAGATAATGTGGAATTGCATTTTCAATTTCATTATAGTTACTATTATGTGTGTATGATTTTTCTCTCTCAATTTTCTCTATTCTTTCTCCATTTTCAAGACAGTAGCACATTTTTCTCTCCCCTCTTTTATGTCCCCTCATTCTTTTTCCTCTCTCTTTCAAAATTGGCACCAAAGATGCCATTTTTTTTAGTAATTCAACAATTAGGGTGTCGAATTTTGTCTCTCTCCTCATTTAGTTTTTTTAAAAAAAAACTTTATAGAATGTACATAAAACTTATAAGAGCATTCACATCAGCATCCTCAAATTAATAGTTAAATTAATCCAAAAAAACTCTATTTTTTATAGTTTAGCTAACCATGTTTTTATGCTCACACATCAACCTCAATACTATTTTTCTTACTTCATTTAAATTATTTTTTTTCTCTCTCCTCTCAACATAGACCTCTATATGGCAGTATACCACCACAGCACCACCATATACAACAAATCGATGGCACAACCATATATAACAACATCATAGTACCACCGTCAAAAACCCGATAAAACCTACATAAAAAATCACATCACAATCACAAAACCCACATCAAAAACTCCATATAAAAAAAAAAAAAAAAAAAATGAACAAACCCAAAACCAAACACCATAGCACCACCACCACAGCACCACCCATCAGAATCCTAACAAACCCAAGCCAACAAAACCCACATAAAAAACCCATCAAAACCAAACAAACTCAAACCCAACCACCACAATAGCACCACCATGGTTCACCATCAAAAACCCAAAAAACCCAAAGCCAAAAAAACCCACCTGAAAAACTCATCAAAACCACAAAACCCGCATCAAAGCCTCATCAAAACCAAACAAAGCCAACCACCACACCACCACCACCATCTGCTTTGATCTACTCCTATTGTGGGTTGCTATGAGAGAGAGAGAGAGAGAGAGAGAGAGATGAGTGAAAAATAAATCAAATATGATTTTTCTATAATTGACAAGGAGTAGTACCATGCCATAAGTTGCGTGTGACTGCTCCATGTTAAAATTTGTGGACAAGTTTGGTGAAACTGATACGTGGATTTTTTTGAGTCTTTAGCAATATATTTGTTGAAATATTAAAATAGCTACACTGATGTGAATGCCCATATTTTTGAAGCAATATTTTGGCAAAAGACTGCCCTAATTTATATTATGTGTCAATTTGGTCCCTAATTTTTAAACGTCAATTAGTCCCTAACATTTTTTGTATTGTGTCAAAATAAGTGATAGATGAAAAATGTTGATATGATTAATGGCCAAAATAAAATATTATTTTGTAAAAAAATAATTCTAAAAATAATTTTACATCAATTAGTCCCTAACAATTATATTTTATCAACTTTAGGAAAAAATTCAAACATACACTATAAAGTCAGACATACTCGTATTAATAAACTTATAGATAAGAAACAACCATATAACGATAGTTATAAAGTGCTATAATGCTATGTACTCATCAATTCCATTATAATTTGCAATTTTTTTTAAAATCTTAAAATTAAATGCCAATTGAACCTTGTCATTTGATTTATTTAAGGGCTAATTACAACTTACCCACTTGTGGTTTGGCCCAAATTTAAGTTGCCTACTTGTGTTTTGAAATTTGACACTTTACCCACCTAAACTATGCTCCGTTAAACTTCCATAACCCACCTCTCCGTTTTCAGTTAAAAAAAAAAAACATAACATAACATAAAACAAATCAAAAGTGTAAGGACTGGATTTGAGTCCCTAGCCCAAAGGATAAATGAACTTAGGCTCAAAAAGCTCAATACAATGAATTTGTAGAGAGTGGGTTGGAAAACTAGGCTTCAATGAATCAGACAATAGATAAGGTAGATTCAGATGACAAGAAAATGAAGATTGACTAGTTTAATCTTAAGAAAACTGTCC
This sequence comes from Quercus aquifolioides, assembly GCA_019022515.1. NCBI lineage: Eukaryota > Viridiplantae > Streptophyta > Magnoliopsida > Fagales > Fagaceae > Quercus > Quercus aquifolioides. The sequence continues at coordinate 50,361,642 of CM032327.1, read as the reverse complement.
TCAGCACAGTCCGAGGAGATCAATTCTTATATATTGATTTTCAAATTGGATTACAAGTTTAGTTCTTGATTGCTACAGTGTTTCTCTTTCTATTTCTCAACCCCCCATTTCATCAGGGGTCTTTTACATTATATATCTCCCTTTGAATGATCTTGGCCCTCCACTTGTCAGTCGTCCAAGCCACTACTTGAGTGCTTGTCCCATTGGACAACCTCACAGGCCGTCTATGAGTTGGGGCGACCAAGGCAGCACTGTTCAGGGATCTTCTCCACATAAATGCAGCGGTAGTAGCTTTTTATCAGATATTTCTTAGCTCCCATTTTGTCCCGTACGTTAACAGTGCATATCATTATCAACAAAACCTTCTGCAATGTCGCTCTGGATAATAGAACTCACCTTCTGACCCCTTCTTCGTTTAGTTGAGGAGATACTCCTCCTCGACCTACCTCTCCCAGCCTATACAATTGTAGCTTACTCGTGAAGTTCAAAGTCTTACTCCTTCCTTACTGTTGATCTATTCTCGGATCACTGCGCCTCCTCGGATAAGGCCCAAGGCCCAATATATACTTGGGCCTGCGTCCCCACAATAGCCCCTCAAAACTCCGATTTTCCTTTCCTATCTAAGGAGAAAAGTGGGGTTTTGATATTTGAAAAATGAATCTTGCACGTTCCTTTGATTTCCACATGTGAGAATGTCGTTTTACGTGTCCCATAACTGTTCTTGACGCTTCGGAGCCCACGATGTCTCATTAAATGCTCCAAGCGGTGCTATGTTTCCCGTGTCCAACGGTGAGATATGGATCTTACGGCTAGCATTTCTCCTTGAATTTTAAGCAGGATAACTTCCACTCAATTTCGCCTCCTATATAAGGCGCCGGGGGGGAGTTATTTCTTCTCATTTTACAAATTTTCAAGCTCTCCAGAATTTCTTAACTCTCAAACCTTCAAAGCTTTCCAAGTCTCTGAATCTTCCAAGTCTTTTTCCTAAAAACTTTCAAATCTTCTAAAGGGTTTAGGGATCAACACACGTGCTTATTCACGTAAGTTTCTACTTTTTTAGGTTCTTTCTCCTCGGCCAATCTCCTCGGCCTTCTATTCTTTATTTCCTTTCTCTGAAAACTTCTTTCACATCCCTTTAGCTCGCCTAGATAGGTAGGTTTAAGCACCTTGTAGACTCTCCCGCCAATATGGAGGGTTTTAGGGCAAAGTACCACATTTCGCAGGGAGTAGCCCTACGATATTGTGCTCCGGACCAGATAGTCATAGATAGAAAAGAAGGGGAGGTTGTCATTCTCATGATCACTTTCATAGAAGGAGGAATGATGCTTCCTATGGGTAGGGTGACTCGATACTACCTAATTAACCATAGGTTGTGTCTCCATTAGTGCGTCCCTAACCTATTTAGAGTCTTGGGTAGTGTAGATGCTCTCAATGAGCAGATGGGCTTGAGACTCACATGGCACGACATCATTCACATGTACGAGTGCCATTTATTTGCCGATGCGGGGTATTACCTTAAGTCCCGGTCCAACATCGTTAGGCTAGTATTGTGTCTTCTCAAGTCCAACAAGGGCATGAAAGACGACTACCTAATTGCCTCTAGGGAATGGCACGACAGTTTTCACTACCCAACTCGGGAGAGAGAGCCAGGTGGGGTACCTTAGGTCTAGGTCCCTCTTTTTTTTCCTCTGAAACATGGGCAGTAGCCCTGTGGCTTCATCATTCCTTTATTCTTTTTGTATTCCATTTACTTCTGATGGTGATTTCATTATACTAACTATAGTTTTGCTCCTCGAATGTTCTTGCAGATGAAAGGCACGTTGCTCCCAGACTTAGTCTTGTTAACATTGCGAGTCTCAACAAGGTGCTGAGGTCCAAGATATTCGTGAGTGAAGATAGGCAACTGCGAGTCGTCCACTTAATACTTGAATTTAAGCCCTTGTCAAATCTGTTCCAGGATGTGGGCCAAGCAATGAGAGCCGATGACCTTAGACTAGCCCGAATAGACGTTTCAGTGTCCGGCTTCTTAGCTCGAAAAGACCTGCCACCTTTTGAGCTGCCTTTCTACTGCTCTCCTCGTGAGGTAGCAGTCCCGAGGGAAGAAACAGCCTCCTCACGCCTGTCCCTAGAGGCTGAGATTGATCAGTTTCACCTCGAAGAAGAAGGAGAGGTGCAAGAAAGGCTCGTGGAGCTTTCAGACTCTGAGGGTGAATTTGACAGATTCTCTGTGGCTCATTCTCCCAAACTTATAACTGCCCGGGTGGATAACAACTCCGAGGAGGAGGAAGACATGGCCTTGAACCAGAGGAGAGGCCTAAATGATATCTTCATCGAGAGGAACAAGGGGTCATCATCCAAGGAGACCCCAAAGACTCAACTTCCCCCCAATCTTCCCCCTCCCCCCTCTTCCTTCCCCGCTCGACTTGCTCTCCAATCCAAACTTGCAAAAGAAGAAAAGGAAAGAGAAAGACATCGAGGAGGGGGAGATTGCCCTACCGAAAGACCCGAAACAGTAGAAAATAACCAGAGATAGAGCGCAGGATTCTTCGGTAGAAAGCAGGGAGGTCGAGCACTCGGCCAATGTATGCCATTCAACTTGGAACCCCAAATTAGAATTGGATGGCGCGGCATTACCCTAGAACTCCTCTATCAGGGAATTCTAGAGAGGTCATGCCTATCATATGGCCGAGGCTTTGGAGTGCCCTCCCTTGCTTCCCAAGGACATGGAAGCCTTGAAGAAAGTAAGGCAATCAGAGCTTTTCCTGTCCCTGAAGAGGGATCTGGCCATGGTAAGCCCTTAGACACACTTTACTCATTTCCTTTCCTGCTCCTTTGTTTTGTTTCTAACATACTCCTTTGTTGCTTATGTGTAGGCTATCCAGGAAGTTTTTGTAGTCGAGGAATGGGTCAATGACGCCTGGAATGAAGCCAGGGTCAAGGCCAACCTCCGTGTCGAGGCTAACAGGGCCTTGGGTGCATCTGAACAGAAAAACAAGGACTTTCCAGCAAGCTGGTTACTGAGGAAATGGCACGTTTGAGTGCCGAGGCGAGTTTGAAAAACACCGAAAACCAGGCCGAGGACCAGTGTCAGAAGCTTCATTTTACTGAGATAGAGCTGGCCACTCAAAGACAGCTGGTCCTGGATTTTAAGGCTGAGCTGTAGAAGGCTAAAGAAGTAGCTCGGGTGGCCAAGGAAGTTTCTGAGGTCGCGAAGACGGCATCCTACGAACGTGGGGTGTGGGAAACGGAGCTACGGCTGGCGGATGAGTAGGCGGAGGTGTGCAGGGACTACTGCAAAGAGGTATGGGCAGAAGCGCTCAACCGGGCAGGAGTCCCTACTACCTCCGAGTGAAGGAGCGCTGAGAACATATTCTATCCAGAAGACATCCGAGAGATTCCAACGATGCTCCCTCCTCCTCCTGCTCTTGCTCTTCCCCTTCCTGAGCAGCCTTCCACCACCCAGGCCCTTCTTCCCCCTATTGAAATCTCAGAAGGAGCTGGCAAAACTGGCGACCAAGGCTAGGGGACTGAGGTGACCAAGGGTAAGAAGGCCGTCCAGGAGGGTCTTCAACTCGAGGATCAGGGTAAGGGTAAGGAGGTCAAACCCCCGACTAAGGCCAAGGATACCGAGGATGCTCTCACAATCAAGGATGTGGTCTCCAAGGCCAAGGGAGCCGAGTCCAAACCCAAAGCAGACGACCCCAAGTCCAAGACAGCTGACCCCAAGGAGGACCCTTCCCGTGCTAAGGCATAGTTATAGGAGCTTTTTACTTTACTTCTTTGTACCTTTTTCTTTTCTTTTTTTTTCTTTTTTTTCTTTTTTTTTTGGTTGTGGCAGTTCACCGCTATTTATAGCGTACCTTCCTTTTGATCAATGAGAAGGCTTCACTTTTTATTTCATGAATCTTTCTTTTTCCCAATAATCTTTACTCTCTGGTTGATGTAGTTATTGTTTTGCCCTCTAATGAGACTTAGGATTGATAAGGTTGTTAACAGTAGTGGATTGTTGCCACCCAAACTCCAGCAAAAGCTAACAGTAATGCATTACTGCTAATTCAGATAAATTAAACACATATAAATAGTAAAGAAAATAATCACATGTTTGCATTGAGCACCGGGCCATTCACAGGGAAGGCTAATCCTTATGGAGATGAGCAAAACACTTAGTAGGAAAAGATCTGAGGGACCTGACATAGCCCTGGTTTTGTTCAATACTTAGGCAAATAATCAAGAATATTAACTTATCTAAGGCAATGATCCGAGGAGTCCCACATGACTAAGGCTCTGCTTAACACTTAGTGAAACGAACTGAAGTATTAGTTTACCTAAGGCATGTGGTCTGAGAGACCAGACATAACTAAGGTTCTGTTTAATACTTAGGAAAATGAGCTGAAGTATTAATTTACCCAAAGTATGTGGTCCAAGAGACTAGGCATGACTAAGGTTCTATTTAATACTTAAGAAAATGAGCTGAAATATTAATTTACCCAAAGTATGTGATTTGAGAGACCAAGCATGACTAAGGTTCTGTTTAATACTTAGGAAAATGAGTTGAAGTATTAATTTACCCAAAGTATGTGGTCCAAGAAACCAACATGACTAAGGTTCTGTTTAATACTTAGGAAAATGAGCTGAAATATTATTTTATCCAAAGTATGTGGTTCGAGAGACCAGGCATGACTAAGGTTCTGTTTAATACTCAGTGAAATCGTACGTAGCGCATAATGTCATTAACAAAAGTATGGCAGAAAAGACTTTCATTAATAATAGTACTTTTGTAGGTTATTTACATTCTAAGAGCGTGGGATAACATGTTCATCTAGATCTTCAAGATAGTATGCACCTATTCCAGCCACTAAGGTGATGCGATATGGCCTTTCCCAGTTAGATCCTAGCTTTCCCCATGCAGGGTTCTTTGCAGTACCCAAAACCTTTCTCAATACTAGGTCTCCAGGTGCTAATGGCCTAAGCTTTACATTGGCATCATACTCTTGCTTGAGCTTATGTTGATAATATGCCAATTGGACCATGACATTTTCTCTTCGCTCTTCAATTAAGTCTAAGCTCTTCTCTAACAGCCCATCATTGTTGCTTGGAGTGAAAGAACTCGTTCTCAGCGTTGGAAATCCAGTCTCTAGAGGAATAACAGTTTCGGCACCATAAGTCATTGAAAAGGGTGTTTCCCCCGTTGACCTACGAGGCATGGTCCGATATGTCCAAAGGATGTGTGACAATTCTTTTACCTATTTTCCTTTCGCATCATCTAATCTTTTCTTGAGTCCACTCACTATGACCTTGTTGACAGCCTCGGCTTGCCCATTCCCCTACGGATAGGCCAGGGTGGAATATCTATTCGTAATTCCCAAGTCACAACAGTACCTCCTGAAGGCCTTACTATCAAACTGAAAGCCATTGTCCGAGATGGGGGTATGAAGGATCCCGAATTGAGTGACAATATTTTTCCAAACAAATCTCTTGGCATCCACGTCCCTGATATTTGCCAATAGTTCGGCTTCAACCCACTTGATGAAATAATTTGTGCCAACTAGCAAGTATCTTTTATTCCCGACTGCCTTAAGGAAAGGGCCTACAATGTCCAAGCCCCATTGAGCAAATGGACAAGGGCTAGACAGAGGATTAAGGACTCCCCCCGGTTGGTGAATGTTTGGTGCAAACCTTTGGCATTGGTCATACTTTTTCACATATTCTTGTGCTTCCCTCTACATATTCAGCTACCGGAATTCCTGAGTGAGGGCTCTGTGAGACAAGGATCTGCCTCCTGTGTGGCTTCCACAAATCCCTTCATGTAACTCCTCTAAAAGTAGCTTTGATGCCTCAGGGTGTATGCATAGCAAGTACGGCCCAGAAAAAGAGCGCTTATATAATTTTTGGTCCTCGGACAGCCAAAACCGAGGAGCCTTTCTTTACACCTTGTCAGCCTCTATTTTCTCTTCGGGTAAGATATCCTTCTTAAGGAACAATACTATAGGGTCCATCCAGCTGGGCCCCACCCTGATTTGATGGATATGGACCACTTCCCTCTTCACTTCAGTAGGCTTGCATAAGTCTTCAACAAGGATGACACAAGGTAAACCCTGTGCTGAGGAGGTTGCAAGAGTGGCTAGAGAGTCAACATGTGTGTTTCCATTCCTAGCGATATGTAGCAAATTGAAAGACTCAAATCCTGATTGCAAGTGCCTGACTTGATTATTCTTGCATTCTCACGTCCCTGGCCTCTAACTCCCCCTTCACTTAGCCTACAACCAATCTTGAATCCGAGAATATCTCCACTGCCTTTCCGCCCATTTTTTGAACCATGACCATCCTTGCCAATAGAGCCTCATATTCGGCTTCGTTGTTTGTGGCCGAGAAGCCCAGTCTTAAGAATTTCTTAATAAATAACCTTCTTAGGAGATACTAAAACCAACCCCAGTCTAGAACCCTTTTGATTTGCTGTGCCATCAACGTATACCTCTAAGATAAAGACTCTTGTGAGGAGACCATGCCAACCAATTTTCATCCTTGCCCTGCTTCTCCACCTCTTCTTCCGCAGGGGATTCAACGAACTCAGCCACCAAATCTGCGAGGACCTAACCCTTGATAGAGGTGCGAGACATGTATTTGATGTCAAAAGCCCCTAGGATTGGACCTCTTTGGGATTCCGAGGTAGTTGCAAACTGTTTATTGCCTTAACCTGATCAGGATTGAACTCAATTCCATGGTGGGTGACCATATAGCCCAGAAACTTGCCTGATCCCACGACAAAAGAGCACTTAGAAGCATTAAGGTGCAGCTTGTGTTTCCTCGGTACTTCAAAAATATCCCCGAGGTCTCCCACATGCTCGGACACCACCTTACTTTTTATCACCATATCATCTATATAAACTTCAATATTCTTGCCCAATCGTGACTTAAACATCCTAGTCATCATCCTCTGGAAGGTAAACCCTGCGTTCTTCAAACCAAAAGGCATCACTTTATAGTAGTAATTTTCAATAAGGATGACAAAAGCTATCTTCTCTTGATCATCCAAGGCTAGTGGTATTTAATGGTATCCTTGAAAGGCGTCCAAAAAGCTCATCCGAGGATGTCCTACAATTGCATCTACCAGCTGGTCTATCCGAGGCATAGGGAAAAGATCTTTTGGACAGACCTTATTTAGATCGGTAAAGTCCACACACACTCGCCACTTCCCATTCTTCTTTTTCACCACTACAGTATTGACCAACCATTCTGGGTAAAACACTTCCTTAATAGCCCTAGCCTGCTTGAGCTTCATCACCTCGTCTTTGACAGCATCAGAATGATCCTTAGATGAGTGCCGAGGTGATTACTTTTTGGGGGTAACAGACGGATTGACTCAAATGATGACAGATGAAGCTCGGACCCACCTTAGGAGCTTCGTAAGCACTCCATGCAAACACGTTAATGTTACTTTTGAGAAACTCTATCAGCTCTTCCTTTCTTGAGGAGGTAGCTAAGCTCCGACCTGAAAAAACTTCTCTAGATCATCACCTACAACAATTTTCTCTAAGTCCTCACATTTTGCCCCCTCGGCTGTCTCTTCCACGGGTAGAGCCGGAGTCTTTAATTGCTATAAGCTCTTCTCAACGGAGGCCGAGGACTCCATTCCTGGCTGATGCGTTATTGCAGCAATCAAGTACTTCCTCGCCATGGACTGACTTCCAACTAGTTCTTCAATCCGGTCCCCAGACAAATATTTTACCTTTAAATACAGAGTGGAGAAAACGACCCCCAGAGAGTGAAGCTAGGGTCTTCCCACAATGGTCGTGTAGGGAGAATAGGCATCCACTACAATGAAATTCACCTCCATCACTTCTGATCCTGCTTGTACGGGCAGAGCAATCTGGCATTTAAGGATGACAACTGTCTCGTCGAAGCTTACTGCTTGCTCACTCCCAAGTGCAGGAGATCGTAGCAATATAATTCTCGGAGTACCGAGGTCGAACCACAAGGAGCAGGGTAAATTCAAAGACAATATAATTAAATAACAATTTGGGTGAAGAAGAAAAGTACTTTTGCTTGGTGATTGTTAACAAGAATAATAATAAAAACTGATTAAATCAATAATGTAAATACTAGGGCATCGAGGTGTTTCCCTATATCGATATGAAATTCTTTGTGATCTAAGAAAATATCTATTTCATAATTGATTGTTTTTATACAATTAAAAACTTATGATTCGGTTGAACTGAGACAATTCAAGAACGCATGATAACCTCGATTAATAATGCGGTTAGAAAAGTTTTCAGAAAAAACCCATTCACTTTAAAACCTGATTTCTATTTGAAACTATTAGAAATTCCTCTAAACAATAAGAAAAACATGATTGAACTTATTGAAAGCATGGAAGAACTAATACATCAAAAGAAATCTAATTGAACAATCAAATATGTTATTGATAAAATCTTAAAAAGAATCACATTGAATATTCATACCGCATAGAAGAAACATACCCCTAGCCCTAGCAAAGAGTTTAGGCTGCCATTAGAGAAAGGAAAATACAAGTTTTTTCTCTGCCAAAATTCGTTCTCCCAGCCTCCCTTCTAAAACCCTAATGTCTAAGTGTCCTAAGAAAATAAAACTTTTCCTATTTTAATTTCCGTCCAGGTTTACAGCGGTAACTTGTGAGTTAATTTCGGCCTTCCAAAGTTGAGAATTTGGAAAAACTCAAAACTGGAAAGTTGTAGATATTTAAGTCACGGTCCAACCCATCTAGCCTTGTGTCAATTGGATTTTTGAGGAGAGAGATACGCCCAAAATACTGATAAGTGCTCAAATCAGATTTTTCCTTTTCAGATTCTGCCTCTTTGATTTCTTTCCTTATTTGAAACTTCCAATCATGGTAGACGATCCAAGCACTCCAGCTGCACCTCCTTAGACATTTAAGCATGGTCCTTTAGCTCCACTTTAATTCTAGTTTGACCTCCATTCTCTCACAAATTCCTGTAAACTTATCTTTCTCACATGATTTCCTGAAAGTAGAAAATTACACACAATGAATAACATCTTATTCAAGAAATTATGTAAAGATAAATAATAGGGACTAATGCAAATCATGGCTTAATTATACAAATTAAGCATAGTAATAAGGAGATAACGCCCACATAAATATATAACAAGTACACATTTTAAGGCGTTATCACTTACCAGAGGCGAATCATAAGCTGTCAAGTCCATAGGTTTCAGGCCTAGCCCACTGTATAAATTGGGGTACATAATCTCTGTCCCACTGCCTTGATCCACCATCACCCTCTTAACATCATACCCCCTATCCTAATGGTGACCACTAGTGCATCATCATGTGGCTGTATAGTTCCCACTTTATCGTCCTCAGAGAAACTCATTGCTGGCCGGTTCTCCACTCTAGCCTTCTTTGGCTCAAGTTTGGAGTCCTCGGCAGGTAGTTGGGCTACAGACATCACCCTGGAGGGGTGAGAGCCGGTTCTCCCTAAGGCCGCGAAGATGATGTTGATAATGCCCAAAAGGGGCCTTGAAGAAGCATTCCCCTGAGCCCCTGACCCTGCATGGTCCTCTTGCCTATTGGGCCAATATAAAAACTGTTTTAACCTTCCATCTTGGACCAGCTGCTCCAGATGATTCCACAAAATTCTACAGTCCTCAGTGGTATGTCCCCGTTCCTGGTGGTACTAGTAATGAAGGCTTTAGTTGGGCCTCATAGGGTCTCCTCCCATCTTATTTGGTCATTTGAAGCATGACTCATTCTTGATCTTCTCTAAGACTTGATGCACTGGCTCTTGGAACACCATGTAAACCACCTGAGGGGCCGTAGACCTAGATTGCCCAGCAAAATTCCTCTAGGGCCTGTTATTATTGTAGCGGTCCGACCTGAAATCTCTCATCTCTTGAGGGATAACCTTACCCTTCTTCTTGCCTTGTTGTTGGTCTTCCTCGACCCTCTTGTACTTACAATTCGGTCCATGAGCTGGCACACATTGGTAGCAGGTTTCCCGATCAAAGATTTCCTCAAACCATGCTCGGCAGGCAAGCCGACCTTAAAAGTCCTAATGGCCACATCGTCAAAGTCACCATTTATATCGTTGAACATCTCCCAATATCTGTCGGAGTACATTTTTAGGGTCTCCCCTTCCCGTATGGCCATAGACAGTAAGGAGTCTAAAGGTTGAGGAACCCTGCTACATGTAATGAAGTGGGATCCAAAGGCCTGAGTGAGTTCCTTAAAGGAATCAATGGAACCTGCTCCCAAGCCATCGAACCACCTCATCGCCACAAGCCCCAAACTGGATGAGAATACCTTGCATATTAGAGTCTCATTCTTGGAATGCACTGTCATCCTCTGGTTGAAGTGGCTTACATGCTCCCCGGGGTCTGTTCGACCATTGTACATGGTGAACGTGGGCTGGGTGAACCGCCGAGGAAGTCTCCCTCCCTCAATTCTGCATGTGAAAGGTGATCTGAAAATTTGGTTGAGCGCTCCACTCATAGCATCATTTCCTAAGCCTTTGGAAGATGAATTCCTATTTTCGCGCTCATGATGGTAGTCCTTAACATACGAGAAAACTCACTGGGAGGAGTTCTTGATCTGCGTCTATAACTACCATCCTTTTCATTGTCAGAAGAGAAGTCCGAACTAGAGGGAGTTCACTTTTGCCTTTCGTGGCGCAGCTTTCTCTTCAAATGATTAATCTCCAGTTGCAGGGCTCTAGTATCCTCCTCATAAGAAAGGTGGCTCCCATTTCGGGACTGGCTCCTGCTAGTCTGGGTGGTATGCACACTAACCTCCCAGTCCCTTATTCGTTTAAGGTTGACAAAATGGTCTTCACGTTGGGACCCCATAGATTCTGCCTGGTGTGGACCTGATCCTACCATAGTTGGACGTCAAACTCACAAAAACACAAGAATTTCCCACAGACAGCGCCAATTGTAAGGATCGAATTTGAGTCCTTAGCCCAAATGATAAATGAACTTAGGCCCAAAAAGCCCAATACAATGAATTTGTAGAGAGTGGATTGGAAAACTGGGCTTTAATGAATCAGACAACAGATAAGGTAGATTCAGATGACAAGAAAATGAAGATTGACTAGTTTAATCTTAAGAAAACTGTCATCGACACAGTCCAAGGAGATTAGTTCTTATATATTGATTCTCAAATTGGATTACAAGTTCAGTTTTTGATTGCTACAGTGTTTCTCTTTCTATTTCTTGACCCCCCTTTCATCAGGGGTCTTTTACATTATATATCTCCATATGAATGATCTTAGCCCTTCATTTGTCAGTTGTCCAAGCCACTACTTGAGTGTTTGTCCCATCGGACACCCTTACAGGCCCTCTGTGAGTTGGGGTGACCAAAACAGCACTGTTCAGGGGTCTTCTTCACATAAATGTGGTCAGAGAGTTAGCTGCAGAGCATTCAATGCGGTGGTAGCAGCTTTTTATCAGATATTTCTTAGCTCCCATTTTGTCCCGTACGTTAACGTGCATATCCTTATCAACAGAACCTTCTGCAACGTCGCTCTGGATAACAGAACTCACCTTGTGACCCCTTCTTCGTTTAGCTGAGGAGATACTCCTCCTCGGCCTACCTCTCCCAACCTTTACAATCGTAGCTTGCTTGTGAAGTTCAAAGCCTTACTCTTTCCTTACTGTTGATCTATTCTAGAACCATTGTGCCTCCTCAGACAAAGCCCAAGGCCCAATATATAATTAGGCCTGCGTCCCCACAAAAAGGTTAAGGTTTGAATAAAAAATTTTAAATTTCACACTATATCATCTTACCCAAATATCATATGGGTTGGATCTTGTCTACACTTTTGGCTCAAATATTGATTGATTTCTTCATCGATATCTATGAAGAGGATGTGAGCAATGTAGAGGTAAGGTGTTGAAACCCCTTGTTGTCCAACGTTCTAAAATTTCCAAATCCTAAGATGAGAAGATGGGCAAGAGTTGTGGGCATTAAAATTAAATACTCCTCCGGAAAGGACTCCACACCCCAGCAATCAAGATCACTATTTTCGAATCCTAATCCTAATCAAGATCAACTATAAGTGTAGAAACTATATTGACTTCTTCATTGTTATCATCTTACCCAAATATCATCTTGTCCCTAGTGCCTTATCACGTCTTCATTGAAGTTCAAGTTCTCTCTCTCTCAAAAACCAACCAAGATTCATGCAATGTTTTCAATTTTATTTATATTTTTTTGGTTTCTCTTTTAGGCTAACACTGGAAGTTTGCTTCATTTTGATGGGTTTGTCACAAAAGGCTTAGTGTTTGCTATTATAAATTTTTTTTGAGAGAAGTTTTGATATTTAATTTGTATTTTTTTTTATTTGATGTTCATCCATCTTTTGTAAAATTTTAAACCCTAGTTTTTTGATCCGTTTTATATTATATTTTTATGTTTAAATGTGTTTTTTTAACATAAAATTGAGAGGTGGGTTATAGATAACAGAGTATAGCTCAAGTGGATAACGTGTCAAATTTCAAACCATGGGTAGACAACTTAAATTCAAGCCAAATTATAGGTAGATAAGTTGTAATTTGCCCTTTATTTAAATTTTAAACAAAAGCAAAACACTCACATATTTTAGTTACAACAAGTATTTTACTGACAAAAGGCAAGAAAGTGTCAAGAGCCTGTAATTGTAGTTCAATTGAAATATTTAAAATTCAAATCTTTTCTACTTAATTATTGAATTATAAATAATAAAAAAATTAAGTAAGAAAGTACATTTTAAAAATAAAAATTGCACATGAAGAGGAAAACTTTAATGGGATAAGTCGACTGGGCCTAAGAGTATCAAGCCCAAACTTAGGTGAGGGTTCGGGCTAATATTAGGGGGATTTTTCTAAATGGCATTGATTAAAAAAAAAAAAAAAAACTTGCACTTAAAAAAGAACAATAAAGCTTAAAAAAGTAGTCCCTTGAATTTGAAACCGCAATATGTTAGTACTCTGGTCAAATCTGATCATCCAGCCAAACCTTGACACCTTTACTCTCCAGTCTCAAGTAGTCAAGTTGAACGAAACTTTTTTTTGATAAACAAGTTGAACGAAACTTCGTACACATTCATGTTCACTCTTGCATTATTTGGCATCACATTTATGCCCACCAACTTATTGCTTTTTCTACCTTCTCAAAAAAAAAAAAAAAAACTTATTGCTTTTCTACTAAATTGACAAAGTTGGTGCTTGTCATTTTTCTTTTCTTTTAGATTGTTCTAAAAATACGGAAAAATAATAAGTGGTTATGGTGCTTTTCACATGCATCTCCTCATGTCCATTTCCTATGTTTGTTACAAGTACAATTACCATTAAATGGAAACAAGAAATATAAAACAAAAGAAACAATTTATTTTAAATCTAATTTCTACCTAAATAAAGGCTTGTGATTCAAGATGCTATGTACTTATCATCTTCTTAATAAAGCTACATATTTTTCATCCAAAAAAAAGAGCTTGATATTTGAATTTTCAAATGCAATTGTCTGGTCTTTTTATCATTTTTAGATCTTGCTCAAGACAATTATATTTTTGAGTAAGGTGTTCTTCACAAAAATATAAATAAATTGCAATTCACACCTTAAAATTTCAAATTTTAGATATGCATCCCTAACATTGTATATTGTTTGAATTAAAACTCTTTCATCTATGTGTTGTGATTAGGTGTTTATTAAGTGTCTCCTCAATTCAAAATGATATTTTGTGGATTTGAATTTTAAAACTTTAGGGAGAAAATCAAAATTACCCAAACTTTAAAGGAGTAAAATGCAATTCAGTCAAAATAATATTTGACATAGTTTTAATAGTGTTCAAACACCTCACTACAACACATTGATGGAATAACTTAATTTCAAACAATACGTAACATTAATGGTATGAATCTAAAATTTGAAACTTTAGAATCAAAATCAAAATTATCTCAAATTTTAAGGGTGTAGACTTGCAATTTATTCTAAAAATGAAATATTCAAAAGGCATTTTGATATTTTAAGTCGTGTTAGATTTAAATTTTGTCCTTAAATTATATATTACAGTATGTATTTCGTTGTGTAAGATTTAATGAGGGTTTTGTTTTGTTAAAATTTGTTATCTATTCATTTCCAATGTTTTTGGCTAGGTTTGTTTATTGGATGCATTTGTATTTTAGTTACGAATAATTTCAATTTAGTTAAACTTCAATAACTAAATTTACCTTAATATGATGTCATGAGTCTTATATCTTTAAAAAAAAAGTCTTATGAGTCATGGCACTGCCTAATTCTTTTTACACATAGAACTAGTGTTTGAAATTTGAATCATTCGTTAACTTGTTAAAAAAAAAATAATAATACTTGTGAGATAGATACATGGGTCACTAACAAAATTATATATAAACAAAATCAAATATTTCAATAATATAACTAAAATTGAACACTAAAATATATAGTAACAAGAAAGAAAAATGTTTATTTTAAGTTATATAACGAAGTATATTGTGTAGAGTAAAGTTTTTATATTAACAAAAATCCATAATAAATTATTAAAATAATTTAAAATACATAAATAAATTCCTTAAGCTTCATTTTGAGCAAACTATGTTGATGCTTTTAATGTATTCATTGAGATCCATATGATATAAAGAGAAACAAAGGGTAAAAAAATAATTATAAAAGATAAAAATGAGAGGGCGTCCACTTGGCATAATCATTGAATTATGGTAGATTATTAAAATAAATAATGAAGCATCTTTTAAATTTCTAAAAGCTCTTGGTATAAGAATTTTACTCAGAGCAATGTTTGCAACTTTAACAATAGCTTGTAGAAACTATGTTGATTATTTCAATGTATTTCTAGATCATTTTTATGACATATGAGAGAGAGAGAGAGAGATCACTAGGCACAACCACAATATGTATGACACATTTTTTTTTTTTTAATTTTTAATGAGAAACGTGGTATATATCACTGAAATTGAAGTATAACAAGGACATGGAAAAGCTACAACTTTAGAGACAATCCAGATGGATGAGGTGTCTCATTACATCTAGCAAAATGAACAAGTTCATGCGCAACCTTGTTATAGTCCCTTTTCAGGTGTTTGATCTTCCAGCTATTGAAGAAATCCATAAGACTGAGCTTTCCTTGGACAAGATGGCCGATTTCCCCATTGACTTCCTTTGATAAAATGTTTTGAACAACTGAGAGTGAATCTGACTCAATGATAACTTGCTGAAGTTCCATTTCCTTCGCTAGCAGGATTCTAGTTTCCCCAACCATAACTTTTATCTCCAAAACCATATAGTTGCTAGGGAGTGGCTTACATAGTCCAGTTGCAACTTCACCCTTGAAATCTCTTATGATCACTCCCACACTTGATTTCCTCCAATCTTTCAATGTTGCCTCATCAGCATTTATTTTATAAATCCCAACTGGAGGTCTTTTCTAGCTTAACTCACATGTTGTTGGCCCTTGAAGGAAATAATTAGAAGCGTCTTTATAATCTAGAAGAAGATTTGAGGCAAAGTTCCAGATCTAGCTTGGTGTTTGGTAGACGGATTCATTGTACCAAATTGACCAAGCTGTATAACATAGTTTTTATTATATAGTATATGACATGATATGATTTGGACATGAGCTTATATAATATGTAATTTTATTGAATATATTTTAGTGACAATAACTAAACAATTGATTATTGTATAGTTTAAAATTTTTAATATAATTTATTAGAGGTCCTATGATTTAATATGAAATGATTTTCTGTTACTTTTAATTAAATAGTGATGCATTAAGCACGTGAATTGAAAATATTTAGAAATTCATGATTTTAATTAAAATTTTTGATGATTTGTGATGTAATTTTAAAAAAGATGTACATTTACCTTTTTTTTTATTTTTTATTATTATCTAAAATGTCAATAAAAATAAGTTATACCAACTCATACATAGTTACACCTTACATGGTTAGAGGGTATATTGTTATTTTCTTAAATTTTATATAAAGAAAAATAAATAAATAAATAAATAATATGCATTTAGAATTAAAAAAGAAAAAAGAAAAAAAAGGAAGTTGTACATAATACACAAAACTTATACTTCAATATGGTTTGAGAGAGGTGATTGATAGAGAATGTTATTATTATTATTATTATAGAAGTTGAATTGTGGACTTGAACCGTAAATTGTTGCTTTTTATGGAATTCCTACTTGTCATCACACTTGTTGCTTTTACTAATTTATTGAAAGTATAAAAAGATACACTTATACCTAAAAATAAGTAAATAACTTTATAAAGTTGTGCATCTCATAAAAAAAATAAAATTAAATGGTACAGTTTGTGTTATTTTGGATAAAACTTAATACTGATTACATTTAATTCTATAGTTACAATTACGTTTCTCAATTATTGCACGGTTTATTTAATCATCTAGTTGAATTTAATTATATATTATAAGATAATTAAGCAACTATATTTTGGACAAGCATCGTATCAGCTACCTTATAACAGGGTAAGGTAAGGTAGTAATTTAGGGAGAAAACTAAAAAAGAAAAACACCCCTCAACAATCTCCTTATATTTAGGGAGGTCTGTTCATTCCCTAAACCATTAATGGATCATTTGTTGTGTCTTACATCTTAGTAATATGGGCTCTTTGGTAAGAGATTTTTAGTAACTTTGTTTATATTTTTTGAAAATATATATAAGTGAAAAAATGTATGAAAATACGTGTAATGTTATTTAAACAACAATAACAAACGGCCCTTTGGCTTGGGTCTAGTGTCATGTACACTAAACTTGATAGGATGCTACCATTTATCCAAAAATTGCCATGTGTTAGCAACCCAATATCTTATCAGGTTCCCTAGCCTCTCTTCCCTCTCCCCCCATCTCTTGTAAGTAAGATTGCCCTAAATTTTTTATATACAAACAAATTTACAACTTTTGTTACAACATTCTTACGCAGTAAATTGTGATTGGTTGCATGCCACTTTTACATAAACCTATTATTTTTTTCATCGTTGACAGAAAATTGTGGCAAAAATTTTGCATTTGTTTACCTAAATAGATTTTTTTGCAAAATTTTTAGTCTATTTAAAATGATAAATGAATATTAAAAAAAAAAAAAAAAAGATTACCATGCGTTCACTTATTACAAGTTAGACTAGTCCAAACTCTCTCTCACACACGCACACATCATCTTCCAAAGTAGCAAGTGCCTCACCTCCTTCCGGATGACACGCTTTCACTGTGCGTGTACAAATTTTCCTTTTTATTTATTTATTTGAATTTAAATTTTAATTTTTGTATAAACAAAAAAATCCGTACTCTGACAAGGACCCCCTGCAAGGATGGTGGCACATGCCTACTGTCACATCACTTCTCCCTCTATAATCAACGCTCCTTGATTCACTTGTACGGTTCTATTCAACGGCTCTGATTCCTCTCTCTCTCTCTCCTCCAGCTTTCTCCGGACCCCTCTCTCGCTCTCTCTTTATAAGAGCGAAAGCACCTCCTACCTTTCCTTTTCCGTTCTCTCTCTCTTGTTACTGTTTGTGTCTCTGAGTGTGAGTGTGAGTGAGTGAGTGAAGTGAGTCAGTTTCACTTTCAATTTCAAAGAATCCAAAAAATCTTCTCTCTCTTTCTCTCTCTCTAAATCGATAGCGATAGGGCCTTCTATTTGCTCAACAGTACAAGTATAAACAAAACTCAGTTTCTCTCTTTTAAGCTTTGCTTTCGTTCATGGCTGTGATCTCGAGCCACGTGCTCCGTTCATTTATGGAGAATGGAGTTACGGATCCTTCACTTTTCATCTCTCAATTCGCGTGAAATTACTTACCTCCCTCTCTTTCTCTCTCTCTCTCTCTCTCAAATCTTTTATTGCTTTTATCTTTTTCTCCTTTTGTTTAGGTGCTACTGTACAAACCTCGCTTTTTAGCGACTATGGTTTGAATCGCTCAGCAATGGCTTGAGTTTCAGCTCACAAGCTTCTTCTTCTTCTTCTTCTTTAACTTCTTTTTCTTCAGAAAAAAAAAAAAAAAAGAGTGAAATTAATTGTAGTAGGTATGTCCATGAGGGAGGTTTAGGGTTATGTATATTAAAAAAAAATTTCTATAATTAGAAAGAAAAAAAAAAAAAGCTTGATATGAAGCTTTCAACATCGGGGTTGACTCAGCTGGATCATGAAGGTATCTCTCTATCTATCTATCTCTTACAACAACTCATATGTATATATTTTATTTTATTTTCATGTCATTTTCATATTTCTCTTTTTAGAATTATTATTGTTTTTCTCTTTTTGGAGTTAAAAATAAAATTATTATTATTTATATTTGTTTTGGTTTTTTTTTTTTTTTTTAATATATATATAAATTTAAAAAATGGGGAACAGACAAGAAGTGCTTAAATTCGGAGCTATGGCACGCATGCGCTGGACCGCTGGTGTCCCTTCCAACTCCGGGGACTCGTGTTGTCTACTTTCCTCAGGGTCATAGCGAGCAGGTTCTTTTTTTTGAATTTATAATTTTAAATTTTGAAGAGTCTGTCATATTTTAGTTAATATGGGTGCTAAATTTGCAAAGAAGTTAGTTAGTTAGTTAATTAGTTAGTTAGATTATTTTTGTTTCGATGACATATAAGTATGATTTAGAGTAAATGAAATTAAAAAGTGAAGTGAAGTTGTAATTTTTGTTGTAGGTTGCTGCCTCTACTAACAAAGAAATTGATGGGCACATTCCGAATTACCCGAGCTTGCCGCCCCAGTTGATGTGTCAACTCCACAATGTCACAATGCATGTCTGTTCTTTTTCCCTCTTTCTTCTTCTTGTTTTTGGTTTGTAAAAAATTACATTAATATTTGAATGACACTTCATTCTTGCATAAGAGTGGGTGAATGGGTGGAGAGTAAAGCTGTGGGTACAAAACTCACTTTGAAATTGGGAATTTTAAGTTAATGATAGCTTATTTATGGGGTTTCAGGCAGATGTGGAAACGGATGAAGTATATGCCCAAATGACATTACAGCCGTTGACGCTGGTATACCTGACTTTATTGCTTTTAAGTCTTTTTTATATTTTCAAAGTAGTTTTCTTTAATTTTTTCCTCTGAGTGTTTTCTAACTCTTGTTTTGAATGGAATTGCAAACTTGCTTTTCAATGGGGCATATAGGAAGAGCAGAAGGATACCTTTCTCCCTATGGAATTGGGGATTCCAAGCAAGCAGCCCACCAATTATTTTTGCAAGACATTGACTGCGAGTGACACTAGTACCCATGGAGGGTTCTCCGTTCCTCGTCGTGCCGCTGAGAAAGTTTTCCCTCCGTTGGTAGTGTACTTTACCCTACTTCTTTTTGTTGTGACTCTAAGCGGATGCTGTTGCATTTCCCTTTTCTTTTGACCGTGCAGGATTTCTCACAGCAGCCACCAGCTCAGGAACTTATTGCAAGGGATCTCCATGATGTCGAGTGGAAGTTTAGGCATATTTTTCGAGGTAAATTTGAACCATTGTTCTCTACTTGTTCTTATTTTCCCCACTGGAGGGTGGGGGGAGTAGAGAATTTATCCTTTGATGGTGTTTTGTGGGCTTGTAATCTGTTAAATGTATTTTTTTCTGCGAAAAAATAAGGAAGATGTTATGTTGTAAAATTTGGTTCAAGCAATGTAAGATCATTGATAATATCTTCCTTCTTTGAAGACCATCTGTTGGGTAAGCTGTTGTATTGTAAGAAAAACATCCATATTTTTTTTTCAGACAAAAAATTACTGGTAGGCTAGAGAACGTGCCTGGAATATCTAAGGCATTGTCTACTTGAAATGCTAGTCCACTGATGCTCAAGAACCAAGAGATTTTTTGTTGGACTGCTTATCATTTTTGTGGCAATGGTCACATGTTTGCAGTTTTCATGAAGTTGCAACTTCTAGTATTGACTTTAAGCTTCTCACAAGAGCTTCTGGATGCTCTTGAAATTCTTATTGGATTGTTCATTCAATGAACGTGCTTCACAGATGTTGCCCTACCTAGTGTGTCTTCTTACCTGGCCCAACATGATAGATGAAGTGGATAAGCGCATCGGGAGTATTGTGTGATCTTAGAATACCTGTTAAGTTAAAGGAAAAGTTTTATAAGACTGCTTTAGGACTATCTATGCTCTATGGTACTGAATGTTGGGCTATTAAGAAGTACCGTATTTATAAAATGAGTTTAGTTGAGAGGAGAATGTTAAGATGGATGAATGGAAAAACATAGATCCCTGAAGATGTAAAACTGACTGCTCTAGTCAGTTGTTTGATAATCTTGTTAGTTGTTACAAACAATTTTGTTTTGCAACAAACCAAACTTGCTTTTCACCACTGGGATGTGATAAATGCCTTGTTCATGGCCCCAATGGAGAAAGGTGTATATCAAAGTGTCTGTAGCCTTAATTCCATGATGAAGAAAAAAGGTACAGATGGAAGAATATGTTACAACTTTTGAGGCAATCATGAAGTACATTGTTTTATATGTAGAAGACGAAGTGACAGCTGGGGTGTAAATTAGTTGGTAGTGAGGGATTTCTTCCACTGAAAGTCAGTTTTCTAACATATAAAACCAATCACTGACCGATAGAGGCAGAAACTGGCACAATGGACACAAGAATTTACAGTTTTATCGGTTATCTTTGTTGGTCTTAAAGGACAAAGGCGGATTAGATTGACAATGAGAGAACCAGCAGCCGATTGACGGTGAGAGAGAAGCAGAGGCTGATTGACAATGACAACTGAACTCCATTAGACTTTGAGATGGAAAATGGACCCTTAGTTTTTTGAACACCTGGTACTGACTGTTTTCAGGGAGGAGAGAATATTGACCATAACCGACAATTGCGGTTATGGTTGGTGTAAATGGTGGAATTGGTCTTCCTTTGCACTGCTAAGTGTCAGGAGTTAGATATCTCTGTCTTCAAGCTGAACTCACATTGAGGTGTTTTGACATAATTACTGGTGTCCCTGTTGTCTAGGAACATTAAGGACAGCCAATAAGAGAGACCTAGCAGTTCAAGCCTTCAAGAATTACATTTGGGGAAGGTTGGAAAACATTAACAATTTTTAAAACTTGTGAACGTGTGGAAAGGGAATTTTAAAGGATTGTTCACCGTATGTCATGAGGGTGTGTTTCTTAAATCATTTTAGATAGAAAAGCAATACATTTTTCCAAATGTAAGTATTAGGAGAGCTGATATTTGATCATTTTGAGAAAGCTCTGAATGACTTAGGTGCACTGCTTGTTTGTGTAGAATGTATGCTAATAGTCTGTTAAATAGTGTAACCGGTGATTTTCTGAGCAACCTGACACTTTATATTTGTTGCACATCTTTCAGGACAGCCAAAACGGCATCTTCTTACTACAGGCTGGAGTGTGTTTGTTAGTGCCAAAAGACTTGTTGCAGGGGATTCTGTTCTCTTTATCTGGTATATATTTCCTACACTTTATTCCTGCCTTGATTTTTGTTTTATGCATTGGAATCATGAGTTTTCTTGGTAATTACTATCACCAGGAATGAAAAAAATCAGCTTCTTTTGGGAATTCGCCGTGCCACTCGTCCACAAACTGTGATGCCATCATCTGTTTTATCAAGTGATAGCATGCATATTGGACTCCTAGCTGCTGCTGCTCATGCTGCTTCAACGAATAGCTGTTTTACAGTTTTTTATAACCCACGGTGACAAACAATTCTCAAAGTTTCTTCTGTAATGGTTAACATTGTCTTTTCTTCTGTAATGCTTGTTTTAGCTCTTCTATCATATACAGGGCTAGTCCATCTGAGTTTGTAGTACCCCTTTCAAAATATATTAAAGCTGTATTTCACACACGAGTATCAGTTGGGATGCGCTTCCGGATGCTCTTTGAGACTGAAGAGTCAAGTGTCAGAAGGTAGCTAGTAGTTAATTTTCAATGACATATTTCATCTATCATAGGATAGTGGTCTCCTGTCTATGAGTTTCTTGCATTTCATTTGTTAAAGCCCCTTATATCGTGGAGCATTTGATGACTATCTTAATCACAGTATGACATTCTGTCACATAAGTACTGTTTCTTGGTATGGCTGGGTTTAAGTTAATTGTGTAGTCAATAGTCATGATATGAATGCAATGTTTTCATGACATATTACGTGTGTTTTTGGGCGAACTTATTAGTAAAAAGTAAGGCTTTAAAAGCTGTGCATAAGTAGGTGATGAAAGTAAACCGGGATTTTAAGAAAACAGGCCCTACCTAGGTTCAGGAGGCGTTTGTACTTCTAGTGCATTTTGTGCAAGGCAACACTTTACTTGTTCCAACTTTCACACTTTAACAAGACGACTAATGTACTGTGGTGGTTATAAAAATTAATGCAACCAGTCACAGCCAGTTGAAAAATAAATAAATAAACATGAATGGAATACTTAGCAAACCGAAGAAAAAAAAAGTAACAATATATATAAATCTCATTGTCCATATTTCACAGATTCACGCAGATTTTCACTTTTTCAGTCACAAGTCTGGTCGGTTGTCTCTTCTTCCTCCTATATAGGTTTAAATGAATCCTACTTTGCTTCAAACATGTCTCTCTTTTAAAATTCCATATACAACTGATTTTACTTCTGCTACTGGGAGTAGATTCACCTACAAAAGCCTGGTGTATGTCTCTTGTATTTGAAATAATGTAATAGATGAAAAATATAGCCACTCTCTTGTGAGAGGGAGTTGTGTTTTATTTGTTTGGAAAGATTGTCACCTAATGCTGCTAAATTTTGCTTCAAGCCCCTCTCTTTGGGATAGAAGTTGTAGCATATTCTTGCATAACTGTAATTATAATACAAGATCAATTTTGATATCAACAAGAGCCTTATGAGTATTATATTGTGGTTAAATAACCCTCTGGTTGGGCCAAAAAAATCTCGAAACAAGATGGATGGGGGCAGGTATGAGAGAATGATAATAACGTATCGATGGAGAAACAATCATTCACTCATTGAAGTAAGGAACTTAAAACCCTCAAGATGGGTGATTGACTGCCTCAGTGCAATTGAATTATTTTTGAGACAAAGGATAGTTCATGTATGAGACTAGATACAGAAGATGATAAGAAAAGCATTGGAAGAGAACGAGAAAGTAGAAGCCTTCAAAATGGAAGGAAGTTGGAGGTAGAAAGTGGGGGAGAGGAGAGGCTTCTAACTTTCTGCTGTCCCAGTAAAAAAATCTAGATGGCTGATACACTGCTTCAGTGCAACTGAATTATTTTTGAGACAAAGCGTTGGGGAGAGACCAAGAGAAGATAGAGGCTTTCAAAATGAAAGGAAGTTGGAGGTAGAAAGTGGGGGAGAGGAGAGGCTTCTATCTTTCTGTTGTCCTAGTAAAGCATCTAGAGAAAGTAGATGACAACTTTTAATTTTTAATTTTAATTTTTAATTTTTAATACTAACATCACTTCTTCACTAGTAGTACTAACCCATTCCACTTTACCTTTTTAAAAGTCGCGAGCATCATCTTTGAGGTGTGATGGTTGGAGCATTTGTTGGAGAAATGGTCCCTAGCTCAGATAATGATATTCTACAAGCAATCCTAGTAAACAGACACCGGTAAACAGCTTGTTTGCATGTGACCAAGGTGGCACACCTTTTTTGCGCTCTTCTAATAAAATTTAATACTTGTCAGAAACAAAACAGCATGTTAGCATGTTGCTGCTTGTTTATGGCGAGTTCATCATGTTTATGGTTGGTGCGCACCAGAAAGTACACGCTAACTGCATCTTGTTTCTCTCTCAATAGTGTGACAGCTTGGGACTCCTGCCTGTACTTATGTTATATGTTCCTGTTTTCAGATGTGTAAGGGTTTTTTTGTCAGGTACATGGGTACAATAACTGGAATAAGTGATCTGGACACTGTTCGTTGGCCAAATTCTCATTGGCGATCTGTTAAGGTAATTTGGCTTTTATCATAGCATGCACGTATTCGCCATTCTCCCAGTTGCCATTTCTTTATTAAATGCAATACCAAGCTTCATATCTTGTGTTGTGCTTATGGAGGAAAAGAATGCTTTTGAAATTTCTTTCCAGATTTTTTCTTAGTAAATCTATTTTTTAAAAGAAAGAATGTCAGTATGGACTTTTTAAAGGCTGTCTGTCTAGCTCCACTGCTGCCAATTTCCATTGGTTATGTATTTTGCACCTTTTTCCCCTTCCTTTAATCAACTACTGCAAGCTATGTGATATTCCATTTCACGTGGTCTTTTGTGAACTCAACTATAAGCTTTAATCCAACTAAATTGGAGTAAACTAATGGTCATCATCAACCAATCAGGGTTAGCCTTATGTATTCTTTTCTGATATTGTATCCTATTTAAAGTCATACTCTTTGTCATCTCCTTATTTAACGTATCTTTCTCTACCTTTTACCATTCCATGAACTTGAATCAATAATCTCAAGTGACTCTTTCTCATTTTTACCTCTGTAGGAGCCACTGTTACCTTTGAATGGATGACTTTATTCCTTAGATCTTCTGTCCTAGCGTTTTCATTCCATTTTCATTCATCTATCTTGACATTCTCATTTGGCTATGCTTATTGTATGAAGATATTGCTTCTTAACAGCCTAACATTCTGTAGCATTCTTATAGATTTTTCCCTTCTATCAATAGGTACTCTATGGTCACACAATATTCCTGCTGCATTTTTCCACTTCATCCCCCTGCTCTTATTCTATAAGGCACGTCCTCTAATCTCCCAATCCTTTTGAACTTTTGATCCAAGATACTGAAAGTGATCATACTTTGGTATCTCTCTTTCATGAAGTTTTACTATTTCTCCATTTCTATTTCTGCTTTTACTAAGCTCTCTCTCTCTCTCTATATATATGTGTGTGTGTGTGTGTGTGTTATAATGTTCTGTATCAGGTACAACTGCTTTTGCCCATCACTTATTCTAACTCACTGTGGTTTTGCTTATTTGTTTATCTTTCATGCTTCATGTATAGGTTGGTTGGGATGAGTCAACAGCAGGCGAGAGGCAGCCAAGGGTATCTTTATGGGAAATTGAACCTTTAACAACTTTCCCCATGTATCCGTCATTGTTTCCCCTCAGACTGAAA
The DNA here is from genome assembly GCA_019022515.1 of Quercus aquifolioides. Taxonomy (NCBI): domain Eukaryota; kingdom Viridiplantae; phylum Streptophyta; class Magnoliopsida; order Fagales; family Fagaceae; genus Quercus; species Quercus aquifolioides. Next base: position 50,336,557 of record CM032327.1, on the reverse strand, counting down.
CGCCCATGGCATCCTGGGGTATCATCTTTGCATGGTATTTATTCTTTTCAACGACTTATGACTTTGGTGATGGAGTTTTCATTTTTATTGTTATCTTTCCCTGTTATTTTTGGATTTGAAATCAGGTAAAACTTTTTGTATAGTTTAATTATGATGCTGAGTCTAAGTGGCTGAAATTGAGAACAATTTACATTTCTTGCCAAAGCAAGGCTAGATTTGAGTTTCAAATTGGGTCAAAGAGTTGATCCCTTGAACAGCGTCCTCCAGTTGTGATTAAAAATTGTATCCAAGGTTTAGATAGAAATTGTGCACATATAGAATGAAGCTAGACTAAAGTCAGATGGTCTAAGACTTGAAAGTTATGTAATCACAAAATTTTACAGTGTGCTTATCGTAAGTTATAATCATTCATTCTTGCTGGTCAATAATTTATGAAAAAGAGGCTAAAAGTTTTCTTATACATGTGTAATTAGTGTCCCAGTCATAGAAAAAAAATGGGTTTAATATGTTTGTTCAGATACTTTTGCCTTCAGGTATGCGTTAGAATGGTTCAAGCTACATATTGGTTTTTTTATTATTTATTTTTTAAAATTTTAATTTGCTTGGTAAAAATAGGGGGAGGGGGCTGGTGGGGTTCAAACCCCAGTGCCCAGGCACCACAAGAACTGCGAGAACCACTGGAGTATCGTTCAAACAGACCCAAGCTAAATATTGTATTGGAAAATATACATTCTAGTTTGTTCAAGCCATACGTAGTTTTATGAACTCTTTTTCAATAATTTACTAAGTAGGCATTTTAGGTATTCACACAGTTCTCCTTGTGGCACAATACATTTCTAATGTCTAAAATTGTCAAGTAAAGTAGTTTTAACATGTAAATACGATAAACAAGACCGTTTCCAAGAGCTTTGTAGCTCAATTGGTACCTCTTGGTGTTTCTAACGGAGACATCTAGGGTTCAAATCCCCCCACCTCCAATTGTTGATTTATAAAAAATATGGTAAACAAGACCAACCAGATCTTGCATCTCAATGATTTTGTTCATAGTCATTTGTATAAAAATGAAATTATTCATATTTGTTTCATACCACATTCCAATGTGTTATATACTCAAACACTTGTCTAGAAAATCAGAGAAGGAATTTCAATTTTGTTGGTAAAAAATTGAGCTATGTGATGGAACCTCCACTTTAATTAGAATCTTAATAGATAAAATAGTGCAGTATCCCTACTAACTTGATGCGCTATTATAAGAAAGCTATAAGTCTACAATTTCTCAGGGGTTTCATAATGAATTTCAAGGGCAGGAATTTACTTGAGAACCATTCAGATACAACCTTGCCAAAATCTCTCACTTGCCAGATGCCCTAAATGCAGTTCTTTCCCATTAATTACTTTGTTCTTTACATTACAAAATGGAAGATCATTGAATGTGCCTTTTATCCATATTCTCCATGTGGAAAAATGGTGTGTTAATTTTATTTATATACCTATTCAATGAATATATTGGGGGTTTTGGCTTCATGCTTTTCCAGTTTAATACTGGTTTGTTAGTGTGTGAACCTTGTTTTGTGTGCATGCTAGTAGTATATGGAAATTTTAAGCATAATTAGTGTGGAGATGAATTATTTCTTCACATGGTCTTGGTACAGATAACAGGGATGATGCAGCTAACGGGATGATGTGGCTAAGGGGGGGAAGTGGAGAGCATGGTCTTCACTCCCTTAATTTTCAAGGTGTTGGTTTGTATCCCTGGATGCAGCAGAGAATGGACCCAACATTGCTTGGAAATGATCCTAATCAGCAGTACCAAGCCATGTTGGCTGCTGGCATGCAGAACCTAGGAAATGCAGATCTCCTAAGACATCAAGTTATGCAATTTCAGCAGCCCTTCCAGTATCTTCAACAGCAAGGGAGCCATACTTCACTCTTGCAGCAGCAGCAGCAACAACAGCAACAACAACAGCAAGCAGTTCCTCTTAATATCCTGCAGGCACAAACCCAAGTTTTATCAGAGAACACGCCACAGCACCTTATACAGCAATCACTTAACAACCAACAAGAGGATCAGGCACGGCAACAGCAACCGCAACAGCAACATACCTATCAGAACACACTTCATATTCGTAGTGATCAGCTGCATCAGAGGCTGCAGTCAAATGTGCCTTCTTCATCTTTTGTGAAGGCGGACTTCATGGATCCAAGTGCAAAGTTCTCAGCATCCATTAGCCCTAGACAAAACATGGTCAGTTCACTTTGTCCTGAAGGGAGTAGCAATATTTTGAACTTCTCCAGAGTTGGTCAGCCCATGCTAGCTGAGCAGTTACCCCAACAATCATGGGCTCCAAAGTATACACATTCACAGGTCAATGCTTTTGCCAACTCAATGTCACACTCACCTTATCCTGGGAAAGATGCTACTGAAGAGCCTGAAAATTGTAACTCTGATTCTCAGAATCCTACTCTTTTTGGTGTTAATATTGATTCATCTGGACTTCTACTCCCTGCCACTCTGTCTACTTTTGCTACATCAGTTGATGCTGATGTGTCCTCAATGCCATTAGGGCATACTGGATTTCAGAGTTCTCTGTACAGTTCAGTGCAAGACTCCCCTGAGTTATTGAACAGTGCAGGGCAAGTTGACCCACCAACCCCATCTCAGACTTTTGTCAAGGTATGAGCTGCAAGCTATTTAGGTCTTTCAATTTATTATTACTATTGCTTGCTTAATAGTCTTGGCTAGATGATGCCCTGTTTTTGTATAGGTTTATAAATCGGGGTCGGTTGGGCGTTCACTAGACATCTCCCGGTTCAGCAGCTATAATGAGCTGCGAGAGGAGCTGGCAGAGATGTTTGGAATTGAGGGAAAGTTTGAAGACCCTCTTAGATCAGGCTGGCAGCTTGTATTTGTTGACAGGGAGAATGATGTGCTTCTCCTTGGAGACGACCCTTGGGAGTAAGTATTTATAATGGATAGCCCTTTGATTAGATGTTTTTGTGGGTTTCTCTCTCTCTCTCTCTCTCTGGTTTTAACCTTGATCTATTAAATGGTTTGAAAATGGTTTTATGTTATGTATGGGGTTTCTTCTGACAGCATTGAGATTGTGAATGAAACCCCTTTTCCCCTTTCTCCTCCATGATCTCCTTGAAAAGGCAAAGTAAAACTTGTTTAATTTGGGTGAAATTTCTTTCTTTGTGACCGCATTCTGATGAGCTTATTAAATTTTATTGACGCCTCTTTGAGAGAGGTGGGTTTGAGGATTTCAAGAAATTGCTTTATTATAATTGTTTATCAACAATTTTTTAGATTTTATTTCCCTTCACCTCTTGGTTATATATATGTTTATCTATGAAGGTACTTTTTAATGATATAGAACAGAATAAAATGATTGCCATGGCCATGGGTTCTCAGAACAGCCTGGCAAGACCTATTTCTGTGCACTCACTACAAATGACCGTGTGCAGGGCGTTCGTCAATAATGTTTGGTATATCAAGATACTTTCACCTGAGGATGTCCATAAATTGGGAGAGCAAGCAGTTGAATCCTTCAGCCCACAAGGAGGTCAAAGGCTGAATAGCAGTAGTGGTGAAGCTCAAGACCTTGTCTCAGGGCTACCATCTCTTGGCATGCTCGAGTACTGAGGTCGAGGTTAATATAAAAGCATATTACATATATTCCCAGAAATTGTTTCTAGTTTCACACGCTGATAAATCCAAATGTTGGATATACTAGTTTTGGTGTGTGACACTGCCTATTTGCCTTTGTTTGGCTCGCATGTATGTTGTACAACCTCTTTTTCCAAGACTCTAGTTGTAATGGGTTTGACTCTTATGGAGAAAAATATAAGTTCACTACCTAGATAAGAAAATTAGAACTATTGAATTTCTAGCAAATTGAAACCTGTGTCCTAAAATCGTGCTGGACTGCTGGTGGTATTGCTTTCATGAAAGTAGCATTTGACACTCAAGTTTGCTGCATTTAGTTTGTCCTTGTTAATGTGGATACCATCACAATGATTGCTATTATGATACTACCTTAGAGCGCTATGATTAAGCAGTTGAGAGCATAGTTGAAGATACACATGCAAGGTATACATGCTATGTTTAAGGCGCCATTTGAAGATACATGCAACGTGTAAGACACTGCATTTTATTTTGGATATGAATGTGGATACAGTTGTAGATTGAATGAGTCGCCTAAAGAATACAAGTGTGGGGGAGACCTTATCTATTTTGATCTAGGTTTCTCTGTAACTAGTGGGAACACAAGTGACATAGTAAAAAGGTTCCTTGATACAACAGCTATAACTAATGATTTATTTGTTTAGTATGCTTTGTAAACTATTTTTTCCCATATTTATACTTTATAGCACTCTTCAGAACTGTAAAAACTTTTGAAAGTAAAATATTGAACTAACAAAAAAAAAAAAAAAAAAAAAAATTCAGCTCGCCTCCTCTTCAAAGCTTACCGGGCTCAACTCAAGAGGCAGATGCAAAATCAAGGCGCAAAACACAATTCTATACAGAACACAACGTAAACCTAAGTGTGGAAGAACAAAAAAATATATATGATAGAGATGTTGATTTGACCCAATATGGACCTCATGACCATGGCGGTGGAAGGAACTACAGCAGTGGAGGTTCTGTTAAGGAACAAAGTTTTTTTTCAAATTAGTTTGAAGACTTCTATCTCTTTTGGTTGAGGGCCTCTCAGACAAGGCAGCATTGTGTGGCAAGATTGCTGATACGGATGGTAGGTCTCTCGGTGTTGAATGAGTGGAGAGATAAGTAAACGATTTTGAAATGAAAATTATAATAATAGGAATAAAACATTTAAATGAAGTAAAAAATTGATAGAGAAGCTGTTGGAGGAAGTTAGTTTATTTTTTCAAATTTGGGTGAGAAACTGAAAAGGTCTTGGAGATGCTCTTACTCCATTTTTTTTTATAGGACTTACACCATGTATTTGTGTGTGTGAGAGACATTTAGTCAGCGTGCATATGAATAAAAGTGCAAGCATGTTTTGAGTGTACATAACTACATTTGCAGTATAGTCGTAAGACTCCATACTCCATAGTTCATATGATGTGTGTGCGTGTAAAAAAATCTATCAAGTAGTGGAGCATTAGAAATGATTTAGGCCTATATATATATATATATATACTGTGAAGTCCCATGCTCTTTCAACAAGTCTTTTGGAATATAGAGATTCCTTAGGCTCATAATTATGTTCTTGGAAAAAAGGAAAATGAGTTTACTCTCAGACTTTTGGTCTTCTCAAACTCTCTTTCGGCAAAGACTTGGCACTTTAGATTGAAGAAAATGACAAGAATTTGCTGCTGATTTTTGGAGTCAAAAAGTGAAAAAACACTATTCACTTTTATTGTTCACTGATTACTGTTCATGACACTATTCACTTTTTACTGTTCATGACACTGTTCATTCCAAATTTTTGCCTATTTCTTTTAGAAGCCTTCCTTTGAGTAAGAGAGTTCCCTACTACCACTATTTCCCTACAAACCTTGTAACTAGGACTAGTTCAAAATTTGTAACTGTTAACTTGTTCTGTTGAGATCTTGTAACTACTACTATCTGTTGTAAGTGTTTTATTCTACTTTAAATAACAAGTATTTTCAGCTTTTAGTTTAATATACTACTTGTTGCTACCGCCATCTTGGACGGTTCTAAATTTCTGCTTTGATAAATATACTGCTTGGCTGGTTCTACCGCCTTACTATTGTTTTAAATTATTTTGATTATACTTGCAATACCGCCTTCTTGGCTGGTTTTACTTTGTTTTGCTTACTTTACTTTCAACATATATTACACTGTGCTTCCATCTCTTTAGCTGTGCGTCCCTTTCCCCATTGTTGGTATAAGAGCCATCTCTTTTCTGGCCGGTGATAGTGTTGTTGTGTCTTTATCTCTTGCCTGTGCTTACCCGTAACTTTGATACTCTGTTGTTGTGTTCCTTTCTTACCGTCGTTGGCACCACCCTAGACGTAAAGTGAATTCCCTGAACCGAACTGTAAGGCCCGTTTGAGCCAAGAGAGGGCGTGTTGGGCATGAAAGATATAGGGTTGCTTAGGGTATGTGTTACGAAATGCAACGGTGTTGAGAAAAACATGATAATTGAGTGTTAAACCTAGGATAGTATGGATAAGTTGTGGAGATCCAACTCCTCTGTCAGCTCCAGGACTAGTTGTCCTCCTGATATTGTAAATGAAGAAGATCACACTGTTGAAGAACATGAGCTCCTTGATTTCCAGAAATGGAATATTACCAAAGTTGATACTAAAACTATTTACAAAACTAGTTGGACTGAAACTACTTTTCATCCCATTTACAAAGTAAGAACTGTTGAACAAATATTCTCTATTTCAGAAGTTCATGAAAAATGTTGCTTGTTTTCTAAGAGAAATATTAATGATTTCCTTGCTAAAAAATTCAGTTATTTGCATATTGGTATGGTTCAAGTTGCTGTTAAACCACTTACTAGAAAAGGAATAAATGCTTCTGTTCTCATGTGTTTAAGAGATGCTAGATTTAAGCACTTTAAAGATAGCATTCTTGGTATGATTACTGCTTCTTTGTATGATGGTCCTGTTTATTTCAACTGTTATCTTGATATTACCCTTACTTTGGATGATCCTAATATTGTTAAAGCTTTAACTTTAAATATTGCTTCATCTGGTTATCACATGGAAGAAGGTAGTAAACCTTTTGCTTTGATTTATCGCATTTATTACAGACTTTTGGGTACTCAATTAAATCCTGGTGCTAAGATTAATAGAGAACCTTCTGGTAAAACAATGTTAATCACTTGTTCAACCCTTGATGCTAAAGTTCAAGTTCCAAAAATGATTCAATGGCAAGATGTCAAGCTTCCCACTGAATGGTTGTTGGAACAAGAATCCCCTGTTGCTAAACCTGTTTTTGATGAGCTAGATCTCACACATATTCAACAATATTTTGATGGTACTGTTAAAATAAGTTTTCAAAACAATCAACCCTTGAGGATTAAAGAAGGAAGACATTCCTTTGCTGGATCTGAAAGTATTTCAAAAAGAGATTAAGATCTCAATGAGTTTTTGCAAAAGAGTCTTGAAAAACCCACTGATTTAAAGCTAAAAGGTGTTTCAAGTGATAAATCTCAAATTAGCTCTGTTTTCTATTCCACTAAACCTGAACCTTCTTCTCCATATGGCAGAACTGTTAATGAAGACGAAGAAGACACTAGATCTGTTTGTCCATCTGATTCTGATTTTCCTCCTATTGAAACCCCTGATCACCCAAATCAATTAAGAGGTTTGAATGTTTTGGATGAAAGTTTTGAAATTGATATGGTTTCCCTGTATAATGAATTCATGCTTGCTAAAAATAGAAATAAAAGAAAATACTACCAGAGTAATTTTGCTCAATCTGAGAAAGACCGTGTTAAAAGGAAATTGTTAGAAAAGATGAACCAATTGAAAAAACACATTTTGTTTTTTGACTTTCTTGAAAACTATTATGTTTCAAAAGATGAAGTTTCAAAGAATCATTTGAATGTGATAAAGAAATCAAATTTTGTTAAAGAAGATAAAACCATTGTTAGGTCTAGTCATCCGCCTCTTGAGACAGTTTTGATAACTCGTCAAAAGACGGAAGTGAAGGCCTCCCCTTTCAAAATTGCTAATGATCAAACTCCTATCATTAGCATTATTGAACAAAACAATTTTACTAATGAATCTTTGCATGTTATTGGTTAACAGCTTGACTGTATTGAAGAAAAAATCGTTGAAAAAATTGTTTCTACTGAAAACCTGTTTCTGTTGAAAAACCTATTTCTGTCAAGACTGAGAAACCTTTGATTAATTTACCCAGTCAAGATAAAAAATTTAAGTTTAAAACCTCCCAATCTAAAACTCTTGAAATTGTTGAAAAAATGCTTGCTGATTTAAAGGTTAAAACTGAGAGTACTTCTACAAGTACTCTTGCTGCTCGAACTATTTCAAAAAATGAAAAAGAAATTGTTTCTGAAGAAAATACAGATTCTGATACAGTATCTTCTATTTCTGCTAAAAAGATTTTTGATGATGATTTACCAGAAATTAAAAGATTCGTTGGAAATTCCAAACTTATGTTTTTTACAAAAAATTGGTATCAAAACCTACTCCTCCTAATATGCAGTTTGAAGAAAGATCTTTTCAAATTCAGTTTTTTGTTTTTGCTGATAAGATTTATGAATGGAATATTGATGGTTTGTCTGAACAAGAAATCATTAATAAAATGGGTCATATGTCTATGGTTGGAATTGCTTATGTTAATAACCATAATCTTGATCACCCTGAAATTGTTGACCTTCTTGCTATTGGTTTTTTTGGCACTCTTCGTGGATGATGGAACTCATATCTCACAGAAGATTCCAAAGAATCTATTAAACATGCTGTTAAGAAGAATGATGAAGGTTTGCCTATTTTTGATGAAAGTATTGGTCGAGGTATTCCTGATGGTGTTAATACCTTGATTTATACTATTATCAAACATTTTGTTGGTACTCCATCTAATATTTCGTCTCAAATTTCTGATCTTTTGAATAATTTGAGATGTCCTACTATGTTTGTGCTTACTCGAAACTTTGATACTCTGTTGTTGTGTTCCTTTCTTACCATCGTTAGCGCCACCCTAGACGTAAAGTGAATTCCTAGAACCGAATTGTAAGGCCCGTTTGAGCCAAGAGAGGGCGTGTAGGGCATGAGAGGTATAGGGTTGCTTAGGGTATGTGTTACGAAATGCAACGGTGTTGAGAAAAACATGATAATTGAGTGTTAAACCTAGGATAGTATGGATAAGTTATGGAGATCCAACTCCTCTGTCAGCTTTAGGACTGGTTGTCCTCCTGATATTGTAAATGAAGAAGATCACACTGTTGAAGAACATGAACTCCCTGATTTCCAGAAACGGAATATTCTTAAAGTTGATACTAAAACTATTTATAAGACTAGTTTTGTTGAAACTACTTTTCATCCCATCTACAAAGTTAGAACTGTTGGACAAATATTTTCTATTTCAAAAACTCATGAAAAATGTTGCTTGTTTTCTAAGAGAAATATTAATGATTTCCTTGCTAAAAAACTCAGTTATTTGCATATTGGTATGGTTCAAGTTGCTGTTAAACCACTTACTAGAAAAGGAATAAATGCTTTTGTTCTCATGTGTTTAAGAGATGCTAGATTTAAGAACTTTAAAGATAGCATTCTTGGTATGATCACTGCTTCTTTGTATGATGGTCCTGTTTATTTCAACTGTTATCCTGATATTACTCTTGCTTTGGATGATCCTAATATTGTTAAAGCTTTAACTTTAAATATTGATTCATCTGGTTATCACATGGAAGAAGGTAGTAAACCTTTTGCTTTGATTTATGGTATTTATTATAGACTGTTAGGTACTCAATTAAATCCTGGTGCTAAGATTAATAGAGAACCTTTTGGTAAAACAATGTTAATCACATGTTCAACCATTGATTTAAAGCTAAAAGGTGTTTCAAGTGATAAATCTCAAATTAGCTCTGTTTTCTATTCTACTAAACCTGAACCTTCTTTTCCATATGGCAGAACTACTAATGAAGAAGAAGAGGACACTAGATCTGTTTGTCCATCTGATTCTGATTTTCCTTCTCTTGAAAATCCTGTTTACCAAAACCAATTAAGAGTTTTAAATTTTTTGATTGAAAGCTTTGAAATTGATATGGTTTCCTTGTATAATGAATTCATGCTTGCTAAAAACAGAAATAAAAGAAAATACTACCAGAGTAATTTTGCTTAGTCTGAGAAAGACCGTGTTAAAAGGAAATGGTTAGAAAAGATGAACCAATTGAAAAAACACATTTTGTTTTTTGACTTTCTTGAAAACTATTATGTTTCAAAAGATGAAGTTTCAAAAAATCATTTGAATGTGATAAAGAAATCAAATTTTGTTAAAGAAGATAAAACCATTGTTAGGTCTAGTCATCCGCCTCTTGAGACAGTTTTGATAACTCGTCAAAAGACGGAAGTGAAGGCCTCCCCTTTCAAAATTGCTGATGATCAAACTCCTATCATTAGCATTATTGAAAAAAATAATTTTACTAATAAATCTTTGCATGTTATTGGTCAACAGCTTGACCGTATTGAAGAAAAAATTGTTGAAAAAATTGTTTCTACTGAAAACCTGTTTCTGTTGAAAAACCTATTTCTGTCAAGACTGAGAAACCTTTGATTAATTTACCCAGTCAAGATAAAAAATTTAAGTTTAAAACCTCCCAATCTAAAACTCTTGAAATTGTTGAAAAAATGCTTACTGATTTAAAGGTTAAAACTGAGAGTACTTCTACAAGTACTCCTGCTGCTCGAACTATTTCAAAAAATGAAAAAGAAATTGTTTCTGAAGAAAATACAGATTCTGATACAGTACCTTCTGTTTCTACTAAAAAGGTTTTTGATGATGATTTACCAGAAATTAAAAGATTTGTTGGAAATTCCAAACCTATGTTTTTTACAAAAAATTGGTATCAAAACCTACTCCTCCTGATATGCAATTTGAAGAAAGATCTTTTCAAACTCAGTTTTTTGATTTTGCTGATAAGATTTATGAATGAAATATTGATGGTTTGTTTGAACAAGAAATCATTAATAAAATGGGTCATATGTCTATGGTTGGAATTGCTTATGTTAATAACCATAATTTTGATCACCCTGAAATTGTTGACCTTCTTGCTATTGGTTTTTCTGGCACTCTTCGTGGATGGTGGAACTCATATCTCACAGAAGATTCCAGAGAATCTATTAAACATGCTGTTAAGAAGAATGATGAAGGTTTGCCTATTTTTGATGAAAGTATTGGTCGAGGTATTCCTGATGGTGTTAATACCTTGATTTATACTATTATCAAAGATTTTGTTGGTACTCCATCTAATATTTCGTCTCAAATTTCTGATCTTTTGAATAATTTGAGATGTCCTACTATGTTTGTGCTTACTCGAAACTTTGATACTCTATTGTTGTGTTCCTTTCTTACCGTTGTTAGCGCCACCCTAGACGTAAAGTGAATTCCCAGAACCGAACTGTAAGGCCCGTTTGAGCCAAGAGAGAGCGTGTAGGGCATGAGAGGTATAGGGTTGCTTAGGGTATGTGTTATGAAATGCAACGGTGTTGAGAAAAACATGATAATTGAGTGTTAAACCTAGGATAGTATGGATAAGTTGTGGAGATCCAACTCCTCTGTCAGCTCCAGGACTGGTTGTCCTCCTGATATTGTAAATGAAGAAGATCACACTGTTGAAGAACATGAACTCCCTGATTTCCAGAAACGGAATATTCCTAAAGTTGATACTAAAACTATTTATAAGACTAGTTTTGTTGAAACTACTTTTCATTCCATCTACAAAGTTAGAACTGTTGGACAAATATTTTCTATTTCAAAAACTCATGAAAAATGTTTCTTGTTTTCTAAGAGAAATATTAATGATTTCCTTGCTAAAAAACTCAGTTATTTGCATATTGGTATGGTTCAAGTTGCTGTTAAACCACTTACTAGAAAAGGAATAAATGCTTTTGTTCTCATGTGTTTAAGAGATGCTAGATTTAAGAACTTTAAAGATAGCATTCTTGGTATAATCACTGCTTCTTTGTATGATGGTCCTGTTTATTTCAACTGTTATCCTGATATTACTCTTGTTTTGGATGATCCTAATATTGTTAAAGTTTTAACTTTAAATATTGCTTCATCTGGTTATCACATGAAAGAAGGTAATAAACCTTTTGCTTTGATTTATGGTATTTATTACAGACTGTTAGGTACTCAATTAAATCCTGGTGCTAAGATTAATAGAGAACCTTCTCGTAAAACAATGTTAATCACATGTTCAACCACTGATTTAAAGCTAAAAGGTGTTTCAAGTGATAAATCTCAAATTAGCTCTGTTTTCTATTCTACTAAACCTGAACCTTCTTTTCCATATGGCAGAACTACTAATGAAGAAGAAGAGGACACTAGATCTGTTTGTCCATCTGATTCTGATTTTCCTCCTCTTGAAAATCTTGTTTACCAAAACCAATTAAGAGTTTTAAATGTTTTGAATGAAAGCTTTGAAATTGATATGGTTTCCCTGTATAATGAATTCATGCTTGCTAAAAACAGAAATAAAAGAAAATACTACTAGAGTAATTTTGCTTAGTCTGAGAAAGACCGTGTTAAAAGGAAATGGTTAAAAAAGATGAACCAATTGAAAAAACACATTTTGTTTTTTGACTTTCTTGAAAACTATTATGTTTCAAAAGATGAAGTTTCAAAAAATCATTTGAACATAATAAAGAAATCAAATTTTGTTAAAGAGGATAAAACCATTGTTAGGTCTAGTCATCCACCTCTTGAGACAGTTTTGATAACTTGTCAAAAGACAGAAGTGAAGGCCTCTCCTTTCAAAATTGCTGATGATCAAACTCCTATCATTAGTATTATTGAACAAAACAATTTTACTAATGAATCTTTGCATGTTATTGGTCAACAGCTTGACCGTATTGAAGAAAAAATTGTTGAAAAAACTGTTTCTGTTGAAAAACCTGTTTCCATTGAAAAGCCTATTTCTGTCAAAACTGAGAAACCTTTGCTTAATTGACCCAGTCAAGATAAAAAATTCAAGTTTAAAACCTCCCAATCTAAAACTCTTGAAATTGTTGAAAAAATGCTTGCTGATTTGAAGGTTAAAACTAAAGGTACTTCTACAAGTACTGCTTGCACTATTTCAAGAAATGAAAAAGAAATTGTTTCTGAAGAAAACACAGATTCTGATATTGTATCTTTTGTTTTTGCTAAAAAAGTTTTTGATGATAATTTACCAGAAATTAAAAGATTTGTTGGAAATTCCAAACCTATGTTTTTTTACAAAAAATTGGTATTCAAAACCTACTCCTCTTGATATGCAGTTTGAAGAAAGACCTTTTCAAACTCAGTTTTCTGTTTCTGCTGATAAGATTTATGAATGGAATATTGATGGTTTGTCTGAACAAGAAATCATTAATAAAATGGGTCATATGTCTATTGTTGGAATTGCTTATGTTAATAACCATAATCTTGATCATCCTGAAATTGTTGACCTTCTTGCTACTGGTTTTTCTGGCACTCTTCGTGGATGGTGGGATTCATATCTCACAGTAGATTCTAGAGAATCTATTAAACATGCTGATAAGAAGAATGATGAAGGTTTGCCTATTATTGATGAAAGTATTGGTCGAGGTATTCCTGATGGTGTCAATACCTTGATTTATACTATTATCAAACATTTTGTTGGTACTCCATCTAATATTTCGTCTCGAATTTTTGATCTTTTGAATAATTTGAGATGTCCTACTATGTCTGATTACAGATGGTATCAAGATGTTTTCCTTTCCAGAGTAATGCATCAGAAAGATTGTTACAAGCCTTATTGGAAAGAAAAGTTTATTGATGGTCTGCCTCCTATCTTTGCTCATAAGGTAAAACAAGAATTAATTGGTAAAAATGATTCCATTGATTATGATAATTTAACTTATGTTGATATTCTAAGCACTATTAAAAAACTTTTAATAGCAAGTCTCCTTGGTCCATAAGTTAAATTATCATAATCAATGGAATCATTTTTACCAATTAATTCTTGTTTTACCTTATGAGCAAAGATAGGAGGCAGACCATCAATAAACTTTTCTTTCCAATAAGGCTTGTAACAATCTTTCCGATGCATTACTTTGGAAAGGAAAACATAAGAATTTTAGGCACATTCTAACATAAAGAGCTAATGTTTCTATTTGCCATTCACTCACACACACCGGGTTCTCATCCAGCTTCTCACCTTCCTTGAAGGTACAAAACCTTGCTCAATACAATTTTGTTTGGTTGTGGACGGTTTGTTTCACAAGTGTGAGAATGAGCTCAAGACTGAGACTAACATGGCTTGATGCTACCTTGTCAAATGACAAAATTGCTATTTATATTCTGTGATATTGAGAATTTGATCAAGGTTAATACTGCAAAAATTTCTAACTCCTAGTGATGTGGTTGGTTCACCCTTCTATTCGTTACAACATGAATCACCTAAGATTATAAAGCTTGTGAGTACTACTCCAGGAATTTTGAGGATGTAGAACCTTGTGAATTCGAGCACAATAGGTTTGGTGTGTGTGTGAGAGAGAGAGGGAGAGAGAGGTTACAAGGGAAGAAAAAGAATAAAAAACAGTGTTATCTACTTCTAGATAATCTCTACAGCTAAAAATCCATTTTATCTAATGGCAAATAGTGTTTTGTATAAGCCATTTTGAGGACTAGTGCACTTACATGGTGTCATGCAAAGTCCGTACAAGCGCAACTTTGATACTTTCCAACACAATTAAGTGTTCTACATTAAAACATCCGTAGCCATGTCTTCAAAAAGCATCAATATGGTAAAAATAAGGTTGGTGGATTGGTATGATCTGGTGATGAGTCTAACTCGCCCATCAATGTATTCAATAAAAGAAGGAATGAGCAATAATGCAGTGTGTGCTCTGATGCATTGATACAACAAATTTGCCATCGTATCGATATTGGATATGTATCGAAATGGATACGGGTCGGATACTGGTACAACTGTACTTGGAGAGTATCTGGCAAAAAAAAATCATTTTATTATTATTATTTAGATGCAGTGTGAGAGACCAGGTTTGAAAACTTGGGTGCTCTCAGAAAAGCGTGTATGCATCTGCACCTTCCCTTTTCAGGATTCTATGGAGTCGCCACTTGTTTTATAAGTAAAATAAGAAAACTTTACAATTTACAATATATCTTGAACAGCATGCATCATTATTGATTAGAAACAATTTACATCTTGGTAAAAAAAAAGAAAAAGAAAAAACTTTACATTGCTTTGATTCCTAGGTACAATCTAATAAAAAGAAAAATACAAAGTTTTGTTTCCTAGTTACATTCTACCCAAAATAAAAATAAGACACTAAATCTACCAACCTAAAATTCTAAGGTTCGGGGGCTAGGTTACAGGATGGGAATGTGTTAGGCACTCACCCTGCCCAGACAGAGTCTGGTCTTCTATACTTTAAATGACCATTAAATACACATAAAAAAAATGTCTAATGATGTACAACACATGCCATATCAAATCCTAGACCTAGGGTTAAAATGCTACTTAAGAACCTCAAATTTGCACTTTATTTTGTGTAAAAAAATTTGATGAGAATGGTTAATGAAAAATTTAATTTTGAGTTTCCATAAAAGAAAAAGAATGGATTTTTAATAAAAATTCAGATCTGGTTGGGATTTTTAAGTGTGGGGAAAAACAAATTTTTTCTTTGAAAACACCAATTTTATGAAGGAAAAACAGATCTGGTTTTTTTTTTTTACTTAGAAAATGGGGTCAGATTTTTATTTGAAAAAAATGTAGATCTGATTTTTTTATTAAAAACAGACAAGATTTTTATTTGGAAAAACACAAATCTGATTTTATAAATAAAATACAGACAAGATTTTATAAATAAAATACTGATCAGATTTTACAAATAAAATACAGATCTGGTTTTAATTTTTTTTAAAAAACATAGAGAAAAATGCAGATCTGATTTTAGTTTTGAAAAACATGGAGAAAAATTAGATTGAAAACATGGAGAAAAATTGCAGATCTAATTTTGGTTTAAGAGGAACATGGAGAAAAATTATAGATCTAATTTTAATTTTGAAAAACATGGAGAAAAATTGCAGATCTAAAATCTTAAGGAGAGATTCAACCCTAGATCTAGGCATGCTCATCAATTAATCATGTAAAAAATTTTTGAAAGCAAAGGAGAACATGTAATAACATATGAGAAACATGGTTATCTAAACATAAAAGAAACAACATCACATCCATGGAAACTAAAGCATATATGAAAGCATGTTATGGAAACAAAGTTAGAATCAGACCTGCATGAACTTAATCCACAAGTAGAAAATTATCCTAGAGATCAATGAAAATGAATTTCTAAGGATTTAAGTGAAGCCTCTTAACAGAAAAGAAATTCCTAAAGAAAAGCTTCAAGAATTTCTTTAACGTAAGGGGAGAGAGGGGTCAGAGAAAGAAATGTCCTGATTTCTGATTTTTGTGCCCTATTTATAGAGGTTTGGTGCTTAAAAAATAAGCTGGATTGGATCAGATACAAACTAGGTCGAGTTCTTATCCCTAAAAATGCAAAATGGATGTGTTTTATCTTGATCAGAACATTTTTGGGCCAGGCCTCGAAGCTATGCCAATCGGCACTCTTAGAGTGCCGATTGGCCCTCTCAAGTGCCGAGCCCAATTCCTAACTTTGGTTCGATTTGGACTCTTTTTTAGGGATTTTCTGAGTCGGGAGTTGCACCTGGACATATTTTTAATTTGTATTCTAAAATAAATCCATTTTATTTTGATAATCAGGTCCTTAAAACAATAATTATCTGATAGATAAATATTCTAAAAAGACTTAATTATCAACAATTCCCTTATTATCTGATTATCCATTTTATTCCTACGTAACCAAGCTCATTTCTAACAAAAACCAAAAACCAACAACCAATCACATAATTATTTAATTAATTTTAATTTTTTAACCAATCAGAATTAATTCCAATTAATCACACGTGATCGGTTTCACCCCCATACAACGTATGTAGTTCATGAAAACTTGATCTCGTGATATCTTTCAATCTGACGGTCCGTTTTGGGAATCGAGCATACTGTAAGGTTGAATTTAATCAACCATCTTGTTGGCTTTATTCCACGCCAAATTTGCTTGTAATTCAGCATTTAGAAACCCTATATTTAGGTGGGAATCTTGTAAGGGTAGTGTGTGAGAGAGTGTGAAGAAATGCTCAAGAATGTGCAGTGAAGCAGGGACTCGCGATTGGATCTCGTAGGTGGCTCGTGGCTGGCAAGCCGCCAGAAGATGCACACGAGTGAAGCATGCAGAGAAGCTGAATCGTCATGCCAGCTATAGCACTACAGGATAAAAAGTCCAGACTGGCCATTCAGTTAGCTCGCGACTTGAACTCGTAACTCAGTCAAGTTGCCGGCCAGCTCTGTTTTGAAAAATGACTCTTTGCATTCCAAACACCCACCACTATATATAGACCCTTATACCCACGAAATGTAGAGAGCTTCTAGAGAGAATTTTGAGAGAGAAACCCTAGAGAAAAACAAGATTGATTCATCCAAAATCTTCACATAGAGACTCTTCAAATTCCTCTACTCTCACCATCTCCATTGTTACATCATTGAGAGGTTCATTACCCAAATCCTTTTCTCACCATACCCATATCTGTGAGAAGGCTATTTGGTGCTTGGGAAGTAGTTAGGAAGGGACCAATGGTTATTGGTTGATACTATGGGCTATAGCGGAATCCGGTAAGCTAAAGAAGACAAAGGTTCGGCGTAACCTCGTTGGAGCAAGAAGCTTGGAGGGCTTAGGTACACTGGGTAGATTAGGCTTGGAGGGTCTTCTGCTGTTCATGTATTCCAACTTCATTCTTTAGTGGATTATTGACCGCTTGGAGGGCGGCGGAGAGGTTTTACGCCGAGGGCTTCTGTTTTCTCTTCGATAACACATCGTTGTGTTGTCCTTGTGTTTGCATCTCTCTTCCCTTAATCTTTGCCATTTAATTTCTGCTGTGGATGTGATTTTAATTGGTTTGGATTGTTTATCAATTTTGTTATTAGCTTGTGTTCATTTTTCGCACATATATTGTTTGACATTAAGCTTGAATTGATAATTTTGTAAATTGGGGTCTAAACGTTCATAGTGTTTTACACGCTATTTGAACATTCACATACCATCGCAACCGTTAGAATCTCAAGATCATTTTTATGATATGCAATGAATGATTTAATGCATGTAATGCAACTATGATTTTTAGGTATTTGAAGTAGGTCATTTTAGTCATTTTCCAAAACTAAATTATGGGTGCAAAATCGAGTGTCTACATAGTCATTTTAGTCATTTTAGTAATTCTCTCTCTGTTTTTTCGTTTTGCCTCATGTTTGTTTTGACTTGAGTATTAGGATTTAGGATATATATTTGGCTATTTGCATTGTTGTGGGTTTATGATATATTGTTGTGGGGTCTGTGATATAATCATATTAAATAAAATAATAAATATAATATATATTTTTGGTGGTTATAGCCACTGTGACATTGTTGTATTGCACAGTTGTTTGTTGTTATACGGTTATTAGTGTAGTATAATTTATATATTTATTGTTCATGAAATTTGTTGGTAAAATGAATACCCAAAAAATGTCCGATAAATTTGCCAATATTCAGCCTGAGTCAAAATAAGAAGAAAAAAGTTTCTTTTATGGAGATTTGTTACTATATTGGATAAAGCAGTTTGTGGTGGTAGAAATTGTGGTGCCAGGCCCAAGGTACTAGATGAATTTTTGAGTTTGGCTCCCAATTTACTTGTTTTGAGGGGTGTGAAATTTCCTACAATGATAAAACCTCTTAAAACCAACCCAACGGCCCAAGAAAAGGTGTTTCAGGCCCAATCAGAAATCTTTTGCCCTGTTGTGATAGACCGCAAAAGTGCCTCTAAAAAAAGAGAGATCTTTGAGTGCTTTTAGGGGCACCACTCTTTTTGGATAAGTGGTGTGGAGTCGCCACTTATTTTTTATACAAAAAATAAGAAAAAAACTAAATACAAAATACATGACTGAATTGTTTCATTCTCATTGATTAAATAAAAAAAGAATACATGCTTGATAAATTGAGTATTACATGGATTTGGGTCCTAGTTACAAACTACCAAATAAAAAAAAAAAGAAAAAAGATAAAGCCTAGGTCTACCTATCCAAAGACACTAAATTCGGAGGCTAGGTTACGGAATGGGAAGGTGTTAGGCACCCATTCCGCCCAGACAGAATTTGGTCTTCTAGACTCTTGTGACCAATGTACCCCTTTTATGCATGACATGAATGATATGTTGCAAACATGAACAAAACTAATCAAAACTGACTCACATGAATCTATTTTATGAATATGCCCTCTTCTTTGTTTTTAAAAAAAAAATCGGATATGTGTTGTGATAAAAAATTGAATTGGGTTTAGAAAAAAATCAGATATGTTTTTGAGAACTAAAAAAAAGTGGTTTATTGATGAAAGAAAAATCAGATCTGTTTTTGTGAACTAAAAAAAATTGCTTTTTTGATGAAAGAAAAATCAGATCTGTTTTGTGATATATATATATATATATATATATATAAATCAGATTTGTATATTAAACAAAATCAGATCTGTTTTTATATGTGCAAACAATATTAAGAAAAAGATTTTTTTTTAAGAAGAGGAATTTATTCATGAAATAAATCTATGCTACATGCACTAAACAAACAAATAAAACCACTCATGACCCTTTTTTTTTTCTTTTCAAAATCTACTATGTTAAAAAATCAGATCTACATCTAAAGAAAATGTAGATTAGTTTTTTAAATAAGTAAAATTCAGATTTGTATCTAAGGAAGATACAAATCAGTTTTTGTTTAAAAAATTCGGATCTGCATCTAATGAAGATGCAAATCAGTTTTTTTTTTTTTACTTGAGAAAAATTTAGATCTGCATTTGAGGAAGATGCAAATCAGTTTTTGTTTGAAAAATTCAGATCTGCATCTAAGGAAGATGCATATCAGTTTTTGATGTGAGAAAACTTTAGATCTGCATCTAAGGAAGATGCAGATCAGTTTTTGATTTAAAAAAAAGATGTAGATCTGCATCGGAAGATGTAGATCAGTTTTTGATTTAAAAAAAGATGTAGATCTGCATCTAAGGAAGATGCAAATCAGTTTTTGATTTGAGAAAAATTTAGATCTGCATCTAAGGAAGATGCAGATCATTTTTTGATTTGAGAAAAATTCAGATCTGCATCTAAGGAAGATGCATATTAGTTTTTGATTTAAAAAAGATGTTGATAACATGCAGAATTTTGAAATTAAAAATAGATAATGACAATAATAAAAAGAATCAAGAACATATTTCAACAAAATAAATCAACAATTCATGATATGAATATTTAAAACAACTAAACTGAAAGAAATATATAAACATGCATCATCACAATAAGAGAAACATAGAAAAATGGTTAATAAGAAACAACCTCTTGCATGGAGCACTCTTCTTCTTGAGGGGATATTTTAGGGTTCAAAGAAATTTATGCAATTGTCTTTGAAACATAAAAACCCTTGCTTAAAAAAAAGAAATTCTTAAGACTAAAGCCTTCATAACCTCTTTAACATAAGAGAGAGAATTTTAGAAAGGGGGGTCAGAAATATGAGAAATTTGAGAGCGTGAAAAAGCATCTCTGAGAGCGTAAAAGAATGTGCTGAATTTTGAGATCCAGTCTCTATTTATAGAGGCTGGAATGCTTAAAAAATAGGCAAAGATGATTAGAATATGAATCGGGACGCGTCCTTCTACTAAAAAGTCGAAAAGGATGTGTTTTATCATCACCCGAAGACCGTCGGGCCAAAGCATTAATAGGTGCCATTCTGCACTTTGAAAGTGCCGTTCGGCACTCCAAAAGTGCCGAATGGCACTCTTGGATGCCAATCGTGCATTCGTATTCGGTTGCATTTTGGACTCCTTTTTTAGGTTTTCTTGAGTCGTGACTTGCACTTAGACGTGTTTTCAATCTGTATTCTAAGATTTCTAACTCGTTTCTAGATAGTCCAGGTCTTTTCAGCAACAATTATCTTGTAGATAAATATTCTAAAATAAATCTTTATAAAGTCAAGATTATCCATAATTTTATTGTTATCCAACCATCCCCTTTATTCCCACGCAAGTAATCCTATTTTTGACACTAATCATCAACCAATCACAAAATTATTTAATTAATTTTAATTGTTTAGCCAATTAGAATTAATTTAAATTAATCATGCGTGGTCAACTCCACCGAGACACAATGCATGTTGACCATGCAAACGTGATCATGCGATATCTTCCAATCCGACGGTCCGACTTGGAAACTGGACATACCGTCGTGACCGTTAGAACCTTAAGATAATTTTTTTTTTGATATGCAATGAACAAATTAATGCATTGTGAGAGACCACAAACTGGGGGCCTCTAAAAAAAAAAAAAAAAAATTTAGTACGCTTTTTAGGGTACCTCTCTTTTTGGGTAAGTAATGTGGAGTCGCCACCTTTTTTTTTTACAAAAAAATAAGAAAAAAAATTAAATACAAAGTACATGACTGAATTGTTTCCTTTCATTGATTAAGTAAAAAAAAAAAAAAAACATATTTGAAAAATTGAAAATTACATGGCATTTTGTCCTAGTTACAATCTACCAAAAATAAAACAAAGATAAGACCTAGGTCTACCTATTTAAAGACACTAAATTCAGAGGCTAGGTTACGGAATGGGAAGGTGTTAGACACCCATTTCGCCTAGACAGAGTTTGGTCTTCTAGACTCTCATGACCAATGTACCTCTTTATGCATGACATGAATGACACGTTGCACATATGACAAAACTAAATCACACAAGTTTATTTATGAATGCATCCTCTTCTTTGTTTAAAAAAATTTAGATCTGTTGTTGTGTGTAAAAAAAATTGATTTTGGTTTAGAAAAGATCAAATCTGTTTTTGTTGTGTAAAAAAAAAGTTTTTTGGAGAGAAAATTCAGATCTGTTTTTTTTAATGAGAAAATTTAGTTTTGTAGAAACTCAAAAGAATCAAATCTGTTTTGTAAAAAAAAAAAAAAAAATCAGATTTGTATATTAAAAAAGATCAGATCTGTTTTTGTAAATGCAAAAAATGTGAAAAAGATTTCTTGAGAAGAGAATTTCATTCATGAAATAAATTTATGCTACATGTATTAAATAAAACAAACACACCCAACATAAACATTCATGACCTTTTTTCTTTATTTCAAAATCTGCTATGTTAAAAAAATTAGATCTGTATCTAAGGAAGATCCAAATCAATTTTTATTTAAAAAATTCAAATCTGAATCTAATGAAGATGCAAACCAGTTTTTGATTTGAGAAAAATTCATATCTACATCTAATGAAGATGCAAACCAGTTTTTATTATGAGAAAAATTCAAATCTGCATCTAAGGAAGATGCAGCTCTGTTTTTATTTTGAGAAAAATTTAGATTTGCATCCAATGAAGATGAAGATCTGTTTTTATTTAAGAAAAATTCAAATCTGCACCTAAGGAAGATGTAGATCCGTTTTTGTTTTGAGAAAAATTCAAATCTGCATCTAGTGAAGATGCAAATCCGTTTTTATTTGAGAAAAATTTAGATCTGCATCTAATGAAGATGTAGATCCGTTTTTATTTTGAGAGAAATTCAGATTTGCATCTAATGAAGATGCAGATCCGTTTTTATTTTAAGACAAAGAATTAATAACATGTAGATTTTTGAAACTAAGAAAGATTTGCATCTAATGAAGATGCAGATCCGTTTTTATTTTAAGAAAAAGAATTAATAACATGTAGATTTTTGAAACTAAGAAAGAGATCACAACAATAATAAAAGAATTAATAACATGCTTTATCAATAAATTAACAATTCATGTTATGGATATTTGAAAGGACTACACTAAAATAAATACATAAACATGCATCATCACTACAATAAAAACATAAGAAAAGAAAAAGAGGTAACCAGAAACAACCTCTTGCATGGAGCACTCTTCTTCTTAATAGGATATTTTAGGGTTCAAAGAAATTTATGCAATTCTTTATTTTGGGACTCCGGTATTTCTTCAATTGATCCATGTTGGTTGGCTTAGTGAAAGGGTTTGCATCTAAATCCATCAACCTTACTGCTCCCCCAGAGTATATCTACTTGATAATGTATGGGCCTGCCTAATTTTGCTTGAACTTCCCGTTTACATCTTGAACCAAGGCTCGGATTTCTTTCAACACAAAACCCCCCAACTTCAAATCTCTAGTTCTTACTTTCTTGTCAAAAGCTTTCCTAAGCCTCCTTTGGTAACTTTGAATATGATACAAGGCCTTAAGTCTCTTTTCATCCAGATGTATAACTGGTCATATCTGCTTTGCAACCAATCTACTTCAGGGATTTCACTTTCCAATACTGTCCTTAGTGAACAAACACCCATTTCAATGGGAAGGACTGCTTCTATCCCATACACCAATGAATAAGGAGTGGCTCTTGTGGAAGATCGAATTGATGTTCTGTACCCACAGAGTGCATAGGGCAATTGTAGGTGCCAGTCCTTGTAATTCTTTGTGCTCTTCTTCAAGATTTGCCTTATATTTTTGTTAGCAGCCTCAACTGCTCCATTGGTTTGAGGACAGTAAGGTGAAGACTTGTGGTGTTGAATATTGAACTGTCGTAGTAGCTTCTCTTTTTCTCCCTTGAAATGCTGCCCATTGTTTGAGATAATTTCATGTGGTACTCCATATCTGTAGATGATATTGGTTTGAATGAATTGAGCAACTTTCTTTAAATTTAGAACCTTGTATGAGGCGGCTTCTACCCATTTGGTGAAGTAATCAATGGCTATAAGTATGAGTTCATGGCCATTGGATGCTGTTGGGTGAATTTTCCCAATAATGTCTATCCCACATGTAGAGAATGGCCAAGGCGATGTCATGGTATGTAATGGCATGAGTGGCATGAGCTTCAGATCTCCATGGACTTGGCATTGATGTCATTTTTGAACATGAGCCGCACAGTCGGCTTCCATAGTAGTCCAGTAATAGCCCTATCTCATTATCTTCCTTGACAGCATGTGTGCATTCATATGTGGCCCATAGCTTGACTCATGAACCTCTTCAATTATTTGCTGTGCTTCCTTGGTGGTTACACAAAGGAGATGAATTCCATCACATGATCTTCTGTAAATCCTTTCACCACAAAAAATGTAATTAGTAGACAACCTCCGGATGGTTAATTGGTTGTTCTTATCTGCAGACTTCGGGTATGTACCATCCTTTAGGTATTGTAGGATGTCTGAATACCATTCACCTTCTCTATTCTTTTCATCATCCTCTTCTATTGTCCTGCAATAGGCTGGTTCTTCTTTCTGTTCCATTACTATTGGTCTGGCTTCATCTTCTTTTGGCCTGTCCATCATGGAGGCCATGGTTGCTAAAGCATCTACAATTTGAATTTGCATTCTTGGCACATATTGATATTGGATCTTGTTCAATTTTGAGCCCACTTCTGAAGACATTCATGATAAGGCATTAGCCTTTCTTCTTTGATCTTCCATTTATCCTGAATCTGGGAGATTATCAAAGCTGAGTCACCATACACCTCCAACTCTTTCAACCCTAGGCCTAGGGCTACTCGTAACCCCATGATGAAAGGTTTTATATTCAGCAATTGCTCCACCCTTCACAGATTTCTGAGTCACATATTTAATGTCAAATTCTGACTGAAACAACACCCATTTAACTGTCTTCCCATCTTGCACAGGTTTTTTCATTAAGTACTTCAAAAGATCCATTCTTGTAATCAACAAAACCGTGTAAGCAAGCATATAATGTCTGAGTTTACAGGTTGCCCATACAAGTGCTACGCAGGTCTTCTCTAATGGTGAATACTTTTCTTCATAAGGTAACATCTTCTTGCTGATGTAGTAGATTGCATTCTCCTTTCTAGTCTCCTCAAGGTATTGAGTGAGTAGAGCCCCCATTGCTATATCTGTAGTGGTGAGATACAACAACAACGATTTTTCAAGTACTGGTGGGACAAGTATTGGTGGTTTCATCAGATAATTCTTGATCTTTTCGAAGGCTTCTTGGCATTGTTCATTCAACACTGTAGGAACTTCCTTCTTAAGCAATCAGAAGATTGGTTCACATGTCATGGTGAGCTGAGCTATGAACCTGCTGATGTACTGTATCCTTCCCAGAAATCCTTGGATCTCCTTTTCAGTTCTTGGAGGCTTCATCTCTACAATGGCCTTGATTTTGTCTGGATTGACTTCTATTCCTCTTTGGCTTGCAATAAACCCCAATAGCTTTTCGAATGTTACTCTGAAAGTGCACTTCTTTGGATTCAATCGTAATTTGTAGAATTGTATTCTTTCAAAGAACTTCCTCAAAGTCGCTATATGCCCTTCATGGTCCTTGGATTTGACTATCATATTCTTGGTGGATCAAATCATGTAGAAAAGTGGTGGCTGCCTTTTGGTAAGTAGCACCAGCATTTTTAAGGCCAAATGGCACGACCTTGTAGCAATATGTCCCCCATGGAGTAATAAAGGAGGTTTTCTCCATATCTTCTGGAGCCATCTTAATCTGATTGTACCCTGAAAATCCATCCATAAATGATAGCAAAGCATGACCTGCTGTGTTGTCAACGAGGATATCAATGTGAGGCAAAGGAAAGTCATCTTTTGGGCTGGCCTTATTCAGATCTTGAAAGTCTACACACATTTTGACCTTCCCATCCTTCTTTGGTACAGGAACCACATTAGCTAGCCATTCTGGATAGTTGACCACCCTTAGGAATCCTGCATTGTACTGTTTCTCAACTTTTTTCTTGATCTTGAGAGTCCACTTTGGCTTCATCCTTCTCAACTCCTGCTTGATCGGCTTCATGGTTGGATCCGTTGGAATGCAGTGCTGTACTATCTCTATATCAATCCCAGGCATGTCTTTGTATGACCACGCAAAGACCTGTTTGAATTCTGTCAGGAGTGCCATTAATGCATCTTTCTCTGAAATGGTTAGGGTATTGCCCACTTGTATCACTTTGGGTTCGTCATTAGTTCCTAGGTTAATGGGTTAGGTTTCTTCTTTTATGGGTTCTAGATGTCCTTGTTTTAATTCCTTATTATTAAGAGTTTCTTTACCAATTTTAGAAATAAAAACATTCAAAGCCAACAAATAAGCAGAATTAGAAATCATATTATAAGGAAAAGAGTTCTCAACAAACTCAATAGACTTAACTAAATCAGACTTAACTAAATCAGACTTAACTAGAAAACTATCATAAACAGACTTAACAGGAATAGAAATACTAGCAGAAACAGACTCAATGGGGACAGAAACAATGTTCTTGGTGGGGGTGACTGGCTCGACGGTCTTGATCTTCTTGGCAGGAGTGACTGACTTGACGGTCTTGATCTTCTCCATAGAGTCCACTATGGGGTGGGCGGCTCTCTCCCATGCCCAATTCTTCAACTTAGTTGTAGCTTCAGTGATAGCAAGTGTCTCCCAGCAGGTTCCTTCTTCCCTCAGCATCAGTACTAGGGGGTCTTCATCCATATAATCTGTGGCTTCATCATCAATCTCCATATTTGTGGGCTTGTCAGTCTTCAAATGTGGGGGGTTTGAAGTATCTCCCCCCCTTGTGATGTGGGCAATTTTTGTTGGGTCGTTCAAATCGGTGTCTTGGGGTTTGAAGTGTCTCCCCTTGTTTGTAGGTATTGGGTTGTTTGATTGGGGTTCGAAGTGTCTCCCCCCATATGTTGGTGCTTCGTAATTTGATTGGGATTTGAAGTGTCTCCCCCCATTTGTGGATATTGGGTGATTTAATTGGGGTTTGAAGTGTCTTGTAGGTCGAATATGGGATTGAGATGTTGTAGCAGCGGAGTGTCTTCTATGCTTACGGGCTTCAGTATCGTAATGGGAGTGATGGGCTTGGAACTGGAGCTACTAGCTTGAATGTCAGCCTTGGGTTCTCTTTGCAGCCTTCCTTCGGATCTTGACCAAATTCTTCCCTCTAAGAACAGGCTTGGTCGGGTTCATCGAAGCTAGGTCCCCATCCACGTCAATCAATAAACCAAACAAACACACACAATCATGCAATGCAATTTTAACATGGACCGGCCTATGGGTAGGTTCTAAGTCATTACATTGTAGGGTGGGTTTGTTGTTTCATTGTTTCCCATAGCTAGGATGTTACACCTCCCAACTTATAATGTAATGATCCAGTGACTTTAGGCTATGAGTTGGTGAGTTCGCCATTGGGTACCCAAATCTAATGAAGACTAGTGATCCATGGTTACTACCACCACATTGTTGTTGAAAGGGGTGCATACATATTTGTTGTTTTGATGGCACACACTATGACAGTTAGGGAAAGCTCTTAACAAACAATACACACAACAAAATATCATACAACGAAGTATCATTAAACATCTCAACAACCATAAATAAACAAACAAACAACAATATCATGCAAGACCATGCAAAAACAGGGGTACACATTTGGTCACTTAAGTCTAATACGAAACTTAGCCCTCGACATCCCCAGTGGAGTTGCCATTGTGAGAGACAGCAAAAGTGCCCCTCAAAAAAGAGAGATCTTTGAGTGCTTTTAGGGGCACCTCTCTTTTTGGGTAAGTGGTGTGGAGTCACCACTTATTTTTTAAACAAAAAAATAAGAAAAAAACTAAATACAAAATACATGACTGAATTGTTTCATTCTCATTGATTGAATAAAAAACGAATACATGCTTGATAAATTGAGTATTACATGGCTTTGGGTCCTAGTTACAAACTAACAAATAAAAAAAGAAAAGAAAAGAAGAAGAGATAAAGCCTAGGTTTACCTATCCAAAGACACTAAATTCGGAGGCTAGGTTATGGAATGGGAAGGTGCTAGGCATCCATTCCGCCCAGACAGAGTCTGGTCTTCTAGACTCTTGTGACCAATGTACTCCTTTTATGCATGACATGAATGATATGTTGCACACATGAACAAAAGTAATCAAAATTGATTCACATGAATCTATTTTATGAACATGCCCTCTTCTTTGTTTTTAAAAAAATCGGATCTGTGTTGTGATAAAAAATTGAATTGGGTTTAGAAAAAAAATCAGATTTGTTTTTGAGAACTAAAAAAAAGTGGTTTATTGATGAAAGAAAAATTAGATTTGTTTTTGAGAACTAAAAAAAATTGCTTTTTTGATGAAAGAAAAATCAGATCTGTTTTGTGATATATATATATATATATATAAATCAGATTTGTATATTAAAAAAAATCAGATTTGTTTTTATATGCGTAAACAATATTAAGAAAAAGATTTTTTTTTTTTAAGAAGAGGACTTTATTCATGAAATAAATCTATGCTACATGCACTAAACAAACAAACAAAACCACTCATGACCCTTCTTTTTTTTAATTTCAAAATCTACTATGTTAAAAAAATCAGATCTACATCTAAAGAAAACGTAGATCATTTTTTTAAATAAGAAAAATTCAGATTTGTATCTAAGGAAGATACAAATTAGTTTTTGTTTTAAAAATTCAGATTTGCATCTAATGAAGATGCAAATTCAGTTTTATTTATTTGAGAAAAATTCAGATCTGCATCTAAGGAAGATTCAGATCAGTTTTTGATTTGAGAAAAATTCAGATCTGCATCTAAGGAAGATGCAGATTAGTTTTTGATTTAAAAAAAGATGTAGATAACATGCAGATTTTTGAAATTAAAAATAGATCATGACAATAATAAAAAGAATCAAGAACATATTTCAACAAAATAAATCAACAATTCATGATATGAATATTTAAAACAACTAAACTGAAAGAAATACAAAAACATGCATCATCGCAATAAGAGAAACATAAAAAAAAAAAAAAAAAGGGTTGATAAGAAACAACCTCTTGCATGGAGCACTCTTCTTCTTGAGGGGATATTTTAGGGTTCAAAGAAATTTATGCAATTGTCTTTAAAACCTAAAAACCCTTTCTTACAAAAAAGAAATTCTTAAGACTAAAGCCTCCAGAACCTCTTTAACGTAAGAGAGAGAATTTCAGAAGGGGGGGGGGTAAGAAATATGAGAAATTTGAGAGTGTGAAAAAGTGTGCTAAATTTTGAGATCCAATCCTATTTATGGAGGCTGAAATGCTTAAAAAATAAGCAAAGACGATTATAATACGAATCGGGATGCATCCTTGTGCTAAAAAGTCAAAAATGATGTGTTTTATTGTCACCCGAAGACCGTCGGGCCAAAGCCTTAATAGGTGCCATTCGGCACTTTGAAAGTGCTGTTCGGCACTCCAAAAGTGCCAAATGGCACTCTTGGATGCCCATCGCACTTTCGTGTTTGGGTGCGTTTTGGACTCCTTTTTTAGGTTTTCTTGAGCCGAGACTTGCACTTGGACGTGTTTTCAATCCGTATTCTAAGATTTTTAACTCTTTTCTGGATAATTCAAGTCTTTTTAGTAACAATTATCTCGTAGATAAATATTCTAAAATTAATCTTGATAAAGTCTAGATTATCCATAATTTTATTATTATGCAACCATCCCCTTTATTCCCATGCAAGCAATCCTATTTTTGACACTAATCATTAACCAATCACAAAATTATTTAATTAATTTTAATTGTTTAGCCAATTAGAATTAATTTAAATTAATCATGTGTGGTCGACTCCACCTAGACATAATGCATGCAGACCGTGCAAACGTGATCATGTGATATCTTCCAATTCGACGGTTCGACTTGGAAGCCAGGCATACTGTCGCGACCGCTAGAACCTCAAGATCATTTTTATGATTTGCAATGAAAAAATTAATGCATGGAATGCAATCAAGATTTTTTTGGATACACGGATGGTTATTCCAGTCATTCTTCTTGATTAAATTATGGGTGCAAAATCAAGTGTCTACACTTGTATGTGTGCTTCCTGAGAAGACTCAAGCTTAGTAGTTCTGAGCTTACCCCTTTTTGATGGTTCCTCTCTTTTCTCTCGTGTATCTCTCCTCCCCCCAAAATTTGCCAACCACTTCCCTCACATCATCGGCCTTTGTTTATAAACTTCCCTTAATGGGGCCGTCGTGATGAAGGGGTGGCTTTTCATGTTGGTGGGTCCTTCTGGGATATATTCCTCACTAGATGGGACCCACTTCTTGTGACTGATGCAACTCTCTTAAAACTTGCACCTGTCGCCAAACAGTGTTTGGCAAGTGATTTCCCCTAAGGCACTACCATTCCCATTTGATATAGACCCTAACCTGGTACTGGACCCCGACCAGGCACTGTTCCCCGGAATTGATATGGGCCCCGACCTGGCATTAGGCCCTATACTCTTAAAGCATACTAAGGCTAATGGATTGGATTGGGATTGGGGTTAACTTTTATACATCGGTAAATAATTGGTCGGGTTTAACTCATGTATGTTGGTGAAGGGTACTCGACGTACTGTTTCCCCTAGGGAAAACCAACCGTCAGTCATTAAATGTAACAGACAGGACGGTCTGTACGCTTTGCGCATATGACTGCAGCTGTCATATTTAACTACTCGGATCATCTGACATTTCGTATACCAGGGCACGAGTGTAACGGATAACAAGGGGCAAGTTATTAAATTTCCCTCCAAAAGCATTTAAAGCCACTTCTCCTATAAAGAAGGCCAAACCTCCATTGATTAGTTTCTTTATTTCATTTTTCTCTCTTAGCCTCCTTCATTTCGTCCTCCCGAGCCACAATCC
The DNA here is from genome assembly GCA_019022515.1 of Quercus aquifolioides. Taxonomy (NCBI): domain Eukaryota; kingdom Viridiplantae; phylum Streptophyta; class Magnoliopsida; order Fagales; family Fagaceae; genus Quercus; species Quercus aquifolioides. Next base: position 50,306,130 of record CM032327.1, on the reverse strand, counting down.
TTCCCCGAAGATCATCCCTTTAGATGTAAAGGCATCGTTGTAAGTTCTCTAACCTTTCCCTTACTGTTCAAAATATATCTTTAGACTCCCCTAAAAATGGGTTTTGCTCATCTATTAGGTATTAACGTCATTGTGGCGGCCTTTAAGACTAGGTTTAATATCCCTCAGGACGTAGATGTTGAATACTGTCCTGAAGGGAATATAGAAAACAATAGGCGTCCTAGGGTAGTTTTCTTTCCCCTAATGGCCATCCTTGAGGGCAGAGTTAGATTCCTTGTAGAGCCTATGTTACTTAGGACCCTTAGTTTTTATGGGCTCGGCCCTAACCAGTGTTTCCCCAATTTCTATAGAGTAGTGAGTTGTGTGAGTTTCCTTAATGAACTATACAACTTAGGGCTCAACCACCATGACATCAACTTCCTGTACAGTATTTGTGATAGTCTAAAAAAGGCTACTACTTAAAAATCTGAGACCTCGTAGTGAGACTCATCTCATGCCTCCCTGACTCTAATAGGAACTTCGCGGAGGAGTTCATAAATGTGAGTGGGAACTAGCTTGCTGGCGAACTCACATGCCCAACATCACCTCGGCAAATTGGTTGGTATCTTTATTTTTCTGAGCATGAGTAGTGTAGGGTTGACCACTTTTTGCTTTACCTCCCCCCCCCCCCCCCCAATTTTATTTTTGCATATGTTCCATCATATTCTGTATATGTGTTATATATATATATATTCTTTTTTTTTTTTTTGATTTTCTTTTGCTAACCTTTGTTCTCTACTTACCTAGTTTTCTGTTTTCAACGTAGTTTCCTAGCGTTTCAAACCGGATCTTGGCGCTGTGCATGTTCTAGATCTAAACTTTGTGCTGCGCTTGGAGATTTTCGTCCACTACGATGGACAGCTTAGAACTTCACACTTGATTCTCGGTTGCATTCCATCCTACAGAAGCTACCAGGATCAGGGACCCGCTTTAATAGTCAACAACCCCCTGCTGTCTTACATAGATGTCCACCTTCCAAGATTCCTACCGAGAGGCCTTATTGTGGGTGAAACTCAGGAAAGAGGTCCTCGTCTAATAAGGGAAAGTTCTTTGGCATCGATCAGTGATGGTTCTGGGGATACAGTTTTCTAAGGTAGAGCATATCATACCAGTAGAAGAGCCCACTGTTGCAACCCCAGACGCCATCATGTTCCAACGGCATAACATGAGTATTGAGCGCTACTTCTTGGAAGCTCAGCCAGTTGGAGGTTAGATGACCCCCCAACAGGCTACACCCTCAGCCTCTTGAGGCATTGATGAACCCTTCCGGGAGCCTGACATTCCCCCTGCTAACCGCAGCCCTTCTCCAGTCACAGCTATCACGAATCCTCCCCCAACTCGGGGCACTATTCTGGGACCAAGGGCCTTTGACCGACCGGCCATCACTAGTGCCAAAGTGGCTTCATCCTCTACTCTCCCATCCTTGGGTTGGCGAAGCTCCTTCAAGCTAGGGGACGTGCTTCTCCCTTCAAATTATTTCATGCAGACCTGGAGAAACGGGCTCGAAGGCCGGGTCGCGGATAACCTGGGGCAGGCCTTGCTTCTCTCTGAGGATATGAAGTACTGATCAGATGGCAGGGATGAGGCTATTGCCCTCAACTTAAAGTGGCACATCATTGCTGTAAGTACTTCTAATCGAAATATTTCTTTCTTGTTGTTTCATATTTTATTTAAGTATCCTTTTTCAGCTCTTATTTAACCTTGCCCCTTCTTTTCTTTTATTTGCCTTAGGCCACTCAAATGACACATATCCTTGAAAGTTGGTTGAAACTAGTCACCGAGGAGGTAGATGGGGAGAAAGCCCTCAAGCAAGTGGCTGAATCCTTCCTCCAGGAGAAGGTTCAAGAATTGGCCCATATGGAGCAAACGGTCGTGGTAGCTGAGAAGGTCTGGGACTCTACCGAGAAGAGGGAATTGGGGTGCTGGAGGGGAAGCTAGAGGATTCAGACTCTAAGCTGGCTGAGGCAATCAGTGTGGTCTCGGCCTGTGATAAGGAACTCGCAGAGCTGAAGGGGATGATGAAGCAGGTTGAGCAGCAATTCTATGACATGGGTTTCAGTGATGCTGAGAACTCAAATGGCCCCGTCATCTTTTAAGCTTGACGAATGGGGTTCATGCAGGGCTAGATGGCAGCCGTGGAAGCCTTAAATTTGCTTGAGACCTCTCCCTTCAGAGATCCTACCCAGTTGCCACTGCCTAATGACCCTCTTGTCCAAGCCCAGATCGGGAGACGACCTGTTGTAAGGAGTGAAAAAGGAGAGGAGAAAGGGGAGGATAGCCCCAGTATGAGAGAGCTCGTCAAGCAAATCGATTCCCACGTAGTGGTTGTAGACCTGGACAATCTGGCTTCTCCTGTAGCTCCTGAAGATACTGGCACCTCGGAGGTTGCTCTTGCACTGACTGCCCCCTCTTCTGGCGGCGCTTCCCCTGTCCTCCCCGATGTTGCCCAAGACCCTTCTCCTTAAATGTTTTATAGTGTTTGTATTTATTATTATTGTTTTTTATTTCAATTCCCCTTTGTTGGGAATTTAAACTCTCCTTTACTATTTTATGGATTAAGCCATGTTTTGGTCACCAAGTTGTAGGACGCCTTTTTATTTTAATATAAATTTGATTAAATTTGTCCTGAGTAAGTTTTAAGTTTAGTTTCACAAATTTTTACAAGTGTTTACGATAGGGAAATATTGTGATAACCAAATAGCAATAATCAACCAAATCATTAATAATTCCCACGTTGTGACAGGCTTTCCTCCCTTATGAACGTTTCCTGCTAATTCGGTAACCGGGGTTAATTAGAGCGAGATTTCTGTTTTTGGATAGTCTTCTCCCAGATTTTTGTCTCACTCGTTGATTAGTATTGGTTCAAATTAGCTCTTTGTCCTTAGATATTTTTGTTATATGTCCTTAGATCAATTCGTTAAGGTTTCCACATAGTCAATGACCGGGGTTAGACCGAGGCTAGGTTTTTGTCCTTAGATTAATTTGTTTTGGTTTTAACCTAGTTGGTGACTGGGATCAGGCCGATGCTAGATTTCTGTCCTTAGTCCCTTTAGAGTAAAAGTGTGTAATGCAACAAATATAATTTAACGCTGATAAAGATGATCGCTTTTGTTCCATTTCTTCCAAAGTAAATTATAGTGTAAGACATCTCATCATAATGGTTGCACTTTGTGGTAGTATCTTTTCAAATTTCTCACATTCCAAGGTCGGGGAAGCGGTCTTTCCTCCATATCCTCCAAGTAGTAAGCCCCAGCTCCTGCCACTACAGTGACTCGATAAGGGCCTTCCCAGTTTGGAGCCAACTTCCCTGCACCTTGATCCTTCATATTTCCCACCGCCTTCCATAAGACTATGTCCCCTGCAACGAAATCTCTTGGCTTTACATTTCTGTCATACCTCTAAGCCAACTTCTACTGATAGTCGGCCAATCTGATCAAAGCCATCTCTTGGTGCTTTTCCAAAAGGTCCAACTGCTCGACCACGCAAGCATAATTATTTCACGGGGAGACATCTGAGACCTTCATACTAGATAAGCCTACCTCCATGGGAATCATAGCTTCAGCTTCGTAAGTCACAGAAAAAGGGGTTTTACCTGTGGATCTCCTAGGCGTTGTGCGGTAAGCCCATAGCACATAAGGCAGCTCCTTGGCCCATTTACCTTTAGCCCTTTCTAGCATTTTCTTCAGCCCGTTAACGATTGCTTTGTTCGTCGCTTTTGCTTGTCCATTACTTTGAGTGTATGCTTGAGTTGAATATCTGTTCTTGATTCTGAGGTCACTGCAATATTTACAAAAGGCCTTGCTATCGAACTATAACCCATTATCCAAAATCAATGTTTCTGGGATCCCGAACCTTGTGATAATATTTTTCCAAATAAACTTTTTCACATCTACATCTCGGATGTTTGCCAAGGCTTTAGCTTCAGCCCATTTTGTAAAATAATCTGTAGCAACTACGGTGAACCTTTTGTTATCAGTGGCCCAAGGAAACGTCCCCACAATGTCCAACCCCCACTGGGCGAAGGGTCATGAGCTAGAGATCGGGCTAAGGTTCCCTTCCAGCTGGTGGATATTCGGGGAGTGCTTCTGACATTGATCACACTTCTTTACGTACTTGGTGGCATCCCTTTGCATGTTTGGCCAGCAAAATCCTTGTGACTTCCGTAGATTCCTCCATGCAACTCAGTTAAGAGACCCACCACATCCCCGGGGTGAAGACATAACATATATGGTCTTCCAAATGACCGTCGGTATAACCTTTTGTCTTTAGATAACCAAAACCAGGCCGAAGTCCTTTGTATCTTTTCGGCCTCCTTTGTTTCTCTCGGCAGAACATTATCTGTTATAATGATACAATAGGATCCATCCAACTCGAGCTGGGTGTTGATACTACAGATACACATTGTTGACGTTCTATGCTCTGCTAGTTCAGCACCTCTACCGAAATTATACGAGGAACACAATCGTCCATGGATAAAGCTAGAGTGGCCAAAGAATCTGCATGACTGTTCTGTCCCCTTGAAATCTGGGACACCTTCACCCTTTGAAAGAAAGCTAGTAGTGTGCCAACCAGCTTCAAGTACTCGGCCATCCGAGGATCTCTTGCCTCAAAACTGCCTTCCACCTGACTCACTACCAAGTAAGAATCTGAAAAGATCTCTACCTCTCCTGCATCTAACTTCTTAACTGCTTTAAGCTCCGCAATTAGGACCTCATACTTGGCTTCATTATTGGAAGTCCGAAAACTCAACCTTAATGAGTGCTCTAACCTTACGCCTTTGGGCAAAATGAGTACAATGCCTATTCCAGTGCCCTGAGCATTAGATGCCCCATTGACATACACTTGCTAAGGTTTGACTGAGACTTAACAAACCCTATCTGTACTATTCGCCGAGGGGTAAACTCTACCACAAAATCTGCCAACACCTACTCCTTAATAGCATTCCTCAATTTGTATCTCACATCAAATGACCCGAACCTCGTCCCCCACTTTGCTATTCTTCCCATGAAATCAGACCTCCTCAATAGCGACTATAAGGGGTGTTCGGTTAGCACATACATTGTGTGAGTCTAAAAGTAATAAGGCAACTTCCTTATTACGTGGACCAGTGCTAAAGCTAATTTCTCCAATGGCAAGCATCGTGTTTCCGAATCTACCAGGGTCTTGCTGATATAATACACTGGCCTTTATACCCCTTCCTGAGTTTTATATAATACTGCACTCACATCATGATCGACACTACCAGATACATATACAGATCTTCTCCAGGCTCAAGGTTGGACAAGATAGGCGGGTTTATCAAATAACACTTTGAATCCCGAAATGCTTCCTCACATTCCTCAGTCCACTGGACCCTTTCCACCTCTCAGTAATTGAAAGAACGGTCTACTCCTGTTTGCCGATAATGAGACAAAATGATTCAGTTTTGCAATCATCCCCATGAGTTTTTGTACGTCCCTAAGGGTGCTAGGCGGAGCAAGCTGTTCTATCGCCCTGATTTGGTCTGGATTCACCCCAATGCTCGATTTGTAGTCATATACCCTAAGAAATTTCTGGAAGCTACTCTGAATGCACACTTATTGGTGTTGAGGTGTAGTTTGTGTCGCTTCAAGATTTCAAAGGTTTCGTTTAAGTCCATCACATGCCTTTCATCCTTCTTACTCTTGACTACCATGTCATCGATATAAACTTCAACCGTGCTCCCAATCTTATCCCTAAACATTCTTGTCACTAGCCATTGGTAGGTGGTTCCTGCGTTTTTCAACCCAAAAGGCATCACGGTATGATGATAGTTGCCCTCAGGGGTTATGAAAGATGTCTTCTCTTGATCCTCAGGAACCAAAGCGATCTGATGATATCCCTTAGAAACATCTAAGAAACTCATCCTCGGATACCCATAAGTGGCAACAACTAACTGATCAATCTTTGGGATAGGGAAGGGGTCTTTTGGGCACGCTCGATTCAAGTCAGTAAAATCTACACAGACTCTCCACTTCCATTATTCTTTTTCACCACAATTGTATTTGGCAACCATTCAGGGAAGAACACCTCTTTAATAGCCCCAGTCTGTTTCAACTTTTCTACTTCTTCCTTCACGACCTCCACATGTTGTTTGGCAGAACTCCTCGGCTTCTGCTTTTTAGGAGGGAACAGGGGATCTACATTCAACTTATGGGCGATGAAGGTCAAATCCACACTGGGCACCTCATATGGATTCCATTTGAAAACATCCAAATTCTGTACCAAAGATAATAGCATGGTAACATGGTCCTTTGGCAGTAGGCTCTTTCCAACCTAGAAATATCTATCTTCATATGGAAGGATTCTAATTTGGACCAACTCTTTTGCACTATCAGCCTTGGTGCTCCCTTGGGTTTTTGTGATTGCTATAATGATTCCGGTTCCACTTGCTGCTTCTGTTTGATCTTGTGATTGATCGCAACCACCGGGCACTGTCATGGAACTCGTTGATCCCCCCTGACCATGACAATTCCATCTTCGGTGGGGAATTTAACCTTCATATGCAGTATGGACGGTACCGCTCTCATGACATGAATCTAGGGCTGACCAAGAATTGTTGTGTACGGAGAAAAGGCAATAACTACGATGAAGTTCACCATTACCTCCTTCCTTTCAGTCATAACAGGGAGTGAAATTTGCTTCTCAAGTACCACTACCTTCCCATCGAACCCCACCGAAGGCGTGTCATACTTCGTCAGATCTTTTGGCTTCAAACCCAGGCCCTATAAAGGTCGGGGTATATTATTTCAGCCCCGTTCCCTTGATCTATCAACACCCATTTGACCAAAAAGCCACCAATTCTCGATGCCACGACGAGGGCGTCATCATGTGGTTGGGACGTCCCCTCGAGGCCGTCGTCGTCGAAAGCGATCGGCTCTCTAGTCGGCCTTAGCCTCTTCTCTGGCCGATCTGTAGCTTCAAAGCCTTGTTAGGGAGTAATGCTTAGAACCCCTTTTCGGTGACTTACACTTGCATCGATGGAGGCTATATGGATAACTTCGATAATTCCAAGGGGTGAAGGGAGCGCATTTCTTCGGTTCCCTGAGGGTTGCCCTACTGTGTTACCTCCTTGCCCGACCACAAACTCCTTCAAATGTCCGGCCTTTACGAGCTGTTCCAAATGATCCTTAAACACTCTACACTGTTTGGTGGTGTGACCCTTCTCTTAGTGATATGTGCAATACAGGTTCTAATTCCTCCTAGATGGGTCCCCTCCCATCTTACCCGGCCATCGAAAGTAAGGTTCATTTTTTATCCACTCCAAAATCTTGTGGATTGGCTCCTTGAATGCTACATTAACACCTCATGTACATACCTCGGGCTTTGGTGCCCTAACTTCCCTCCTAGGTCTTTGTTGAAAGCCCCCGGGCCGCTAATCCCTACTATATTGAGAGGTAGCTGGAGCTTTCCCCTTACTTTACTGTCAGGTCATCTTCCAACCTTTTACGTTCCTTAATCCTCCTCATGAGCTGGTGCATGTTCTCGGGGGGTCACATAGTCAGCAATGCTCTGAACGTACTTGCTACGACCTGCTCATTCCCCCCACCTATCTCATTATATTGCTCCCAGTATCTGTTGGCATAAGACCAGAGGCTCTCCCTATTCCCCATCTTTATAGACAGCAACGCGTCAATGGGCTGGGGGACTAGCTACAAGTGATAAAACGGGCCCCAAACACTTGAATCAACTCTCCGAAATTGTGTATGGACCCCTTCCATAAACCATTGAACCATCTCATTGCCGTGGGCTTGAGACTGGATGGGAACACCTTGCACATTAGCCCATCATTCCGAGAGTATAAGGACATTAGTTGAATGTAATGATTGACATGCTCCACTGGGTTAGTTTTGCTGTCATAGCAAATAAATGGGGGACAGTTGAAATTCCTGGGCATATTGTTACGTTCTATCTCGTCAAAAAACGATGATCAGGCGGCTCTCCGAAGTGCCCATCTCATGGTATCTAAGGCAGCACTGGGGTGCCCGTGTCTTTCTCTTCTTGGTATTTGAGAGCGACACCTTATATTCTCATTAGATCTGTCTCTTGACCGCTGTGAATGACTTCGATGGGAAGACTCTCCCATACTGCCGCTAGTAAATTTAGGATCACTGGTCGACTCCTCTCGGTCCCTTCTTCGATGTCGCCCCTTTATTTCTATTTCTAACTCCTTAACTTGCTTTCATAAGTTTTCTATCTCCTGGTCCCGTTCACTATGATACGAACATTCGAGAATGTTGGAAACTAATCTTTCTCCTTGTGAAGAAGCCTCATCTGAATCCACCCTTGTCTCGTGCCCATCTTGCATGTGATCCGACTCCCTTTTCTGTTCCCTTTCCAACCTCCTTTGGCCCTGGGATGAGACCCTTGAATAATTACCTCTAGAGCCCACTGACCCCTCACTTGCATGTGGCCTCTCCATCCTGGGCAGCAACAGACTAGCCCTGAGTCTTCAGCTGAGTAAGAGATTCCCACAGACGATGGCAGTTGTAGTACCAGGCCCAAGGTACTAGATGAATTTTTGAGTTTGGCTCCTAATTTACTTGTTTTGGGGGGTGTGGAATTTCCTACAATGAGAAAACCTCTTAAAGCCAACCTAATGGCCCAAGAAAAGGTGTTTCAGGCCCAATCAGTATTCTTTTGCCCTGTATGTGTGCTTCCCGAGAAAACTCGAGCTTAGTAATGTTGAGCTTACCCCTTGTTGAGGTCCAAAATATCACAAGTAATGTGTCAAGGCCCAAATATTACAAATTTAAGAAAAAGAACCCATTTGGGCCTTCAAAGAAGGGACAAGGCCCAAGGAGAAAATTGGCCTTTGCCCCTTTCGCGCAAAAAATCCAGCATTTTGCCCCCTTTCCCAAACTAATTAGAGAAATGCCCCTGTTTTGAAACTCGATTTTCTTAAAATCGAGTATGGGGCGATCAAACTTATTAAAAAAAAAATTGCATGGAACTCAAGTTCATGGAGCTCAAGCTCCATTTAAAACGCTACTATAGGTATGGACGATCAAACTTATAAAATAAATAAATAAATAAAATAAAATAAACTTGCATGGAACTCGAGTTCCATTTAAAACGCCATTATAGGGCTCCCTAAACGCAGCTATAGGTATGGACGATCAAACTAAAAAAAAAAATGCATGGAACTCGAGTTCATGGAGCTCGAGTTCCAGAAATTATTATTATTATTTTTTAATTTTCAGTTTGTTATAACTTGACTGTCCAAAAATCAAGGTTTAAATTGAAACTCGATTTTTAGAAAATCGAGTTTCAAAACAAGGGCATTTCCCTAATTAGTTTGGGAAAGGGGGCAAAATGCTGGATTTTTTTTTAAAAAAAGGGGCAAAAGCCCATTTTCTCCCAAGGCCTAAATCTGTCAATCAAGGTCCACTTAAGATAAGTGAGAGGAGGTCCAAACCCATGAATGGGCAAACTTTGGGCCTTAGAAAATAAAGAAAAAGGAAAAAAGGAAGTTCAGCCTAGCCTTTGTGAAGAAAACTTGCTGGAAAGCTCAGAAAGGGACTAGACCATGATACCTGGGGATTCCTAGAAGCCCGAGATCCTCGAGATATGTAGAAAGAAGTCAGCTGGGATTAGGACAACTCAAGGGAGCATGCTCATAGACATAAAGAACGAAGGTGGATGTGTCCCATCAGCCACCCATGGTTCAGAAAAAGGCTGATGGCTTAGGAATCAGCACTCCAAAAGAAAAAGCCTAGTACCTTGGGGAATGCAGGAAAGTGGACCATGAAGGAAGGTGGCTGAGGATCTTTCAGCATGACAGAGAAGAATCTGCCTATTTAGAGAAAATGACAAAAGGTAAAGCAGCCCAAAAGGTGGATCTGAAAAGTAGCATCTAAGAGCTTTGGAAAAAGAGAATTGAAAGTTAGCTCCTAGGACCTCCCAAAAGGGGAAGGTCAGCTGGAGACTTTTGGGGGGGAAACCTCAAAAGGGGAAATAATGAGAAAATAAGAAAGGGACCAGCCACCAATATTGCTGACACAACATTAGTTCTGGTACTCAGGGTAGCAAATGGAGGGAATCAGTGGTACCCCAAAAACCCTAGGGAGGTACTATAAAAGGAGATGGAGTCAATAGCAAAAACCAGTCAGCAAGAGTGAATTAGAGTGAAAAGATCCTTTAGAAAACTCCTTTAGAATTCAAAAAGGGGAAAATAGGGAAAACTCTATGAGGGATCCTAAGACGGACACTAGAGGATACACTTGGATTCAAAGGGATTCAAACCTCATAAGTCTTAGAAGCCTCAAAGAGCTATCTAAGTCTGTAACTTTTGAACTTATTTGGACCTTGTAACACATCCCAGTGGAAAGAGGACCTAATGTATTTAAAAACTCAAGAAATAATGAAGTATTATTCATCATTTTGAGGATCCCTAACGTTTTAAATTGCCTTTTACAGTTCCTTTACTGTTCTTTACTGTACAATATGTATATATTTTGTATGTATGGATGTGTATGTGTTGTAGGATCCATGTTTTGTGCACAACTTGGTATGTAATTAGTCCAATATGGCTACAGTGAACCAAGCTCAGTCCACCAAACCACAAGCATAAGGCGTAGGATCCCTCTCTCTACTCGGGCCTAGGTACTGTAAAAAAAAAAAAAACCACACCCCTTTTTGATGGTTCCTCTCTTTTCTCTTGTGTATCTCTCCTCCCCCCAAAATTTGCCAACCACTTCCCTCACACCATCGGCCTTTATTTATAGACTTCCCTTAGTGGGGTTGTCATGATGAAGGGGTGGCTTTTCATGTTGGTGGGTCCCTCTGGGTTCCTGACCAGATGAGACCCACTTCTCGTGACTGATGCGACTCTCTTGAAACTTGCACCCGTCGCCAAATGGTGTTTGGCAGGCGATTTCCCCCAAAGCATTACCGTTCTCATCCGATATAGACCTCGACTTGATATTGGACCCTGTCCAGGCACTGGTCCTTCGAATTGATATGGGCCTCGACCTAGCATTGGGCCTTGTACTTTTAAAGCATATGGAGGCTAATGGATTAGGCCTATAACTGATGCCCGTATAGAAACACTGTTTTTAGTTGTAATTATTGTAGAGAGGTTTTCAAGGGGTCTTATTCTAGGGGGAGAGCACATTTGTTAAAAAGTCACAAACATAGAGTAAAGATATGCTCTAAGGTTTGAATTGAGTGTCTTGCAGAGATGCATCAAATAGAAAATGCAAGCCAAGAGGCTACTCAGAGGAGTAAGCCTAAGCTAGTACCTTTACCCACTGGTGCTACTCCTAGTCCTATTCCTACTAACGGTATTATAGGTACAAGTCAACCATTTCAGAAAATAAAATTGACAAGGGGGGAACATCCTTTGGAGAGGGATTTTAACAATCAATGCCGAGACCATTTAGTCTTGTTGCTAGTGTTGGAAAATCTGGTTTTGTATCTCATACAAAACACACAGCGGAAGCAACAAATACAGATATACTTCAATCATGAAAGATAACATGTAGCCTTGAATTCTAAAACAAAGAACAGGATGCGTACCTTGATGCAGTGAATTTCAAAACCATGACTTGAGAATACCTTTAATCTTCATCTCAATTCCACATGGTGCCCAAGATGTGTGGTCTCTCAATCAATCCTTTGTACATATACTCTCAAAGAAAAATCCTTCTTCTTCTCCTTGTGGAGAAAAACTGATTTCTTTTCTTCTAATCATACGTACATTTCATCTACCTTAGTAGTTTCTTTATTTAATAACTTTTATTAAATAATGATTGATTATCTAATTGGGTTAGCCTTTTGGGCCTACCCAATTGGGCTTTAGTTTGTGGCTTGAGATGGGACCAAAGGGAACAAATAAGACTCTAGCTCCAATAGGCCTTGGGTTTTTCTGTCAACTCTTGGCAAGTCCAAAGTCACCATTAATTATATTCAATACCACTATAAGAATACAATTGCACTCTAGGCCTTATTAATAAATTATATCCCAAGACTTTATTATACATGCAACTCATTCATTAAAATATTCGTAGTAATACAAAGTCATGAATATAGACTGCCACTTTGAAGATTACTACATCTTAATCCTTGAGTACCCGGTTTAATCCTTTATGTTATTCATCATATATTTATGAAATCCAATTTCATAAATATATACTTTAGTAACTTCTTACTAAAGTGGTTAGGCCCAACACTCTGAATAACCAAACCCATTAAACTTATCTCAAGAGAATATTTTATATCTTCGTTAAGAGATTATGAATTCCATCTTGAGAATATATGTTCCATCAACACTAAATGCGGCTGCCCAACATACTGAGGTTTTGACCGTAACTTATAGATCTCACTCCTGATATATCATATCAAAGCAACCTACATCTCATGATCAGGTCCATTATTCTCTTAGGATTTAGAGTTGATGTAAATAGAAGTCGTGAAATTTATTATTCGTTTGACAGTCATTAGGAGAATAATAAATCTCATAGCGATCCAGTTCAATATGTCTTAACTCTTAAAACATATCAACATATCAACTAGAAGTCTCAACTTCCATGATCAAGACAAATTATCTTAGTTGATATGTTATAGTCTTCATAGACGAAATGCCCAATTTCATCACCGACTACGAACTAAAATTCTGAGTTTATAAAGAACTTGTGATTTATATCTTTCTGTGACTTTTCACATAAATCACATACTATACATCTCATGGACTAAGATAATGTCCCATTAGTTCATTTATAGATAGTCTCATATAATTAAATAATCTAATTATTTATAACATGCCAATAAATTGGATTTTAGGGCACAAATCCCAACAGTTAGGACATTTTATTCTGCTGGGTTACCCTTTCACTTGGCTAAGAACCCATATTTTATTGAAATGATTAAATATGCTGCTAATAATAGTATAGCAAGCTATACTCCCTTGGGTTACGATAAATCAATAACTACTTTCTTGCAAAAAGAGAAGGGACATGTTGACAAGTTGTTGGGGTCAATTAAAGAAACTTGGAAAGAAAAGGGTTCAAGCACAGTAATTAGTAAGTGATTGGTGGACGGATCCCCAAAGAAGGCCACTCATCAATTTTATGGCTACATCAGAATAAGGGGCCCTTAAAATCCATTGATGGTACAAAAGAGTACAAAGTCAAGCACTACATATCAAACTTTTTTCTAGAGGTCATAGCTGAGGTTAGATGTCTCAATGTTGTTCAAATCATTACTGATAATGCACCTGTTATGAAGTTTGCAGGATCTATTGTTGAAGCTGAATATTCCACTATATTTTGGTCACCATGTGTTGTGCATACCATCAATCTAGCTTTGAAGAACATATGTGCAGCCAAATACTCTCTTCATAATGAGGTCGCGTATAATGAATGTCAAAGGATTACGAAGATTGCTGATGAAGTATCTTTCATTTGTGTTTTCATCACGAATCATTCAATGAAATTGGCAATTTTTAATGAATTTTCCCCTTTGAAATTACTTCTTGTTGCTAATACACAATTTACTTTAATAATAATCACGCTTTCTATCACTTCTGTCAAAAAAAAAAAAAATAATAATAATAATCACGCTTAAAAGATTGAAACTAATAAGAAGAGGTCTTCAAAGCATGGTCATTAGCGAGCAACAAACATCTTATAGAGAAGATGATGTTGGAAAAGCTCAAACCATGAGAGATTATATTTTGGATGAAGTATGGTGGGACAAGCTTAACTATATTCTTCGATTCACAGGACCTATTTATGACATGCTTTAAGTGGCTGACACAGATAGAGCTATTCTTCATGAGGTGTATGAAATGTGGGATTTAGTGATAGAAAAAGTGAAGAAAGAAATATACCAGTTCGAAGGCACGCAAGAACATGAGTCTGAGTACATTTTATGATGTGGTATACAATATACTCATTGATCGGTGGAACAAAAATTGTACACCACTTCATTGCCTTGCTCACTCCTTGAATTCCAAGTAAAATTCCTTTCTATTCTAATTTTTCTTTTCTTCCTTTTGAAATAAATAAATTCATTTTTATTATTACTACTTATATTCTTATTTTTTACTAGGTATTATACCAATCAATGGATTGTTGAGGTAAAAGGTTGTGTTCCTTCACATAAGGATTGTGACATTTTTGATGAGAGAAACAAGTGCTTAAAAAGATATTTTTCCAGATATGGAAGATAGAAGGAAGGTGCATGCGGAGTTTGGTTTATTTTCAAGACATATGTCATATGATGCTTATTACATGGAAGAAAGATATAACTTAGAATTAGTCCTAAACGTGCTAAAGATTTAGTATTTGTTTATTCTAATTTTCAACTTCTTTCAAGAAAGAGTGATGAGTACTCTAATGCTTTGTTTGTTTTGCTGGAAAACCTTTTGTAGAGATAGTTTTTCGCATTTTTCAGTGTTTGGTAGCACAAAAAAAACCGGTCAACAGAAAACAATCTTTAGTCAACGGAAAACCCTAATAAAAAGTTTATTCTAATTTTCAACTTCTTTCAAGAAAGAGTGATGAGTACACTAACGCTTTGTTTGTTTCGCTGGAAAACCTTTTGTAGAGATAGTTTTTCACATTTTTCAGTGTTTGGTAGCACAAAAAAAACCGGTCAATGGAAAACAATCTTTAGTCAACGGAAAACCCTAATAAAAATAAAGCTTATTTTTTATAGGTTGTTTTCCAAAAAAAATGTTTTGGAAAACAATCTCTCTCACTCATTGCATCTCCTATAAATATTATATTCTTCTGTAGCCATAGAAAACATAATTTTTTGGTGCCTTCTCTCTCACTGTTTCTCTCTTCTCTTTGCTTTTTCTCTAATCATATATTCTTTGCTTTGAATTTCAAGCTTGGTTTTTTTTTTTTTTTCTCTAAGAAATTTTCGGTTTGATGAATTCTAGGCAAAAATTACTTCTTTATAAAAAAAAAAAATTAAAAATAAATACTTTATTGATGCAAAGGAAAACATATACAGAGTAAGACATGTCAACACTATGCATGTTACGGTGCCAAACCAACCACAGAAACTTCAAAAAAAAATCATAAAAAGATCAATGACTTTCTAGAACACAAAAACATGCTTATCCTTTAAACGTAGACGAAACTCACTGATATGCCTCCAGAACTGCATTGGCTCCTTCTAGAATAACCTGTGGCTGTGTTTGAATATTCTCAAAATAAACTTTGTTTCTTGTATTCCATATTGCCCAGGATAGAACTGCCCATTGCTCCAATTCCTTCTTCCAAGCAAAAGTTACGTCTTTTCGCACATAAAAGTGCAAAAAAAAAAAAAAAAAAAGAAAGAAAGAATGAATGAAGTAAAAGACAAAAATTTAAACATAGTTCCTATATTCCTCTAAATTGCTTTTTCATGGGACAATCTTTACGTTATATAATGAATGATAATTGTTTAGGGGAATTGTATTTGTTGGCATATACATTATGCAGATACTATGAAGTGATGATATATTATGTAGAAACATTATACATTACGTAGATACCCATATAAAGATGAACCCATTGCTTTTTATGTGCTATGTATGCAGGGGAGGCTTAATGTATTTGGGACCTAATGCAAAAACTAAAATTGAGGCTTTTTATATGGAGTATTTAAATATGATTTAAAAAAAATTAATTAAACTTTATTATCTTGTTTTAGATGCAAAAATTACTACTAAATTACTAATTAACATGAACTACGTAGATTTTTTTTTTTTTTTTACAAAGTCTACACACAAAATTTGACACAACTTTTCAAACCTGTTGATGTGGGTAAATAAAAAAGTGATGTTAGTGATAGACTTAAATAAGACTAGTAAAAAAAAAAAAAATAAGAACTAGTAAAAGTTTGCCAACTCAACTTTTGAAAAATGTAGTGAATTTTTTGGTGTATTTTTTTTTTTTAATATGCATTCACAATATTTTCACAATAAATCCTATGTGTTAAGTTGTTACTGATTTTAATTTGAATTCACTATTGAAATTAATTTTTGTCATTAATAACAGCCTGTAACAACCTACCACTTAGGATTTATTGTGAAAGTGTTGCGAAAAATGTTGTAGACGTAGCATTTCTCTCTGTTTTTTTTTTAAATATTATTTCCGACTCTGTATGTATGTACAGTTCGCGCGCGCGCGTGTGTACATGTTACTGTCCATATAAATAAGCAAGATGAGTGGTAAAGATCATGAAAATTTGACAACTAATTTTGACGGTATCTATTGTCAAAATTTTAGTATGAAAACCAAATTCATTCTTGGTTTTTTATTTATATTGATTACATTAGTTTTTTTTTTTTTTTTTGGAGTTGGAAATTGATTACGTTAGTTGGTTTACATAATACACATGTTTTAAATTTAAAAAAAAAAAATTGCATACCAAATCCCAAAAAACATTCTCAAGCTCATTTTCAATGTCGTTACCAAACACCGGAAAATAAAATAGTTTTCCATAAAATACTCTTTGGAAAATGAATTATTTTCCAGAAAACGTTAATGCTGAACCATTAGTGGTGATTCTTGGGATGAACCATTTAGGAGATCTGGGTTGCTTGAAATTGCATTTTTATCACTAGATGAGCTGGACTTGGAGGTTATGCTTGATGAAAATGATGAGGAAAATGTTGAAGAAGATGATGTTGTTATATGATCATCTTGAAGTCTTGTCTTCTTTTTTTGTTTGATATTGAATGTAGTTTATTTGAAACTTTGAACTCTTTGTCTGTACTTTAAACGGCACTTTCTGTGTGTTTGTTTATTTGAACCCTTGGTTTGTATTTGAGACAACATTTTATAATGTCATTGTACATGTTTGTTGTTAGTATTGCCTTTAAATTAACTTTAGATATGTTTTCAAGCATTTTAATGTTATTATTACTTAATTTTAAAACTTAAAATAAACATAAATTATGTACAAAAATATTTAAATATACCTAAAAATAAACATTAATTAATTAATAAATTGCCGTATCTCCGATGTAACATATCCTTGATTTTTGAAAAACTGTTGTATCCCCGTACCTGTATCGTACCAATACCTGTATTGGTGCATCATAGAGTTTATGGATGGGCAGCATGACTTGATTAAAACTGTCACTCAAACGATACAATAGGTCTCATACAAGCTACAATTCTTTCTCTGGATTCAACAACGCATAAAAAAAAGTGACTATCACAAGAGCTGAAGGCCATAAGAGGAAAAAATGCCCAGCAAAGTATTAAAATTGATATTGGAAATCATTCATACAACCAGCCTAAGAAGTATGAGTATGACCATCTTCTGCAGCAGTTTCAAAGGTTTCACCAGCAACAAGCTCTGGGACTTCATCATCATCTTCTTCTTGCGTTGCTTGTGCACCAGCAGGTGGCTGCTGCTTCTGAAACTGCTCCGCCAGCTTCCTTAGGTTGTCCAAGTTATCTGGCCCTACAAATTGAAACCCGTATATGTCAATGCAAGTTAGTCAACTGGATTGAGATAACAAAACACAACAAATTCATTTCCCGAAAGCCCATAGAATCAGTTTCTGTCAAGACTACTAGAAAAAAGTAATTTCCATCTAAATAATGTCCTGCAGCCATATAATCTAATAAAATTAATATATCTCCTTGGGTTAAAATAGTCTCATTTCCACAATCAATCAATCAATCAAAGATTGGCAGTGGAATATTTATTTTATATTACTCTTACTTATGCTGTTAATACTCTTCATTTGAATCACATAAGCATAGATTATTGAATAAAAGAGACATTTCCCATTTAAAAACTCCAACAACATGAATATGATATAATTTTCTGTGTGTGAGCTGTTTGACATCAGCAGAGGTAGAGCTTCTGTGGTCAACAAAGATGGAAGAGTGCTGGCAATCAATGACACACAAAATAATATTTAAACTACTTTGCTCAATAACAGTCCACAAGTGGGTTATGAATCCCTCAGGCAGAATTGTTTGGGACATTCTCAAGCCAAGATTTGTGGGGGAGGCAACACCGTACACACATTGCCAACATTTGAACACCCACCAGCAACTTCTTGCAGGATTTTGAAATGAAAACCATAAAATCTCTTGTTTAAAAATCGTGAGTCAAAAGCTGAAGATTTTATCATTTGGATTCACCATCTTTGATTTTTTAAATTCAGATTTCAGAAAGAAGATTATGAAATTGGATCTTGGGGATTTTGACTTCACGGGAAACGGATAACAGACAATAAAGTTCCTGTAGTGGATGCCCTGGCTTTTCATGCTTCTCTCTTTTGCAGTTGTTCCTTCTTGTAGTGGATATCAATGCCCTGGTTTCATATTTTTTCTCTATTGCAACTAGCATCTACCTACCTAATTATATTTTGCAAAAACATCCACAACAGGCAATGGGCATGCATAACTTACTAATCCAAAAAGAACAGGAAAATTGGATTGACTAGTCTACCATATACAAACCAATTAGATATTCAAGGCACATTTAAGAAATATTTAACATCAGTTAACTAGTAAAGACAAAAAGCCTCAGGTTAGCAAGCCAAAGAAGCAATTTGTTTGTACTGGGGTCTCAAAATACAGGTAGCTGACAAATACTAATATGGAACTATTAGAACAAAAACATTATGATTTAAATCCAAGGAAAAAAAACATAATGGCATCATACCTAGTTGGTTAATGATCCCTGGGAGAATATCTTGCAATTCTGAAACACAATTTCAAGTCTTAGTTCTTTTCCATTGAAAATTATTCAAGAAATAGATGTGCAGCAGCGACAAATAAGTGACATGAATGAAAATCTGGGAATGCTAAGCATAAAGTTAGCAGACCCTCAGCAATATTACAACATTTAAATGGGCCACCTACCATTTCAGCAACTCATGTAGACCACATCTTGAAAAACATAAATATACAGAAAAAGCCACCAAAAAAAAAGGCAGACAAGCATTCTAGCAAATATAAACGGTAGAAGTAGAGAATGAGAAAATACTTTTTGTTTGAGGAGAACCACTAACAACCCAAGTGTTGGCAGCAATGGAAGCTTGAACTGGGATACAAGATAAAAAAAATTATTAGTCATTGGTTGCGAAATAGAAAAGCAATTACAAAAACATCGGTGGGGTAAAAAGCTTAGGCTACACAATCGTAAAGGCATATTTAGATTAGGAGTTTAACCTTTGGGATTAAGAAACTGAATGACTGCATCATCCCTGAAAATGTTAACTTCTTCAATAGCCGGGATGGTGTTCACCCCAATCCTCTTGAATATACTCTGAAGCCTTTTATCATCAGTGGTCGTGGCTCTGTGAATAGCCTTCTTTTTTCTAAGTACAAAAGCACACAAGACAGAGGCTCATCAAACTCAACTAAACTTACATACAAAAGGGACAAACAAAAACATTATGAAGTTTTTGTGAAAATTAATAGTACAAAATGTTTAATCTTTCTGATATCATATTTTGAATGAGAAGAATGACACTTGGAGAATCTCTTCAGAATGTTTATTAAGTTAAATCCTAATGGTTTATAATCTAAAACAATTATAGGATAATTTAAATTACACTTCCTCCTCCCATAACAATAGCTGGTATTGAATCAAATAAAAAGGAAAGAATAAAAAAATGCTTCCTATTACTGACCATAAAATGAGCAGCTCTTTCTAGTGAGAAATAAACTTTTTTTAGTTGATTAAGCTACAAAATGAAGTTGTACATATTCTATTGAACAAGAAAGAATGTCACACCTTCTCATGCTTCCTTTTCCACCAGTACGAACAGCAACAGCCATTTTCATGAGCCTCTCCCTATCCATCTGAGTAGGGAAAAACACTGAATCAATGACAACCCTTTTTCATATAATGTTTTGGGTCTCAAATCTGAAAGCTAAGTTCAACAAAATTGTGAATGAAAGTAATTGGGGGATAAGGGTTTTCAAATAAAAGAAGCTTCTTTTCAACCCAATAAATTAAAGAATAAGAAAATTAACCAAAACCCTAGCATTTTGTAGATACTGGAAAGAAAAAGAGTAATAGCAATATGGGCTAAAGTTTCTGTATAAAATGAAACTATTTAACACAGTGAAGAGGCAAAACAAAGAAATGTTAGTAAATGTGTAAAATTCAAACTAAGACAGAAAACCTAATACAGAAACAACATTAAATTTAAAAAAAAAAAAAAGTACCTTTGTTTTGGTAACAAAATATAAAATGTAGAATATGAAACGAATAGCAGCAAAAGCCGCCGCGGCAGTACACAGGCAAGAGAAAGAGAGCAACCTCGGTTTGACAGATGAAGATGGGGATAAATATGCCCTCCTCTACTTGAGTGCCCAATTCCTTTTTTACCCTTCCTCCCTCCAGTGTTTATTAGGCCCTAATTCATTTTTGGCCAAAATGTCATTCTCTACTGGGTGTATTGTAATTTTTTTTTTCTTTTTTTTGGAGAGATGTGTATTATAAATTGGAATGGTATATTGTAATAGATTTGGACCTAGAATGGCATAAATTAAAAATAACTTGGACCAACTTGACTGTTGTTGGGGGCTTTTTTTTGCACGTAGCCACGTGTCTCTTATTGGAAGTGTGACTTTGCTAAGCCCAGATTTGTTTTAGGGAGTTCAACTCGAAACTCGACATCGGGCTCCATAGACCAATGGCTTCCGGTGTATTTTTAAGCCTACAAAATAAATAAAACCTAAAGTCTTAGAGTCATGATAATGGTTAGAATAAATAAATGATATGCTTAGTATGATAGCTTTGATTAGATGGTGAGTTGATACGTTATTACCATGCATATTAAGTGATGTCCAATGTCAAAAAATAATTAATTAGGTGTCAAATGTCCAACAATGGGATGAGTCCAATAGTCCATGTCTAGTTGCGGTTCATGGTTCATGTTCAACATAATAAGGTATGTCCGGCAATGGTAGTTCATTTCCATAAAGTATGTGTCCAATGGTGGTTCATGTCCAAATAATATATATGCGATGGTGGTAGATCGATTTATTAATATGTATGTTCATTAATGAAGTATTAGTGAGATCATGTTTATTAAATAGTGAGATGATATTAAAATAAGTTGCATCTAGCAGTAAAATAATAATGAATTAACATATACTTAATAACGTAATTTCAAAGATGGAGAAAATATTGACTTATCTTTTATGCTTCTGACTCCAGCTGTATAGCAGCACTTCATTCTTTATATGACTTGTGGCTCGAGCCGTATAGCGTTATTGAGCTGATAACCTTCATATTTTGTAGCTCCAGCCGTATAACATCATTGGACTTAACATTTCAACAACATGAGAAAATGAGTCCAACGGTATAATAACATTAGACGAGTGATATAATGATAATGAACAAAATATACTTAATAATATAAATTTGAAGATCATTATGGTGCCAAGACATGCTCATGAATAGAGTGAGTAATGAGGGATATTTCAGGTAGTATGAGTAGTGAGAGAGAACGTGTATAGTAAAACTGCTGGGGGTAGATAAGTGTTTATGAGTAGAGTTATGAGGAGTGTTTGTGAGCTAGGAGCTAGGGAACTTAGTTTCTAAGCTTGAAACTAAGAACTCAGTGGCTTTTTCAGAGCTTAGAGAAGGCTCAACAGAGAAGTTAATGAAGAGTTCCTCTCTATGGGTGTATTCCCCTAGTCCCCCCCTGAAGCATTAATGGAGAGTTCCATTTATAGTTGGGTTTTAGGGGGTAATTAGCAAATAATATTTGCTAAATCTTCCTCAATCTTCAGAAAATCCTTAGAGAATCGTTCCTAGGATTTTAGCTAAGAGTGGTAAGCTCAACTTTTAGAAGGTTCTTGTTATTTTGGGTAATAACAGTTGGGATTCTAACTCAGCATTGAATGCTGATTAGCCTTGGCTGATGGGATTAAAGCATGCTTTAGGCTAATGATCTTGGTTATGCTGCTGCTAGAATCAGAGCTCCCTAGAGCAGATTGTATCACCCCAAGCCAGGTGTCAATCTTGGTGCCCTTGCTAGGAACTCTGTTGGGATCTCTTAGGTGCCCTCCAAACCACATTTCCCTAAGTTTCCCCATTTGGGGTTCATGTGCTTGGTCCATGAACCAAAGAATACACGTTTTTAGTATGAAAGTGAATTGTTTTCATGTTGTTTTAGGAGCTTTAGTGGCCTGGTCATGGCTGCTCTTGGTTCTTGACTGGATGGGTTGGAGAAGAAAGAAGGGACAGTTGGCTGAAGCTTCCTCGCTTTCTGTCACATCACTTTCAGCTTTATGTCATATGAAAAATGATGGAATTTCAATTTGTGAAGGAAGGGTTCAACCCTTGATGGACACGTGTCCTCTTCTGATCTGATTAGACAAGTTGGGACTTGATGGGAATGGGCTCTAGCTGTTTAGTTGTGCTGAAATTTGGCTGGTCAGCTCACGTGATCTCCAGCTGCTGGGATTTGTGTGTGGGCTGGGCCGGCTCAGCTGGGCTTTGTAGTTGAGCTCCTTTGGGCTTGGTTATTACTACAAAATGAAGAGTTTTGCCATGGGTGATATTCATGGGCTTTTGTAGTTAGTTGATTATGGAAAAATAAACATAGTTCCCATAAATTTTGTGCAAGAAATATTTTTTGAGAGATGAGTAATTTATATTCCTCATGAGTGAGGGATTTAGTAAATGTAAAACAAGTGTTAAAATAATACTTGATTTTGTAAATATGTGCCAAAATCATGGTTTTAAAAACCGAACCGGTCATCAAACCCTTTTTTTTTAATTTCCAATTCAACCCCGGTTTTTGACTGGTTTTTGGCTGGTTTTCCGGTTGTTGACCGGTTATTGACCGGTTTTTGGGCTTTTAACCGGACCGAACTAGCTCCCGGTTGAACCGGTCAGACCGACCGGTCCGGTCCGGTTTTTAAAACAGTGGCCAAAATAGCATTTGGGCTTTATGAAATAGTTGCCAAATTAATATTTGGGCTTTGTAAAATAGTGCCAAATATTAATGTTTGGGCTTTGTATAATAAGTGTCAAATATTAATGTTTGGGCTTTGCCAAATTAGCATTTAGGCTTTGTAGGATTTTGTAAAAATATTGCCGTATTGTAACAGGCTTTAGAGGTGCCGCATCGTAGCGGGTTTTAGAGGTGTCGTATCATAGCGGACTTTGGATATGCCACATTGTAGCGGGCTTTAGAGATGCCGCATCGTAGCAGGCTTTGTAAGAAGGTTTTGTTGGGCTTTTGGGCTTTGCCCACAAGTTAAATGATTTTGGGTTTTTTGGTGGAGATAGCATAATTTTGTGGCCCAATTTTGGAAGTAAGGTGATAAGTATTATTTGTGGATGTTGAGGCTCATTTTTGACAAAGCCCAGCAAGACAAAAGGCCCAACAACATGGGCAGACCAAAAGAAACAGCAAACAGAAGTCATGGCAGAAATGAATGGCTCACGGGTCCATGAGATGGGTCCAGAAGAAGCAAACGGGCTTGAATAAGTCCGGAAAGAGAAAAGAAACAAACCCATGGGAAGTACGAAGAAAAGTAAGAATGGGTCACAACAGGCCCAATGCAATGTAAAGAAAGAGAGTAAGGGGCTAAGGGAAAACCCATGAGCCCCAAGGGTGAAGTATAGAGTAATTGGGCCAAGGAAGCCCAAAATGGGTTAGCAAAAGCCCATGGATAAAACAAAATTGGAAAAAATAGGCCAAGGATGCCCAAAAGAGAAAAGGGACATTCGAGCCCATGAGCAGTGAAAGAAAAGGCCCAGTAAGTATACCGGGTTATTGAGAAGAAAACACATGGCAGGCCCAAAAAGGCCAAGCAGGATTAAGTTAAACAGCATGAACAACAATTTGGTATGGCAGGAAATGCCAAGCCACAAGGCAAACACCCAAACTAGAGGGAGGCCCAATGATCCAACAAGGCCCAACCCCCCAAGAAAGGGATAAGTCATAAACGTTGGCCTATCGGAGATGCAACCCACACCAGAAAAAGCCAAAAAGCGCACGGCAGGATATGCACACCCATTCTCAGATCTCGGCAAACGTATGAAACAACAAGAAGGCAAAGCACGCATACGACCCAGGCATCACCAGCCTGTACCCAGCCACTATGGAAAAAGGTGAGGTCATGGGTGAGGGCACTGTCTGGCGGTGGGGAGAGGAGTGAAAACCCATTCTTGTGGTTCTTGCTCAGGCTCTTTCGGTGGGCACAGTCCTGCTGGGATGACATGCCACCCAAAAGAGGTAAGGGTGGGTAAGAACCGCTTGGTGCATGCCATGAGAGATCGAGAGGGAGAAGGTACATACTGGGATGAGTAGAAAAGAAACTTTCATTGTCTAAAAGCCATAGGTCAATGGTGGTAGTCAGAACCATTGACTCGGTAAGTGGTCGGCAAAAGGCTCTCATATCAGACAAGGGCCATTAAGGGGCTAGAATAGTAAAACCGGTCATGGCAGGCTCTATATAAGAGACCCGTGGCTGTGTACAAGGGGGGGGGGGAGGAGAAAAAAAAAAGAAAAAAGAAGAGGAAGAGGAGAGAAAGAGTTGAAAGAAAGATAAAGAGAGAAAAGATAAACAAAAGAACAGAGAAGGAAGAAGAAAGAAAAACAGAGTGTTTTTATGGCAAGCATGCACCCAAATGGGTTAACCCACTCTCTCCCTCAATAGCCTTGCCTTCTATTAGAGGCAAACGGTTTATACTCGAGCACACACCATTTAGGGCTGGCCTCTCAAAGCAACTAATTTCTCCTTTGAAGTTACTTGCGTTGAGGGAGCAGTTTTCCCTTCCCTGGTTAGAGCCCCGTGGTAATACTTGGTGTGGCAAACCCATTCCTTTGATTCTACTAACCCTGTTCTACCCCCTTGTTTAAGTTTTATTCTTTGAACGTGAGGCCTTTTAAGTCATTTACTTTACTTATTGTGGCAGAAATAGTGACTGTACTTTCTTTACATTATCTATATTATATCTGCCTGCCATAACCTCTTAACAGTGACTCTGCCTGCTGTGAGTTTATAAACAAATTTTGGCAGACGTGGTGTGGTTTGCGCACAAGCCGGGCCAAGGTGTGTTCCAATTGGACCGGTCCTGACTCCTTTACTCAGAAACAACTCGGGCCTAGTACGGCAGGAAGCAGCCCAATATCCCGATCCAGGCCCACCACCTTACAGTGGAAAATCTAAGTTGGATAATATGTGGGACATAATGGGTAATATTTGTGAGAGGGCCCAAGGTAATTTATTGGGCTTTATAGAGGAAATATTTGTGGGAGCCCAATAACATGGAGAATATTTGAGTAATATGTGGAAAATATTTATGTGGGCTCAAAATAATTTATGGGCTTGTGTAGGTATTTTTGTGAGTGGGCCAATGAAATTAAGGCCCGAAAATTTGTACCTCAACAAATATTAAAATAACTTGCATCCAGTAGTAAAATAATAATGAATTAACATATACTTAATAACGTAATTTCAAAGACGGAGAAAACATTGACTTATCTTTTATGCTTCTGACTCCAGTTGTATAGCAGCACTTCATTCTTTATATGACTTGTGGCTCGGGCCGTATAGTGTTATTGAGCTGATAACCTTCATATTTTGTAGCTCCAGCCGTATAACATCATTGGACTTAACATTTCAGCAACATGAGAAAATGAGTCCAGCGATATAATAACATTAGTCGAGTGGTATAATGATAATGAATAAAATATACTTAATAATATAAATTTGAAGACAAAAATATAATGACTTATCTTCATATTTTGTAGCTCCAGCCGTATCACATCAGTGGGCTTAACATTTCAGCAGCATGATGAAGTGAATCCTTTCATGGTGACTTCATGTTTGAAAGGGAAAAATGGGTGCAACTAGAGGGAGGGAGAGCGTGTCCAGCCGTGTGCATCGGTTAGTTAAGTTTGCCCCCTTAATCATGCACTTAAATGATTTTCCCCATGTAATGCTCTTGTAGTTTTTAGTCAAGTATGAGTGATATTGTTTTTCATAAGAAGGGCTTTTAATTTCATAAGTTTGTGCCTTTCATAAAAATAGTTTTAAGTATTAGAAATGTATGTCTTCAATGAGAATGACTTTAATATGAAGTCTTTGTGCCTTTTAAGAGAAAGGTCTTAGTATTGATGTTCATATGCCTTCCATGAGAAAGGGCTTTTGTAATGTGTTCTTGGAAGAGTGTTTGATATGTTTTAGGATGTGTGGAGATGGTAAGAAGTATATATATATAAATATATATATATATATATATGTATGTATATTTTGTGATATATGGTGTTTGAAGATATATGAGAAGTATGTATGGGTATTTTGTGAGGAATGTGTTTGTAAAATACATGGAAGTGTGAGATAGATAATATGAAGGTTAAATGTAGTAAATACATGAGATTATAGCTGCTGCTGGAGTGATTTTTGTGTTATGTCATGGGTTATGTTGCTTTCTAAGAAGGGGGATTTTGTATGAGAAATAAAGAATGAGATGGAGATGTGTTTTTGGACAGCAAAATGATGAAGTTTCAGAATATTTAAGTGTGGGAGAGATGGATAGTAATGGATAATGGTGTGTTGTAATATGTGTGTTGTGTTGTTATTTATGAAGAGAGATTTTGTAAAAGAGATGAAGAAAGATATGGAGGTCTTTTAGAGATATGACAGCAAAATAAATGGAGTTTCAGAATATTGAAGATGAGAGAGTGATGGATCCCCCCTTTTAGTGTGTAGCTTGGTCCTCTTTATATAGAGCCAAGTATATAACTAGATCAGAACTAGTTGAAGGGAAATTCAGCAAATAAGGAGATCAGAACTAGTTGAAGGGAAATTCAGCAAATAAGGAAAAATCTTTGACAATGTAAGTGGTTTCATTAGTGGGATTTTGTTTTTTAGCCAAAAGAAGCAAAGTTAGAGACTTAATGGTGCTGTCATAGCTGTTAGTCACAGCTGTGAGTTGTCAAATGATGCCATCTGAATGAGATCTTTTGCTTGAAGGGAAAATATTTGGCATTAAATTCATGGTTTGGCTAAAAATGATAAGATAATCTTTATGAGATCTTTCTATTTCTGGTACCACAGCTGGAGCCACTGCAGAATGTGCTGGAGCTGTTGCAGCTTCTGTAGAAGCTGTTTCTGCTTCTGTTGGAGCTGTTTGTAGCTTCTGCTGAAGCTATTTCTGCAAGACAGCTTCTGTTGGAGCTGTTTGCAACTTTCGCTGGAGCTGCTGTTGGTATTTTTGGCTAAGTTTCCTCTTTTGGAAAATTATGCGTTTAGTCCATATATAATTTTGGTAAGTAATAGACTAGTTGGTTGATATTTGATGAAGTTTTAGAGATGTAATTATGGTCTTTTTGTATTTTAACCAAATCTTGGAGAGTAAGGAGAGCGTTTAATGCTAGATATGAGATATTAATATATATTTAGCCATGTGCTTGGAATTGATTTAGATGATAATAATATAATTTATATGAAATACTATAATCACATTTTTAAACTTATATTATATGATGAACATTAATTTTTATGTAAAGAGCATGGGAAGTTTTATCATTTTAAGAGTTATGTGATATGAGAGGCTTACCAAATGTTACCTATTGCACACTGACCTGTCAGAGTTCAGGGAATTGGGGAAGACATGCCAAGCAACATGCTTTCTTTTATCAACTTTGAACCATTAGAGCTTTGCTGAACACACTTCTTGACTCTCTAAACCACGACTCCCAAAATTCCCACGATGAGACTCATGAGCTTGGATCATGAGCCAAAAAATGAGATGATGTGCTATAAACTTGAATCATGGGCTTTGACGCATTTCTGTGTAAATATGGGCTCTTTTGGGCTTTAGAAGAGATTTTCCCAAAATCTATGATAGTGTTGACGTGGTGCGAGTCGCTGATGAAATGAAGTCATGTGGCATGAAAAATCTGTCCTCAACAACTACATGTGAGCAATTATAGTAGTGGTGCTAAAAAGTTAACTTTTAGCAACTCAAAACGACATTTTATCTATTTAAACACTTCACTTTACAATACTCCCAATATTAAAAATTTTATTATTTTACTACTTCATTTAAATATTATTTATTTATTTATTTATTTTTATCTATTTCTCTTTCTTTCTCTTCCTCTTTGTCTCTCTCTCTCTTCTTTGTAGCAAGAACAACCACTCACAGCCATCACGCATAACCCACTACTAGCAAAACCAGTCGCCACAACTCATGGTCATAAATTCACTGTCCCAAAAAAATTCCATATCAAACCCACCCAAAACCTCCGTAACTATAATTAAAAAAAAATCCAACCACCACAAACCCACCATCCATACCACAACCACACCACCATCAACCACATCACAACCTAGTGACCCAAATCAGCCAAAAACTACCACACAAACCATAACTCCACTGAAACCCAACCACAACAAAAGCCGATCAACGACCCACCACAACCACAAGCCACAACCACAACCGCAACCACTCCCACCACCATCCCTACTGTAAAGTTATTATTTACAACTATATGTTTTTGTTGGCTTATATTCCGTGCCAAATTTGATTGTAATTATATTCAATCTGTTGTACCCTGTATTTGTTGTGGGATTTCATTGTAAGGGTTGTGTGTTAGAGAGAGAAAGTGTGAAGACTCAAGCATTTGAAGATTGAAGATTTCTCGCGGGTGTCTCGCGACTTAGCTTCCCGCGAAGTGATACATGTGCCCTGCACATGCTGGAATGCGAAGAGTCAGGCTAGGTGGAGACAGCTGTGTCTCGCGAGTATCTCGCGGGTAAGGCCTTCCCGTGAGACACCCGCGAGGCATTCTATTCTGCCAGCCTGTCAAGTCTGAATCACACTTTCTGTACTCACACTATATATACCCATATTACCCACAATTGAGATGAGAGCCTCTGAGAGAAAACCCTAGCAAAACACCTTGAGAGTTAGAGATTGCTCTACCCACAATCCTCTACACATTTGTTTTGGGAATTTTCTCATCTCCTACCTCTCCATTTCCATACAATTGAGAGGTTGATAGCCCAAACACTTACCATACCCTTTCAGAGTGTGAAGTGACGTTTTGGTGCTACTGGGAAGTATTGGAAGAAGCCAAGGATGGCAGATGCAACATGGAGCTTGTTGCGGGATCCGGAGAACTAAGACAAGACATGGTTCCGAGAAGCCTTGTTGGAGTAGGAGCTTGGAGGGCTTAGGTACATCGGGTAGATTAGGCTTAGAGGGTCTCTTGCTAACCCATGTATCCCAACTGATTGTCTCGTGGATCGATTTCCACTTGGAGGGCGGCGGAGAGGTTTTTCGCCGAGTTCTTCGGTTTCCTCTTCGATAACACGTCTCGGTGTTATCTGTGTTTGCATCTCTCTTCCCTACTCTTGTTCATTTCATTTTTACTGCTGTGTTGCTTTTAATATGGATTAGAGTAGTTGTTTTGAGTATACGCTTGTGTTTACACTATTCTGCACTTAGAATTAAGTTAGTGTAAAATCAACCAAGCTGTAACTTTAATTTGGGAGTCTAAATTGCTCGTGTGTTTTCGACACATTTCCGAGCTTTCACCTACCACCTAGTAAAACAACCAAGCACAACCGCTACCCTTCGCCACACCTAGCACTAACATAATGACCCCAGCACAATCACTGTCCATGCCAAACTAACCCCAAAACCAAGCAAGCCACAACTCACAAAACCCATAACCCACAAAAAAAAAATCTCCACCACAATGCACCAAACTTGAATGCTAGAACAACCCAAACCCAAGAATTCAAAATGTCAACGCCAATCTCAACAACCACCACACGTCGTTGCACATTGATCTCAAAGCCATTATCACCATTTTGCTGTGAGAGGTGAGAAAGGAGAAGAAGCAATAGAGGAGAGAGAGAGAACTGACTTGAGAGAGGTAAAGAGAAAGGAGAGAGTGAGGGAATGGAGAGAGAAAGAAAAAACTAATTTAATATTGAGAGGGAGAAAGAGAAATAATATAATACTAGTAGTAGCTCACTACAGTGAGTTGGTATTACTAGCAGTTCACTGTTATAGATTGGTAAAAAAATTTTAAGTTTAGCACCATTGATGTGGATGCTCTTAATTTCGAAATTCTATTTTTTTTTACCACGTTATTTAAATCTTCTTTTATTATTATTTATTTACTCTTTATTTACTCTCTCTCTCTCTCTCTCACTCTCACTCTCCTACAAGCAACCATCATCCTTTACAACCAAAATCCCAACCCAACAACCACCACCACCAAACCCACCACCGCTGCACCACACATAGTAAATAATGAAATGACCCACCACCAAAACCCAGCCACCAATCTCAACCCACAAACCATCGAAACTACCACCACCAATCCCAGCCCAGCAACCGATTCAACTCCACCAACGAGACCCAGACACCGATTAAACTCCATCATCGAAACTAAAACCCAAATACCACTGAAATGACCCACCATCGAAACCCAGTCACCAATTCAACTCCACCATTGAAACTGAAACCCAGCTACCACCAAATCCCACCACCAATCCAAACCTAGCAACTACCGAAAAGACATGCCACTAAAACCTAGCCATTGATTGAACCCAACCAAAAATGTGAAGAGACAGAGAAGATAAATAAAGAGAATAGAGAGAGAAGAGGGAGAGTCATAAAAGAAAGAGAGTGAGAGTTAATAAAATATTGGAATTTAAGTTTACCAACTATGAATAGTAATTTGAAAAAGTGCCAAATTACTGTAGTAGGTTGTTATAATTTTTTACATATAATAATCCAGTTTTTGCATGTTTTTAATGGTTTAGGTTGAAAATAGCAATTTGGAGGGCTTTACACCCCTGCTGCTAATGCTTTAATGTTTTAAAATTCAGATTTATACTCTCGATGAATACTTAGCTTTTGGAAAAATGGCATTCCATCCATGCTTGGTATTATTAAATGTCATATAAGCACCCGTAATATGAGTTTTTTAATAGCCCACAATCTTGAAGTTGATGATGTGCCAGAGGGAGACATATCACCACTTGCAAAATGGAATAACCCTCTTTATAGTGAGAAAATGACATTGTTGCTCAATACAAACATAGCTTCGGGTAAAAAATCAAGACAATTTCCCTATCCTTCCAAACGACCTTTCCTAAAACTTTCCCCATTTCTCCCAATCGTTTCCCATAATTTTTACATATGTTCACAAAATTTTCAAAATGCTATCTCATAAAAGGAATTTCATACATGATTTGTCGAGTTAAGACCCTAGTGACATTTCCTAATCACATTTATGAGAAGAACCAAAGTTCAAAATCCCCTTTCCCATTGTTGTAACTATCAAATTATATATGTGTGTGTGTGTGTGTATTACATTTTAAATGCAAACTATTTAATTGAATTTTTGTATTCAAGTTATTCTAATACTAATATATCTTTTTTTCCTCGACATGCAAAATGACTAATTTTTCTTTTGTTTTTTCCTCAAGTATTATTATTTCCACACCACCCACAAGTTTGATTAACAACAACGTCAGTCAACCATGGTCCAGTATAGGGGTGTCAATTCGTGTTTGCATGTCGGGTTCATGTTATATCAACTCACGAGTATCGACTATATGGCTCAATACTAACCCGACATGTTTATTAAACATGTCAAGATTTCTCGACTTTAACAAAACCCATTTATTAAACGGGTCAATTGTGTCGACCTGTTTATCAAATTTTATCAAAATGGGAAAAAAAAATAGTATTAACCAATTTGAATTATTAAAAACCAAAAAAAAATATAAAATTTAGAACTAACGAGTAATTGTATCACAAATAATTATTTAAAACTAAAGCATATTTCAATATCACAAATAATCAATCATAATATGTCAAAGAAAATAAATTATAACAACTAATAAGTTTATATACCTAGGATTTGAAGGGTATATTAATAATTTGTCATTTAATTAAAAGGTTTAGCTAGTTCAAATAGATTCCATGAATTGGACACTAACCTAACCTGTTTATTAAACAGGTCAGTTATGTCAACCCGAATATGACACTAACTCATTAAACCTCAACTCATTACTTGTTAATTTTGTGTCATGTCGTGTTGGCTTTCGCGGGTCGTGTCCAATTTTGCCTCCCTCCCTTGAGTCCAAATTTAAAATACCGTGTTAAAGAAAAAACAAATGAACTCAAAACACAAGAGTCAAGACTCAGATAGGGCTGTAAATGAGCCAAGTTTTGCCGAGTAGTGTGTGTTTGAGCTTGAGACAAGCTTAAAAACAATGTTTGAACTCGAGCTCGTGAGAATGCCAAAAAGCTTGAGCTTGGCTTGGCTAATTAGTTAAGTCAAGCTCGAGCTTAATATCAAGCTCAAACTTGAGCTCAAGTCAAGCTTTTTAGTTTGGGATCCAAAAACATTGCATGTGCTTATCTCCAAAAATCAAGTAAATAAAAAGAAAAGAAAAGAAAATAATATGCTCATTTTATAATGCTCCTAATTCCACCCGTGATTAGAAATTGTTTAAATTACAAATTTACATAATTAAATCCATCCATTCATTATACATTGTCTATAGCTTGAGTAATTGTTCAAAATACAATTTTTATATCCACATTTGTCATCTGTGTAACTATAATCTTCACAAATCTAAATAAATTAACATTCCAAAACATATATGAATAAACCAACTATAAATTAACATTCCAAACATGTAGTGTCATAATAATGAGTTTATTTAGTAAACATATAACAAGCTATAAACGAGCCTAAGGTCGGCATGTTTTGTATCAAGCCCTATTATTTACAAGCTTGTTCACGAACAATTTTTTTACTTGGGCTCAGCTTGTTTATCAAACAAACCTAAAACTAAGACTCAAACTTGACTTATTTATAAATAAACATAAACGAACCTTTTATTGAGCTAAACTTGAGTTGTTTGCGAACGGCTTAGTTGGTTTACAGCGCTAGACTCAGACCAGCGGCAGCAGATAGAGCGAGTCTGTGTGCCAAAAAGAAGAGAGAGAAATCATCAGAGAAGAGAGACATCAGAGAGAGGAAAAAAAAAAAAAAAAGCTCAGATTAGAGAGGTGAACACCATACCTCAGCCCATTCTACTAGATCCGACGGAGGTGCGATGCCAAGCCACCAACGGAAGGGATTGACCAGTGGAAGAGGAAGAATGAGATTATGCAAATTTGCGTGGCAGAGCTAAGAGAGAGAAACGGTATCATATGTGTCGTTAATTTGTTGATATGTTGGGGGCAGAGTTTAAGTTTTCAGGCTGCCATTTTTTTCCAAAATATTGGGGCTGATGAAAGCAAGTACTCAGAGAGCTCTTGCCCTGTTGGACCAATGCCTGAGCCTTACCATGGCGCATGCAAAGCAAATCCAATGCCATCTCACTGTTTCAGGCACCCTTTTGGATCCTCATGCCGCTACCAAGATCATCTCCTTCTGCGCAGTGTCCGACCATGGAGACTTGAACCACGCCTATCAACTTTTTCACCATTTACCCAATCCATCCAAACTCGTTTGGAACACCATGGTCAGAGCTTTTGCCGAGAAAAATGAACCCATTAAAGCTGTGTGTCTTTATAAGAATATGCTTCACATTGGCTTCTTGCCCAACAACTATACTTTCTCTTTTCTCCTTAGAGCTTGTGCTCACCTCTCTGATATCTCATTGGGTAAAATTTTCCATGCCCAAGTCGTCAGGCTTGGCTGGGAATCATATGACTTTGTGCAGAACGGGTTGATCCATTTGTACGCGACTTGTGACTGCATGGAATCAGCTCGTAAGTTGTTTGATACGAGTGTGAACCGGGATGTCATTACGTGGACTGCTTTGATTAATGGCTATGTAAAATCGGGACTAGTTGTGGTTGCACGGGAACTGTTTGATCAAATGCCTGTGAAGAATACTGTTTCTTGGAGTGCGATGATAACTGGGTATGCACAAGTTGGTTTGTTTAAAGAGGCTTTGGAGCTCTTTAATGATATGCAGGTTTCTGGGTTTCGGCCTAATCATGCTGGCATTGTGGGTGCACTCACTGCGTGTGCTTTTCTTGGCGCACTGGATCAGGGAAGGTGGATACATGCATATGTGGATAGAAATGGGATGGAATTAGATAGAGTGTTGTGCACTGCCCTTGTTGACATGTACGCAAAATGCGGGTGCATTGAAACTGCTCGTAGTGTATTTGATGAGATGCCGAATATGAATAGAGATGTTTATGCTTTTACTTCATTGATTTCAGGCCTAGCAAATCATGGTCAGAGTGGTAGTGCGATAGAGTTGTTTGTTAGGATGAAGAATGAAGGAGTTTTTCCTAATGAAGTAACATTTATATGTGTATTAAGTGCATGCAGTCGAATGGGGTTGGTGGATGAAGGCATGAGAATTTTCAATAGCATGAGTGAGGAGTACGGGATGGAGCCAGGGGTCCAACACTATGGCTGTTTGGTAGATCTCTTAGGAAGAGCTGGGATGCTAGAAGAGGCAAAGAAGGTGGTGAGAGAGATGCCCATGGAACCAGACTCCTATGTTTTGGGTGCATTGCTCAATGCTTGTAGAGTTAATGGAGATGTTGAGTTGGGTAAAGAAACGGTTGAGCACTTGATTCATCAGAGTCTAGACCATGGTGGGGTTCATGTTCTTCTTTCCAACATGTATGCTTCTGCTAACCAATGGGATGGTGTCGCAAAGGTAAGAAAGGGAATGGAAGAGAAAAGGGTACGAAAGCTTCCCGGATGCAGCTTGATTGAAGTAGATGGTGTGGTTTTTGAATTTGTAGCTGGAGATAGGTCGCATGCGCCTATGGAGGAGATCATGTTAATGTTGCTTGCAATTGACACACACCTCAAGTTTTCTCGGCATGATGATGACGATGACGTTGACATTGACTGTGATAAGATAAATGAATAAATCAACTTCGATATGAGAATTGCTGTATACACAGCTCAGCTGCCAATAAGGTAGCAAGCTCTTGAGAAATTCAAACCAACTGAAATCTGTCTCCATAGAAAATAAGGCCATGGAGACTTATTTAGTTATTTGATATTGGAAATTACTTATGAACAAAATTTTTAAAAGAAAGGGGTTGTGAATTTGAAGTTAGAGGACATTTGGGAATCTGTAGATGATACGTCATTGTTTTATTGGAGGGCGTATATAAGGGATGGGGACATTCAGACATTGAATCCTTATTATAATTAATTAATTTTGAATTTTATCCTCTTACTAGGACTAAAGTATACTTTTTGAAAACACAAGGGAGACTATCGTCTGAAAGAATTTGTTAAAATCACTTATTTTTTGTCTCACATTAACAAATAATAAGTTGGCCAAACGGATAATGAGAGGCTTAAAAAAGGGTCAATATCCTTTACTGAAGTGGTTGTCTTTGTAAGTAATTGCATTTTAATTGATTAGAGCTATTTTTGGCTAAGATCTTAGATCATTTGCATCACCTCATGCAAAATTTTGTCTATTTTAGCATAAGAACCTATTTTTTCTGTTTTACATACTCACTTTTCAAAACACCTCACATTAGATTATTTATTTTACACTACATTTCACTAAATATTAATTTTTATTGATTTTTTCAAGGGGGAACTGGAGAGCATGGTCTTCACTCCCTTAATTTTCAAGGTGTTAGTTGTATCCCTGGATGCGGCAGAGAATGGACCCAAGTTGCTTGGAAATTATCCTAATCAGCAGTACGGGTACCAAGCCATGTTGGCTGCTGGCATGCAGAACCTAGGAAGTGCAGATCTCCTTAGACATCAAGTTATGCAATTTCAGCAGCCTTTACAGTGTCTTCAACAGCCAGGGAGCCATACTTCACTCTTGCAGCAGCAGCAGCCGCAGCAACAACAACAACAACAACAACAACAAGAAGCAGTTCCTCTTAATATCCTGCAGGCACAAACCCAAGTTTTATCAGAGAACATGCTGCAGCACCTTATACAGCAATCACCTGACAACCAACAAGAGGATCAGGCATGGCAACAGCAACATACCTATCAGAATACACTTCATATTCGAAGTGATCAGCTGCATCAGAGGCTGCAGTCAAATGTGCCTTCTTCATCCTTTGTGAAGGCAGACTTCATGGATCCAAGAACAAAGTTCTCAGCATCCATTAGCCCTAGACAAAACATGGTCAGTTCACTTTGTCCTGAAGGGAGTAGCAATATTTTGAACTTCTCCAGAGTTGGTCAGTCCATGCTAGCTGAGCAGTTACCCCAACAATCATGGGCTCCAAAGTATTCACATTCACAGGTTGATGCTTTTGCCAACTCAATGTCACACTCACCTTATCCTGGGAAAGATGCTACTGAAGAGCCAGAACTTTGTAACTCTGCTTCTCAGAATCCTACTCCTTTTGGTGTTCATGTTGATTCATCTGGACTTCTACTCCATGCCACTGTGTCTACTTTTGCTACATCAGTTGATGCTGATGTGTCCTCAATGCCATTAGGGGATACTGGATTTCAGAATTCTCTGTACAGTTCAGAGCAAGACTCCTCTGAGTTATTGAACAGTGCAGGGCAAGTTGATCCACCAACCCCATCTCAGACTTTTGTCAACGTATGAGCTGTAAGTTATTTGGGTCTTCCAATTTATTATTACTATTGCTTGCTTATTAGTCTTGACTAGATGATGCACTGTTTATAGGTTTATAAATCAGGGTCGGTTGGGCGCTCACTAGACATCTCCCAGTTCAGCAGCTATACGAGCTGCAAGAGGAGCTGGCGCAGATGTTTGGAATTGAGGGAAAGTTTGAAGACCCTCTTAGATTAGGCTAGTAGCTTGGATGTGTTGACAGGGAAAAACATGTGCTTCTCCTTGGAGACGACCCATAGGAGTAGGTATTTAAATGGATAGCCCTTTGATTAGAGTATTTACAATGGATAGCCCTTTGATTAGATGCTTTTGAAGGTTTATCTATTAATTGGTTTGAAAATGGTTTTTTGTTAAATTTGGGGTTTCTTGTGACAACATTGAGTTTGTGAATGAAACCCCTTTTCTCTGTTCTCCTTCTCCATGATCTCCTTGAAAAGGCAAAGTAAAAGTGATGGGTCCAAATGCTCTGTAGAGTTGAAGGCATTTCCACTAACATTCCCCACTCCAAAAAAAAAAAAAAAAAAAAAAAATCTTTGCCATTGCGTCTACTCAGAACTTGGGTGAAGATTCTTTCTTTGTTATTGCATTCTGATGAGCTTCTTAAATTTTATTGACGCCTCTTTGAGAGAGTTGGGTTTAAGGATTTCAAGAAGTCACTTTATTATATTTGTTTATCAACAATTTTTTTAGATTTTATTTCCCTTCACCTCTTGGTTATTTATATGTTTATCTATGAATGTACTTTTTAATAGTATAGAACAGAATAAATGATTGCCATGGTGACGCAGTTCAACTAGAACAAAACTGAAACAACAATAAAATAAAGGGATATGACCTAGGAGTCAGCACCTAGACCTTGCTTGGAGTCAGCACCAAGCGAGGAAACCACTAGGAGTCAGCACCTAGGGTGGACCTGGAGTCAGCACCAAACCAAGGAAAGACCAAACAACCATTGTTTTCATTCATCAAAATATCAACTATCTCCTCGAGGAGCACAATAGGTTACTTATAAAGGATTACTAAACTCTAGTTCTAATTGGCTAGAAAACCCTAATTGTCTTATTACAAAAATAACCTTGCTTCCAAATTAAAATATAAATAGCCTAATAAACTACTAGGACCTAAAACATAAAAAATACAATTGACTTGCAAACATAAATAATATTGTAGGGGCCTTTTTTGTGTTTTGCGTTGAGTTGGGCTGCCTCCTGCGGTGATGGGCCCGAGTATTCTGAGTAGGAGAGTTGAGACCGGCCCAATTGTAACTCACTTTGGGCCGGCTTGTGCGCAAACTTGGACTCGTCTGCCAGGAGAGTACTTATGGCAGGCAGAGCTGTTTTTAAATAAGTCACGGCAGACAGATATAATAACAACAGAAAACAGGATATAGTGATCTTTCCTTGATGGAAAATAACCAAGTAATCTCTATTTTTATGACAATCACAGTAATGATAATAGCTTTACAAAAAAGAAGTGAAAGATTAAGTGGCAATATGAATTAATCAAAGAAATAACTTCAAGTCAAGTTTGGGTTCGTAGTGGCAAAGACCAAAGAGGAAGAATGCCTCCTCTCAATGAAACTAATCTCCCAGGAAAAATATCCTGCCGTGGGGATTAATGACTTTGAGGAAACCAGACCTAAGTGATTAATGCCCAAAGGAATCTCTATTGTTTACTTTGCCCCAAAGAGAGTGGGATTTCGAGGGGGAGAGAAAGGAACCGACCTACTGGTGCATGCCCATTGTATTATCTTTCTTTTGCTTTCTGTTTTTTCTCTTATATTTTCTTCTTTCCTTTCTTTTTCTTTCGTTTTCTTTTTTACTTCGTAATACCTCTGTTTTTTAATCCCCTTTACAGGGCACGGCAAGGGTCCTTTTATAGGGTCTGCCGTGTCCGGATTTTACCACTTTACCCTTTAACCGCCTTTGTCTGGTCTGGGCGTACTTGCCGACCACCCAGGAGCTCGTCTGTGTACCACTTACCCTCGCCAGACAAAGGCAGGTTTGTGTTGTTTGTTAGTCCGCCGTGGCACTCTCTCCTGCCATGGCATAAATGCTCTCTTTTTCTTTCTCTATGGCATGCACCCAACGGTTCCCCCCTCAACCTTGCCTCTTTCGGGCGGTCTGTCATCCCAGCAGGAAGTACCTCCCAAAAGGGCTTGGGCAAGAACCACAAAATAGATCTTTTCCCCTCTCCCCACCACCAAACCACACCCCCCTTACCTCTTACCTCTGACCCATGGCCCCATCACGTCCCATATTGGCTGGGTACAGGCTGGTGGTGCCTGGGCCTTGCGCGTGCTTTCCTGTTATGTATGTTCAAAATCTGCCTGCGGCTCATGCGTTTGCCGCGATCTGGAGCTTTGTTTGCACAGTCTGCCGCGCTTCTTTGTTCTTTTACGTGGGCCGTTTGCATAATTCACTGTTTCCCTTTGGGGCTGGGTTTCTTTTAATACTGGGTTTTACATTTCTCTTGGCCCATTTTTTGGTTGCCCTCATGTCCTGCCACATTACTTGGCATTTCCTGCCGTGGTGATTTGCTCCTGCTGGACCTCTTTTCAGGCCTGCCGTTCCATTCTTTCCCCCAGTGGCTTAATATGGCCACTAGTGTTCTTACTTATGGGCTCTAGTGTCCCTTTCGTTTTCCCTTGGGCCTTCCGGCCCATTTACCTCCTTTGGACTTCCTCGGCCCACTCACTAACTCTGCATTCCCATGGGCTTTTACTAACTTGATTGGGTTTCCCCGGCCCAATTTTCTTATTCTCATCCTTGGGGTTCATGGGCTTGCCATCAACCCCTACTTTCTTTGTTTACATTGCCTTGGGCCTGCCGCGGCCCATTCTCACTTTTCCATACCATATACTGCCCATGGGTGCCATTTCTCTCTTTCCGGGCCCTTTGGGCCCATTTGCTTTCTCAAGACCCATTTGTTCATGTTATGGGCCTATGATCCATTATTCCTACCGCTTGGGCTTAATGATTTTATTCTATGCTTGCCACTTCTATTTGCTGCCTACGTTGCTGAGTTGGACTTGTTTTACAAAATTGACCCTCAACATTTAGCCCCCTGAACATATGGAGCGTTCTTGCAGTTCATATGTGAATGAAGGACCTTCTTGTCTTTTTATCTCACTCTCCTTCTTTCTTTTCCTTCGCGGGCTTTTTTAAACTATGGACTCCTTCCTGCATATATATTTCTTTTCCTGCCGTGAACAGTAGTGACTCTTCGAATTTCCCAAAATGGCAGTTGCTTTAAAACATAACCGCCGCCTCATTAATTTCATTCTTTTCTTGATGGCTGACCAGTCGCCTCCTTTCAGGCTAGCATTAATAACTCAGGTATTTAAGAAGAGAGTCCCTTTTCAATGCAGACATAAACTCCTTCTCTTCCAAAATATCCTACCTGTTTTCCTTCCCTCGCCGTTTTCTTCTTTTCGAACACCCATTCTTATCTTACCCCGATCAAACCTACACGCCATGGCTCCGGTGAAAACTCAAGCCTCTTCCCGCCGCAAAGGGAAATGGGTCGTTTTCGATCTTCCGGTTGGACAAGAAATAGAAGAAGAAGCCGTGCACTCCGATTCGGACCATTCCGATGAGGAAGAGGCACGACGCGACCCAGACAGTGAGTGCGCCCCTCTGATCGATCCTTGGTATAACCTCAGCCCTCACTTCCCCAAGACTCCTGGTGATTATGTGTCGCCACCGCTGGGCCGTGTGTGGCTCGCTCTTTGCCGGCGAAACCCTGATTTTTCTTGGGCTCCGGTGTCTTCCTCCATCTCCGATCTGGTAATTCGCCAAGGCGTTGCGCTCCTTGTGCCTATCCATTTCGAATTTGGGTCAGGTACTGCTTCGGGTTGGAAGGAGTGGGTTGATAGTGAGTTATCTGATACGGGCTTCATGGGTTTGCTTCAGAGGGCCGGTGTTCTGAAAGTCGTCGTCTTATCCCGAAGTTTGTCCAATTTCCGAGACCTCCACAACCTTCACCATTTGGTTCGTCGGTGGTGTACCACCACTCACACATTCCTCTTCTCTTGCGGCGAACTCACCATTACTCTTGAAGATGTGGCTAATCAGTTACTTTTGCCGATCCTTGGTGATGTTGATCCTGCCACCATTGAGCTTTCCCCGGAAGAAGAAGCCATCGAAGTGGAGTTGAAGAAAAGGATGGCCGGAAATGCTAAGTTATCTTACTGGGTTAGTTCTTCCTCCAAATTTTCTGCTGTTGCCCGCCGTGTTGCTTTT
Organism: Quercus aquifolioides; assembly: GCA_019022515.1. NCBI lineage: Eukaryota > Viridiplantae > Streptophyta > Magnoliopsida > Fagales > Fagaceae > Quercus > Quercus aquifolioides. The sequence goes on along the minus strand of CM032327.1, from coordinate 50,265,284 downwards.
ATTGCTTTTATTGCTTTTTGGCTTTGCAAGTTTGTCTTTGGGTCCCATCCTCATTATGCCATAAAGCCTTTGTATTTTCGTTTGGCCATTAAAATATTTGTCGGAGTGAGTCTGCCGCTGGCCCCCATGTTCTTGGGGCATCTGTATGTTCAACTGGATATCCTGCGGAATGATGAGAGTCAGGCTGGCTCCTGTCACATAGTCACTTCCTCTGTACATAGCACCATTTTGCAGCAATTGTTGTTTGAGTGCTGTGCCCACCACTTGGCGAAGTGTAGGCCTGTCAGATTTGCTAAAGAGAAGTATCGATCCTGTCCGCAGGTAATTACTGATTTCTGTGGCAGATTTGAGTCTGATTTTCCTCTGGCTTTTCATTGGTCCGGTTTGAAGCCTATTGATTATTCCGTCGTTGAGTCCTTTGATGAAGGTATTGGTTTTTCTTGGAGAGCTTATAGACATTTGAGTTCTGGTTATACTTGTGTTGATTCTGCAATGGGTTCGTTTGTTGATACTGTTGGTACTACCACCCCTTTAGCCGGTTTTGATGAGACTGGTATCACCTATCTGGCAGGCACCAATGCCGGATGGTTGTCCTACTTAGCAGATGAAGGTATCAGGTTTGTCCATTATCCTGCCAACCGGGTAAGGAGACAATTTGGGCCGGATCAGGATATTCCTGATGACCTCTCCTTCCTCGCAGAGTCTCCTACTTCGGTTAGACCTTTCCTGCGGCACGCTGCTTTTGATTTTTGGAGACAGCATTTCAGTGCAGTCACGGTTCCTGGTTCTCTGAGGGAGGGTCTTTGCACCCCTGCTATGCACGGATACTGGCAGGCTGTAATGACCTCGTTTGAGCAAGAGTTGGCTGGTAGTCGCGGTTTCTCTCTCATACCTCCTGAGGGACTTAGCATGATTGTCTCTCCCAATCCTCGGTTGCTCCTTCCTTCTAGGTCCGTGTTGGCATATGCCAGGAAACAGAGTCGGTCCGCCATCCTTGAATGGGATGAAGAGAAGAAAGGATGGTATTGGCATACAAGTGATTACCCCTCAGGTTAGGAGAAGAAGGTTAAAGTAGTAAACATTCCTGCGCCAGCCAAGAAAGTTCCTGCCAAGCTTAAATCTGCCAGCAAATCTAAGTTTGCCACTCCTCAACTTCCCATAGGTGCTACTCCTGCCAGCAGAACACGAGGTAGTAAGAGGAAAACAACTCCCCATCCTGCGCCTGCTGTTCAGCGAAGAGTACGTCACTTTAAAACTTTCTTCTTTGCTTTCAAGTACACATATATACTTTTCTTTTTTGACTTTTCCTGAATTCTGACATGCTTGCTGACTTCTTTCTTTGACTCTGTCTCTTATCCCCTTTTCCTTTGCAGTCTAAGCACAAGGAGGATACGTCAGCTGCCCGTCCCATTATGCTCGAGGAACCTGAATCGGGGGTACATTTACTCTTTCTCCTTCTCTCTTCTTCTTCTCCTTTTTTTTTATATTCGCATGTGTTCAGTCTGCCACATGCTTTTGGTTACCTCATTCGCCCAAAGAGTTACTTTGATCTTCATACCTCCCTCTTTTTTGTCTTTTAGGATGAGCTTGAGCCTCTTTCTATATACCGCCCTACTGCCGAGGAGCTCTCTGCCCCCATGGGCACACCTATTGAGGGCCTTTTTGGTGGAGTTGAGTTTGCAACACCTGCCCCTTCTGCAGCCACACGTGGAGTTCCTGCTGAGGCAACTACCTCTCCCACTGGACCGGTACCCATAGATGAGGGTACTCATACTGGGGAGGTTAGTGAGGTCACACCTACTCCTACTGCGACACCCTCTGTTCAAAGGGGAGCCACCCCTCCTGCTGCTACTCAAATCGAGGCTACTCCTGTTACACCTCTTGTCATTTCCACCGGTGACCCCTTCGCTGCTCTTTCTAAGGCTGTGAAGGACGGTTCTTCTCTGGTAGTTACTCCTTCTTCTATTCCCGTTTCTGCCACCCGTGGGCCTGATGCTGATTTGTCCTCAGAGGAGTCTGAGGAAATCCTTGAGGATCCTGAGGATGAGCTCGTCCTGGGGAGGAGGATTTCTGAATCTGAGGAAGAGGAGAGTGTTCCACCCGAGACAATGGGTATGTGCTTTCTTCCTTCCTTTCTCTTCTTTCTTCGTTAAGTTCACTATTCTCCTCTTTTTTGCTAAGTTCATTCTTCCCCTTTATTTGCATGTCCATCTCTTTGTTTGCAGAGACCTTTGAGGGGCTAGGAATTGCAGCAGACGTAGGGGTGTTTGCAGCAACTCCTCCTGCCGTGCCCACAGTATCCATTTCTGCTGCATTTGCCGTACCAGTTTCTGCCATATTTACAGCATCTGTTTCTGCTGTCCCTTCTGTTCCTGCCTCTGTTTTCCCCATAGCCCCCATTACCGCTGGCTCTGGTAAATTTTCTTCTTCCTTCTTTCTTCTTTCACTTCTTCCCCGTGGGTCTATCTTCCCTTTTTTTTTTTTTTTTACCAAGGTTTCTCATTTTAAACCTTGTGCCCTTTTGACAGGTCCACCTCCTACGATGCCTTCTCAGTTTGAAGTGGGCAGTAGTTCTGCCACCATTCCAGATCCTGCGAGTGAGGCTGCAGCCTTTTTTGCATGCTTTGATCAACCTGAAGTCAATGATCTTGGACCTGCGGATTTCTAGGGCTCCGGCCTTCCTTATATAGATTTTCATGGCTTTAGAATCCCTGAGGACTGCGCTTCTCAATTGGTGACGGTCTTCAGCAACCGTGGGGACTTCATGCAGGGATTCCGACTTGGTCGCTCCGCTAGAGCATTTTTTGAGGATGTTGGGGAGTGTGCTGAACGATATTGAGCATAATTTTGTTGACACTGTCTCCACCGAGAGGATCCTGCAGTGGAAGGCTGCGATGCAGGAGCTTGTTAGTGTGGGTTTTGTCGTGGAGTTTATCTTGGACCACCTTCGAGAGATTGCCCAGGCCGTTTTCATGAGGAGAGTCCAACCTACTGTTGATGCTATTGACTCACGCCTTGAGATTCTGAGAAAGGAAGTGGTAGACTGGGAGAGCCGTCGTGAGCACCTTCTTTCCAACATAGCCGGGTCCAGTCGTTTTGGAGATCAGCCACTCATTTCTGTACTTCATTGATGATGATGCAGTTTCTTTTGTTGTTTCCTTCACCTTATTACTCTACTTAGTACATTATGTTTCCTATAGTACTTATTTGGGCTAGTTTGCCACAGTTTGGGTTTGTAACTTATGATGCTACACTTTGCTACTGTTTTTGATTTTACTATGACATATGATGATAATACTTCGTGCTTTTCATTGCATCATCATGAAAGCAAGTTACAAAATTTTGTCTTGTGACAAAGTCACTTGAAAAACAAAGTAAAAGGAAACATAAGAACTTTTTCAACAAAACAAAAGAAAGGGATAATCTCATGGCTTCTCTTCTTAGGCGTAATAGCATTTCAACCATTTCCCATTGATGGGATCCATTAAGTCCCTGCCATCCATCTGAGTCAAGCGGTAATATCCACTTGGATGTGCCTCTCTTATCACAAGGGGTCCTTCCCACTTCGGTATAAACTTCGATGGTCCTGCTAGGCCTCTCCTGACATAATCTGCCACTTTTAGAACCAGTTGTCCTTCCGCAAACACTCTCTCTTTAGTCATCCTGCCGTAGGCCTCAGTCATCTTTTGCCTGTATCTACGGTTGCGTTCTTGGGCTTTTTCTCTTCTTTCATCAAGTCCTTCCAAGTCTTCGTACCTTTCTGCCGCAAAAACTTCTTCTTCTTTCTCCTTTTCTTGCATCTGCATGACTCTCAGGGATGGGGTCATTTTCTTCGTTGGACTCACCACCTCAGTCCCGTAGACCAGGGAAAAAGGTGAAAAGCCTGTGGCTGACTTTGGTGAATTCCTGTAAGCCCAAAGAGCGTCTGGCAGGTGCATTGCCCATCCTCTCGTCTACTCTTGGCTCATCTTACTGATAATTTTTATGAGAGTTTTTTTCTTTGCCTCTGTTTGCCCGTTTCCTTGAGGGTAATAAGGCGATAACCGGTGATGCTTGACTTGGTAGAACTCTAGCATTTTCCTCACATCAATGTTGACAAAAGGTGTGCCATTGTCACTGATGATCCTGTGGGGAACTCCAAACCTTACGATTATGTTTTCCTTGATAAAGTTTGCCACTGCTCCTCCTGTGGCTTTACGAAGTGGTACTGTCTCTGCCCACTTGGTAAAATATTCCGTAGCCACTAGTATCCATATGTATCCTCGCGACGGCGGATTCACCGGTCCCACCAAGTCGAGCCCCCAAGTGTGGAAGGGCCATGGTGTGACCATGCTATGCAAATTCTGCGGGTGAGTGTGAATTAAATTGGCTTGTACTTGGCAACTGTGACACTTTTTCACAAATTTTGTCGTATCAGTTTTCATGGTCGGCCAGTAGTAGCCCATTTGCAGCAGGCACCTGTAAAGCCTTTTCTTTCCCTGGTGTTCCCCACACTCTCCTGAGTGCACTTCCTTCACCATTTCTCTTGCTTTTTTGGGGCCCAGACACCTTAAGGGGTCCCCATCATACATTTTTTTGAAAAGGACCATATTATGCAAAAAGTAGCGTGTTGCTAACCTCTTGAGCTTATATTTTTCGCTGTGCTTTTGCGGCAGGATGCCTTCTGTCAGGTACTGTATAAATGGGCTTCTCCAGTCTTCGCTGATGAACACAGCGTAATTTTTCTCTCTGTCTGTCGCAAGTTGGCAGTTCCCACACTGGGTTTGGACTTGGTCTGCATCTTTACCCATGCTTGGCCAATAAAAGTCTGCCCTTTGAAGTCTGCGGTAAAGGTTGACCTCTCCGCAGGATCCGCAAGTCCTGTCATGTACTTCTTTTAACTTTCTCTAGGTCTCCTCCTGCCCCACACATCTGGACAAGACTCCACCCGGCATCCTGCGGTACAATTCTCCTCTCACCAGGGCATAGTCTTTAAGTATTTTTAGCTCCACGACTTCTTCTTCCCCCATTAAAGCTTCCTTTATGGGGATCCGCCAATCCCCTTCACAGTGTTTTTCCTGGAACCTTTCTTTCAACATCTCAATTATGGATTCTTCTCTCTTGCTGACATCTACTCTAGTGCTCCCCCCTTCGAACATTATTTGCGAACCTAGTGCAGCCAACGCATCGGCAAAACCGATTCTCGTTCCTTGGGGCATGTTCTATTTCAAAAGTTAAAAACTTTTCTTCCATCTTTTGGGCCATTGCTCTGTACGGGGCTAGGCTGGGTTCTTTTAGGGAGAAACTCCCTTTGGTCTGGCAGACCACCAAGTTTGAATCACCCAGTACTCTCAAATGCTTAACTCCCATTTCAAGAGCTGTGGCCAGCCCAGTTAAGTAGGCTTCATATTCTGTCATGTTGTTTGAACAGGGGAACTCCAACTTGAATGATAGTGTTACTGCTTTATCTTCTTCATGGTACAAAACTACTCCCACTCCTCCAGACTGGACAGTAGAAGACCCATAAAACTTCATTACCCATTGTTCTCCGACCTCTTCTGCCATGGCTACTTCCCCTGAAACTTCATCGCCTAGCGGGAATTCTTCTTCGCCTGGAAACTGTGCCAATAAGTCTGCTATAGCCTGGCTTTTTATTGCCCTTGGCACCCCCATTCTCAAGTCGTACTGTGACAATTGTAACAACCACTGGGATATCCTGTCAGAGAGGATTGGTTGCTGTAACAAAGCTTTGATAGCATGGGACTTGGTCATCAGCCATACTTCGTAGGCCAAGAAATAATGGCGTAACCTCTGTGAGGCATACACAATAGCCAGACACACCCTTTCTGCCCTTGGGTAACAGGTTTTTGCATCTTTTAAGGCGCGGCTAATGTAGCACACTGGTTGTTCGACGCTGCCTCCATCCTCTTGGGCAATTAATGCATCGATGGCATATGAATTGGTGGCCATGTAAAGCAGCAATGGCTTTTTGTGGATTGGGGCTTGCACTGTAGGGAGGTTCATCATAATCTGCTGCAGCCTTTTGAAAGCCGCCTGCTGCGCTTCTCCCCATACAAAACTTTGTCCTTTCCTCAGTAACTTGGTAAAAGCCGAAGTGATTGATGCCAACCCAGGGATGAATCTTCGGATATACGAGACTTTCCCTAAGAAGATTTTTAGTTCCCTTACCGTGGCTGGAGGTCTCATAGTTGCAATGGCCGTGGCTTTTGCTAGGTCTACATCTATTCCCCTGCTGTGAACCAAGAAACCCAGGAATTTCCCTGAGGATACACCAAACGCGCATTTGAGGGGATTCATTCTTAACTTAAAGGCTCTGCATCTTTCGAACACCCTTTTTAACACATGGAAGTGTTCTTTTTTCCTCTTTGACTTCACCACTATGTCGTCCACATAGTCTTCTAACTCTTGATGCATCATATCATGAAATATGGCCGTCATCGCTCGTTGATAAGTTGCTCCTGCGTTTTTCAACCCGAAGGGCATCACAATGTAGTAGAAATTTCTCATGGGCGTTCTGAAAGCAGTTTTCTCCGCATCTTTTGGTGCCATCCTGATCTGGTTGTACCCACTGAAACCATCCATGAATGAGAACATGGCACTTACTGCCGCCGAATCTATCAATAAGTCCATATTTGGCAATGGGAATTCATCTTTCGAGCACGCTTTGTTGAGATTTCTGAAATCTATACGGCATCTTATCTGGCCATTCTTCTTCCTTACTGGTACTATGTTGGATAGCCAGCGAGGATGTTGAATAGGCTTGATGAATCCTGCGGCCAGCAACTTCTGCACTTCTTTGACTATCTGCCCTTCTATTTTTGTGTGAAATATCCTGGCAGGCTGAGCCACTGGCTTAGCCTGCGGATCTACATTTAACGTATGTGCAACTAACCCAGGGTCTAGCCCTGGCATTTCACTGTAGTCCCATGCGAATACGTCTCTGAATTCTTTCAACAACCGTACCAGCTTTATTTTTTCCTTTTTTGTTAAACTTGCACTAATTGAGATGGGCCTCGGCCCTTGCGAAGCAGACCCCAGGTCAATTTCCTCCATTTCTTCTTCTGTTGTAACCTGTAACTCCTTTTCTGCCGTAACTCCTTCGCTTTCCTCTTTATTACTTTCTTCCTCTGAATTTTCTTGAACTTCGCAACACGTTAAATTCTCGTGCTGCTCTTCCTGGGTGGGACCCGTCTGTGTTTCAATCGCGGGCCCCACGCGCCTTCATAATTTGTATACGATCCTGCCATCAGGTCCTCGGATCCTGACACATTGGGGTGTGTCATCGGATCCTGCGGCGGGCGCTTCTTTCCTTTTCTTCTTTCTTGCCAATAACTCCCTTAGATCGGGTTCTGGGTCATCCTAGACATCTTCCCACCTAGGCACGAAGGTACCTCGTGGCTTTGATACTGAACTTTCCCCAGATGGAGCCCATTGGTCGTAGAACATGGTTTCTACTAAGTGGGCTTCTGCCTGCTCGAATGGTGAGGGGTTCGCGGCTATGCGTATCATCCTGCCATTCAATCTTCCTTTCACACATTGGTGATAAGTGGATGGGACCAATCGGTGTTTGTGCAACCATGGCCTTCCCAAAAGCACATGATAGGATACCTTTGTTTTCACCACATGAAACCGAGCTAAAGAAGCTATAAGGCCTACTTTCAACCACAGCTGAATGTGGCTTGCCGTGTATTCGCTCCTTCTGCCGAACCCCGTCACTTCCATTGGGCAGCCCTGAATCTTCCTTTCTGAAATTCCCGCTGCTTGCAAAGTGCTCAATGGAATGAGATTCACAGAAGCACCTGTATCTACCAAGGCTCGCTTTATAGGGATTTGATTTATGGACGCCGCTAAGTATAAGGGCCTCTTGTGATCTGGGTGTCCCACCTCCATATCTTCATCACTAAAGGTGATTTCAGTTGACTCTTGTAAGAAAGCCCTATCATCTGGTAATTCTGTCGCTAGACATTCTACCCCTGCACCGTAGGCAATGCTCACCAAAGCCTCTGTGGCCACCTTTCTTTCTTTTGCTGTGAGTCCCAGCTGGTCGAACAAATTTTTGAACTTGGAACTCTGTTGTAAAGTGGTAATGGCCGCTGCGGGCAAGGCCAAGTTTTCTTCCTCGTTTTCTCCTGGATCTGCACAAATTACCACCACTGTTACACCCTTCCCTTTGTGGTTTAGGAGTGGGTTTCTTTGGACTTCCTGCTGGGACAGTTCTAGAGTCCCTTTCTTTATCCTGCAGTGCACCAGTCTGCGAAGTGCCCAACATTCTGCGGTAGAATGTTGAACATAATTGTGTAAACGACAAAAACGTGGGTCCCCCCGTTCCTCCTCTGTGGGCTCCCTAGCAACTTGGTTAGGTTTGAAAATTCCATTTGCTATCCATTTGTCTAGCAGTTCGTCTAGCTCATTTGAGGTGCATAGTATTGGCGGGGGAGTATCGTACTCTCTCCCGTCGGTCTTCCTCCTCTGCTCACCAGTGGACACCACCATGGCTTGCGAGGCACCTCTTTTGTCCGTGCTTGACTTTACGGACTGGGCAGTTTTTCTCGCCTTCTGCAACAGCTGTGCAAACTAGGAGATCTCGAGGTTTTCTAGGACTGCCCTGTACTCCCTGATCATATTCGTCATACACATCTCTACCAGCGTCCTTTCTTCGCAATGGTCATAGTAGTCGAGTGCTATGTCCCTAAATCTCTTGATGTACTCCATCAAGTCTTCACCATTCCTCTGTTTGGTTGCTTGCAAAGTTGCAAGTGTCACCGTTTTCTCTCCGTGAAAGTATTTGGTACAAAATACATCCACCATATCATCCCATGTTGGGATCGATCCTGGCTTTAAGCCGATGTACCAGGTGTAGTCCCGGTCACATAGTGATTTAGAAAATTCTCGAAGACATAAATCTTCATCTGCGGCATAAGGGCCGAGCATATCAATGAACTTGCTTACGTGCTCAACAGCACTTCCCTTCCTGCCATCATATTGTGCGAAAACTCGCGGTTCATACCTCTCGGGGTATGGTTTACTGAGTACCCTTAATGGGTATGGAGGTCTTCGTGCGTAGAATCTCTCCTTGGGTGCTCTGGCTCTCTCTTGCTCTAGGAGAGCCGCTAATTCTGCCATAGTAATAAAACGTTGATCCGCATTCTACGGGACACCTCCTGCTGGTGTCTCTTCCTTGTCTGCCACATGTTCTAGATCATGCTGGCTTCCTTTTTCCTTCGTTCTGTCTATTTTTAGCTGACGAATTTCTTCCATCATTTGTTGCTGCGAGTGCTATAGAGCTTGCAACACCTCCATAAAGGTGTTGGCATTGTCTGCGGGGATTCTTGGTGGAGGTTGGGGTCTAGCCCCCATTCTGTTGGCACCCTTCGCCTGGTCAGGTTGCTGTGGGCAAGGCATCGTTGGCCTAGACTCTGCTTGCGAGGGCACGACACTCATATTTCGTGTTGTCCTGGATTTTGGAGGCATTTGTCTGCGAGGGCTTATGTCCCTATATGTTTCTCAACTCCCCAGTGAAGTCGCCAATTTAATGTAGGGGCCTTTTTTGTGTTTTGCGTTGGGCTGGGCTGCCTCCTGCGGTGACGGGCCCAAGTATTCTGAGTAGGAGAGTTGAGACCGGCCCAACTGTAACTCACTTTGGGCCGGCTTATGCGCAAACTTGGCCTCGTCTGCCAGAAAAGTACTTATGGCAGGCAGAGCTATTTTTAAATAAGTCACGGCAGGCAGATATAATAACAACAGAAAACAGGATATAGTGATCTTTCCTTGATGGAAAATAACCAAGTAATCTCTATTTTTATGACAATCACAGTAATGATAATAGCTTTACAAAAAAGAAGTAAAAGATTAAGTGGCAATATGAATTAATCAAAGAAATAACTTCAAGTCAAGTTTGGGTTCGTAGTGGCAAAGACCAAAGAGGAAGAACGCCTCCTCTCAATGAAACTAATCTCCCAGGAAAAATATCTTGCCGTGGGGATTAATGACTTTGAGAGAACCGGACCTAAGTGATTAATGCCCAAAGGAATCTCTATTGTTTACTTTGCCCCAAAGAGAGTGGGATTTCGAGGGGGAGAGAAAGGAACCGACCTACTGGTGCATGCCCATTGTATTATCTTTCTTTTGCTTTCTGTTTTCTCTCTTATCTTTTCTTCTTTCCTTTCTTTTTCTTTCGTTTTCTTTTTTACTTCGTAATACCTCTATTTTTTGATCCCCTCTATAGGGCACAGCAAGGGTCCTTTTATAGGGTCTGCCGTGTCCGGATTTTACCACTTTACCCTTTAACCGCCTTTGTCTGGTCTGGGCATACTAGCCGACCACCCAAGAGCTCGTCTGTGTACCACTTACCCTCGCCAGACAAAGGCAGGTTTGTGTTGTTTGTTAGTCCGTCGTGGCACTCTCTCTTGCCATGGCGTAAATGCTCTCTCTTTCTCTCTCCATGGCATGCACCCAACGGTTCCCCCCTCAACCTTGCCTCTTTTGGGCGGTCTGTCATCCCAGCAGGACGTACCTCCCAAAAGGGCTTGGGTAGGAACCGCAAAATAGATCTTTTCCCCTCTCCCCACCACCAAACCACACCCCCCTTACCTCTTACCTCTAACCCATGGCCCCACCACGTCCCATATTGGCTGGGTACAGGCTGGTGGTGCCTGGGCCTTGCGCGTGCTTTCCTGTTATGTATGTTCAAAATCTGCCTGCGGCTCATGCGTTTGCCGCAATCTGGAGCGTTGTTTGCACAGTCTGCCGCGCTTCTTTGTTCTTTTACGTGGGCCGTTTGCATAATTCACTGTTTCCCTTTGGGGCTGGGCTTCTTTTAATACTGGGTTTTACATTTCTCTTGGCCCATTTCTTGGTTGCCCTTATGTCCTGCCACATTACTTGGCATTTCCTGCCGTGGCGATTTGCTCCTACTGGACCTCTTTTCAGGCCTGCCATTCCATTCTTTCCCGCAGTGGCTTAATATGGCCACTGGTGTTCTTACTTATGGGCTCCAATGTCCCTTTCGTTTTCCCTTGGGCCTTTCCGGCCCATTTACCTCCTTTGGACTTCCTCGGCCCACTCACTAACTCTGCATTCCCATGGGCTTTTACTAACTTGATTGGGCTTCCTCGGCCCAATTTCCTTATTCTCATCCTTGGGGTTCATGGGCTTGCCATCAACCCCTACTTTCTTTGTTTACATTGCCTTGGGCCTGCCGCGGCCCATTCTCACTTTTCCATACCATATACTGCCCATGGGTGCCATTTCTTTCTTTCCGGGCCCTTTGGGCCCATTTGCTTCCTCAAGACCCATTTATTCATGTTATGGGCCTGTGATCCATTATTTCTGCCGCTTGGGCTTAATGGTTTTATTCTATACTTGCCACTTCTATTTGCTGCTTGCGTTGCTGAGTTGGGCTTGTTTTACAAAAATGACCCTCAACAAATACTAAATAAAAATCTTCTTGCGTCTCCCACATCATTCTCCTATGGTTGAAGAAAACTCGACCTCGAGTTTTTAAGCATTGAAGGATTAGGATGCTAACAAATAACACTTGCTTTAAGTCTGAAATCACCTTAAGAAGCACAAGGAAAAGAAAAACCTTGAATTCCACCACATCAAACTCATTTGGAATAACAAAATCAATGTGTGGAATCAGTATAATCTCTTCTTGAACCTTATGAACCATAGGAAGCACTGTGGTTTTAACCTCTTTGACTTCACCAAGATGTAGATCTTCAAGGACTGTGGAGGGTTGATCAGAAGCACGTTCAACAACTTCAACTTTCACATCATGTGCACCCTCAAGCTTGCTGGGTAGTTTTTGAGTGGGTGCCATTATCTTTTCTAGCTGGGCATTAATCCTAGTGATTATTTGCTCTCCCAATGTCCACGAAATAGGTGAAACATTCTGATTTTCCTTTCTTACAATAGCAAAAAGTGAACTGAGAAGATCCAAGGAAATGTCTTCACTTTCATTTATGACCAGACTCATAATTGTTTCCATGGCTGAAAGTATAGCAGGTGGATGGTTGGACCTAATCATCTTCAAGAAACTTTGAAACATCTCAACAACCAATGCATCACACTCAAGATCCAACATCACCAAGCATAACTTGACCTTTGCAATGGTATCAAGAATTGAAGTCACCTTCTTATAAGAGCGAGTAGACACATGAGACATATTTTCAAATGTTGCCATAATCAACTGAAATATTTCCTTCATTTGCTCATCCTTATATGGGGCATCTGGTGCTGTTATTCTTGTAATCTCAATAATGCAAGATACAACTGAAACCTTCACATCCATTTCAGCATGTCTCAAAAGTTTATTATTGATTAGAGCCTTTACTGAGGGAAAAAGTGCATCTTGCATTGATTTGGATGGTACTTGCTCCACGTATGCTAACAAATTTTCAACTTCATCAAGAAGAGTAAGGAGATCATCAACGGAGGAAGGAGGGTTAAGGAGTCTATTCCTAGCCTCCTTAAGCTGCTTTTCAAGTTCACTCATGAGATTGGCTAGATGCAGGTTTGGCATTGCAATAGAACCAGTGGCGTGCGAGGCTGAGGCTTCTGATGGCGTTGTGGTTGTGGTAGTTGGCCCTTTCGATAGCTTGTGATGGCTGTGGGCAGCGGCTTTGGAACGACGGGGTGAGATCGGTATTAACGAATTCTTGCGATATTGTTATGGTGGAGTGGGTTATGGGTTTTCTGGATCTGGTTTCCTTTATGGTGGTTGGCTTTTGTGTGGGTATTGTGGTTTGATGGGATGAGAAACACGGCAATGAATTTTTTTTTTCTTTTTAAATTTTTTTTGGGTGATATTTTCTGGTTCTTTCCTGCGATGATGCTTCAATAGATCGGTGTTTTCTCTGATACCAAATATGACGTAGGACAACCAGAACAAAATCGAAACAATAATAAAATAAAGGGATATGACCTAGGAGTCAGCACCAAGCGGGGAAACCACTGGGAGTCAGCACCTAGGGTGGACCTGGAGTCAGCACTAGACCAAGGAAAGACCAAACGGCCATTGTTTTCATTAATCAAAATATCAACTATCTTCTCAAGGAGTACAATAGGTTGCTTATAAAGGATTACTAAACCCTAGTTCTAATTGGCTAGGAAACCCTAATTGCCTTATTACGAAAATAACCTTGCTTCCAAATTAAAATATTAATAGCCTAATAAACTACTAGGACCTAAAACTTAAAAAATACAATTGACTTGCAAACATAAATAATACTAAATAAAAATCTTCTTGCGCCTCCCGCATCACATGGCCATGGGCTCTCAGAACAGCCTGGCAAGACCTATTTCTATGCACTCACTACAAATGACCGTGTGCAGGGCGTTCATCAATAATGTTTGGTATATCAAGATAATTTCACCCGAGGGTGTCCATAAAATGGGAGAGCAAGCAGTTGAATCCTTCAGCCCACAAGGTGGTTAAAGGCTGAATTGCAGTAGTGGTGAAGCTCAAGACCTTGTCTCAGGGCTACCATCTATTGGCATGCTTGGGTACTGACTCTACTGAGGTTGAGGTTAATATAAAAGCATATTACATATATTCTCAGAAATTGTTTCTAGTTTCACTCGCTGATAAATCCAAATATTGGATATACTAGTTTTGGTGTGTGACACTGCCTATTTGCCTTTGTTTGGCTCGCAAGTAAGTTGTATAACCTCTTTTTCTAAGACTCTAGTATTAATGGGTTTGACTCTTATGGAGAAAAATATAAGTTCACTACCTAGATTAAAAAATTAGAACTATTGAATTTCTAGCACATTGAAACCTGTGTCCTAAAATCATGCTGGTGGTATTGCTTTCATGAAAGTAGCATTTGACACTCAAGTTTGCTGCATTTAGTTTGTCCTTGTTAATGTGGATACCATCATTTAAGGCGCCACACTCTACATATAAGACACTGCATTTTATTATGGATATAAATGTGGTTACAGTTGTAGATTGAACCAGTCGCCTAAAGAATATGTGTGGGGGGAGGGAGACCTTAACTATTTTTATCTAGGTTTCTCTGTCACTATTGGGAACACAAGTGACATAGTAAAAAGGTTCCTTGATAAAACAGTTATAACTAATTATTTATTTGTTTATTTTTCAAAAAATCTTACAAATATATTTGACATTGTTTAATTTGATGCCCGAAAATATAAAATTGATGTTTGATTTTATTTTTGGTTGGGTTGGGGTGGGGGGAGTTTGATCTTGGTGAACAGTGTATTAACTTTCCGCTGAACAATGTCTCGTGTATCTACTTAGGGTCCGTTTGGTTCCCGTAAAATATTTTCCGAAAAATACTTATTTTCCGGAAATGCTATTTTCTGGAAAAGGAAAATATTTTTAAGTGTTTGGTTGTATTATGAAAATTGATGTGGAAAATATTTTCATGTGTTTGGTTCTATTAGGAAAATGCTATTTTCCTAAATTTTCACAATTTCCAGCAACAAATTCCGGCAACAATAACACAACAACAACAGCAAATTCCGGCAACAACAACAATCAGTTCATCAAAAAAAAAAAAAACCAACAACAATCAAACTTAAAAAAAAAAACGGAGAGATCGAGGAAGAGGAAGCGATCGAGGAAGACGATGATCGACGATCGACGATCGACGGCGCGGCGCAGTGCGATCGAAGGTGCAATCGAAGGTGCGAAGGTGCGATCGAAGGTGCGACTGGATCGTGGGTTCGTGGTCACCGGCGATGGTCTCTCGACTTGGATCGGCAGTTCGTGGGTTCGTGGCCGCCGGCGATAGGCGCTGGGCTTGGATCGGCGATGGCGCTGGGCTCTCTCTTTCTTTCTCCTCTCTCCCTTCGTGCTCTCTGTTGCTGAGTTTTCCGGAAAATAACATTTGAAGTGAAAATAGAAACTGAATTCATTTTCACCCTTGACCACTGGTCAACGGAAATTAATTTCCGGAAAATGCGTTTTTCGGGTGCAACCAAACACCCGTAAATACTGAAAAGCATTTCCGGAAATGCTTTTCACCCGATTCAAACGCAGCCTTAGAGTGTGCTTTGTAAACTATTTTTCCCCATATTTACGGTGGCTCTTCAGACCTGTAAAAATTTTTGAAAGTGAAATATTAAACTACCTAAACAAAATATTCAGTTGTCTTCTCCTCAAAGCATACTGGGCTCAAGAGGGAGATGCACAATCAAGACACAAAACACAATTCTATCCATAGTTTTAAAAATCGGACCGGACCGGCCGGTTCAACCGGTCCGGTTATAATTAAAAACCGAAAGTTGAGGAAAAACCGAAAAAATCGGAAAAACCGCCGGTTTAACCGGAAAACCGGAAACCGGTACGGTTAAACCGATTTTAAGCTGCTTTGTGTATTAACACTGTTTTTGACAAAAAAAATAAAAAAGATAAGAGATTTTGTTTTAGATTTAAGAAGAGGAGAGATTTTGACTTTGAAGATGCTGTTAAGTCTAAAGCTGTGAACCCTAAAACGCCCACATTGATACCAAAAACATCAGATTTACTATTTATGAGTTGAAACAGTTGAGGAAGAACCGAGGAACTGAGGAAGCCCAAACCAAAGAGATGCAGGTACAATCTGTCCACTTCAGTTTAAGAGCTTTTCTTGTTGCTCTTGTAGACTTGCACATGAATTGATGCGCATATATCGACGAGAGAGAGACAGTATTGAAGGCAAAGAGATGAAATATTAGAGAAAAGTAAAAGAAGAAACTAGTTCAGAGCTTTTAATTAACCAGGTGTGAATGTAAGATTTCAAAATATGTGGTAGGTGGAGCATCAACGTGTAAAGGTAGGAGTAGGATATGTGGTGGAAAAGAAATGTCAAGTGGGCATGATATTGTCACTCATAGGTGACTTTTTGTTATTTGAAAAATGAAAGAATATCTAGAATAATTTTTGTAGGGGGCTTGAGTTTCATTGTCTAATATATAAATTAAGAGAGATATTATATTCACAATATTTTTACAATATTTTCATAATAAATCATAGGTGATTAGTTGTTATTGGTTTAAATTTGAATTTAACATTATTATTACTTTTTTTTTTCTAACAATAACAACTAGTATCACTAAGATTTGTTGTAAAAATATTGTGAACATATTATTTCTTATAAATTAAAGTTAAGGTTTAATGTTTTACTATTATTTAATTAAATTTTTTAGTTAAAATATTAGTTATAAAATTATTTATATTTTATAATTATTAATTAATTATTTATGACATCATCGGTTGGATCATCGGTCCGACCCCGGTCCAACCATAAAACCGAAAATCACTCTCTATTTCGGTTCTTTAACTGTACCGGTTTTTAAAACCATGATTCTATCACACGTAGAACTAAAACAAAAGTGTGAAGGAATAATAAAAAAACATAGAACTAAAACAAAAGTGTGAAAGAATAATAAAAAACAAATGATAGAGATCCTGATTTGACCCACTATGGACCCCATGACCTTGGTGGTGGAGGGAACTATGGAGGTTTGAGAAGCGATTGCAATTGTAATTGTTAAGGCCTTTCAAGGGTGCCTCTAAAACAAGGCCGCATTGTATGGTGAATGCTGAATAATAAGAATAAAAAATTTGAATGAAGTAAAGGATTGATAGAGAGGCTGTGGGAGGGTGTGTTTAAAAAAAAAAGTGAATAATTAATATAGAAGAGTTGGTTTATTTTTCAAATTTGAGTGAGAAAATAAAAAGGTTCTTGGAGATGCTCTCACTCTATGTATTTGTGTGTGTGCATATGGATAATGGTGCAAGCATATTTTGTGTACACTGTACATAACTACATATGCAGTCTAGTTTATAGTTCATATGTGTGCGCGCGCGTGAAAAATCTATAAAGTAGTGGAGCTGCATTCTCAATGCTTTAGGCATTTTTTTTCTTCTTTTAATAGGAATTTTAGTCATATTCTAACATAAAGAGCTACAGTTTCTATTTTGCCTATTCACTCTCAAATACAACCCACTTCCATTTCTCTACTCTTATTAAAATATTTTTTCCCATTTATTCTTTAGCAACCTCACACATCGGGTTCTCATCTAGCTTCGCATCTTTGTTGAAGGTACAAAACCTTGCTCGATATGGTTTTGGCTATGGACGGTTTGATTCACTAGTGTGAGTATGAGGCTATGAGCTCAAGACAGAGACTAACATGGATTGATGCTTGCTACCTTGACAAATGACAAATTTACGATTCATATTCTTTGATCTTGAGAATTTGATCAAGACTTATACTGCAAAAACTCTAATTCCTACGAGATGTGATTGGTTCACCCTTCTACTCGTTACACCATGAATTTTCTAAGTTTAAAAGCTTTTGTGTACAACTCCGAGAATTCTGAGGATGCAAACTCTTGTGAATTCAAGCATGGTAGATTTCGCGTGTTTGAGAGAGAGAGAGAGAGAGAGAGAGAGGTTACAAGGGAGAAAAAAGAATACAAAATTAACTTTCCTAAGCTACAATGTTATCTACTTATGGATAATCTCTATAGCTCAAAATCCATTTTAACTAATGAATTGTTAATTCATATATGAATCATTTTTAAAAAAAGTGTCAGGCATGTTTTAGCTCAAATAGTGTAAGCCATTGTGAACGTGAGGACTAGTGCACCTATACGGTGTCATGTAAAGTCCGTACAAGTGCAATTGTGATACTTTCCAACGCAATTTAGTGTTCTACATTTAAACTTCCGAAGCCATGTCTTCAAAAAGCATCAATATGGTAAAAATAATGTTGGTGGGCTGGTATAATCCGAGGATGAGCCTCGCCATCAATGTATACAATAAAAGGGAATTAGCAATAATGCAGTTTATGGAAGGGCCGCATGACTCGATAAAAACTGCCATTCAAACGATATAATAGGTCTCATACAAGCTACAATTCTTTCACTGGATTCAACAACACATCAAGAAAAGTGACTATCACAAGAGCTGAAGGCCATAAGGGGAAAGAAATGCCCAGTAAAGTATTAAAATTGATATTGGAAACCATTCAAACAACCAGTCTTAAGAAGTATGAGTATGACTATCTTCTGCAGCAGTTTCAAAGGTTTCACCAGCAACAAGCTCCGGGACTTCATCATCGTCTTCTTCTTGCGTTGCTTGTGCACCAGCAGGTGGTTGCTGCTTCTGAAACTGCTCCGCCAGCTTCCTTAGGTTGTCCAAGTTATCTGGCCCTAAAAATTGAAACCCATATATGTCAGTGCAAGATGGTCAATTGGATTGAGATAACAAAACACAACAAATTCATTTCCAGAAAGCCAACAGAATTAGTTTCTGTCAAGACTACTAGAAAAAAAGTAATTTCCAGCTAAATAATGTCCTGCAGCCATATAATCTAATAAAATTAATATAACTCCTTGGGTTAAAATAGCCTCATTTCCCATAATCAATCAAAAAGATCAGCACTGGAGTATTTATTTTTTATATTACTCTTACTTAAGCTGTTAATACTCATCATTTGAATCACATAAGCATAGATTATTGAATAAAAGAGACATTTCGCAGTTTAAAAACTCCAACAACATAAATATTATATAATTTTCTGTGTGAGCTGTTTGACATCAGCAGACGTAGAGCTACTGAGGTCAACAAAGATGGAAGAGGTACTGGCAATCAATGACACTCAAAATAATATTTAAACTACTATGCTCGATAGCTATGGAGTCTTCAGGCAGAATTGTTTGGGACCTTCTCAAGCCAAAGGGGAAGAGGGGGGGGGCAACACTGTACACACATGAACTTTCCAAGGGTCATTTTCTTATCTCATAAAAACATTGTATGTTAAGATAATTCACAGTCAAAGCAGATGTATATTTCATTTCCTCTCTCTCTCATTCATTAGGGCAAGGGAATTTCTTTCCCTTTTTCAAATGTTACCGGTTTGGGTTGCATGTTGCACGTGTGCAAGTGTGTGTGTTTCTCAGGGGGGCTAGACAAACATTCAAAGAAGAAAGTAATCTGCTAGCTCAGGAAAAATAGTCATTTGATCAGAGTCAAGTAGGAAAAAAAAACACGACTTAAATATTTGCTGCTGTATAGCCTTAAGATTTGCATTTCATGTCGAAATGGACCAAATTTAAATGAGGCTATAATTCTACAGAATAAACCTTCAGAGCTCAAGCTAGCAGCATTTAGCCTTAAGAGAATACATACATAAATCTTGCATGAAAAGGTTAAATCCAGATTTGATTAGTTTTTTCTGAAGCCAAGATTAAAATCTGACTCAAACCCACATGAACCTGAGCCATTGCCAACATTTGAACACATCCACCAGCAACTTCTTGCAGGATTTTGAAATGAAAACCATAAAATCTCATTGTTTAAAAATCAATAGTCAAAAGCTGAAGATTTTATCATTTGGATTTACCATCTTTGATTTTTAAAATTCAGAAAGAAGACTATGCAATTGGATCTTGGGGATTTTGACTTCACTGGAAATGGATAACAGACAATAAAGTTCCTGTAGATGCCCTGGTTTTTCATGCTTTTCTCTATTGTAATTATTCCTTTTTGTAGTGGATGTCAATGCCCTGGTTTCATATTTTTCTCTATTGCAACTAGCATCTACTTACCAATTATCATGTCAAAAATTCCACAACAGGCACTGGGTGCATGTGTGACTTAGTAATTCTTTTTGATAGGTAAAAGAGATTTCATTGATAAATAATTTCGAAGTGTTCACGATGATGAACACTCTGAACTGGAAATGAATACAATAAACTCAAGGAGTAAAACTAATAGAATGAGGAAAAGCATGAATGGAAATACATTGTGTATACCCCCAAACTCGAGACACTGAAATAGAGTACCAAACAGGAGATTTTAATAGTTATTGACATTTCTCTTTATCTTCAAATAGTTCCTGCCAAACTAACCACATTAGACACCCCGGAACCATAATCCAAATATTTGACCGATACTTTCTGAACTAATTCCTCCATGCAAGGAGAGAAACAACCGACTTTGGCATCACCCAATGGATCCCGAAAACCAAAAAATTTCACTCTATAAAGCATAAACAAAATGATAGAGTAGCAAAAGATGGTCCACAAATTCACCTTCACAATGACACAAACAACACCTATAAACAAAGGACCAACCTCTCTTAACAAGATTATCAATGGTAAGTATCTCATCCCATGCTGCTTCCCATAAAAAGAAAGATACCCTTTTAGGTATGTTTACACACTAGATACTCTCCCAAGGAAAATCATCAGTAAGAGAACCATACAAGAACAAATAATAAGAGCGCACATCAAACACACCAGACCGAGTCAACTTCCAAGTCAGGTTATCATCCCCCTCACCCCTCAGCATATTGGAATACAGAATCTCAAAAAGCGAACATACACCCTCCAACTCCCAATCATGAAAAGCTCGACGGAATTGTAAATTCCAACTCCTTTCCCCTTCTGATGCAGAAATAACCAAGTTAGAAATCCACTCTTCTTTAGACAAAGAACATGCAAACATATCTGGGAAGAGTTCCTTGAGAGGAGTATGCCCATACCAAGGATCATGCCAAAACCAAATGCGTTGACCCTCCCCTGCATCATACCCTACTGTCCAAAGAAGCTCTCTGCACCAGCCCTAATTTTCTTCCACATCCCGCATCCATGAGTCCCTCTCACACCTCTAGTACACTACCCCCTTCTAGCCACACCATATTTGGTTACTATAACCTGTCTCCATAACCTGTTACTCTCTTTCCCAAAATGCCATAACCAATTTCCAAGCAAGGTTTGGTTAAACAACCAAATCTTCTGGATCCCCAAACCACCGATCTCCACCAGCATGCAAACCTTTTTCCAAGCAACTAACGGATATTTAAAAGTTTCCTCATAATTCCCCCACAGGAAATCCCTCTGAATCCTTTCTAATCTAGTCGTCATAGCTTGAGGGATGGTGAACAAAGATAAAAAATAAGGAAGACTCGAAAGAGTACTTTTTTACAAAATAAGTTTGCCACCTTTTGATAAATATAAAGGTTTCCAGAAAGCCTCTTCTCCATTTTTATAATAATAGGATTCCAAAATGATGCATCCTTATAGTGAGCCACAAGTGGCATACCCAAATAAGTCATAGGCAGGCTACCCACCCTACAACATTGCAAATGAGCCAGGGTATTCAAATTCCCTACCTCACCAACTAGAACAATCTCACTCTTGCCAACATTAACTTTCGAGCCCGTGATAGCTTCAAAGAAGATCAACACCATCCGAACATATAATTATTATTGTTCCTAGAAGCATCACAAAATAATATAGTATCATCAACAAAAAGGAGATGAGAAATATTCAAGCCCCCTTGCATCTGGGTCCTAGCTAGAAAACCACAAAAGAAAATCTCCCTCCTCTATTCTCTTTAACAACCTACTCAACACCTCCATTACCAAGAGAAATAAGAGCGGTGACAGGGGATCCCCTTGACAGAGACCACGTGAACTACCAAAAATGCCCTTTGGAGATCCATTGATAAGAACAAAGAACCTAACTGTAGTAATACAAGCACTCATCCATCTCCCCCACCTCTCCCCAAAACCCATCCTCTCCATAAGATAAAATAAGGCATTCCAATTCACATGATCATAAGCCTTCTCAATATCCAACATAACAATCACACCAAGAGTACCACTCCTCACTCTATTATCCAAGCATTCATTGGCAATCAAAACCGAATTAAGGATCTGTCTCCCTCCAATAAAGGAATTCTGAGAGTTAGAAATGAGCCTTACCTAGAATACTACTAAGTCTATGTGCCAACACCTTAGCCAAGTTTTATATAGGCAACCCACAAGACTTGGGCAAAAGCCCTTAATATTGATAGCATTAGTCTTCTTAGGGATCAAACATAAGTGGCATTAAGAGAAGACACGTTGTCTATGAAAATCTACCAAAAAAAAAAAAAAAATCCATAATATCACCATCCAGCACACCCCCAACATTTTTGAAAGAAAGCCACAGTAAACCAACATTTTTTAAAGAACGCCATAGTAAACCCATCAGGCCCAAGAACCTTATCACCTTCTGCCTCCCTAAGAGCCTCGAGAATCTCCTCCTTCTCAAACTCCCCTTGAGAGAAAGCCTCTCAAACTCATCTAACCAAGCAAACTCTAACAAACTTACAAATCCAAAAATAATGGAAAAATTGGATTGACTAGTCTACAATATACAAACCAATTAGATATTCAAGGCACATTTAAGAAATATTTAACATCAGTTAACTAGTAAAGACAAAAAGCCTTAGGTTAGCAAGCACAAGAAGCAATTTGTTTGTACTAGGGTCTCAAAATATGAGTAGCTAACAAATACTAATATGGAACTATTAGAACAAAAAAATTATGATTTAAATGTGAGATAAATAAACATAATTGCATCATACCTAGTTGGTTGATGATCCCTGGGAGAATATCTTGCAATTCTGAAACACAAGTTCAAGTCTTAGTTCTTATCCATTGAAGATTATTAAAGAAATAGATGTGCAGCAGTGACAAGTCAGTGGCAAAAGTGCAATGCCCATTTAAGATCTGATTTAAGGCTTATTATATGACATGAATGAAAATCAGGGAATGCCAAGCATAAAGTTAGAAGACCCTCAGCAATATTACAACATTTAAATGGGCCACATACTATTTCAGCAACTCATGTAGACCACATCTAGAAAGAAATAAAGATACATAAAAAGCTACCGAAAAAAGGCAGACACGCATTCTAGAAAATATAAATGGTTGAAGAAGAGAATGAGAAATACTTTTTATTTGAGGAGAACCACTAACAACCCAAGTGTTGGCAGCAATGGAAGCTTGAACTGTGATACAAGATAAAATATATACATATATATATATATATATATATATATTAGTCATTGGTTGCCAAAAAGGAAATCAATTATAAAAACATTGGTGGGATAAGCATATTTAGGTTAGGAGGTTAACCTTTGGGATTAAGAAACTGGATGACTGCATCATCCTTGAAAATGTTAACTTCTTCAATAGCTGGGATAGTGTTCACCCCAATCCTCTTCAAGGTACTCTGAAGCCTTTTATCATCAGTGGTTGTGGCTCTGTGAATAGCCTTCTTTTTCCTGAGTACAAAAGCACACAAGGCAGTTGTGCATCAAAATCAAATAAACTTTGACACATTAAACAAAAGTAACAAACAAATACACTACATAGTTTTTGTGAAAATTAAAAGTACACATGATTAATCTTTCTGATATCAAATTTTGAATCAGAAGAATGAAGCTTGGTGAATCTCTTCCAAATGTTTATCGAATTAAATCCTACTGGTTTATAATCTAAAAAAAATTATAGAATAATTTTCATTCCAGATAAAGTTAACGTTTAAATCATATATTATCATATCCCATATTTGTGCCAATGAGCTCTGACTCAAATAACACTTCCTTCTCCTATAACAAATAGCTGGTATTGAATCAAATAAAAAAAAAAACTGATTCCTATTACTGACCAATGTTGTGGTCCACCTATCATTCTATTTGTTTTTACAAAATGAGCAGCTCTTTCTAGTGAAAAATAAACTTTTATGTTTAGTTGATTACGCTACAAAATGAAAGTATACACATTCTATTAAACGAGAAAGAATGTCACACCTTCTCATGCTTCCTTTTCCACCAGTACGAACGGCACCAGCCATTTTCATGAGCCTCTCCCTATCCATCTGAGCAGGGAAAAACACTGAATCAATGACAACCCTTTTTCGTATAATGTTTTTGGGTCTCAAATATGAATCCTAAGTCCAACAGAATTGTGAATGAAAGTAAATGCAGGATAAGGGTTTTCAAATAAAAGAAGCTTCTTTTCAACCCAATAAATTAAAGAAAAAGAAAATTAACCAAAACCCTAGCACTTTGCAGATACTGTACCCTGTTAGGCTGCTGAGAAAATTTCAAGAGCCTTTCTTTTTTCTTATATACTGGAAAGAAAAAGAGTAATAGCAATATGGGCCAAAACTTCTGTATAAAATGAAACTATTTAACACAGTGAACTGAGGAGGCAAAACAAAGAAATGTTAATAAAAGAATCAAACTAAGACAGAAACAACATTAAAAAAAAAAAAAAAAAAACCTTTGTTTTGGTAATAAAATATGAAACGAGTAGCAGCAGAAACCGGCGGCAGTACACAGGCAAGAGAGAGAGCTCTGTTGGGTCAGAGAGACGAAGGTAGGGGATAAATATGCCCTCCTCTACTTGAATGCCTAATTCCTTTTTTACCCTTCCTCCCTCCAATAAACATTAGGACCTAACCTAATTCATTTTTGGCCAAAATGCCATTATCCCATATATTTTGGAATTACATTTTGGTAGTAATCAATATTTTTTTTTTTTAATTGTTGTTATTTTTATCCTGCAATCAAGTTTGTAAATGTTATTTTAGTCTCCTTCTTAAAAAAAAAAGTGTTATTTTTAATTTACATTCATTGTGTGGGTCCAAATCTAAATTTGTTTTAGTTGCTAAAGAGTCAATTTTGAGAACAATTTTTTTAGTTGAAACTGAAAATTTTTTGCTGAAACTACTGTAGATAAAACTAAAAGGTAGCTAAAATAGTAAAGTAGGACTCATGAATAGTACCAAAAAGTGTAATGGGACCCATGAATAATAGAAAAAATAAGTTAAATAGTCAAAAAAACTAGTTTTTAAAGCCGATGCTAAACGCAACCTAAGTATATATTTGTGTCTATAAGAGTTGGAGATTAGTAAATTTGATTTATATTTGGTTACTAAGAAAGTGTAAGAAAAGTTGTGATTTGATGGTATGGACCAAATTTATTGCAAGTTGAAAATAATAGGGACCAAATTGAATACTATCAAAATGGAATTTTTGCCTACATTTTTGTAGTTTGTTAAACTTTAATTTAAATTATTCTTTTGTAGCTTGTTGAACTTTAAACGGGTACAATTTTTTAGTCACTCAAGTTTGGCCACACGTCAAGAGTCTTATAATTTAATAGTATAATCTTCGTGGGGGACTACATACACCTAAAGGAATTATTAGATACTCAAAGAAGTCTGGATACTCTTATTTGTCTATACACACACACACACACACACACACACACTAGCCACACGTAAACAATATTGGAATTTAATGGCATAATCTCCTCTTATTTAATAGGAAAATATGGTTCAAATCCCCCTCCCCCACTATACTATTGTCATTATAAACAAAATTTTGGGCGCATAGGATGGTTTTGATTTTGCCTCCAAAGAGCATTCACATCGGGGTTTGTATAATAATTGTTATTTTACCATTTAAAAAGTTACTTTATTTATTATACCATATCACTTTATAATACAGCCAACATCCTTAACTCTATTTTTTTTACCGCTTCATTTAAATATTCTTTTTTATTATTTATTTACTCTTTCTTTCATCTTTATTTACTCTCTCTCTTTCTTCCTCCTACAAGCAATCGCCACCCCGTACAACCAAAATCCCAACCCAACAACCACCGCTGTCAAACCCACCACCCACCGTTGTTGCACCACACAAAACGACCCACCACTGAATCCTTGCCACCAATCCCAACCCAACAACCACCGAAACCCACCACCAATCCCAACCTAGCAACCACCAATCCTAACCTAGAAATCACCAAAACGACCACCAACGAAATGACCCACCACCAATCCTAACCCAGCAACCACTAAAACCTAGCCACCGATACAATCCACCATCGATTAATGTTGCTTGCAATTAACACGCACCTCAAGTTTTCTCGGCATGATGATGACGATGACGATGACATAGCTCAATTGAGAAATTCATACTAATTGAAATATTTGTCTCTAATGTGGTAGTTAGTTTGCTTAATTCTTTCATACCCATATTTGCTAGATGTGAAGAAACTTCTCCCTAGAAAATAAGCCCATGGAGACTTGTAGGGGCCTTGGGCCCCTGAGCCCATTATTTGGGTATATATTGGACCTAAAGCCCAAGCCGAGGACTAAAGGCTTCCAAGAATGGGGCAAACACTGTCAAAAGGGCCCATGTTGGCAAACGGAGAAGTCAGTTTAGATCATGATGACCTAGGGGGTTGTGCCGAGAATAAAAGCCACCTCGGCTGACCGAGGCCGATGTCCGTAGAGATGGTCTGCCATCCGAAGGAACATCACAGAAACATTCAGTTGATACGGATAAGCACTATGGGAGCTCAGGACAGGGAAGGGTTCTAAAATATCTAAGAAGAAAGCTGCTACCTCCGCATTAAATACATTGTAGCTAACTCCCTGACTGCAATAATGTGGAGGTGATACTTGAACAGTGGATTTCAGCCTTACAGATGAAAATATGCATATACGCAGTGGAAAAAATTAAACGGATCTACTTCATTCTCAATTGATAACATGTAAAGTAAGTTTCAGAATTTAGGAACTAGAGAGTGTACCTTGAAGCAGTGAAATTCAAAACCAAAATTCAGAAGTTCTTGAGATGACTTTCAATCTTCACTCCAATTCTACTAATGTCCAAGATGTGTGGTCTCTCAATCTGTTATATGAGTTTGTTCTAGAGAGAAAAAGAGAGTGACCTTTTCTCACATCCATACCAATTCATGTGTTTTTTCAAATTCTGTATGTTACTCTCTTAATAACAGATTATCTAATTGGGCTAGCCTTTTGGGCCTTCCCAATTGGGTTTTAGTATGTGGCTTGGAATGGGACCAAAAGGGAACAAATAAGACACTAGCTCCAATGGGCCTTGGACTTTTCTGTCAACTCTTGACAAGTCCAAAGTTACCATTAATTATATTTAATACCACTATATAAATATAATTGAACTCTAGACCTTATAAATAGATTATATCCCAAGACTTTATTATACATGCAACCCCTTCATAAAATATTCATAGTAATACAAAGTCATTAATGAAGACTGTCACTTTGTAGATTACTACATCTTAATCCTTGAGTACCCGGTTTAATCCTTTAAGTTATTCATCATATATTTATGAAATCCAATTTCATAAATATATACTTTAGTAACTATTTACTAAAGTAGTTAAGCCTAACATTCTGAATAACAAACACATTAAACTTATCTTAAGGGAATATTTTATATCTCCATTAAGAGACTATGAATTCCATCTTGAGAAAATATGTTCCATCAACACTAAATGTGGCTACCCAATATACTGAGGTTTTGACCGTAACTTTAGATCTCACTCCTGATATATCAAAGCAACTTACATTTCATGATCATATCCATTATCCTCTCAGGATTAAGAGTTCATGTGAATATTAATCGTGAGATTTATTATTCAATTGACAGTCATTAGGAAAATAATAAATCTCACAGCGGTCCAGTTCAATATTTCTTAACTCTTAAAACGTATCAACATATCAACTAGAAGTCACCACTTCCATGATCAAGACAAATCATTTTAGTTGACATGTTATAGTCTTCGCAGATGAAACGCCCAATTTCATCACCGACTACGAACTAAATTCTGAGTTTACAAAGAACTTGTGATTTATATCTTTTGTGACTTTTCACGTAAATCACATACTATGCATCTCATGGACTATATGATAATGTCCAAATATTCATGTTACCATTATTTTAGATAATAATAAAACAACTTTATTAATTACAATATTAAGTCATACATCATGTCATACATAATATCATACATAGCATCATACAATAGGATTCTAGGACACTAATCCCAACAACAGCTACTACATAAAGACTTAGGAGAGGTGTTGATGGGAAAAGTATCAACACCAACCATCTGGCATGCACGTGGAAGATAGGGATGAAAATGAAAAGGAGTATACAAGAAAGGGGAGGCAACGAGACTGGGGGATCGAAAAATCAGGGAAGAAACACTATAGCAATCTAGAACTAAACTTGTAACCACATTTAAGATCATTATATCAGAATTAGTCTCCTCGGATATTGTTGAGGACATTTATTATTCATTCTACACTTGTCTATCTTCATTCTTTCACCATCAACCTACTTAATATGTTGTTCGATTGACTAAAGCGTAGTTTTCTAACCCATTTCTCTACAAATTCATTGTTTTGGGCTTCTTGGGCCTAAGTCCATTCATATTTTTGGGCTAGGAACTCAAATCTGATCCTTACAAGACTTATTCAGTTATTTGATATTGGAAATTTCTTATGAATAAAAATTTTAAAAGAAAGTGGTTGGGAATTTGAAGTTAGAGGACATTTGGGTATCTGTAAATGATATATTATTGTTTTATTGGAGGGCATATATAAGGGATTTTATATTGAATCCTTATTAAAATTAATTAATTTTGAAATTTATCCTTTTACAAGGACTAAAGTATACTTTTGGAAAACACAAGGGAGACTATCGTCTGAGAGAATTTGTTAAAATCACTTTTTTGTCTCACATTAATAAATAATAAGTTGGCCAACCAAACAATGAAAGG
This sequence comes from Quercus aquifolioides, assembly GCA_019022515.1. Lineage (NCBI taxonomy): Eukaryota > Viridiplantae > Streptophyta > Magnoliopsida > Fagales > Fagaceae > Quercus > Quercus aquifolioides. Next base: position 50,236,862 of record CM032327.1, on the reverse strand, counting down.
CTTAAAAAAGGGGTCAAAATCCTTTACTGAAGTGGTTGTCTTTGTAAGTAATTGCATTTTAATTGATTAGAGCTATTTCACACTTGATCTTAGCGAAAAGGCTAAGATCTTAGATCATTCGCATCAGCTTGTGCAAAAATTTTATTTTGTCATAAGAACCAATTTTTTATGTTATACATACTCACTTTTTAAAACACCTTACATCAAATTATCTATTTTCCATTACATTTCATTAAAATATTAATTTTAATTGATTTTAATTTTTTTTAATCTTTCTTTATATACAATAAGCAGTATTTACCCTCTTCATTCATCATTAGAATGCGTAAAAAAGAATAAAAAGTTAAATGCAAAATAAATAGTGCCAGTATAAATCTACACAATTATTGTAGTAATCATGTATTTTTACATAATTTTGCATTGAATGATACAGATGAATTTTGAACTTGGTTGACTAAAAAAGTCATTCATATTCTATTGATCTTGAGAATTTGATCAAGGTTGAAACTGTGAAAACTCTAATTCCTAAGTGATGTGGTTGGTTCACCCTTCAATTCCTTACACCATGAATTAACTAAGATTAAAAAGCTTGTGTGTACAACTCCTAGAATTCTGAGGATGCAAAATCTTGTGAATTCGGGCATGGCAGGTTTGGTGTGTGTGTGTGTGCGCGCGCGAGAGAGAGATAGAGATTACAATGGAGAAAAAAGAATAAAAAAATTAACTTGCCTAAGCTACAGTGTTATCTACTTTATGGATACTCTCTATAGCTAAAAATCCATTTTAATTAATGAATTGTTAATTCATATATGAATCATTTAAAAAAAAAAAGTTTATTAGGCATGTTTTAGCTCAAATAATGTTTTGCGTAAGCCATTGTAAGGACTAGGGGTCCGGCTCCCCTCTAGTCTATAAGTCTCAAGTTCTCTTCTATTTTAAAATTGATGAATGACACATGGCAAATAAACTATCCAAAGGTTACAAAAAAAACACTACCCCAGAAAATGTTCTCACCATAAGCCTAGTAGAGTGCTTCTTCTTTTTGGAAATAAGAGAGTCTATTAAATAAAGCTAAGGGGGTGCTCGAATAGATCAGGGAATAGGAACCAAATTACAATCCAAAAGCAAAGTCTCTAAAACAGCAGAAGGAGGCTAAGAAAAAATAATAAAAGGTTCTACTTGAGAACAACCATATTTAGCAAGAAAATCTACCGCTCTGTTAGCCTTTCTAAAGCAATGCCTGATTTTTACCTAGTGGAAAGTTTGAAGAATGGCCATGCAGTCAACCACAAGAGGCTAGGTTAGTCTATTTGTAGAATTTGAACTAGAAACAAGTGATATTATATCCGTTGCATCCACATAGACAATGAGCTTTTCAATCCTAAGAGATTTTGTCATAAGTAGCCCATCTCTTAGAGCCCAGAGCTCTACTAGAAGGATGGAAAAGTCTCACTTGCGTGAGAAAAGGCTCGGACCCAATTTCCATTGGAATCACGAATGAGCCTACCACCTCCAGCATAGGCGGAGTTGGGAGAGACCGACTCATCCGTATTCAACTTACTACAACCTAAGGGAGGTTTTTCCCAACAAATGTAGTATGTATAACAGGGGCGAAGGGGAGATTGGCCTGAGATTAGATAGTGAAATTCAACCGTCTTAAGAACACAATCCTTGGACATGTTGGAGTTAGGAGCTTTTTCTTGGAATGTAGCCAAATTTTGTTTGAGCTAGAGATCCCAAAGGTCAAAGAGAAATAAGGTGCACCAAGGAATATTATGGTGGAGGGAGGGAAGGTTGGAGGTACCATTGATATGGAGCTAGTTATGAATAGGCAAAAGCAAGGTAGATTTGGGATTGAGAGGAATACTGAGCTCTTCCTAAAAGGAAACTGAGTAATGGCAATCTCAAAGGACATGGATGATGGACTCATCATGGAGACTGCAAATGGAGCAAGAGCCATTAATGTTTAAACCTCTAGAACTCAAGATATCTCGCACAAGGATATTGTTGAAGGAGCAGAGCCAAAGAAAAAATTGGATTCTCTAAGTAGTCTTAGCTTTCTAAACCCAGTTAGCATGAAATGATGGTGGATTTTGTGGGCATAATCCTTTTGCCAAGCGGTAGGCAGCTTTGAGAGTAAAGTTTCCATCCTTGGAAGGGCCCCAAGCCTAAGAGTCATCACAATAAGATGAAAGATTGAGAGGGGTAGCTTGGAGGGTGTCAGTAATGGATCTAGGTAAGTCAAAAGAGAGGGAGCTTCAATCCCATTTCTTATTCTCATCCAGAACTTGATTAATGAGAGAAGAGTCTTTATTGATGTTAAGAGGTCTAGAGATGCAAGAAAGAATGGTGCCTAAAGATGTCCATTTGTGATGCCAAAAAAGGGTGTTACTACTAGAATTCACCACTTTTTAAGGTTAGAGTCAAGAACAAGGTTGTCAAAATCGGAATCCTACGTAAGATCGTGGGAGGTAGGTAGGATCGGATCGTGGATCGTAAGATCCTACCTATTTTCAGATTTTAAGCAAAAAACCTATTGATAGTGACTTTGTATGTTATATAATCACTTAAAATATGAATCCATTCATTAAAAAAAAAAATTGCATCATAAAATGTAATTTGCACGTACTACATCGTTCTTATGTCATTCTAATGAAACAAAATATATTTAACTTTTGACATAATGTATCTAAAAAGTTTAGTACATGTTTAATTAGCAACTAAGTACGAAAATATTATCTACACATATGGAAAATGTTTTCCAAATTCTAAGTTCTAAATCCAAAATAAGTTAGGCTAGTTAGCATATAAAAACTAGCTAACTACAAATTTACAATATGTAATCTAAAAGAGAATTCTTAATCTAAGGTAAACTAGCTAATTATAAATATGAAATCCAAAAGAGAATTCCCATTCTAAGGTTCTTCTAATCTAATTACTGTCATTGTCATATCTCATTTCATCATCTATATCCTTCCTAGTGTCAACATCCAAAACGTTAAACTTAAGTACTATAGGTTTTTTTGAGATTTTATGTTGACATAGGGGTAAATTTGGGACTTCAATTCATTATTGGGCTTTTGATAACCCGTTGGCCTTATGGGTTTAGGTGGATTATCTTACCCAAATGAATCCCACTTAAAAAAAAAAAAAAAAAATTCAAGCCAAATGGTAGGATCGGTAGGATCCCATACGATCCTACGATCCTATACGATCCTACAAAATCTTACATGCGATCCTACCATTTTTGCGATCCTGCTACGATTTTAAACTTTTTGATGAGGTGAGATCGTAAAATCATGCGATTTTACGATCCGAATCGCGATTTTGACAACCATGGTCAAGAATAGGCTTAGCCATTTTACAAGCAGCCCAAGTTCTTGATCCTAGTCTCCTAGAAGACCAATGAGAATACGATCTACGAGAGGTGAGATATTTGGCCTTTAGCACACAAACCCAAAGAGAATCGGGTTCTGCAATGATTCTCCTATTTAACTTGGCAAGTAGTTAGTAGAATAAAGACCAAGAACTCCAATATTTCTTGGAAGAGTTACCTTGTCCCAACTTACTAAATGAAGCTTCCTTTTCTCAGCTGTAGAACCCCAAAGGAAGTTTCGGTTAGTACAATCAATCTCTTTACATATTCTGCTTGGAATGAGGGCTCTTTGCATGACATAATTAGGAATAGGGCTTGATGTTGATTGAATAAGGACCCTCCTAATTGCAAGGGACAGTAGGTTAGCTTGCTAGTTGGCCAACTTGTCTTGGACTTTGCGAAGAATGAAGTCAAAATCTCTCTAACCACAATCAGAGAATTTAAGAGGAAATCCCAAATATTTGTCCAAGTTCTTGGTTTCAAGCATATCAAGATTAGAGTAGACAGCAAAGCGACATGACTCAAGGGTATTCTTAGAGAATAGAATGCGAGACTTCTCTTTACTAACTTTTTGTCCCTAGATGTGACAGAACTTAGTTAACGCTTCATCAATAACATCAGCATTGGAAAGGGTGGCATGAGCAAATAGAATGAGATCATTGGTAAAGAAGAGATGAAAGAAGGCAGGTCCCCCGATTGAGAGACTTTGATTAGTTTCCAAAAGCCAAGAGACAACTGACCTTGAATGAGCAAACCCAAATATTCAAGGCAGAGAATAAACACATAAGGGGAAAAAGGGGTTCCCTTGTCTAAGGCCATGGAAAGGCTTGAAAGGGGCAAGTTTCTCACCATTAAAAAGGATGGAGACAAAAGTGGAGGAAACATAGCTCATAATCAAGGAGATGAGCTCCGAGGGGAAGTTGAAGTGAATGAGAACCATTCTAATGAAGCTTCATTCAAATATGTCAAAAGCTTGCATGTAAACCATCCTCTTCGGGGGCTTTATAAGGCTTGAAGGAGAAGAGAGTAGAGTGGATTTCTTGGGGCATAACTTCATACCAAAGAGAGGAGGAATCCTCATTAGAAAGAGATTTTGCCCGATCAACATCAAATTTAGAGTGAGAGATGGAGGCGAGGTGTTGGGATTGGTATAAGTCCTTGAATCTATTAAGGATAAGGTCCATTATTTGTTGCTCTGAGTTTAACCATTACCTAAGATGGTTTTGCAAGTGAAATTTTTTGTTTTGCTCCCTTCTTGTAATCGTTTTAACATGAAAAGAGGTTGTGTTTCAGTCTCCATGAATTTGCTAGTTCAACCGGGATTTTAGGGACCAGAAATCTTCCTCTTGGTTAAGAATAGCAACATATTCCAAGGATAGCTCTTGCTTTAAGGAGATAAGAAAAGACAAATGCCTAGTAGATAAAGCTTTTTGGAGGCAATGTAATCTCGCAAGAACATTTCTTTTTTGGGAAAAACGGTTGCTAGAAGTTTCTTTATTCTAGGTGGTCGCCAGAGCATTAAAGGAGATGATGCCTTGGTCGAGATTATTGGGGGGAGTCGAAGCTTTCTCTACAACTGAAGGAAAACCGAGGTGATGAAGCCACATTTTCTCAAAGCGAAAAGGCCTCTCAAGTTTGATTGACATAGAGCTGTCCAAGCTGAAGAGGAGAGGGCAATGATTTGAAAACCTTGGGGAGATGAGTAACATATGATGATGCCAAAATCGTCAGTTGGATCACTCATCCAATCCGGAGCTTTAGATGATCTTGTAGGACCTGCAAGATAAAGAAAGTGGATTGAAGAGACCACCGGATTGTGCCTGGTGGGGGAGCTTTCGATGCTTAAGTTAGTATCAGCCCATATCTTTTCATATTTAGATAGTGTTTTGTAGTGGTTTTTGACATACCTTAGCAAATGGACAGATTGTCCCTTTTATAAGTAACTTAGGTAGCTGTTGGACATAAATGAGGGTTATTATTACCCTAATCGTAACGTTCTTTGTCTTGATGGGAGAGTTTAAGACCTTTGATGGTCGTTATTGAATGTGTTGTGCGGTTACTCATCTTTCTTTGATGACCCACTAATGATGCAATTATCGTCCATTAAGATGGACGACCTTAATGGTTTTTATGGACTCATCAACATAGGCCTCTGGGAAGGCAAGAAACTATCTTGGATTAGCCCAACAACGATCAAATTCTCAGCTGAATGAGGCTTGAAATACCGTTACGATTAGTTCAAGTGAACTTAGGACCTAAGAAACCCAAATCTATCATGTTGTAGGAATTCATACAATCACTTTAGGTTGTGGTTCTTCTTAAATCAACATGGTTTTCCTCAGATTTTTCTAAGTCTGTGAGCACATCATTGAAGTCACCAACTATAGACCACAGTAAGGAGTGAAGACTAGCAACTGTGTAGAGATTTTCCCAAAGAACTCTCATTTCTTCAAACTTAGAACTAGAATAAATGGAGGAAAGCAACCAAGAAAATTTTAAATTATGTACCTTAACAATGGCTTGAATTTCCTACTCTGTGGCAGAGAGGACTTCTAGATTAATCATGTCTTTACGCCAACAAAGCAAGATACTACCAGCATAACCAATGTCATCAGTAGTATGAATGCCATCAAAAGAAAGATGACGAAGAATGTCTCCAGCTCTAATGATGCAATTATCGTCCATTAAGATGGACGACCTTTATGGTTTTTATAAACTCATCAGTTGCCCCCCATTCCCAAGTCTGATTTTGCTTTATGCTGGTCAGGCTTAGGGAATGTTTTTGACTTGTTCAGATTCAGGCGTCTTTATCATCAACTACTTTCTTCTTCAGGAATGTTAGTATTTCTATGACGACCTCTTAGTATCTGCCTTTTGAAGGTTTTTTTAGACATTCGAGGGATCATAGCTTGAAAGTGAGCTGATTTCTTTGGACGATCATTTTTATCACTGCTGAAGAGTAAGGTAATTTATTTGGACAACCATTTTTTATCACTGTTGGAGAGCGAGGTGATTTTTTTTTTTTGGATGACCATTTTTGATCACTTTGATGCTTCTTCTTTCATTCATTTTTTGGTTGTCGTGTTTGATATTCTTGATTTGCATGTGACTTGCATTTGTGTGAGAATCCTTGTTTGCTTACACTCGTTTAAGGGTATTTATAGTCACTTAGCCACTTCGTCAGCGATTTACATCAGTCTAGCGGAATCTTGTCCTTTTTTTTTTTTTGGGTGACTTACATCCATTTAAAGAATCTTGTCACTTAGGCTTCGTCAGTGATTTACATCCGTCTTGGCGGAATCTTATTACTTAGCCATTTTTTCTTTTTGGTGACTTACATCTATTTAAGAAATCTTGTCACTTAGGCTTCGTCAGTGATTTACATCGGTCTTGGCAGAATCTTATTACTTAGCCCTTTTTTTTTTGGGTGACTTACATCCATTTAAGGAATCTTGTCACTTGGGTTTCGTTAGTGATTTACATCCGTCTTGGCGAAATCTTATCACTTACCTATTTTTTTGTGACTTACATCCATTTAAGGAATCTTGTCACTTGTTGCTAGAAAGATTCCTTGACGCTTTGTCGTTTTGGACCTTCTTGAGACCATGTTGATATTTGCATTAAGTAGCACGTGCACTTGCCGAGACTTGGTTAGACAAGAATTTTAGAACAATTCATATATAAATAATAAGTTACCAGTAGCCTAGGTAGACATTTTTCTTATTTCCTTGTAATCCTAGAGTTTTACCTCTTTTGTGATCTGTCTAGCAATGCATACATTTTTGCATGGAACCTTACTAGGTGTAAATTTTTATAGACGAATATAAAAGAGACAGAGATAAATGTGTTATCTTAAATGACGATATTATTTTGTCACATACCTCGATCTTTTTGTTGCTGAGATCTTCTTGACAAGCTCTTCCCTTTTTAAGATGACGAGCTCTTCCCTTTTCAAGATTTTTTTAATCTCAACATGATACTTCATGTCTAAGGCCTAGATCTCTTTTGCTTCAATTTTTTAAAGGCGTAAAAACTAGGCCACGTTTTTGCCCCCACTCAAACGTGAAAAGTATAATTCTCATTTGTTGACGACTAGAGGAATGGTCTATCACGATTGGAATTTTTTTTTTTTTTTTTTTGCGTGCTTTGATGACTATGGTCATTGCCATTTGTAATAGCAATTTCCTCTTCCTTCTTCTTTAATTGTACACTTAAGTCACTTCAATAGTGCTAGCTGCATGACAATGTACAAATGTGCAATTGCATGCTATACAAGACGAAGTGCATTCTATATGAATCATAGAGAAGTATAAGAATTGAAGCTATTTGACTATATGCTTCTTTAAACTGGTCTTTGATATGATTTTTAAAGCAATTTAAGAAGATTTTGGTGAGTTGATGGAGATAGCGGAAATTTATTGAGACTTAAATTCATGATTATATTGTGAACATGATCATCTAGCATTTTAAGTGTAGGAAACTTAATAGAACTTCTCAGATTCATGACGATGGAGCATATGCTACTAAAAATATAGTCATATTGATTGTGATAATTGTAACAATTTTATAGCAATATTTTCAACATGTTCTACATACACATTTGTAATGATCATACAAACTAGATATTTATTTAGTTTCAATAAAATGATCTTATGGATAAAAAAGAAAGAAAGAAATGAGTTATCTCAATAGAAGACCTTAAATCTCAATACTATTTTGTACATACCTCGGTCTTTTCATTGTTGTAGTCTTCTTGACGAACTCTTCGTCATTGAACTCTTACTTATAGAGCTCTTCTTTGTTGGATTTATACAACCCATAATTTATAGGAGTTAAAGTCGGCATTTGTGATGTAGATGGAATTTTCACAACTTTTAGCTATATCTCTATTTTCTTTTTAAGGGTTTCTCTTCGTCAAATTATGACATCCCCTTAGAAAATTTGGAACATCTGTTTTTTGCATATCTGAAGCTAGTAATCTAGCAAACCTCTTATAGGTTTACATATTATACAAAATTTTGGGTGAATTGATATAGCTTACGTCCAAACAATATCATTTCATGTAAGAGTATAGAAGCTTAGTGAGAATTAAAGTCACTCTCAATGCCATGCAATTGAATAGAATTGTCTTATTTTATGTATGAAGCACATGCTCTATAGGCAATTCAGCCATTTCCACTTTTTTCTTGGTTTTGGCAATAGTAGAATAATAAAAGAAATTGATGGACTTAAGATCATTTGATCGGCTAGAGATCAAAAGTCTAAAATAGGTCACACTAGCTAGAGCAGATATTACTAGTCAAGTCTTTTAACTTTAGCAAGAAATTATCTAGCCTTTTGTGTCAATTGTGCATGTTTGTACTAATCTTGTAATTTAGCAATTTGCCTTTCCAATAATAGTTTTCATAACTATTACCCTATTCTCGTACAACAAAATAACACTTGGCAAAGTGTTTAAACTTTTTAAAGAGTGTTGGAATTCGGTGTGTTTAATGACATTTGCCATTATGATAAACAATCATCATATTTATCATAGTAAACAATTATGATCTTATTTTAAATTTATAGCTAGGTTTTTATTTGGCAATAACGATACTTGTCATTATGCCTAAAACTTGACTTCAAACGTTGTTGCAAATACTTAGAGAGCTAAAAGGAAAAGAAAATTTTAAATTTGACCTTAAGGCCCAAGAACTGGGCACCATCGTTGCTATATTTTGTTTAAGCTATTTGAAGATGTAGATATATCCAGAGGGTTTGCCCCCGTTCAAACATGAAAGGTACATTCGTTGTTGGATGATGACCAAAAGAAGGGCCTGTCATGGTTTGTACCTGTATTTTTCTTCCTTTGGACTTAATCTTAGTCCCAAAAGGAAATCTGGCAAGAAAACCTCTACGACATTCTCAAGAGTTGTGCCTACGCCATGACCTTTTTCTGCCGGATGATTTTTCTTATGTCGAGCCTTTTGTTGATCCATTTTGTCAAGCTTTACTAGGCTCATTTTGCTCCAAAAAATACTAACAAATTAATAATCTCGATTGTTCCCAAATGATGAGCTTAATATAGAGTACATGTCATTCCGTGTAATAGAATCACGTGGAAATAATTTGATACTATTTAGTATTTAGAGACAGTAAGCTCTGCTCGTATATCATATATGTGAGTAAGTACTTACTCTGGTGATGTCACTAGTGCGAGCATAAAATAAAAAACATTGTACCTATATAGCCACTTTTATTGAATCATACATGTGGATTGTGACACCGTGAGAGTCCCACATTTTTCCCTTTGAATGCTCGAAGGCATGATTAGGTATAGATGGAACCATTTAAATTCTCCATTCTCAACGCCAAAGCAACATATATTTATACATGGAAAAGTTTGAATAGTAAATTTTGTTCGTTCTATTGTGGAACATTTTAAGATTCAAAATTTTATAATATTTTGAAAATGATTTATGCTTAACTATTGCGGTAATTTTGTAGGGACTGAATTTTATAATTCTCTGACTCTTTCAACCAAGGAAGTCAATACCGTACCGGAGGCTGTACCGGTTTGGCCACCGGTACGATATATTTCGGATACCAATTAATACCGGTATACCGTTTCAGGTTTACCGCTATTTTATATAATAATAATAATAATTCTCTTAGAGCCTGTACCTTCAATATTCTTTAGGACTTAAAGATTTTGTTAATATATTCAAATAATGGTTAAATTTCTATTTATGACCCAGGTAATCAGTTAAACTAAACCCCATGCCACTAGAAGTTGACACTTGCCCATCTAAGTAATTGACTAAATAAAAAATAAAAAGTAATTGAAAGAGCAAAATAAGCCAAAGATAAGAACCAAGGAGAGTCACGTGGCTTTGGGAAAAGTTTGGCGGAGAAACCAAGAGAAATAGGTACAGTAGTACATTAATGTAAATTTTAAAACATACAAGCAGACAAAGCTTCTCAAAAAAGTAGAGAAAGAATTTCAACACGCAGAGCAAAAGAAGCAAGGGGAGAGCAGACGAAGAACGGAAGAAGGGAGCGATTATAATGGCTAAAAAGAAGATCTAAGTGGCTAAAATGAAGAAGATGATGTTGTTGATGATCTAGCAAGTTGATGCTTCAATGATGGTCACTAGTTGCTGTAAGTTGCTATAAGTATTAAATTTTTTCAAAAAAACCCAGTTATATTTGTACCGGTCCGGAATGAAAATACCGCCGAAAAGCTCCGAAATTCGCCGGAATAGCCGAAACAAGCTGGTACATCCCGGTATTTTGGGCAGTACGATTCAGCCCTGTTTCTGTACCGGTTCAGGCGCTGGAACGAAATATTTCGGCGGTACCAGCCGGTACGGTACGAAATCGTCTTCCTTGCTTTCAACCTCAATCCTACCTTGCATTCACTTTGAAAATTATTTTGTGTGCAAGGCTGAATATGCCATTCATGCATTTTATTCCTAAAGGTTTCTTTTAAATCTTTTTGGAATTGTTCCTTGAAAAACATAGTTTTATTAACCAATTGACGGACTAATAACTCATGCATAACTAACTGTAGAGCATTCTAACCATGTTATGCATTTTCTACTGTACTTTCGCCACCAATAAATACACATATAAATTTGGGGGATGGCCTTATGTTGTGGCTTTATTACCCGTGAATATCAACCAAGATGTTATCAGGGTACCATTTATTTTTCTTCATATTCCTCAATTTCAATACCCCCTATTTGAGAAAATTTAAAATGAAAAACGTGCCACATAAAATTCTCAATTATTTAAAGGCACATGAACTCTTCTCAATATAAGGTTCTTCAATATAGAAACACCATAGTTGGTGGGGTTCATAAAAATTCATGAGATTTAAAATTTTCACATAAACACTGTTTTTAAAAAAAAAAAAAAAAATTCAAGTACAATAGTGTTTATAAATACTCACTAAGGAGTACATAGAAAAGACTGTTTTTAGAGAAATGACTTAACCCTTTTTTTTTCTTTTTTTTTTTTTTTTTATGGGAATGACTTAAGTCATTCATTCTCTAATAATGCTGAGCATATCATATATATATTTTTATGTATAGGTGTTAGATGGAGCCTTATCATTAAAAATTCACATTTCAATTATCACCAGACCATCTAACATATGGTGTAGAGTAAAAATAATGTTTACATGCAATTAAAGAATTTATTATGGCATTCAACACTAATTACTCCAGCATATACACATTAAAAAATGTTTGATAAATAAAGGCTCAATGAACACGTTGCAATCAATTTAAAAAGTGAAACAGTTTATGCCACAAATGAAAATTAAATTAATTTGAAAATTTTCCATTTGAGTGACCATTGACCATTTAATCAATTAAAATATTATAATTAAATAAAGAGTCTAATTTACTCTTGAACCTTATGTCCAACATAAACTCCTTAAGCAACATCTTATATAAGATAGCAATATAGCATGGCATATATCATTCATGCAACCTTTTTGACTAACGATAGATCATCCATACGGCTTTATAACAACCCAAAAAATTCATTGTGATACATACGAATATGTATCAAAAGAAATTATATGTCATGCATAAAATTTTGACATATGACCTCAATTATATTATTATTATTATTATATATATACACATATTTAGGCCATAGCAAATGTTTTAGGTGTTTGCTTATTAAATTTTATGGTATTAATATATCGAATAAAACAAGAGATACTTTACCGCAAACTCATAATTTCTTGCCTCTTTGATTGCCTTTCATTTGAGGGTTTGTTGAGATTTTCGCCATCAAACTCTAAGTCTACTGATGAGTATAAATTATCCACAAGGCTAACCCGTCCTTGGAGCCTTCGGCTTATGCTGACGGGCAGAGTTATGAGGAAAGCTGAAGACCCAAAAGGTGACGACCCTTCATGGCTGAAAGGCATGAAGTAGGCTGACGGGCCTGAGGCTGACGGTTCTAACAAAACCATGACTTGGCCACCACGCATAAACTATAAAAAGATGACTTGTATTCCACGTTCAATATTAGAGTCCTATAAGGAAAGGATTCCACAATCTACGCTCATAAGGATTCCTATGAGGAAAAGACTTCTACTCCAAGGTAGAGAGGTCAACTCTGTACTACTATAAAAGCCCTAATACCCTCACAAATCAAGGTACGCATAATTAACCCCTCTCTAACACTATAGAGTTGAAAAAAGTTCTAACTTGACCTTCGGAGGGTATTTGGCCGGCACCACACCGGTGCTCTCTGCAAGGTTTTCTCCTTTTTGCTGTGCAGGTGTCGTTTCAAGTGTGCAAGTATCGTGTGACTCACTGGTGAGATTTTCGACATCATCAGTTGGCGCCGTCTGTGGGAAACCGATTTTATCACTTCCCGAACAAAGAGTTACATGGTACTTACTCGCTCGATGGCGACCACCAACAACATTCAAGGAGACGAACCATGCCCAACTGCACTCGAGAGACAGGTACAGACTCTCACTGCAGCCGTGGAATGCCTCACTAAGCAAAACCACGATCTGGAGGAACAGTTACTCCAGAAAAATGCAGGTCACGGCACTCAAGAGCAGGACCAAGAAGGCACTAGTGCCGATAGAAGAGAACGGGAAAGGCTGGAGGGCAGTAATGCTCCAAGTAGACAGGAGCGTCAAAATTTGAGCATGCCATCCCTCACGGACGCAACTCAACCACACATTGCCACGGAGATACAGGTAATGAAGGAACAAATGGAGGTCATGATGAATGCCCTCAAAGGACGGGTATCCAGCGACCTTGACGATTTGGTAAATCGCACTGACTCACCGTTCACTGCAACCGTCAATTCCTTCCCCCTACCACATAAATTTCGCATGCCGCATATAGACAATTACGACGGAGTGAAGGACCCTCTGGATCACCTAGAGACCTTTAAGACCTTGATGCACCTTCAAGGGGTAGCGGACGAAATCATGTGTAGGGCATTCCCTACAACGCTGAAGGGTCCCGCAAGGGTATGGTTCAGTCGACTGACGCCGAACTCCATCAGCACTTTCAAGGAGCTAAGCGCTCAGTTCACTACACACTTTATTGAGGGACACAGGTATAAGAAGTCCACGGCATGCTTGATGAGTATCAAGCAACGAGAGGACGAAACGCTGAGGTCCTACATAACACGCTTCAATAAGGAAGCGCTATCGATCGACGAAGTTGACGACAAAATACTTGTAGCAGCCTTCACAAATGGGTTGCGAAAGGGTAAGTTTTTGTTTTCACTATACAAAAACGACCCCAAGACAATGTTGGAAGTACTCTACAATGTTGGAAGTACTCTACAGGGCCACCAAGTACATGAATGCTGAAGACGCGCAGCAGGCCTGGGAGGAAAAGCCAAGAAAAAGGGAGAGGCAGGAAGATGCACGACAAGACCAAGGGCGGAAAAGGCCGAGGACAGGAGATCGAAGAGATGAAAGGCGTTCCAAGCCCCAGGGGGCAAGGTTTACAAGCTTCACCCCGCTAACCACCCCGATAGATCAAGTCCTACTGTAAATCAAGGACGAAGGGGCTCTGACCTTTCCTGGAAAGCTGAAGGGAGATCCTAGCAAGCGTTCTAGAGACAGATATTGCCGCTTCCATCGAGACCACGGTCATGACACAGCCGATTGTTACGACTTAAAGCAGCAAATTGAGGTCCTCATAAGACAATGGAAATTACAGAAGTTTGTAAGCAAGGAAAGAACGGATCCACCACCTCAAGAACAGCCCCCCCGATGGGATAATGACCGTCCAAGACCTCCCATCGGCGACATAAGGATGATTGTAGGAGGAACGGCTACCGGGTCGTCCAAAAAGGCTCAGAAGACGTACCTCAGGATGGTCCAGAACGTCCAGCTGACGGGCTCAATACCAAAAATAGCACGAAGAGAAAGCCCTATCATCGGGTTCTCAGAAGAAGATGCGCGACGTCTTCACCATCCGCACGACGATGCTCTTATTGTCAGCCTACAAGTAGGGGACTATAACTTGCACCGAGTGTTGGTCGACAATGGCAGCTCGGCAGACATCCTGTACTACCCGGCATGCCAGCAGATGAGAATCGACAGAGAACGATTGATTCCGACGAATGCCCCGCTCGTCGGATTTGGAGGAACAAGGGTTTTTCCCCTGGGCGCGATCACATTGTTTGTAACGGCAGGTGACTGTCCTCAACAGATCACAAAGGACGTGACGTTCCTCGTGGTCGCCTGTTCGTCCGCCTACAATGCTATCTTAGGGTGACCCACCCTCAATTCATGGAAGGCGGCGACCTCGACTTATCATTTAATGATCAAATTCCCTACCGAATATGGAATGGGAGAACTACGCGGAAATCAGGTGGCCGCACGCGAATGCTACGTGGCTATGATGGAAATGGATGATCACCTCCAGGCCATGAGCATAGAAGAACATCAGAGTGCGACGGAGCCTGTTGAGAAGCTTGAAGAAATACCCCTTGACGACTCCAGACCTGACCAAACAACAAAGATTGGGACCCTCGCAAGTCCCGTGATCCGACAAACACTTACAGCCTTCCTCAAAGAGAATCGGGATGTATTTTCCTGGAGCCACGAGAACATGCCAGGAATAGACCCTTCAGTCATGATGCATAAGCTGAATGTGTCACCCTCCTTTCCACCCGTCCGGCAGAAGAAACAGGTGTTTGCCCCAGAACGGGATCAGGCCATAACTGAAGAAGTCCGCAAGCTACAGGAGGCAAACTTTATTAGGGAAGTCTACTACCCCGACTGGCTAGCAAATGTAGTGATGGTCAGGAAAGCTAGCGGAAAGTGGAGGATGTGCGTAGACTTCACCGACCTAAACAAAGCATGCCCCAAAGACAGCTATCCCCTCCCGAGGGTCGACACTCTAGTGGACTCTACAGCTCAACACCAGCTGTTAAGCTTCATGGACGCTTTCTCCGGTTATA
This sequence comes from Quercus aquifolioides, assembly GCA_019022515.1. Classification (NCBI taxonomy): domain Eukaryota; kingdom Viridiplantae; phylum Streptophyta; class Magnoliopsida; order Fagales; family Fagaceae; genus Quercus; species Quercus aquifolioides. The sequence continues at coordinate 50,221,540 of CM032327.1, read as the reverse complement.
ACCAAATCAAGATGCACGAAGCCGATTAAGAGAAAACTTCGTTTGTAACCAGCCAAGGCCTCTTCTGTTACAAAGTAATGCCATTTGGTCTGAAAAATGCGGGCGCAATATATCAAAGGCTTATGAACAAAATGTTCGCACAGCAGATCAGGAGAAACGTCCAAGTCTACGTAGATGATATGTTGGTAAAAAGTCGAAGGGAGGAAGATCACTTAGAAGACCTCAGGGAAACATTCAACACTCTTCGCTCTTACAACATGAAGCTTAATCCAGGAAAGTACGCCTTTGGGGTGACAACAGGAAAATTCCTAGGATTCATGGTTTCCCAGAGGGGCATCGAGGCCAATCCGGACAAGATCCGGGCTATAATGGAGATGGCACCACCAAAAAATGTAAAGGAAGTACAGAGCCTCAATGGCAAGATAGCAGCGCTAAACAAGTTCGTCTTAGGGGCAACGGACAAGTGCTTACCCTTCTTTCGCACACTGAAGAGATCTTTCGAGTGGACTGCCGAGTGCCAATAAGCGTTCGAGGAATTGAAAACTTACCTCTCTTCCCCACCACTGCTGAGTCCCTCGCAACCAGGTGAAGAAAATTTTCTCTATCTTGCCGTCTCCCCAGTCGCTGTCAGCGCCGCCTTGATTAGAAAAGAAGAGAAAGTGCAGAAACCTGTGTACTACACTAGCCGGGCACTACGCGAAGCCGAAGAAAGATATCCACCCATGGAAAAGCTCGCATTTGCGCTAGTTATGGCAGCACGCAAACTAAAGCCGTACTTTCAAGCCCACACGATGATCGTCCTAACTGACAAGCCTTTGCGATGGGCGATGAGCAATCCTGAAGCTGCTAGACGATTGGCACTATGGGCTATAGAATTAAGCGAGTTTGACATCCAGTATCAACCGCGAACCGCCATTAAAGGACAGGTCGTTGCAGATTTCATAGCTGAGTTCATAAATGGTGAGGACAGGGGGGCAGAAGAATCTCCCCAATGGAGCATACATGTAGACGGATCCTCCAACAGGCAGGTTGGGGGAGCCAGCGTCATACTACAGTCACCCGAAGGAGACACGGTCGAGTGTATGGTCCGCCTTGGGTTCCCTACCACCAACAACGAGGCGGAGTATGAAGCTCTAATAGCAGGGTTTGACCTCGCCAAAGCCGCAGGAGCCGAAAGAGTGATCATTTACTGTGACTCTCAAGTCGTGGTCAACTAGATAAATGGGGATTATGAGTGTAAAGGCGAAAGAATGAAGAAGTATCTGGACCAAGCAAGGAGGAGGGTAAACGAGCTGAAGGCCGAAATTATATAGATCCCCATGGGAGAAAACGAGCGAGCTGACCGCCTAGCCAAAGCCGCTTCAGCCGAACATATGGCCACCCTTGGTAATGTACTCTCCTTCGTTCAGATCTCTCCACTTATAAATTCTGTCGATGTACAGGAGCTTGGTTCCAAAAGCGATTGGACCGCGTCGTTAGTTTCTTACTTGAAGAACAGCATATTGCTAGATGAAAAGGAAGCTGCAAGAAAACTGAAGGTCCAAGCAGCGAGGTTCGTTCTGATAAGAGATGTCTTGTATAAAAGAGGTTTCTCCCGCCCCTACCTACGATGCTTAGGTCCTGAAGAAGCAGATTACGTCATGAGAGAAGTGCACAAGGGAATCTGCGGAAACCACTCAGGGTCGAGGTCACTAGTGCACAAGCTAGTGCGAACGGGGTACTTTTGGCCAACCATGTAGAAGGATGCCGAGGCTTATGTAAAGACCTGCGACAAATGCCAAAGATTCAGCAATGTCATCAGACAACCACCCGAAGAACTCACCCCGATGATGGCGCCATGGCCGTTCGCTCAATGGGGATTGGACATCATGGGGCCGTTCCCTACGACAATACGACAACTGAAGTTTCTACTAGTGGGCATCGACTACTTTACGAAGTGGGTGGAAGCTGAAGCCTTGGCCACCATTACGGAGAAAAACGTACGGAGTTTCGTCTGGCGATGTATCATATGCAGATTTGGCATCCCTAGAGTCTTAGTCTCGGACAACGGGAAGCAATTCGACAACGACTCCTTCCGGGACTTCTGCTCGCAATTGAGGATACGGAACCACTACTCCTCCCCTGCCCACCCTCAAGCCAACGGACAAGTCGAAGTCACAAACCTATCCTTGCTAAAGATTATCAAGACTCGGCTCGAGGGGCCAAAGGGTATATGGGCTGAAGAGTTACTGAGCATACTTTGGGCTTACAGGATTACGGCAAGGACACCAACAGGAGAAACACCATTCCGACTAACATACGGGAGCGAAGTAGTCATCCCAGCCGAAGTCGGCCTCACAAGCTACAGGGTGCACAACCATGACGAAAGCAAGAACGACGAGGCCATACGTCTACAGCTCGATCTGGTGGACGAAGTCAGGACAGTGGCAGAACAAAGGCTCGCACGGTACCAGGACCACATGGCCAAGCATTACAACTCCCGGGTCAGGCACAGAGACTTCCAGGTTGGAGACCTCGTTCTAAGGAAAGTCATGGGCGCAGCAAGAGACCCAACCCAAGGGAAACTCGGGCCAAATTGGGAAGGACCTTACCGAGTCACGGCGTGGCAGAGGAAGGGCACCTACCATCTGGAGACACTAGACGAACGGAAGTTACCACACCCTTGGAATGCTGAGCACTTGCGAAAATACTACCAGTAGAGACGACGACGGGAAGAACAACACCCCCCTTTTTTATTCATAGTTTACTCCTTAGATTTATTATTTACTTTAAGTATTCGCTACAATAAGCCCAAAGGGCAGGTTTTTTACTTTGGTTTTTGCTACAATAAGCCCCAAATGGGCAGGTCTTGTTTTTGGACTACTTTCTTTATAGATGCATGGCAATAAGAGGAGTTTATTCAGAACTACTGAAATTTCTACTTACAAATTCAAATTCACAAAGTGGACGACCTTGAATCCACAAGAAAAATGGCCAAGTCCATAAGATGGACGAAGCTATCAAGCTGACGGTCTAATAAGAGACTGACGAACTGGCCAAGTCCACAAGATGGACGAAGCTATTAAGCCGACGGTCTAAATAAAAGACCGACGAACTGGCCAAGTCCACAAGATGGACGAAGCAATTAAGTCGACGGTCTAAATAAAAGACCGACGAATTGGCCAAGTCCACAAGAGGGACGAAGCCATTAAACTAACGGTCTAATAAAAGACTGACGAATTGACCAAGTCCACAAAGTGGACGAAGCTATATAGTTAACGGTCTAGTAAAAGACTGATGTGTTGGCCAAGTCCACAAAACGGACAAGGTGATGAGGCTGACGAGTCAATCCCAAGAGGATAGGCCATAAAATTAAAAGTCCAGGTGACGAACTCATCAATAGAGACGGGCTCCGGAGGGAGACGATCTCAACAAAGCGACTCCGTTAAGTTCATAATATGAACGAAGCCATAAAAATAAAAAGTCCATGTGACGGACTCGTCGAAGGAGACGGGCTCATGAGAATGACGGTCTCAACAAAGGTTGTTCCATTAAGTCCATAATGTGGGCAAGGCCAACAAAGTGACGGTCTTAGAACAAAGGAATTTTAGCAAGGGGGAAGTCCAGTGCAAGAAGCCGACGGACATAATAAACCCTTAAAATGAAACAAGCCCTACATTAACACGAGCAGCTTCAAAAGTGAAGAAGCAACTAAAAATCCCATAGTGGGGGCAACGGCTTTATTAAGCTGACGGCGTCATTGAAATAATTAAATCAATAATCACTACTAAAATTATAACCCACAGTCAGGATGACGCCCCCAGCCTGCAGCTTGAAAAATAAACTAAGTCTACAAGGCAAGAAGCACACAGATAGAATAGCCATACACATAACTAAAAAGCAACGGCTGCTAGAAGTGTTACAAGCAAGAGTGAGTCACTCATAAATTAAAGCCCAAAGGGGCGCTTAAAAAATTGTTTAAGAATTACAAATAAAAGCTCAACGGGCATTTAACAAAGTTGTTTGCAAAAAAGGATGAGGAAGCAGTAGGGGCGTCATGAGAAATCTTTCTACTTTTTCTGAATAAGGGGGTCTTCCCCGTCTAAGACTTCCACAAAAGGATTGGGAGTAGTTGCTGGAGGGTTCGCAGCTGGTTGGGCCAGAACGACGCCACTATCCTCAGCTGGAGGAGCGTCTTCAGAGTTGTCACCCTCTATGTAGACGGCATCATTAGCAGGCATCATTGGCGGAGCGTCTTCAGAGTCGTCACCCTCTATGTAGACGGCATCATTAGCAGGCATCATTGGCGGAGCGTCATCTAACGTGATCCTAGATAGATCCAAGTTTGGGAAGGCTGACGCAACCTGCTTAAGGCAGTCATCAAATCCAGTACCGTAATATCCCCCGCAGGAGTCGATAAAGGAATCTGACGCCTTAAACTTTTGGACTGCGTCAGCCCCTGCTATCTCCACCTGATCACGAAGAGTCGTCAGCTCTTTCTCTAACTCATCCTTCTGACGACCCGCCTCTTCCAGCTTCTGCTTTACTTCTTTCAGCTCGACGTTAAGAACACACATGGCCTCCTTGTACTGAGCCTACTGATTTCGCATATTAGCATTATGTTTATTGACGCGAGTGATGACACCCTCCTTGGCCACGCACCGGTCCTGAAGCGCCTTTACGCGAACCAAGGCCTAGAAAAGAATACAACCGTCAGTCATTAAACAGGAAAGAGATAAGGGAAAAGCCAGTTAAGAGAGACGGCTTACCCGTGTGAGGTCAAACAAAGCTGACGCCCCCCAGCTCCTCCGTCCCCAACAGAGCACAAGGATCTATGTCCGTCGGTTTTATAAGTGATTCTACTGCTTCGACGGCAAAGTCCTTGTGCGTCAACAGGCAACGGGGCCCCTCCAGGACGGGACCAGAAGAAGTCATCACGCCCTTCCCTGCCCCATGACCTGATTTGGGTGTTGACTTCTCGAGGGGCTCATTCCCAGAAGTGACAGCTGCCTTTTTAAGGGGACGGTTGACATCCCCGTCGGGTTTCCTCTTTAAGGAACCCTTAGTGACGGTCTGGGGGGCAGACGAGGAGGTCATCTCCTCTTTTGCCTTTTTCTCCTCCTTCTGACGGGCAGCAGCAGCCCTTATCCGTTGCTTAGCTGCGTCCATCTCTGCAAAAGAAACACATAAGAGGAACTGACGACCAAAAAAAAAAAAAAAAAAAAAAAAGAGAAAAAAAGCTGAAAATGACGGGACCATAAGATCAAGCCACTCACGATGACGGGAAAATTCTTCTAACCTGCGAGCCTCAGGCGTCGGTTCAGGACCCCCGCAGTACGCGTGAAGAGCGTCAAGAGTAATTAAATCTCGACACGATCGCTCTTCTAAAGGAATCTCTAAAACCCGACGGATGAAATCTTCCTGCTCGTCAGTTATTAGGGGGCGAGTGTGGGCTGAAAAAGAAAAACAAGTTGACAACGTTAAAACCATTCAAAAACAGATAAATTATTACATGTAAAAATTAACGGGGACAAAAGCTGACGGCTAAAACCTGACTCCCTAACAAACGCCTAAGTATTATCAAAATAACCGTGAGGTATCGTCTCCCATTCTTCTTGACGGCACACCCAATCCGTCCCTTTAACAAAAAAGAACCTACTCTTCCAGGCTCTATTAGAATCTGGCATCTCAGACACCAATCTCAAATCCTTCTCCCTGACGGCAAAGTGATACATCCCCTTGAAAGAAGAAAGGTGCCGGGGCCTGTAGCAATAAAAAAATTCGTCTAAGGAAAGCTGACGGTGCCCTTCACTTAGACACCCCACAAAATCTCAGCACCAATAAAGATCCTCCACGAGTTTAGAGTAATCTGACTAACGGACAAACCAAGGAAATCAGCCAGCTGACGGTGTAAGGCCGTCAGGGGCAGTCTGAGCCCCGCAGCAAACATGGCATCGTACATGCCAACGTCTGCAATTCTTCTCGTATAACATTTTTCACCATCCCTAGGTAGACGGATGGGAATATGGTCGGGGATTTGGAAGCGGACGCGTAACTCTTTAAAAATTTTGTCAATCATTTTTGAAAGAAACTTATTTACGGCCCACTCCTTAAGAAGGATGAAGGGACGGTTACCTCCAGGACTTCCAGAAGTCCCTTCACAAGACCCCTCGTCGCCTTCATCCCTGTCACTACCTCTCTCTCCTTCTACCTCAACTTCACTCTCCTCACCTACTACCTCCTCCTGACCTTCGTCTCCATGACTTTCTACCTCCTCGTTAGGAGTTTGGGCTGACGTCTCCCTCTCTGACGACCAGGACAAGCTCCCGGACTCACTACCTGAACCGAATACCTCGTCGTAGCCCGCTCCATCGCGGACCGACGACCGGTCACTCGACGCGTCACTCAACATCTGACTACCTACAAGTGACGGGTGTAATCTAAGCACCTAGGATGACGACCTCGCTTTAAAGAAATCAATCGAAAATAAAACATGTACAAAGAAAGAAAAGGAACTTACAAGTTTCTCCAAAAAAAAGGTGATGGTTGAAGAAGTGACAGTAGAAACATGAGCAACAGTAAGGGAGGATTGACGAAAGATGGGCGACGGATTTACTCTCTAGGAATCATTAAAAGTGAAATAGGAAAAATGAGGAGAGATGGACCATATATATAAAAGGGAAAACGCACGGAAGACGAAGCGACGCCCTCGTCCAAAAGCGGAGCCAACCGGAATACGCCACGTGTCCAAACATTTAATACTGGCTGCGTCGCGTGAGTTATTTTCTCTCTCCTGGCCAGAGCACAAGGTAGCAACAAAAAATATAAACTCCACCTACTCGTCAATTTAAACTGACGAGAATATGGAGTAGGGGGCAATTGATGAGTATAAATTATCCACAAGGCTAACCCGTCCTTGGAGCCTTCGGCTTATGCTGACGGGCAGAGTTATGAGGAAAGCTGAAGACCTAAAAGGTGACGACCCTTCATGGCTGAAGGGCATGAAGTAGGCTGACGGGCCTGAGGCTGACGGTTCTAACAAAACCATGACTTGGCCACCACGCATAAACTATAAAAAGATGACTTGTATTCCACGTTCAATGTTAGAGTCCTATAAGGAAAGGATTCTGCAATCTACGCTCATAAGGATTCCTATAAAGGAAAAAATTCTACTCTAAGGTAGAGAGGTCAACTATGTACTACTATAAAAGCCCCAATACCCTCACAAATCAAGATACGCATAATTAACCCCTCTCTAGCACTCTAGAGTTGAAAGAAGTTCTAACTTGACCTTCGGAGGGTATTTGGCCGGCACCATACCGGTGCTCTCTGCAAGGTTTTCTCCTTTTTGCTGTGCAGGTGTCGTTTCAAGTGTGCAAGCATCGTGTGACTCACTGGTGAGATTTTCGACATCATCATCTACAAAATTGAATCTCCACGAAATTGTTATTCCATAGCCACGATTCCATTTGCTATCATAAACAATTTATTAATACATATATAACCAATGAATTCAAAGAAAAATCTAGAAAGATTTTATTCATGGACAAGAAATATATATGTAGTGAAGAGATAATCATTGAGTCTCGTCCCATGAGGTACTCTAGATTGAACCGAGTGAACCCTTTGTTACAGGAAGAGCTAGATGACTATTCGCTTTTCCACAGACGGTGCCAAACTGATGATGCCAAAATCATCAGTTGGATCACTCGTCCAATCCGGAGTTTTAGACGATCTTGTAGGACTTGCAAGATAAAGAAAGTTGATTGAAGAGACCATCGGATTGTGCCCAATGGGGGAGCCTCCGATGCTTAAGTTAGTATCAGCCCATATCTTTTCATATTTAGATAGTGTTTTGTAGTGGTTTTTGACATACCTTAGCAAATGGACAGATTGTCCTTTTTATAAGTGACTTAGGTAGCTGTTGGACATAAATGAGGATAATTATTACCCTAATCGTAATGTTCTTTGTCTTGATGGGAGAGTTTAAGACCTTTGATGGTCGTTATTGAATGTGTTGTGCAGTTACTCATCTTTCTTTGATGACCCACTAATGATGCAATTATCGTCCATTAAGATGGACGACCTTAATGGTTTTTATGGACTCATCAACATAGGCCTCTGGGAAGGCAAGAAACTATCTTGGATTAGCCCAACAACGATCAAATTCTCAGCTGAATGAGGCTTGAAATACCGTTACGATTAGTTCAAGTGAACTTAGGACCTAAGAAACCCAAATCTATCATGTTGCAGGAATTCATACAATCACTTTAGGTTGTGGTTCTTCTTAAATCAACATGGTTTTCCTCAGATTTTTCTAAGTCTGTGAGCACATCATTGAAGTCACCAACTATAGACCACAGTAAGGAGTGAAGACTAGCAACTGTGTAGAGATTTTCCCAAAGAACTCTCATTTCTTCAAACTTAGAACTAGAATAAATGGAGGAAAGCAACCAAGAAAATTTTAAATTATGTACCTTAACAATGGCTTGAATTTCCTACTCTGTGGCAGAGAGGACTTCTAGATTAATCATGTCTTTACGCCAACAAAGCAAGATACTACCAGCATAACCAATGTCATCAGTAGTATGAATGCCATCAAAAGAAAGATGACGAAGAATGTCTCCAGCTCTATTGCCCGAAATGCGAGTTTCAGTGATTACCACAATTCCAAGAGAATGAGAAGATGTTAAGTCACGAATCATATTTCTAAAGGAAAGCTTCATCGCCCTTCTATAGTTCCAAACAAGAATATTCATTTTTGGATAGATAAGAAGGATATAGGGCTCATAGGTTTGGGCAAAAATCCTTATGGGTCATCAATATCCTTTAGGCAAGAGTTATCGCATGCTCTAGAAGATTCTTCTAGGACTGGATTTGGACTGGGGCCAATTGTAATTCCAGCTGATCCAGTAATGTTTTTGAGAGGTTTAGAGGCAAAGGATTGCTTAAGCTGCTCAGTGGCTCCTGTCCAGGGGAAGTAGGAGAAGGTGATCGAGGGGAAGCCTCCACCATGGATTCGGAGTGTGGTGCCAAGCTGGGTTTGAGAGAGGAAGGTTGTTGTCCCTCATACTCTTTTTCGTCACTAGAAAGATGAAATTCCATGCTTTCTGAAGCTCCTTGTTTGTTTCCCTAAATATGGTAAGGGGATTCTTCCTTATTGTGTCTATCATCTCCTCTCCTAGAATCACAGCTTTGTTCTTGTGCCAAATTGCCCTAGACATGGTAAGAAGATGACAACTTGACAAGGCTAAGGGAAAGTTAGAAGAGAGAGAGAGGTTTCCCTTAGCTTTGAATGAGAAAGATGGAAGAGAGGAGGAGGGTAGGTAGGTAGGGCAGATCTAAATGACTGGTAGGAGAGGGTTAAGGACAGAAGGTGTGAGTCTTGGATCAAGTCTATAGCCTTTTGCTGGGGTAGACTTTGGTGGTTTAGTGGGCTTAAATGGATTTTGAAGCCAAAGAGGGAGAGTTAGGTTGTGGTAAGCAGGGTAAACTAACTTACGTTTACCATGGCCACTGTTTAACTCTGGATTAATAGAATCTTTTCTTGGGTGGGACTCTTATCAGAGAGGCCAGGTGGTTGACCAGTGTTTTTGATAGTTTGGAAGCTTTTTCTAGCCTGAGACTTTTTCCTAGACACAAGAAGCCAAGGACCAAAAGGGTCTTGATTATCAGAGCTGGAGCTATTCTTAGATCCAAGTGGAGGGTTGGAAAGGTTGTCACTAATTGGTTGGGATGGGTTTTTTGGAGGAGGAGTTGGTTTGGAAAAGGGGGGGGAGGCTTAGCTTAATCCTTAATAGAGAACTGTCTGCCTAAATTTCCCAATGAGGACAGTTGTTATCAGAGGCTTATCAAGGTTGATTTGGACACAAAGTCTTGCATAGCGGCCCCTAGTGTCGGAAGCTGTGTCCATCAATCCAAAGGAATGGTCCAATGGAAGAGCCGATTCTTTTTAAGATGTATGCATCATAGAATTCTATAGGAAGCAGTTTCTCAATAAAAAGAAAAGAATTCTATAAGAAGCTCAAGTAATCGAATCCACACTACCACTTGAGAGAGATCCGTAGAGGAGGCTTGGAATTCAGGAACCCAAGGTTTTAATAGCTAAGAAGTGTTGGCCAATGAACCAAGTGGATCTTGAGGACACGATCAAGGCCCTCTCTTAAATTGAAACGAGCTAGGAAGAAATCATGACCCAAGTCAACCAAGTCTAGATGCCCAGCTGGAGCCCATACTTCTAACTCTTTGCAACAGATGGCAATAACCAACACTCCTTCCAAAGGTTTTGATGATAAGTGCATGTGTCCATTAGGAGCGAATTCGAATTTTATCTTCTTTGGAGAGGAGAGGGAAATAGCGGCTATTCCGTCTAAAAGATTATCCTCAATTTCTAAATTAGAATCGGCATCCTCGTGCATTCCATCAAACAGTTGGAAGGCATTCTCATATGCACCAGGTACATGGCCCGCAAGCTTAGACTTATAGCTATAGGCATGAGATGGATCAATGAAAGTAAAGTTGTTGGGGCTAGGATGGTCATCTTCAACTTTCTTGGTACTACAATGGAGCATGTCTTCTTCCTCGCTGGTTTGGTGACGTTCTTCTTCGCACATTGCTTTTACACTTTATTTTCTTTTTGATAGAAAATCACGCGCTTACCGCACAATTTTGGCTTTAGTGGTCTTGTCTTTCTATTAGAGTGCTTCAAAGCACAGTCAAACCGCCTTTGGTTAGCATGCTACCGTGCATAGCGTGCAAGTTTTGCATCCCACACCAATGGTTTGATTCCCAGTCACAGTGCTGAACGAGCTGCATTATGATGAGCCGAGAGTATGGGGCCTGTTTTGCCCCTTCTTCTCCGGCAAGGTTTAATTTTGGTGCCTCTAATGCTCATGCAGCGGTGTTGATGGAGAAGAAGAGAGGTAAGGAAGAAGACAGAGGCTTGTTGGATAGAGAGAGAGTATTTGACGAGGCTTTTTTGTAAACTTTGGATTGTGTATTTGCCATGGGACATTCATTAGTTTTAAAATCGGAGAGAATTGGAGACTTGAATAAACTGGAGGGGAGCTAGTCCCGAGGAAGTAGTGCACTTATATGGTGTCATGCAAAGTCCATACAAGCGCAATTGTGATACTTTCCGACACAATTTACTGTTATACATTAAAACTTCCGAAGCCATGTCTTCAAAAAGAATCAATATGGTAAAAAAAAGGTTGGTGGGTTGGTATAATCTCTGATGATACTCGCCCGTCAATGTATACAATAAAAGAAAAGGAAAGAGCAATAATGCAGTGTATGGAAGGGCCGCATAACTCGATAAAAACTGCCATTCAAACGATATAATAGGTCTCATACAAGCTACAATTCTTTCACTGGATTCAACAACACATATCAAGAAAAGTGACTATCACAAGAGCTGAAGGCCATAAGGGGAAAGAAATGCCCAGCGAAGTATTAAAATTGATATAGGAAACCATTCATACAACCAGTCTAAGAAGCATGAGTATGACCATCTTCTGCAGCAGTTTCAAAGGTTTCACCAGCGACAAGCTCCGGGACTTCATCATCGTCTTCTTCTTGTGTTGCTTGTGCACCAGTAGGTGGTTGCTGCTTCTGAAACTGCTCCGCCAGCTTCCTTAGGTTGTCCAAGTTATCTGGCCCTAAAAATTGAAACCCATATATGTCAGTGTAGGTTAGTCAACTGGATTGAGATAGCAAAACATAGCAAATTCTTTTCCAGAAAGCCCATAGAATTAGTTTTTGTCAAGACTACTAGAAAAGAGTAATTTCCAGCTAAATAATGTCCTGCAGCCATATAATCTAATAAAATTAATATAACTCCTTGGGTTAAAATAGCCTCATTTACATAATCAGTCAATCAAAGATCAGCACTGGAATATTTATTTTATATTACTCTCACTTAAGCTGTTAGTACTCTTCATTTGAATCATATAAGCATAGATTATTGAATAAAAGAGACATTTCCCATTTAAAAACTCCAACGACATGAATATGATATAATTTTCTGAGTGTGATCTGTTTGACATCAGCAGAGGTAGAGCTACTGAGGTTAACAAAGATGGAAGAGTGCCGGTAATCAATAACACTCAAAATAATATTTAAACTACTTTGCTCAATAACAGCCCACAAGTGGGCTATGAATCCTTCAGGCAGAATTGTTTGGGAACTTCTCAAGCCAAGATGGGGGGCAACACTGTACATACATGAACTTTCCAAGGGTCATTTTCTTGGCAAATAAAAACATTGTATGTTAAGATAATTCACAATCAAAGGTATATATAAAATATTTCGCCCAAGGAAAAAAGCAAATCAATAATTAGGCCAACCAGATGTATATTTCATTTCCTCTCTCTCTCATTCATTAGGGCAAGGGCATTTCTTTCCCTTTTTCAAATGCATGTTGCGTGCGTGCAAGTGTGTTTGTGTTTCTCAGGGGGGCTAGACAAACATACAAAGAAGAAAGTAATCTGCTAGCTCAGGAAAAGAGTCAAATAAAAATAAAGTCATTTGATCAGAGTCAAGTAGGGAAAAAAAGACATCACTTAAATATTTGCCGTTGTACAGCCTCAAGATTTGCATTTCATGTAGCATTCAAACAAGAAGATCATAAATGGACCAAATTTAAAGGAGGCTATAATTCTACAGAATAAACCTTCTGAACTCAAGCTAGCAGCATTTAGCCTTAAGAGCATACATGCATAAATCTTGCATAAAAAGGTGAAATCCAGATTTAAGTAGTTTTTTTCAGAAGCCGGGATTAGAAATCTTAAGGCTGTTGTACAGCCTTAAGATTTGCATTTCATGTAGCATTCAAACAGGGAGAACAGAAATGGACCAAATTTAAAGGAGGCTATAATTCTACAGAATAAACCTTCTGAACTCAAGCTAGCAGCATTTAGCCTTAAGAGCATACATACATAAATCTTGCATAAAAAGGTGAAATACAGATTTGAGTAGTTTTTTTCAGAAGCCAGGATTAAAACCTGACTCAAACCCACATGAAACTGAGCCATTGCCAACATTTGAACACATCCTCCAGCAACTTCTTGTAGGATTTTGAAATGAAAACCATAAAATCTCATTGTTTAAGAATCGAGAGTCAAAAGCTGAAGATTTTATCATTTGGATTCACCATCTTTGATTTTTTAATTTCAGAAAGAAGACTATGAAATTGGATCTTGGGGATTTTGATTTCACTGGAAATGGATAACAGACAATAAAGTTCCTACAGTGGAAACTCTGGCTTTTCATGCTTTTCTCTATTGCAATTGTTCCTTCTTGTAGCGGATGTCAATGCCCTGGTTTCATATTTTTCTTTATTGCAACTAGCATATAATTACCAAATTATCATGTCAAAACTTCCACAACAGGCAATGGGTGCATGCATAACTTACTAATCCAAAAAGAACGGAAAAATTGGATTGACTAGTCTACTATGTACAAAAACTTGTTTGTACTGTGGTCTCAAAATTCAGGTAGCTGACAAATACTAATATGGAACTATTAGAACAAAAAAATTATGATTTAAATGTAAGAAAAATAAATATAATGGCATCATACCTAGTTGGTTGATGATCCCTGGGAGAATATCTTGCAATTCTGAAACACAAGTTCAAGTCTTAGTTCTTTTCCACTGAAAATTATTAAAGAAATAGATGTGAAGCAGCAAAAAATCAGTGGCAAAAGTTCAATGCCCCTTTAAAGATCTGATTTAAAGCTTATTATATTACATGAATGAAAATCTGGAAATGCTAAGCATAAAGTTAGAAGACCCTCAGCAATATAACAACATTTAAATGGGCCACCTACTATTTAAGCAACTCATGTAGACCACATCTTGAAAGATGTAAAGAGACATAAAAAAAGCCACCAAAAAATAAATGCAGACAAGCATTCTAGCAAATTTAATGGTAAAAGAAGAGAATGAGAAAATACTTTTTGTTTGAGGAGAACCACTAACAACCCAAGTGTTGGCAGCAATAGAAGCTTGAACTGGGATACAAGATAAAAAAAATTTATTAGTCATTGGTTGCCAAAGAGGAAATCAATTTCAAAAACACCAGTGGGATAAAATGCTTAGGCTACACAATCCTGAAGGCATATTTAGGTTAGGAGGTTAACCTTTGGGATTAAGAAACTGGATGACTGCATCATCCTTGAAAATGTTAACTTCTTCAATAGCTGGGATAGTGTTCACCCCAATCCTCTTCAACGTACTCTGAAGCCTTTTATCATCAGTGGTCGTGGCTCTGTGAATAGCCTTCTTTTTTCTGAGCACAAAAGTACACAAGACAGTTGCGCATCAAATTCAAATAAACTTTGACACATTAAACAAAAGCAACAAACAAATACACTATGTAGTTTTTGTGAAAATTAAAAGTACATATGATTTAATCTTTCTGATATCAAATTTTGAATCAGAAGAATGAAGCTTGGAGAATCTCTTCCGAATGTTTATCGAATTAAATCCTACTGGTTTATAACTAAAAAGATTTATAGAATAATTTTCATTCCAGACAAAGTTAACGTTTAAATCATATATAATCATATCCCACATTTGTGCCAATGAGATGTGACTCAAATAACACTTCCTTCTCCCATAACAAATAGCTGGTATTGATTCAAATAAAAAGGAAAGAATAAAAAAATGCTTTCTATTACTGACCAATGTTGTGGTCCACCTATCATTCTATTTGTTTTTACAAAATAGTGAGAAATAAAATGAAAGTAGACATATTCTAGAAAGAATGTCACACCTTCTCATGCTTCCTTTTCCACCAGTACGAACGGCACCAGCCATTTTCATGAGCCTCTCCCTATCCATCTGAGCAGGGAAAAACACTGAATCAATGACAACCCTTTTTCATATAATGTTTTTGGGTCTCAAATATGAATCCTAAGTCCAACAGAATTGTGAATGAAAGTAAATGCAGGATAAGGGTTTTCAAATAAAAGAAGCTTCTTTTCAACCCAATAAATTAAATAAAAAGAAAATTAACCAAAACCCTAGCACTTTGCAGATACTGTACCCTGTTAGGCTGCTGAGAAAATTTCAAGAGCCTTTCTTTTTTCTTATATACTGGAAAGAAAAAGAGAAATAGCAATATGGGCTAAAATTTCTGCATAAAACGAAACTACTTGACACAGTGAACTGAAGAGGAAAAACAAAGAAATGTCAATAAAAGAATCAAACTAGGACAGAAAACCTAATACAGAAACAACATTAAAAAAAAAAAAAGAGTACCTTTGTTTTGGTAATAAAATATGAAAGGTAGAATATGAAACGAGTAGAAGCAAAAGCCGCCGCGGCAGTACACAGGCAAGAGAAAGAGAGCTCTCTCGGTTTGACAGGCGAAGATAGGGGATAAATATGCCCTCCTCTGCTTGAATGCCTAATTCCTTTTTTACCCTTCCTTCCTCCAAGAAACATTAGCTTGTTAAACTGTTAAATTACTCTTTTGTAGTTTTTTTTTTTTTTTTTTCTTTTGAGAAACGAGACTTTGAACTTTATTAAATAGTAGGCAAATCTGCCTGATAAGTAGAAATGGTGTACGATGGGACATCTTTTATCCATACTTAAAAACCAGTGACATGTGTGGGTTCCAGTTAGCTCAATTGGTAAAGTGTCTGATGATTGTATAAGAGACAAAAACTGATTGGTGTCTTGGTCTGATAATAAAGAGCAATTATCAGGAATGGACGCCATAGGTTGAAACTCCCTCACTCCCTCAAAAAAAAAAAAAACCAGTGACATGTCATACATGTCGAGTTAGGTTGTAAGCTACACTATTTCCTTCTCTACGAACATATGAAAACCTAATACAATGAAATAAACTTGCAAAATATTTAACATCTCGACTAAGTAAACCAAAGGATTCCAAAGAGTGTGAATCTGCATTCAAAGCGTTTATAGCAATCTTTGAATCTCTCTCTGGGATGACATCTTTCAAACTCAAATCAGCATCAAATTGTAACGCCTTCGATGTAGCCAAAGTTTCAAGCTCCATGACAGTTAGGGGGAGATGGATGATTCTGACCATGTGTGCCAAGCCCTTCCCTTGGCAATCTCGGATGATCACTCCAATCCCTGCCTTATCTTTTTCTTGAAACATTGTATCGATATAATTTGTGCCCCAACCCTCCACAACTACATCAATAGTCGATCTCCAAAACAATACTAATCCACCTCCCATATTCGATCTTGGGTTAATGAATAAATTCTCACCCCTCAACACATTTTTTAGCCTAGCTTTATCTGCCCATGTTTCGGCTAAAAATACGACAGAGATATCTTTTGCCCGCACCAAATCTGCAAGCTCATTCTCTGTACATGGGTTCTCAAGCCCACAACAGTCCTCACTAGGCAACTCATGGCAATTGGCGGGGTTGATGCACAACCTCCACTATTAAATTTGATGAGCTTTCATCTTCTTTTGAAACCATTCTCCGCTTTTCCGGTAACTCCAAATGATCAATACGACCTCTCTTTACACCCAAGAGTTTACTCACAGTCTTACTACCCGTGCCTCTGGTTCGAGTTTGTTTTTTCCGATTTCTTTTCATGCTCATGAGAGTT
Source organism: Quercus aquifolioides (assembly GCA_019022515.1). Taxonomy (NCBI): domain Eukaryota; kingdom Viridiplantae; phylum Streptophyta; class Magnoliopsida; order Fagales; family Fagaceae; genus Quercus; species Quercus aquifolioides. The sequence goes on along the minus strand of CM032327.1, from coordinate 50,204,964 downwards.
AGGTTGCGTGTGTATTGTGAAGTTGAAATTTTCGAGGTTGTGCGAGTAAATTCCATGATGGGTGACTCAGCTGGCTTGCACGTGCTCCTGGTATTATGATGAGCATTTTGTTTTTGGGCTGAATCAAAATACTCATTAAGAGCATTAATTGTATTTCCTTTCATAGATGGAAGCTCATTAAACCGGTTGAGATCAGCATCAATTTCATTTATTTGAATATCAAATAAATTTTCCGTTGGTACCTGAATAGGAAATAAATCCTCCACCAAATCTGTTACACCCTCATTAATACATGGTTTCCTTGAATTATGGGACTCAACTGGAGGCAGCTAGCTCAGCAAAGAATTCTGATTCGAATGAATGACTGGAACCGTGTGTAACGCCTCTCTCAATTCACTAATTGCTGTAACGTGCCCAACAGTTACATTAATTGCTCGGTCTCCTTCAGTTTCCCTGCTCGCCTGAACCTTCTCTGATTCGCCGTCCACCGCTTCTTCGCCCGTCACTTCCGCAGCCATTCTTGCCGTGTGAAACACTTTCCTTGTCCAATGTTGCTTATTCTCATAGAATCCTGGCACATAAATAACCGTTTTTTCATGTTTCGGGGCTGGAGTTGCCTTCAATGAGGAGTTGAATTGCTGGTGTTCCGGAGTCAGAGTGCCTTTGCTCTGTATCCAGTTTCATCACATATTCTTGTAATTTAAGGCAATGTTTGTTTCAAGTGAAAAACATATATGAAAGATATTTTACACTCACATGTTTGGGTGGACCAAAAAATACGGTCAAACTCGATGGCATAATCTCTGTGGGAAATTATATGCATCCAAATGAATAATTAGATAAGGCCGCATATGTTTTTATTCATCTAATTTATTCAATGTAATTCCTTCATGTATCGAAGAAATCTAGATACCCTCATTTATCAAAAATAAAATAAAATTGGCCACATGTCAAGAGTTTTGTAATTTAATGGCATAATCTCCTCATATTTAATTGGAGAACATGGTTTCCCCTTCCTTCACTATACTATTGACTTATAAAAAAAATATTTGGGCACATTGGATGGTTTTGATTTTGCCTCCTAAAGTTTAAAATTTTGGATTTATACTCTTATAATCTGTTTGGATGGCATGGATTTGGATTTGAATTTGAAGGGGCCCAATCCAAATCCTTTGTTTGGGTAAGTTAAAAGAAGTGGATTTGGATTTGGCCCAAATCCATCTTGGATTTTAGGGGTCCAAATCCATGGATTTGAAATCACCTCACAAACCCAAGAATTTAGAAATCCATCGCCTCACTCACTCTGTTTCTCTCTAGGTTCTCCGTGTCTCTCTTCCTAGCTGCAACTCAGGCTCTTCTTCCATCTCTCTCTCAGCAACTTTAGGTTTGTTCCTCTCAACTCTTATCTTCCTTTTTAACATCTCTAATTCTCTCTTTCAACTAAATCTAAATCCACAAAGGTTGTAGGTTTTTCCAGTGGGTTTTATTTTATTATTATTTTTTTTGTGGGTTTGTTGGGTTTTGTTAAGGTTCAAAAATTAAATGGCCACAAATAGGCCCAAAGAAGTAAAAAGATGTTGGGCCCATTTCACACAAAAATAAATGAGTAATGAAACTAGAAAGGCTGAGCTCTCACAATAAAGAAAAGAGAGGAGAAAGAAAGAAAGGGGAAGAAGCCCAGAGGATCTGATCCAGAGGTCCACGAAAAAAGGCCCAAGAAACAGACAAAATCAGTGAACCAAAGAAAGCCCAGAAAGAAGAATTGGGTCGGGATCCCAGAAGCCCCCAGAGGCAGGGGATCCCTGGACGCGCGAAGTGAAATTGAAGTAGATTTGAAGAGAGAAAAGAGACAAAAGGCACGCGGACCTTATGCCCCAGACACGTAGTGGAAGTACAAAGCAAAACGCAGGAGCTTGGTTCCAACCATTTGGAGAAAGAGACAAGGAAGAGTACAATTGGAAAAGCTGGAGCAAAAAGCCAAAAGGCCTCAGGTCAGCCAACGGAAAAATCTGGAAATAGAAAGCTAGCTGAGGGACTTTCATCTGGTCGCAACAAAAAGAAAGAGACTATGAAGAAAAGGAAACGACATGATCCTGAAGCAACCAGGCACGACACAGACTTTAAGGGGCAAAAGGGAGAAATCGTTAGTACCCCGGGAGCCCGAAGCTGTGCTATAAAAGGAGGGAGGGATCCATGCTACGGGGGATCCGAATTCAGAGAAAGGATAGAGAATTCATTTACGATTAGATCATTTTTAAGGCATTCACAATTGCTTTTCTGAAGTCTCATAAAAATTGTAGAAGAGACTCTGTAAACTTAAGAGAAACAGAGGAACTTGTTCCCGGTATCCCAGAGACAGTCACTACAGTACACGCTCGGATTCAACAAGTTTAAACTTTGCAAGTCTTTGAAGCTTGAATGGCTATCAAAGTCTGTAACTTTTGAACTCAGTTGAACCTTGCACCACGTCTTAGTGAGCATTGTAATCACAACTAAGGGAAATTAATGAAATACACCTCACTAATTAGAGGATCCCTAACTTGTTCTTACATTATATTTCACTTATTATGCATTTCCTTTATTGTTAAAATGTCGTTCAATACGAATATTCTTTTTTGTTAGCTGTTTGTATTGTAGGAAGTTTGTTCTGTGCACCAATCGATTCTTAAAACAGCCTTTTAGCTGCGGAGAATCGATCCCAGTCCATCAAGAACATCTTACACGGCCCAGGATCCTTGGGCCATAGTGCTGAAGAAAAAAAGGCACTCTCACAGGTTTTCATTTGATTTGTTTGTGGGTTTTGTTTGATTTGTTAGTGTATCTTGTTTCATGGTATTTTCAATGATTTGTTTGGGGTTTGTCTTTATTTTCTATATGTATTTTTGTTTGTGGGTTTGGAATGCAAATTGTGTTTGATGAAATGCTTCTATGAACAGTCTATGAGTTGTGAAATAATAAGTGAGAGAATATTCATTTGAAAAAAAATGAGAACTTACCATAACATCTGTATTTGAGCATGGACATGGTTTTGCGGTTGTGCCACATTGGTTCAGCCATGGGGATAAGAAATGACTCATGGTTTGGTGGTGGAGTTGAAAGGTTTTGTTATGGCAAATGTACTGGTTTAGCTATCATGAATTGGGTTGATCCCTAGTTTGATGGGGGTAGTGTGGTGATGGTGTGTTTGGTTGTACCAAAGATGATTCGACTATGGAGGAGGCTTTATCTTTTTGGTTCAGCTGGTGGTTAGAGCACTGGTCATCTAGTGGTATAGATGTATTTGGTAGAATAGAAGTTGAACTAGCCATTAATTAATTGCACAGAGAGAGAGAGAGAGAGAGAGAGAGAGAGAGATCAGTGAAATGGGATGTGTTTATTTATCTATCTCTGAGTTTTTTTTGCTGGTGTTGAATTTTTTATGTGGGAGTAAGCTTTATATAGACAATTGGGGATGAGAGAGAGTGAGTTTGGATCAAGAGTTTTTAGATTCAATAAGGAGTTTTTGTAAAACCTATTGTTTACACACCTTGCACGTCAACTTTTTACAGATTAATGAATAGGAAAAAAGCCATTGCACAATCATAAGACCTACCACACACACAATCATATATGTTAACAAATGAACACTTTCTTCAATTTCTTCTTTTTGATAGAGTTTGGGCTGATTTATGTTACTGTTTGAAATTGTGACGATGGGCCTTAGGTTATTTAGGAAATGTGAAAAGTAATAAGTCTTGTTTTCAATGGGTAATCTTGTAGCACAAGAAATTTAGACAGAAAAATGGCCTAGTTAACTTACTATAAGACTTATACTCCCTGAACTGAAACTTAGGACTAGGTCCTAGGAAGCTAGAAATTTGTATCAAACACAGTATACATCCCAAGACTAATAGCAAGATAGAATAAAATTTCTTGCAGAATTATCTCTGTTAGGTTCTAAAGGTTTAGGAATTTATGTATTTAGAACTCTAATTTGTAATGTTGGCAAACCATGATCAAAACAACATGTTTAGACTTGTTAAAGTATGCTCAAAGTTGATTAATTATTGTAAAGTTGGAATCGAGAGACTGTAGTTGCATTGGGGCAATTCGGTCTGACTCGATCGATCGAGGAATAGATTCAATCGATCGAAAATCGACCAGATTGCGTTTTCTGCAGTTTTCCAACTCAGCCCTAGCTCATTAAAACGTTTAGGGTTTTTATGTTTTTGCCCTAGGTATATAAGGCAAAACCCTAGCCACGTTTTAGTGTTGCTCAAGTTGTATTGTTGCTCATACATTGCGGTTTTGTGTAAATCTCTTGTGAGATTTAGAGGAGCTTTCCTTTACACAAAGCTTAGGATTTTCAAGATGGAGATTACTTCAACATCTTAATGATCAACTTGGTTGCTGCCTTTGAAGCTTAAAGAATATCAAGCGTGGGTGCTTGTAGCTGATCAAAGAATTCAAGAAAGAAGGAGTCCGTGGATTCGGAGCTTGCACGGGGTCGTGTCAGTAAGTTCTACTGGTAGGTAACATTAGGAAGTCGAGCGGGGAGCTTGTAAGTCCTTTTGTAAGAACTTCAATTCTTTCATAGTGAATTCAGTTTTGCCTTGAGGATCGGTGGGTAAAATCCTCCCCAGGTTTTTTACCGGTTTGGTTTTCCTGGGTGATCATATCATGTGTTATTTATTATTCCGCTGCTATATATTTTCATGATATGATTGTTTGATTGTTTGATTGTTTTAACCTAGAATTGCTTAATTTGACTAAGTAACAACTTGGCTAATTATCTAGGCTACTCAATCTGGTTGTGTGTTAAGGGGTCTAAATCTGTTCAATCTCATCTCACACAAAAATTACAATAGGAAAAATTGTGAGGTTGATAGCATATTGCTTTGAAAGTCTGAATGATTGTGCACATTGGATAAATATGAATGTCTGAGTCTAGCGAATCAATCATGTTGTTGCTTATTTTCTATACTATATTAGTTATTCAATTTCTTCTTTTTAGTTTGTGTATATGTGTGTGTTTGTGAAATGTGAAGTCAAATTGCTTTCTTGCTTTCTTTTTAGTTTGTGTATATATGTGTGTGTTTGTGTATGTGTGTGTGTGTGTGTGTGTGTTTGTGTATATTAGTTACATTACTCTCCTATGTCAACCAGTTACACTTCCTTACTCTACCTCTTATTCTCTTGCTCATCTTTATTTTCTGATTGTTATGCAAACTAGAAGCTTTTAGTTTGTACAGTAAAATCAACTATATATAGGGTCTATAATAGAATTTTGATTGAATAACTTCAAATTTTGGATGACGAATCATTAGAATTTTCATGTTGAAGTTTGATTCTGCGCACCTATGCACATTTTATTTTTCCATTATTTGGAAATGAAACAAGTACCTCCTCTCAGCTGTGCTAAAGAAGGTTTTTTTTTTTCTCTCTTTATTTTTTGGAAGTGTTCAACAACAACAACAACAAAAAATATTATTGAAAGTTGCTGATGTATACTATCATTTTTGAGTTCCTTCTTCGAAAGAATGGGGTTCAATTTTTAAGGGGTTAAAGGTTTTGAATTTTGGTTGTTGGAGTATATGGAACATGGTTGAGAATTCTATTGGAAATATAAAACTGTTGGGATAAGAGAATTACTTTCTATTCACAAGTTGGAGATTCTTCTGAGCTTGTTTTAGGCTGTTTCTAGGTATTTTTCTAGTATGATTTATAGAGGGTAATTTGAGGGTCTTTGTGAGGTTTTTGGGTAGATTTTTGGGTAATTTGCAGGGATGTTTTGCTGGTTTTTGGTGGTGTTTAGAGCTAGCTTTGCAGTGGGGTTTTAAGTGAGCTCTTGGCTGGGTTTCACTGACTGTTTGTGATTAATTTTCTGGTTTTTGGGATTTGCTATTATAAATTAGTAGATTTCAATAGTTAACTCACTGCTTGTTTAATTATGTTAACTCACTGCTTGTCTTTTTTTTTTTGTTAATAGAAAAGTACAAAAGCGGGTGCTTATAAAAACATAACTATTGACAATTGGGAAGACATTGAGATCTTGTGTGGGAGGGATAGAGCTACTAGCATTGGTGTAGAACATATGGATGTTGCAATTGAAGTTACAGCCAAGGAAGGAGAAAATGAGGTGAATTCTCCCATTGCACAACATTTATGTCAATATTCGTTATCAACAAGTTCTGCAGCTGAGCCTTACCAAATAAAAAAAGGATTAGGAAAGATCCATTAGTTGAAGTTGTTGCAAATATTAGTTCCACTCTTAAAGAGTATTGGTCCTCACTTTTAATTGTTAAGAACTTTAGAATTATTTTTTAATTGGATATTTTGAATGTTGTGAAAAAACCCATGCATTTGGGTTCTCTCTATGTTGATATAGAATAGATTAGTTGTCAATAGTTGGCAAGACGTTTCATCTTGACAATTGGATTATCAATGGGTTTTTCATTACCTCATGTATTTATTAATTGGATTATCAATGGCTTCTTCATTACCTTATGTATTTATTAAAATTGTTACTAAAATTAAAATGTAGAAGGATTAAGAAAATTAATAATTAAAAAATATATTTTATTGATCTTAAATCCAAATCCAAATTCAAATCCAAATTTAGGTATCCAAACAATGGAATTTCAAATGATGAATTTCAAACCCTTCATTGTTTAAAATGACCCAAACAAGGAATTTTTAAATCAATGGATTTCAAATCAATGAATTTTAAATCCAAATCAAAATCCAAATCCAATGTTGTCATCCAAACACAACCTTAGTGATTACTTAGCTTTTGGTAAAAATGGCATTACATCCACGCATGATATTATTAAATGCTACATAAACACCCATAGTACTAGTTTTTTAATAACCTACATTTCTGGAGATGACGACGTGTTAGAGGGAGACGTGTCACCACTTGCAAAACGAAATAACCCTCTCTATACTAAGAAAATGACATTGTTTTTATGCTCAATACAAACATAGCTTCAGGGTAAAAATCAAGACAATTTACCGATCCTTCCAAATGACTCTTCCCAAAACTTTCCCTTTTCCTCCCAATCTTTTCCCATAATTTTCACATATGTTCACAAAATTTTCAAAATTTATCTTATAAAAGGAATTTCATCCATGATTTGGCGATTTCTAGAGCTTTCACATGGATTGTCAAGAGCCTAGTGGTATTGCCTAATCACATTTTTATATATAACTTGATAGTTACAACAATGGGAAGGGGTGATTTGAACCCTAGTTCTTATATTCAGTTGAGCTTACCACTAAAATTAATTTTAGTTTATGTCACTCATAACTTATCACTACAACCCAGAGCTTTGTAGCTCTATTGGTACCTCTTAGTATTTTCAACGGAGATGCCTAAGGTTTAAATCTCCTCTCCCCTAACTCTATCAAATTATTAAAAAATTTACTACTTAAGGGAATTGTTAAAAAAGTTGTGGTACAAATCATATCACTATACTTATTCTTCAAATAATAACTAGTTTTATAATTGAGTAAAATACCATGACTTTTTCAAAATATCCAATTTGGTCTCTATACGACTTGTAACATCATTTGAAAATTCTCTAATTTCAAGTTCTTTGCTTCATTCGATTAGCTTGTTTTAAATGCACAAAACTCATAGTAAATAGCCACAAGGGAGTGTTTAGTAGTAAATAGTAGATAAATTGCAGTCAGAGATGAAGAGTGTATTTGGATACTACTTATTTTGCTAAAATTGAAAAATTATTGCTCAAAGTACTGTAAATAAAAATAAAAATGAGTTCAAATAGTACAGTGAGACTCATGAATAATGCTAAAAAGTGTAGTGGAGCTCATGAATAGTAACAAAAATAAGCTGAATAATGAAATAATTTTTATTTTTAATCTCTTCCCAAACGCACACGAAGAAAGAAGCAAAAGGAGCAATAGAATTTTCAAACGATCTTAAGTGACGAAAATTTGGTAGTAGCTAGCATTAGCCGAATCCTGTAGTTTTTGTATTTTACCCTAATTCATCATTTTATATTTTCAGCCTAATAAGTTAACCCGTTTTGGCAAGTGGGAAATGAGTGGAAAAAAAAATAACAATTTGTTTGTCTAAACTTCAAACACAATGTCAAGAAATCATCCTTTACAATTACATCACCTATAACAAAAGCAAATATTGGCAATCTCATTACAAACTTCGAGTCTCTAATATCCATTTCAAATACATGAAAGCAAGTACTCACAGAGCTCATGCCCTGTTGGACCCATGTCTGAGCCTACGCATGTAAAGCAAATTCAATCCCATTCCCATCTAAATATTTCAGGCACCCTTTTGGATCCTCATGCCGCTACCAAGATCATCTTCTTCTGCGCAATGTCCGACCATGGAGACTTGAACCACACCTATCAAAAATTTCACCATTTGCCCAATCCATCCAAACTCATTTGGAACACCGTGGTCAGAGCTTTTGCCGAGAAAAATGAACCCGTTAAGTCTGTGTATCTGTACAAGAATATGCTTGACATTGGCTTCTTACCCAACAACTATACTTTCTCTTTTCTCCTTAGAGCTTGTGCTCATCTCTCTGATATCTCATTGGGTAAAATTCTTCATGCCCAAGTAGTCAGGCTTGGCTGGGAATCATATGAGTTTGTGCAGAACGGATTGATCCATTTGTACGCGACTTGTGATTGCATGAACTTAGCTTGAAAGTTGTTTGATGCGAGTGTGAACCAGGATGTCATTATGTGGGCTGCTTTGAATATTGGTTATGTAAAATCGGGACTAGTTGTGGCTGCACGGAAACTGTTTGATTAAATGCCCATGAAGAATACTGTTTCTTGGAGTGCGATGCTAACTAGGTATGCACAAGTTGGGTTGTTCAAAGAGGCTTTGGAGCTTTTTAATGATATGCAGGTTTCTGGGTTTTGGCCAAATCATGCTGGCATTGTGGGTGCACTCACTGTGTGTGCTTGTCTTGGCGCATTGGATCAGGGAAGGTGGATACAAGCATATGTGGATATAAATGGAATGGAATTAGATAGAGTGATGGGCACTACTCATATTGACATGTATGCAAAATGTGAGTCCATTGACACTGCTCGTAGTGTATTTGATGAGGTGTCGAATATAAATAGAGATGTTTTTGCTTTTTCTTCTTTGATTTCAGGCATAGCAAATCATGGTCAGAGCAGAAGTGTGATTGAGTTGTTTGTTAGGATGAAAAATGAAGGAGTTTTTCCTATGTGTTAAGTTCAGGCAGTCGAATGGGGTTAGTGGGATGAAGGGATGAGAATTTTCAACAGCATGAGTGAGGAGTACGGAATGGAGCCAGGGATATAGCACTATGGCTGTTTGGTAGATCTCTTAGGAGGAGCTGAGATTCTAGATTAGGCAAAGAAGGTGGTGAGAGAGATGCCCATGGAACCATAGTCCTATGTTTTGGGTGCATTGCTCAATGCTTGTAGAGTTATTGGAGATGTTGAGTTGGGTAAAGAAACTGTTGAGCATTTGATTCAGCAGAGTCTAGACCATGGTAGGGTTCATGTTCTTCCTTCCAACAGGTATGCTTCTGCTAACCAATGGGATTATGTGGCAAAGTTAAGAAAGGGAATGGAAGAGAAAAGGGTACGGCAGCTTCTCAAATGCAACTTGATTGAAGTGGATGGTGTGGTTTGTGAATTTGTAGCTGGAGATAAGTCGCATTTGCTTATGGAAAAGATCATTTTAATGTTGCTTGCAACTGACACGCACCTCAAGTTTTCTCGGCATGATGATGACGATGACTATGACATTGATTGTGATAAGATAAATGAATAAATCAACTTCTATAGGAGAATTGATGTATGCACAGCTCAGCTGCCAATAAGTAGCAAGCTCTTGAGAAATTCATACCAATTGAAACCTTTGTCTCTAGTGTGGTAGTTAGTTTTCTTAATTCTTTCATACCCATATTTTCTAGAAGCGAAGAAACTTCTCCCTAAAAAATAAGGCCATGGAAACTTATTCAGTTATTTGATATTGGAAATTACTTACAAAAGAGAAATTTTAAAAGATAGAGGTTGGAAATTTGAACTTAGAGGACATTTGGAAATCTGAAGATGATATGTCATTGTTTTATTGCAGAGTATATTAGGGATTTTACATTGAATCCCTTATTATAATTAATTAATTTTGAATTTTATCATCTTACAAGGACTAAAGTATACTTTTTGAAAACACAAGGGAGATTATCATCTAAGAGAATTTGTTAAACTCACTACCTCTTTTTTTTTTTTTTTCACATTAACAAATAGTAAGTTGGCCAAACGGACACTGAGAGGCTTAAAAAAAGGGTCAAAATCCTTTACTGAAGTGGTTGTCTAAATTTTAACTAATTGCATTTTCATTTTTGTTTTGTAAGTAATTGCATTTTAATTGGTTAGGGCTATTCCACACTTGATCTTAGCCAAAAGGCTAAGACCTTAGTTGAAAATTCTAATCCAGTTATAGCTGAACAGGCCTTAGTTGAAAATTATATATAATTTGTATAGTTTCTGCAATTTCAATAAAATCTTCTTGATTCTCATAAGAAAAGAAAAGAAAAAATGATTGGGGCAATTAGGCGATGTTGTATATAACAAAGCTATTTTTCCATATACTCTTTTGATATTGGAGACCTCTCCATGTAAACGCCAAAAGCCCGTAGTTTGCACTTCCTTGGAATAGGGCCCATCTTGAAAGGAAAACGGTGACACCCTTAATTAATTAGCGTTTGGTTAAGAGGTGGAGAAAGGAGATAATAGAAAGAAAGGGAGAAGTTTCTTCACTTCTAGGATGGGTGAAATTTTTCACCCAACCTGATATTGATTGGGTGAAAATTTTGATTGGGTGTAAAGGTTAGGTTTGAGTGTTTTTCACCTTGGCCCAACAAAAGTAATTCTCGCAAATTAGAGAAAATGAGGAGGAAAAAGTGTTATGAATTTTAGCATCCTATATAACAATTGTGTTATGTTCACTTTTATAAAAACAAAGTTTGGCTCAAACTTGAATGTAACTTAGGCTACAACAATCTCATTCAATATATTTTTATTGGATGTGAATTTTAACATATCCACTATTAGATTATATAATTTCTTCTTATATCTTTCATGCTTGCAAAAAATTTTAGAAGATCAAAGATTAATAGTTATGTCGTCAATCAAATCTTTAAATTTTAAGTTTTTGTAATCTAAAATTATGCATAAAAAATAAGTTTATTAATCAAATAATAAATAATATTTGATTAACATGAAATTTGATGTGTGTGTTAAGAACATGAATAACATGCAATCCAACTGTTATATTTTCAAAATATATAGTTATGTTATTTATTTATTTTTTTGGTGTGAATTGTAGTCTTAAGTTATAACTAAGTTTGTAGCCAAACTTTGTCCATTTTATAAAGAAAAATAAATTAAAATAATATACATGATATGTTCACTTTTATAATATGTCTTTATTAATTTAGTTAATAACATTATTTTTATATAATATTGGAAAAATTGTTTTTGTATACTAATGATGAACAAATTACTTATATACTAATGATGACAAAATTATTTCTTATGTAATAAGGGTCTATTAGTCAATTTAAAGAAATAATATTTTCTTTCCTTTATTTCTCTTATCAACTAAATAAAATAAATTTAAAATTATTTTCCATCATTTCATTTTTTTCATTACTTTACCAAACACATGTGGTAGGAAACTAAAATTTTCTTCATTCTTGACTTTTTTATCCTCTCAACATTTTCTTTCCTTCCATCCAAACAAATCCCTTGGTTAAAGCCTAAAACTAAAAAAATAAGATTTTTTTAATTAATAAATCAAACCAAGACAAAACAAAATAAAAATTAACATATTATAACTATCTAATAAAATCATCTCAAATTCCAAATTGACTTATCTTACAAAATCAATTTTGAATATATTTTCTAAATTCACAATTATAAGGTTGGCAACAAGATGGGGTGAGGTTCCCTACATTTGCCTCATAGGTAATTAATCTACCTCAAACCTACCCTAACAACCTGACCTTCCCCTTGTAGGGGCCATTTTTGTTGTTATGTTGGGCTGGGCTATCTCCTGCAGTAATAGGCCCAAGTATTCTGAGTAAAGGAAGTTGAGACCGGTCCAACTGCAACTCAATTTGGGCCGGCTTGTGCACAAATTATGCCTTGTCTGCCAGGAGTGTACTTATGGCAGGCAGAGCTGTTTCAGAGGAGTCATGACAGGCATATATAATAATAATAACAAAATAGAGTACTCTGGCTATTTAATAGAAAATGTCCAAATAATCCCTATTCATGAGACACAATCGCAGTAATAACAATGACTTTTACAAAGAAAATAAAGGGAACAAACAACAATATGGGTTAATCAAAAGAGACAGAAATCAAATCAAGTCTGGTCCGCAGGAGCAAAACCAAAAAGGGAAGAACGCCTCCTCTCAACACAATTAGTCCCCTAAGGAAAATCTTGTCATGGAGATTAATGGCTTTGAGGGAAGCGGACCTGAATGGTTAGTGCCCAAAGGAATCCTTTTATTTTCAGACAGAGAGCAGGATTTCGAGAGAGAGAAAGGGAAAATCAACCTACTGGTGCATGCCTGCCGGTCTAACTCTCTCTGTTTTTTCCTTTTTTCTTTCTTTTGTTTTTAGCTTTTCCTCTTATCTTTTTCTTTCTTTTCTTTTACCCTTGTTTTCTATTTTATGATTTCTCCCTAGTAATCTCGCTACCTCTCCTTTCTGGGCACGGCAAGGGTCTCCTTATATAGTGCCTATCGTGACCAGATTTTACTATTTCAGCCCTTAACCACCTTTGTCTGGTCTGGGTGTACTTGCCGACCACCACTGGTCCATCTGTGTGCCACTCCCTATTTCCAGACAAAGGAGAGCTGTTTTATTTATTAGTCTGCCGTGGCACCGTTTCCTGCCACGGTGTGAGTGCTCTTTCTCTCTATCCCTCATGGCATGCACCTAGCAGTTCTCACTCAACCTTGCTTCTTTTGGGTGGTCTGTCATCCCAGCAGGATGTACCCCTAAAAGAGCTTGGGGAGGAACCTCAGAATAGGTTTTTTTCCCTCTCCCCACCGCTAAACCATGCTCTCTTACCTTTGACCCATGACCCCACCATGTCCCATATTGGCTGGGTACAGGCTGGTGGTGCCTGGGCCTTGTGCGTGCCCCTCTTTTATGTATGTCCAAAATCTGCCTGCCACTCATGTGTTCACCGCGGTTTGGAGGCTTGTTTGCATAGTCTGTCATCCTTCTTTGGCCTTTTATGTGGGTTGTCCTACGATTTTCCGCTCCCTTTAGGGGCTGGGCCTTATTTGATACTGGGCTTATATTTCTTTCAGGCTATTCCTTGATTGCCATCATGTCCTGTCATATTACTCTGTCATTCCTACTGTAATGACTTGATCCTGCTGGGCCTCTTTAGACTTGCCGTTTATTCTTTCCCCAGTGGCTTAGCATGGTCATGGGTTTTCTTACTTATGGGCTCCTGTGTCCCTTTTGATTTCTCTTGGGCATCCTCGGCCCATTTGCTTTTCTTGGGTTTCCTCGGCCCTTTTCCTAACTCTATGTTCCCATGGGCTTTTACTAACTTCATTGGGTTTCCCCAGCCCAATTACCTCATACTCATCCTTGGGGTTCAAGGGCCTGCCATCAATCCCTTACTCTCTTTGTTTGTATTTGGACCTGTCGTGGCCCATTCTCACTTTTCTACATCATACACTGCCCATGGGTTTGCTATTTGCTATTTCTCTCTTTCCGGGCCCCTTTGAGCCCATTTGCTTCCTCAAGATCCATTTATTTATTTTATAGACCTGTGATCCATCATTCCTGCCGCTTGGGCTTAATGGTTCTTTTTTCCTATCTATTTGCCAACTTCTTTTCGGTTTGAGTTGCTGGGCTCCCTCTTTCTTTTTGGCTTCCAAATTGACCATCAACATTTAGCCCCCTGAACATATGAAGCGTTCCTGTGGTTCATATGTGAACAAAAGACTTTCTTGTCCTTTCTGTCTCTCTTCCTTCTTTTCCTTCGCGGACTTTTTGAACAGTGGACCCTACCTCATTCATATATAAGTATATGTATATATATACTTTTTTTCTTTTTCTGCCGCGAAATGTGTTGTCTCTTCGAACTTCCCAGATTGGCAGTTATTCTGAAACATAGTCGCCGTTTCATTAATTTCATTCTCTTCTTGATGGCTGACCCATCGCCTCCCTTCATGCCGGTATTAATGACCCAATTATTTAAAAGAGAGTCCCTTTGCAATCCAAACACAAACTCTTTCTTTTCCAAAAAACTCTATTTGTTTCCCTTCCTCCACCGTTTTCTTCTTTTCAAACACTTACCCATTTTACTCTGATCAATCCCTCATACTATGGCGTTGGTGAAAAGCCAGGGCTCTTCCCGCCATAAAGGGAAAGAAGCCATTTCCGATCCTCCCACCGCACAGGAGATAGGCAAGGAGGCCGCGTACTCTGAGTCGGACCATTCCGACGAGGAAGAGGTGTAGCGTGACCATGATAGTGAATGTGCCCCCTTAATCGATCCTTGGTATGATGTCCATCCTCATTTTCCCAAGATTCTTGGTGATTACACGCCACCGCCGCCGAGTCGTGTGTGGCTCGCCCTTTGTCGGCAAAACCCCAATGTTTCTTTGGCCCCGTTGGCCTCTTCAATCCCTGATTTAGTCATTCGTCAAGGCCTTTCACTCCCCGTGCCTATCCATTTCGAATTTGGGTTAGGTACTGCTTTGGGTAGGAGGGAATGGATAGACAGCGAGTTATCCGATACAGGGTTCATGGGTTTGTTACAACGGGCCGGTGTTCTGAAGGCTGTGGTCTTATCCCGATGCCTCTCCAACTTCCGAGACCTCTACAACCTTTGCCATTTGGTTTGCTGGTGGTGTACCACCACCCACACATTCTTCTTTTCCTACGGCGAACTCACCGTTACCCTTAAAGACGTGGCTAATCAATTACTTTTGCCAGTTCTCAATGATGTTGATCCTGCCACCATAAAACTTTCTCCGGAGGAAGAAGCCATTGAAGTTGAGTTGAAGAAGAGGATGACCGAAAACGCCAAGTTATCGTATTGGGTTAGTTCTTCTTCCAAATTTTCTGTAGTTGCCCGCCGTGCAGCTTTTGTTGCCTTTTGGCTTTGCAAGTTTGTTTTTAGGTCCCACCCCCATTATGCAATAAAACCTTTGTATTTTCGTTTGGCCATCAAAATATCTGCCGGGGTGAGTTTGCTGCTGGCTCCTATGTTCTTGGGGCATTTGTATGTCCAACTAGACATTCTTCGTACTGATGAGAGCCAAACGGGGTCTTGCCACATAGTTACCTCCTCCATTCATAACACTATCCTGCAGTAGTTGTTATTTGAGCATTGTGCCCAATATTTGGCAAAGTGTAGACTCGTTTGCTTTGCTAAAGAGAAGTATCAATCATGCCCAAGGGTAATTACTGATTTTTGCGGCAGATTTGAGTCCGATTTTCCGCTAGCCTTCCGTTGGTCTGGTTTGAAGCCTATTGATTATTCCGTTGTTGAGTCTTTTGATGAAGGTGTTAGTTTTTCTTGGAGAGCTTACAGAAACTTGGGTACAGGTTATACGTGCATAGATTCTGCAATGGGTTCACTTGTTGATACTGTTGGAACTACTACTCTTTTGGCCGATTTTGATGAGATAGGAATCATTTATTTGTTAGCCACCAATGTCGGATGGTTGCCCTACTTAGCCAATGAAGGTATCAGGTTTGTCCATTATCCTGCTATGGGGGCCTTTTCGTTGTGCGTTGGGCTGGGCTGCCTCCCGCGGCAGTAGGCCCGAGTATTCTGAGTAAGGGAGTTAAGACCGGTCCAACTGCAACTCAATTTGGTCCGGCTTGTGCGCAAACGTTGAGTCCAAGTCTGAGGGAAGACGCAGCAAAGTTGGCTTATCCTCTGTTTCTGCCGCAGAAGACTTTTCTCTAGTTTCTGCCACAGGATTGACTTTTCTGTTTCTGCCGCTACTAGTTTCTGCCGCAGGATTGACGTTTTTGCCGCAGAAGGAACTTTTCTCCGGTTTCTGCCACAGGTCAGATTTTTCTGCTGTGCAGCAAAACTTTCTACCGTGTAGTAAAACTTTTTGCTATGCAGTGAAGCTGTTTGCCGTGCAATAAACATTTCTGTTGTGCAGTAAAGTTTCCTGCCATAAAGCCTTCTGCTGTGCAATAAAGCTGTTTGCTGTGCATTAAAGCTGTCTGCTGTGCTCTAAAGCCTTCTGCCATGTGAATGACTAATCTTCATTTTTACTGCAGGAATACTTTTCCACTTCCTGCGCATAAACAAATCTTGGCCCAACTTGTGCGCAAACCACACCACGTTTGCTAAAGTCTGTTTATAAGCTCACAGCAGGCAGAGTCACTATTAAGAGGTTATGGTAGGCAGATATAATATAGATAATGTAAAGAAAGTTACAGTCACTATTCCTGCCACAATAAGTAAAGTAAATGACTTAAAAGGCCTCACGTTCAAAGAATAAAACTTAAACAAGGGGGTAGAACGGGGTTAGTAGAATCAAAGGAATGGGTCTGCCACACCAAGTATTACCACAGGGCTCTAACCAGGGAAGGGAAAACTACTCCCTCAACGCAAGTAACTTCAGAGGAGAAATTAGTTGCTTTGAGAGGCCAGCCCTAAATAGTGTGTGCCCAAGTATAAACCGTTTGCCTCTAATAGAGAGCAAGGCTATTGAGGGAGAGAAGGGGTTAACCCATTTGGGTGCATGCTTGCCATAAAACACTGTTTTTCTTTCTTCTTCATTCTCTATTCTTTTGTTTATCTTTTTCTCTCTTTTTCTTTCTTTCAATTCTTTCCTGGCTCTTTTTCTTTCTTTCCCCCTCCTTTTTTTCCCTGTTTTCTCCTTCTTCTTTTTTTTCTTCGAATTCCCTTCCTCTTCCTTTTCTTCCCTGTACACAGCTACGGGTCTCTTATATAGAGCCTACCGTGACCGGTTTTACTGTTCTAGCCCCTTAATGGCCCTTGTCTGGTATATGAGCCTTTTGCCGACCACTTACCGAGTCAATGGTTCTGACTACCACCATTGACCTATAGCTTTCAGACAATGAAGGTTCATTTTCTACTCGTCCAGTGTGTACCCTCTCCCTTTCGGTCTCTCATGGCATGCACCCAGTGATTCTTACCCAACCTTGCCTCTTTTGGGTGGCATGTCATCCCAGCAGGACTGTGCCTACCGAAAGAGCCTGAGCAAGAACCACAAGAATGGGTTTCCACTCCTCTCCCCACCGCCAGACCGTGCTCTCACCCATGACCTCACCCTTTCCCATAGTGGCTGGGTATAGGCTGGTGATGCCTGAGTCGTACGCATGCTTTACCTTCTTGATGTTTCATACGTTTGTCGAGGTCTGAGAATGGGTGTGCATATCCTACCGTGCGCTTTTTGGCTTTTTCTGGTGTGGGTTGCATCTCCAACGTTTATGACTTGTCCCTTTCTTGGGGGGTTGACCCTTGCTGGATCATTAGGCCTCCCTCTAGTTTGGGTGTTTGCTTCGTGGCTTGGCATTTCCTGCCATACCAAATTGTTGTTCCTGCTACTGACACTTCCTACCGTTCCTTGTTTCTTTTCACCGTGCTTCTTCATATTAGTTTTCACGCCTATCTTTTTTATACAAAAGGATTTGGGCCTTTGTTGGCCAAATAATGTTGACTGGATCAAAAGGGTCTTGGGCCCAATTTATCTTTATCTGCCGAAGTCATTCTGCCAAAGAACTGTATTCTGCGGCAGATCTGTATTCTGTGGCAGATTTGTATTCTGTAGCAGATTTGTGTTTTGCTGTAGATTGCTTTCACTTGCATTTCTTTCTTTGGAAATTTCTTGCTCTTCGGTCTTCTTGGTGGGTTTTTGGACCCAATTTATCTTCATCTGCCGAAGCCATTCTACCAGAGAACTGTATTCTGTAGCAAAGCTGTATTCTGCGGCAGATTTGCGTTTTGCAACTTACTGGGCTTTCTTCCTCATGGGCTTTTGGATATGGATTCACAAAATTGGGCATCAACATTCAGCCCCCTGAGCATATGGATTGCTCCTGCAATTCGTATGCGAAAACTCATGTAGTTTTCTTCCGTGGGTTGTTTCATAACTCACATGCGAATGCCTCTCTTCTTTTCTTCACGGGCCTGCTATTTCAATCTTTACTCTCCTTAGGCAAGTCGTTCTCTTTCTTTCTACAAATTTATGACCCTCCAAGGGTAGCCGAAAAAGTTGCTCTTCATGAGGGTGGTGGTTTTGTTTCTGTCACCCCAAAGTGAGTTTGTTGAAAGCTTTGCATCTCTTTCTGCTGATCGCCTGCACGTTATTATTTGACTTGTGCCTGCTGGGCCTCTTTGGGCCAACTGTATATTTTCCTTTTGCTCTTCATGACTTGTGCCTGCTAGGCCTCTTTGGGCCTGCTGTATGTTTTCCTTTTTGCTAAATTCCATTAGCCCAGTACTATCATTTGTACTATGCTGTTTTAGGCTTTCTTGGCTCATTTCATTGTTTTAGGGCTCCTTTGTCCCATTTTATTGTTTTGGGCATCCTCGGCCCATTTCATCGCTTTCGGGCTCCTTTGTCCCATTTGGGCTCCTTTGTCCCATTCGGGCTCCTTTATCCCATTTTATTCTTTTGGGCATCCTCGACCCATTTCATCGCTTTCGGGCTCCTTTGTCCCATTTGGGCTCATTTGTCCCATTTTATTCTTTTGGGCATCCTCGGCCCGTTTCAATTCTTTCGAGCTCCTTTGTCCCATTTGGGCTCCTTTGTCCCATTTGGGCTCCTTTGTCCCAATTTATTCTTTTGGGCATCCTCGGCCCGTTTCAATTCTTTATTCCCATGGGCTTTTACTAACTTCATTGGGCTTCCTCGACCCAATTACCTTATGCTCATCCTTGGGGCTTATGGGCTTGCCATCAACCCCTTACTTTCTTTGTTTGCATTACTTCGGGCCTATTGTGGCCCATTCTCTCTTTTCTACATCATATACTGCCCATGGGTTTGCTTTCTCTCTTTCTTGGCTCCTTTAAGCCCGTTTGCTTCCTCAATGCCCATTTATTTATTTCATGGACCTGTGATCCATTATTCCTGTCATTCGGGCTTAATGGTTTTCTTCTCAATTTACCAACTCTTTTCTTCCCATATGGTTTTCATTCAAAGGGATTGTTGATGATGATGATGTGTGCATCCTTCTCTTCATCATTTCTTTGCTTGTTTCTTGGTTTGCTTCTTGGAAATTTCTCGTGATCTTGGACTTCTACAATGGTACTCATTTCTTTATGTCTGCGGCAATTCGTATACTTATTTCTTTACATTTCTGCCGCAGCACGTACTCATTTCTTTGCTTTTGTAGGGATAAATACTCATTTTTCTGCTTCCATAGAATATGTAGACACTTTCTGCCGCAATACATGCACTTATTTCTCTGCATCAATACACCTCTTACTCTGCTTGTGCTAGAGCAGCATCTATATTGTAGGAAGTGAAGGTTGTAGCAGATTCCGCGGCAGAAGAATTATGCTTGACTGCTTACTTTCCCCACGTATTCCTTTGTATCATCTCTTCACCTCTTTATCCTTTCTTGTTGGGTTCTTCTTCATTATGACGTTTTACATTTTCTCATCTCTGCAGAATGCTCAAAATTGGCTCTTTGGATTCTTTGACTCTTCTTTCTCTTTGCGTTTACACATCTTCATTTCTTTTGCTCAAAACAAAGCATAGAGCTAACATTGCAAGCCCTTATCATAGTAGAGTACTCTTTCATTTATTGCTAATACTTTCTGCTGTGTTGAAGAACCCATGTATTCTTTGCCAGGATGAAGTTTCTGCGGAGAAAGATGTTGGGCCTTGTGAAAAGGCAAGTTTCTTTCAGTGATGATGTATTTATGGAAGGCCTCCTTATTCGGAGCTGCTACTAACATGGGCAAATGTATTGTTGCAATAGTAGAGGACCTTTTAGCCCCTAAGATCATCAATACTCTTGTACCTTTGCTGTTTGCATTGCGGGCTGTTTCTGATTCTGCCATAAATCATGGTTTTGCTGCAAAATTGATCTTTCTGCAGAAGCGACTGAGTCTGCCACTCATTTTAAGGCGCCTACAAGTGGTGCCACTATAGATGTTCGTCTTTCAAGGGGCAATGAGGATGCTTCACAAGAAAATCTTCACTTTCTTTTCATTCTAAACATTTCCTTTGTCATTCTGCCACATTAACTATTAATTCCTTTGTATTTGCTTTTTTTTTTTTTCCTTCTTTAACATATTCTTCTTGTCATTCTGCCATAGGCTTTAGTCATCCTTTGTCTATTTTTGCGGTTGTGCTCTTAGGCCTCTTCCCTCCTTTCATCAAGCACTTCTAGGTTTTCATATCTTTCTACCGCAAAGACTTCCTTTTATTTTTCTTTCTACCGCATCTGCATAACTCTCAAGGATGGAGTCATTACTTCTGCCGGGCTCATTACCTCTGTCCCGCAGACCAAGGAAAAAGCTGAAAACCCTGTGGCTAACTTTGGTGAATTTCTATAAGCGTCTGGCAGAATGGCTCATTTTTCTGTTGATCTTTAAGCTCCCAAGTGTGGAAGGGCCATGGGGTGACCATGTTGTGTAAGTTCTGTGGACGAGTGTAAATCAAGTTGGCCTGTAGTTGGCAGCTGTGACATTTTTTTTTTTTACAAATTCTGCCGTGTCTCTCTTCATGGCAGGCTAGTAGTAGCCCATTTGCAGCAGGCATCTGTAAAGCTTTTTCTTCCCCTAGTGCTCGCCACACTCTCTTGAGTGTACTTCTTTTATCATTTCTCTTGCTTTTTCAGGGCCCAAACACCTCAAAGGGTCCCCGTCGTACCCTTTTTTGAAAAGGACCATGTTATGCAAAAAGTAACGTGTTGCCAACCTCTTAAGCTTGTATCTTTCACTGTGCTTTTGTGGCAGGATGCCTTCTGTTAAGTACCGTATGAATGGGCTTCTCGAGTCTTCGCTGATGAACATAGTGTAACTTTTCTCTCTGTCTGCCGCAAGCTGGCAGGTCCCGCACTGGGTTTGGACTTGGTCTGCTTCTTTACCCATGCTTGGCCAATAGAAGCCTGCCCTTTGAAGTCTGCGGTAAAGGCTGACCTCTCCGCAGGATCCGTAAGTCTTATCATGTACTTATTTTAACTTTCTTTGGGCTTCCTCCTACCCTACGCACCTGAACAAGACCCCACCTGGCATCCTGCGGTACAATTTTCCTCTTACCAGGGCGTAGTCTTTTAGCACCTTTAGTTCTATGGCGGCTTCTTCCTTCATCAAGGCCTCCTTTATGGGGATCTGCCAGTCCCCTTCGCACTGTTCCTCCTGGAACCTTTCTTTCAACATCTCAATAATAGACTATTTCCTCTTGCTGACTTCTATCTTGGTGCTATCCTCTTCGAACATTATTTGTGAGCCTAGTGCAGCCAACGCATCGACAAACCAATTTTCATTCCTTGGGGCATGTTCTATTTCAAAGGTAGAAAACTTTTCCTCCATCTTCTGGGCCATTGCTCTGTACAGAGCCAAGTTGGGTTCCTTTAGGGAGAAGCTCCCCTTGGTCTGGCGGACCACTAAGTTTGAATCACCCAATATTCTTAAATGCTTGACTCCCATTTTGAGAGCTGTGGCCAGCCCAGTTAGGTAGGCTTTGCATTCTGCCGTGTTGTTTGAGCAGGAAAATTCCAGTTTAAACGGAAGCGCCACTGCCTTATCTTCTTCATGGTACAAAACTACTCCCACTCCCCCTGATTGGGTGGTAGAAGACCCATCAAATTTCATTACCCATTGTTCTTTGAGCTTTTCTGCCATGGCTACTTCCCCTGGAACTTCATCATCCAGCGGGAATTCTTCCTCTCCTGAAAATTGTGTCGATAAATCTATTATAGCCTGGCTTTTCACCGCCCTAGGTGTCCCCATTCTCAAGTCGTACTGTAACAATTGTAACAACCACTAGGATCGGTTGTCGCAACAAGGCTTTGATGGTGTGGGACTTAGTCATCAGCCACACCTCGTAAGCTAAGAAATAATGGCGTAACCTTTGCGAAGCATACACAATAGTCAAGCATGCCTTTTTCTGCTCGAGTTTTCTGTATCTTTTAGAGCATGGCTGATGTAGTAAACTGGTTGCTCTATGCCACCTCCATCTTTTTGGGCAATCAATGCACCTATGGCATACGAGTTAGTGGCTAGGTAAAGCAACAATGGCTTTTTGTGGACTGGGGCTTGCACAGTAGGAAGGTTCATCACGATTTGTAGTAGCCTTTTGAAGGCTGCCTGTTATACTTCTTTCCTCAAAACTTTGCCCCTTCTATCTCAGCGTGGAATACCCTGGCAGGCAGTGTGGAACACCCTGGCAGGCTGGGCCACTGGCTTGGCCTCGGGGTCCACATTCAATGTATGCACTATTAGCCCAAGATTCCATCCTGGCATTTTCACTGTAACCCCATGTGAAGACATCTTTGAATTCTTTCAGCAACAGTATCAATTCTGATTTTTCTTTTTCTGTCAAACTTGCACTAACTGAGATGGGCCTTGGTTCTTGCGAAACAGACCCCAGGTCAACTTCCTCCATTTCTTCTTCTGCCACAACCTATACATCCTTTTCTGCCACAATTTCTTTGTTTTTTACTTCATTACTCTCCTCCTTCAAACTTTCTTGAACCACGCAACACACTAAGCTTTTGTAGAAGATACATGATGTTGCTGCTTCATATTGATACTCTAAGCACTTTGAGGCAGGCTTTCTAAATTTACTGCAGAATGGGCCTTAGCCCCCCAGCATGTGAGACAACTGGATGAGTCTTTAGCTTTTTGAAGAAGACTTCCCAAATTTTGTTGCAGAATGAGACATCCCCCAGTATATGAGAATAAGCCCTTAGCTTTCAGCAGGAGGCTTCCCATGTTTGCCGCAGAATGAGCTTTAGCCCCCAGCATGTGAGACAACTGGATGAGCTTGATATCACCTTCTCTTGGTGTTGATGCTCCATCATGTGGTTCATGCATTCTTCAGTAAAAAAAATTAGATGCCATGGATCTACAAGTTGCCATATTGTAGAAATTCTTGTTGCTAGAGAATTTGGGAAAAAGTTACTTCCCAAGCATGCTTTGACTTCGTTCCACTGCAAGCACAATTGCTTCCCATGTATTTTCTGCTACATATGATTATGGCTATAGTTCTTCTACAGATTCTTTCTAAAGATTTGTGATCATGTCCTGCCATACTACTCAGTCATTCCTGCTGCAATGACTTGATCCTGCCGGGCCTTTCCAGGCCTGCCGCTTATTCTTTCCCCAATGGCTTATCTTGGCCATGGGTTTTCTTACTCATGGGCTCCTGCGTCCCTTGTGTTTTCCCTTGGGCATCCTCGGCCCATTTGCTTTATCTTGGGCTTCCTCGGCCCATTTGCTTGTCTTGGGCTTCCTTGGCCCTTTTCCTAAATTTGTGTTCCCATGAATTCTTGATGGGGCAATGATCACTTTTGTTGTAGAAGATAACCACATTGGATTTCTGATTGCACGTAGAAAGTTCAAGAATTCAGTACTGAATTTTGTGGTAGGATATTCTGCGAAAAGACCTGCTGGAATACAAAATTCTGCTGTAGAATATTCTACCGCAGAATATTCTGCTGTGAACAGTCTGCTGAGATATTTCCACTTTGGCTTCTGAAACTTTCTGTTATGAAACATTCTGCAGATGAGAATTCAGCATTTCTGAAATTCAGCAGATTCTGCTATGAACTGTCTGCCGAAAGATCTGCACTTAGTCTTCTGAAACTTTCCGCTACGAAATATTCTACCAATGAACATTCTGCATTTCTGGAATTCTGCTGCGAAATATTCTGCCGATGAACATTCTGCATCTCTGGGATTCTACTACGAAATATTCTGCCACTGAACATTCTGCATTTTTGGGATTCTGCTATGAAATTCTGCCACTGAACATTCTGCATTTTTGGGGTTCAACAGATTCTGCTGTGAATAGTCTGCCGAAGGATTTGCACTTTCTGCTACAAAATTTTTGCGGAGGGACATTTTGCACTTCTGGAAAAGTCTGCTGAAGGATATTTCACGGAGGAAATATTCTGTACTTCTGAAATTTAGCAGATTCTGCTGTGAATAGTCTGCCGAAGGATCTGTACTTTCTGCTACGAAATTTCTGCGGAGGGACATTTTGCACTTCTGGAAAAGTCTGCTGAAGGATACTTCACGGAGGAAATAGTTATTTGCAACAGTATAGTAATGATGAAAATTTTCCTTTGGCTACAATAGCTTCATTTTTTTTTGTTTCTAGCTTTTGGTTCTTCAGGGGAAGTAGAGCTAGAATCACTAGCATGAAAAAAAAAATGATTGAAACCTTGTGAGGGAATGAAGAGATTTTTCTCCTCTAAGTCCGGGACCTGAAGGTGGAGATGGAGAGAGTTTAGAAAGCTTCTAGTGCTTCCTTAAAATAAATGAGAGCAAAAAGTGGTGGAACTTTTGGTTTTGCATGTTACAATAAGTGGCTTGCCACATGTCTCACATGCATGACAAGGAAAACAAGTGGCATTTACAGGATATGACCAAGTATTGTAAAGGCCTTCTATTGTAGAGTTCTAAAGATATTTCTGCTCTGTTTTAACATTGCTGTGTTCTGCCACAGAATTCTGCTACGACACTATCCTACTGTAACGTTGCTGTATTATGTTACAGAATTCTGCTACGGTACTGTCCTGTTGTAACGTTGCTGCATTTTGCCACATAATTCTGCTACGGCACTGTCCTGCTGTAACGTTGCTGTATTCTGCCACAGAATTCTGCTACAGTATTGTCTTGCTGTAACACCACTGTGATATTCCACCATAGAATTCTGCTATGGTATTGTCCTGCAGTAACATTGTTGCAATGTTCTGCCATAGAATTCTGCCACACTGTTGTGATATTCTGCCATAGAATTCTGCTATGGGACTGCTATGACATTTTGGATACTTTCCTGAGAGTATAGCTTGGAAGGTTTAAGAACATCTGCATGTCTTGCTTTGGTAAGGACTTGGAAACATGTTTGCGAGGGAGAAATTTCTCATTCTCCCCATCTTGATCCCAACTCCCCAGCGGAGTCGCCATTTTAATGTAGGGGCCTTTTCGTTGTGCGTTGGGCTGGGCTGCCTTCCGCGGTAGTAGTCCCGAGTATTCTGAGTAAGGGAGTTGAGACCGGTCCAACTGCAACTTAATTTGGTCCGGCTTGTGCGCAAACGTTGAGTCCAAGTCTGAGGGAAGACGCAGCAAAATGGGCTTATCCTCTATTTCTGCCGCATAAGACTATTCTCCAGTTTTTGCCACAGGATTGACTTTTCTGTTTCTACCGCTACCAGTTTCTGCCGCTGGATTGACGTTTTTGCCGCAGAAGGAACTTTTCTCCGGTTTCTGCCACAGGTCTGATTTTTCTGCTGTGCAGCAAAACTTTCTACCGTGTAGTAAAACTTTCTGCTATGTACTGAAGCTGTCTGCCGTGCAATAAACCTTTTTGCTGTGCAGTAAAGTTTCCTGCCATAAAGCCTTCTGCTGTGCAATAAAGCTGTTTGCTGTGCATTAAAGCTGTCTGCTGTGCTTTAAAGCCTTCTGCCGTGTGAATGACTACTCTTCATTTTTACTGCAGGAATACTTTTCCACTTTCTGCACATAAACAAATCTTGGCCCAACTTGTGCACAAACCACACCACGTTTGCTAAAGTCTGTTTATAAGCTCACAGCAGGCAGAGTCACAATTAAGAGGTTATGGCAGGCAGATATAATATAGATAATGTAAATAAAGTTACAGTCACTATTCCTGCCACAATAAGTAAAGTAAATGACTTAAAAGGCCTCACGTTCAAAGAATAAAACTTAAACAAGGGGGTAGAACGGGGTTACTAGAATCAAAGGAATGGGTCTGCCACACCAAGTATTACCACGGGGCTCTAACCAGGGAAGGGAAAACTGCTCCCTCAACGTAAGTAACTTCAGAGAAGAAATTAGTTGCTTTGAGAGGCCAGCCCTAAATGATGTGTGCCTGAGTATAAACCGTTTGCCTCTAATAGAGAGCAAGGCTATTGAGGGAGAGAGGGGGTTAACCCATTTGGGTGCATGCCTGCTATAAAACACTCTGTTTTTCTTTCTTCTTCCTTCTCTGTTCTTTTGTTTATCTTTTTCTCTCTTTTTCTTTCTTTCAATTCTTTCCTAGCTCTTTTTCTTTCTTTCCCCCTCCTTTTTTTCCCTATTTTCTCCTTTTTTTTGTTTTTTCTTCGAATTCCCTTCCTCTTCCTTTTTTTCCCTGTACACAACTACGAATCTCTTATATAAAGCCTGCCGTGACCGGTTTTACTATTCTAGCCCCTTAATGGCCCTTGTCTGGTATGGGAGCCTTTTGCCGACCACTTACCGAGTCAATGGTTCTGACTACCACCATTGACCTATGGCTTTCAGACAATGAAGGTTCCTTTTCTACTCGTCTAGTGTGTACCCTCTCCCTCTCGGTCTCTCATGGCATGCACCCAGTGGTTCTTACCCAATCTTGCCTCTTTTGGGTGGCATGTCATCCCAGCAGGACTGTGCCCACCGAAAGAGCCTGAGCAAGGACAACAAGAATGGGTTTCCACTCCTCTCCTCACCGCCAGACCGTGCCCTCACCCATGACCTCACCCTTTCCCATAGTGGCTGGGTATAGGCTGGTGATGCTTGGGTCGTACGCATGCTTTACCTTCTTGATGTTTCATACGTTTGCCGAGGTCTGAGAATGGGTGTGCATATCCTACCGTGCGCTTTTTGGCTTTTTCTAGTGTGGGTTGCATCTCCAACGTTTATGACTTGTCCCTTTCTTGGGGGGTTGAGCCTTGTTGGATCATTGGGCCTCCCTCTAGTTTGGGTGTTTGCTTCGTGGCTTGGCATTTCCTGCCATACCAGATTGTTGTTCCTGCTGGTGACACTTCTTGCCATTCCTTGTTTTTTTTCACCGTGCTTCTTCATATTAGTTTTCATGCCTATTTTTTTATACAAAAGGATTTGGGCCTTTGTAGGCCAAATAATGTTGATTGGATCAAAAGGGTCTTGGGCCCAATTTATCTTTATCTGCCGAAGTCATTCTGCCAAAGAACTGTATTCTGCAGCAGATCTGTATTCTGCGGCAGATTTGTATTCTGCAGCAGATTTGTGTTTTGCTGTAGATTGCTTTCACTTGCACTTTTTTCTTTGAAAATTTCTTGCTCTTCGGTCTTCTTGGTGGGTCTTTGGGCCCAATTTATCTTCATCTGCCGAAGCCATTCTGCTAGAGAACTGTATTCTGCAGCAAAGTTGTATTCTGCGGTAGATTTGCGTTTTGCGACTTACTGGGCTTTCTTCCTCATGGGCTTTTGGATATGGATTCACAAAATTGGGCATCAACACCTGCCAACCGGGTAAGAAGGCAGTTTGGACTGGATCAGGACAATCCTGATGACCTTTCCTTTCTTATGGTGTCCCCTACTTTGGCTAGACATTTTCTGCGGCATACCGCCTTTGATTTTTGGAGATAGCGTTTTAGTGCAATTACAGTTCCTGGCTCGCTGAGGGAGGGCCTTTGCACCCCTGCCATGCATGGATACTGGCAGGCCATAATGACTTCGTTTGAGCAAGAGTTGGCAGGTAGTCGCGGTTTCTCTCTCATTCCTCCCGAGGGGCTCAGTATGGTTGTATCACCTAATCCTCGGTTGCTCCTGCCTTCCAAGTCTGTGTTGGCATATGCCAGGAAATAGAACTGGTTCGCCGTCTTTGAATGGGATGAGGAGAAGAGGGGATGGTATTGGCACACAGGTGATTATCCTCCAGGTTGGGAAAAGAAAGTTAAAGTGATGAATGTTTCTGCACTAGTCAAGAAAGGTCATGCCAAACTTAAATCTGCCAGCAAGCCCAAATCTGCTACTCCCCGGCCACCCATAGATGCTACTCCTGCCAGCCGAACACGAGGCAGCAAGAGAAAGACAACTCCCCATCCTGCGTTTGCTGCTGAGCGGAGAGTGCATCACTTTTAATTTTGCTTTGTCCTTCGTATGTGTATATATATATATGTATGTATATATATATATATGTGTGTGTGTGTGTGTGTGTGTGTGTGTGTGTATTTACTTTCCCTGTAGTTGAATTTGACACGCTTGCTGACTTCTTTCTTTGACTCTGTCTCTTATCCCCCTTTTTGCAGTCTAAGCATAAGAAGGATACGTCTGTTACCCATCCCATACTGCTCGATGAACCTGAATTCGAGGTACATCTCCTCTTTTTCTTTTTCTTTTCTTATTTGCGAGTGTTCAGTCTGCCATACGCTTTTGGTTACCTCATTCACCCAAAAAGTTACTTTGATCTTCATATCTCCCTCTTTTTTGTCTTATAGGATGAGCCCGAGCCTCTTTCTATATACCGCCCTACTGTCGAGAAGCTTTCTGCCTCCATGGGTACACCCATGGAGGGCTTTTTTGATAGGGCTGACACAGCATTTGCAACACCTGCCCCTTCTGCAGCTATGCATGGAGTTCCTGCTGAGGCTCCCACCTCTCCCACTGGGCCGGTACCCATAGATGAGGGTACTCATACTGGGATGGTTGGTGAGGCCATTGCCATTCCTGCCGAGACACCTGTTCCTCAAGAGAAAACCACTCCTCCTACTGCTGTTCAGACCGAGTCTGCTCCTCTTGTCACACCTTTTGTTATCTCCACCGGTGACCCCTTCGTAGCTCTATCTCAGGCTGTGAAGGATGGTTCCTCCTTGGTAGTGACCCCTTCCTCTATTCCTAGCTCTGCTACACGTGGGCCTGATGCGGACTTGTCTTCTGAGGGGTCTAAGGACATTCTTGAGGATCCTAAAGATGAGCCCGTCTTGAAGAAGAGGAATTCTGATTCTAACGAGGAGGAAGGTGTTGCCCCAGAGACCGAGTTCATGGGTATGTGTTTCTTTCCTTTATTTTTTATTTATATATATATATATATATATATCGTTAAGTTTCATTTTGCCTTATTCATACACGTTTGTGTTACTCTTCTGCTATGGTCTCTCTCTTCATTCGTATGCCTATTTTCTCTATTTGCAGAGACCTTTGAGGGGCCAGGAGTTGCAGCAGACATAGGCACGTCCTCAACCGCTCCTCCTGCCACACCTATAGCACCTGTTTCTACCATTCCCACAGCGCCCATTTCTGCCGTTCCTTCTGTACCCTGTTTTTGCCATTCCCACAGCCCCCATTCCTACTGGTCCTGGTAAGTTTCCTTTCCCTTTGTCTCCTTTTTCATTTCTTCCTTGTGAATTTGTTCCCTTTTAGATCACGACTTTTCATTTCACACTTTGTGCTTTCTTAGGGTCCACTTCCCACTGTTCCTTCTCAGTTTGAAGTGGGTAGCAGTTCTGTTACCGTTTCGGACCCTGTGAGTGAAGCTGCAACCTTTTTTACCCGCTTTGATCAGCCTGAAGTCAATGACCTTGGTCCTACTGACTTCTGGGGTTCTGGGTCTCCTTATGTGGATTTTCATGGCTTCAGAGTCCCTGAGGATTGTGTCTCTCACTTGGTGGTGGTCTATAGCAGCCATGGTGACTTTATGCATGGATTTCGCCTTGGCCGTTCTGCCAGAGAGCACTTCTTGAGGATGCTGGGGGGGCGTGATGAATGATATTGAGCATAACTTCGTTGACACTGTCTCCACTGAGAGGATCCTACAGTGGAGAGCCGCGATTCAGGAGCTTATCAGTGTGGGTTTCGTTGTGGAGTTTATTCTGGATCACCTCCGTGAGGTTGCCCGATCCTTTTTTATAAGGAGAGTTCAGCCTGCTATTGATGCTATTGATGTGCGGATTGAGACTCTTAAGAAGGAGGTGGCAGACCTGGAGGGTCGTCGCGAGCGCCTTTTTTCTGGCATTGGTGGGCCTAGCCGTTTTGGAGATCAGACTCTCATTTCCGGGCTCCATTGATGATGATGCAGTTTCCTTCTTTCTTTCTTTTTTCTTTTTTTTTCCTTATCTTATTACTTCATCCAGTACACTTATATGTTTCCTATAGTACTTATTTGGCGTGTGTTTGCCACAGTTTGGGTTTGTAATTGTGATGCTACACTTTGCTACTACTTTTACTATTGCTATGACATGGAGTACTAATACTTCGTACTTTTTCATTACATATTCATGAAAGCACGTTACAACTCTGCCTTGTGACATAGTCACTTGAAAGAAGGAAAAGGTAAAGGAAACATAAAAAGCTTTTTAACAGGACAAAAGAAAGGGACAACCACATAACTTTTCTTCCTAGGCATAATAATGTTTCAGCCATTTCCTATTGATGGAATCCATTAAGTCTCTACATCCATTTGAGTCAAACGGTAGCACCCACTTTGATGCGCTTCCCTTATCACAAGGGTCCTTCCCACTTTGGTGCAAACTTAGATGGTCCTGCCATGCCACGCCTGACGTAGTCTGCTACTTTTAACACAAGCTGTCCTTCCACGAACACTTTCTCTTTAGTCATCCTGCCGTAGGCTTCGGTCATCTTTTGTCTGTATCTGTGGCTGCGCTCTTGGGCTTTTTCTCTCTTTTCATCAAGTCCTTCTAGATCTTCGCACCTTTCTGCAGCAAAGACTTCTTCTTCCTTTTTTTTTTTTTTGCATCTGCATAACTCTTAGGGATGGAGTTATTATTTCTGCTGGGCTTACCACTTCAGTTCCGTAGACCAAGGAAAAAGGTGAGAAACCTGTGGCTAACTTTGGTGAATTTCTATAAGCCCAAAGAGCGTTCGGCAGGTGCATTGCCCATCCTCCTGTATACTCTTGACTCATTTTACTAATAATCTTTATGAGAGTTTTGTTTGTTGCCTCTACTTGCCCATTTCCTTGAGGGTAATAAGGCAATGACCAGTGGTGTTTGACTTGATAGAATTCTAGCATCTTCCTTACATCAATGTTGACAAATGGTGTGCCATTATCACTAATGATCTTGTGGGGCACCCCAAACCTTACAATTATATTCTCCTTGATGAAGTTTGCCATTGCTCCTCCTGTGGCTTTACGGAGTGGTACTGCCTCCGTCCACTTAGTAAAATACTCTGTAGCCACTAGTATCCATATGTATCCACGCGATGGTGGGTTAACTGGTCCCACTAAATCAAGCCCCCAAGTGTGGAAGGGCCATGGGGTGACCATGCTATGTAAATTCTGTGGATGAGTGTGAATCAAATTGGCTTGTACTTGGCAACTGTGGCACTTTTTTACAAATTCTGCCATATCTCTTTTCATGGTAGGCCAGTAGTAGCCCATCTGCAGCAGGCATCTGTAAAGCTTTTTCTTCCTCTGGTGCTCCCCACACTCTCCTGAGTGTACTTCTTTTATCATTTCTCTTACTTCTTTAGGGCCCAAACACTTCAAGGGGTCTTCGTCATACCCTTTTTTAAAAAGGACCATGTTATGCAAAAAGTAACGTGTGGTCAACCTCTTAAGCTTGTATCTTTCGCTGTGTTTTTGCGACAGGATGCCTTCTGTCATGTATTGCATGAATGGATTTCTCCAGTCTTTGCTGGTGAACACAGTGTAACTTTCCTCTCTGTCTGCCGCAAGTTGGCAGTTCCCACACTGGGTTTGGACTTGGTCTGCGTCTTTGCCCATGCTTGGCCAATAGAAACCTGCCCTTTGAAGTCTGCGGTAAAGGCTAACTTCCTCGCAGGATCCGCAAGTCTTGTCATGTACTTCTTTTAATTTTCTCTAGGCCTCTTCCTGCCCCACGCATCTGGACAAGATACCACCTGGCATTCTGCAGTACAATTCTCCCCTCATCAGGTCGTAGTCTTTTAGTACTTTTAGTTCTGCGGCATCTCCTCCTTTCATCAAAGCTTCCCTTATGGGGCTCCGCCAATCTCCTTCGCACTGTTCCTCTTGGAACCTTTCCCTTAACATCTCAATTATGGACTCTCTCCTTTTGCTGGTCTCTACTTTGGTGTTATCCCCTTTAAACATTATTTGTGAGCCTAGTGCGACCAGCGCATCTGCAAACTGATTTTCGTTCCTTGGAGCATGTTCTATTTCAAAAGTTGAAAACTTTTCTTCCATCTTCTGGGCCATTGCTTGGTACGGGGCTAGGCTGGGTTCTTTTAGGGAAAAGCTCCCCTTGGTCTGGTAGACCATTAAGTTCGAATCACCCAATACCCTTAAATGCTTGACTCCTATTTCGAGAGTGTGGGGGCCTTTTTTACTGTGTTGGGCTGGGCTGCCCCTTTGTGATTGTAGACCCAAGTGTTCTGGGTTGCGGGAGTCGAGACCGGTCCAACTGGAACTCAGCTTGGCCGGCTTGTGCGTGAACTATGCCTCGTCTGCCAGGAGAGTGCTTGCGGCAGGCAGAGCTGTTTCAGAGAAACTTGCAGCAGGCAAATACACTTGATAAAACAAAACCATATATTCTGGAATGACCAGATAGTTCTTTTAATAGGAAATGACCATATGTTCCATAATCACAATAATATTAACAATTTTCACAAATAAAATAGTAAGGGCAAATGGTAATAAAGATTAATCAACAGATAAAGGAAATAAGTTCAGTTCGGTCCGCAGGAGCAAGGCCAAAGAGGAAGAACGCCTCTTCTCAACATGATTAACCTCCGAGGAAAAGAATTCCTGCCGTGGAAGTTAATGGGTTTGAGGGAGGCGGACCTGAATGGACAATGCCCAGGACAATTATAGAAGAGAGCAGGGATTTGAGAGGGAGAGAAGGGAAGGGACCTATCGGTGCATGCCACTAACTCTTTCTCTCCTTTTTTAGCCTTTCCTTAGTGATTTCCACAATTGTGTTTTTTAGTATTGTGCCTCCCCTGTTTTCCTAAGTATGTTTCAGAGTCTTTTTACGTTGTGTTGTATTGCCTTCTTGTTGTTGTTCCTGTACACGGCAGAGGCTTCCTTCTTATAGTGCCTGCCGTGACCGGATTTTACTATTCTACCCCTTAACCACCTTTGTCTGGTCCGGGCGTACTTGCCGACCATCACTGTTCCGTTTGCGAGTCCCCCTATTACAGACAAAGACAACCATTTTGTCTGTTAGTCTACCGTGGCATCTCTTCCTGCCGCGGTGACGTTTCTCTCTCTCTATCCCTCATGGCATGCACCTAGTGGTTCCAACTCAGCATTGCCTATTTTGGGAGGTATGTCATCCCAGCAAGACGTATCCCCCGAAAGAGCTTGAGCAGGAACCTCAAAACAGGTCTTCCCCTCTCCCTACCACCAAACCACACCTTCTTACCTCTGACCCATGACCCCACCATGTCCCGTATTGGCTGGGTACAGGTTGGTGGTGCCTGGGCCTTGCGCATGCATATGTCTGAAATCTGCCTGCTGTTCATGCATCTGCCGTGGATTGGAGACTTTGCCTGTACTGCCTGCCGTCCGTTTCTGGCTTTTCATGAGCTACTACTCTGATTTCCCGCTCCCTTAGGATCTGGGCTTTACTCAGTACAGGGCTTTGCGTTCTTTTCAACCCAATTCTTTAATTGCCTTTGCTTCTTACCGCATTACTTAGCATTTCCTGTCGCGGCGACTTGTTCCTGCTGGGCCCTTTTTCAGGCCTGCCGTTCCATTCTTTCCCCCAGTGGCTTAATATGGCCACTGGTGTTCTCACTTAGGGGCTCCAGTGTCCCTTTCTTTTCCCTTGGGCCTCTCCAGCCCATTTACTTCCTTTGGACTTCCTCGGCCCGTTTACTAACTCCGCATCCCATGGGCTTTTACTAACTTAATTGGGCTTCCCTGGCCCAATTTCCTCATTCTCATCCTTGGGGTTCATGGGCTTGCCATTATCCCCTACTTTCTTTGTTTACATTACTTTGGGCCTGCCGCGGCCCATTCTCACTTTTCCATACCATATACTGCCCATGGGTGCTATTTTTCTCTCTTTCCAGGCTTTTTTAGGCCCACTTACTTCCTCAAGGCCGATTTGTTTGTATTAAGGGCTTGTGATCCATTGTTCCTGCCGCTTGGGCCTAATGGTTTTACTTAGTCTGCCGCTTCTCTGCTGCCCGTATTGATGGGTTGGGCTGCTTTCTGTCTATTTCAAAAATGACCCTCAACATTTAGCCCCCTGAACATATGGAGTGTTCCTGCAGTCCATATGTGAATAAAAGACCTTTCTATCCTTTCTTTTCCCTTCTTTCTTTTCCTTCGCGGGCTTTTTGAAACTGTGGACCCCTTCATATATACATATATTTCTTTTCCTGTCGTCAACAGTGGTGACTCTTCAAATTTCCCAGAATGGCAGTTATCCTAAGACACAACTGCCGCTTCATTTATTTCATTCTTCTTTCGATGGCTGATCAGTCACCTTCCTTTAGGCCAGTATTAATGACTCAGGTATTTAAGAAGAGAGTCCCTTCGAAAATCAATCACAAATACGTTCTTTTCCAAAACATCGTGTCTGTCCCCCTTTACCGTCTTCTTCTCTTCGAACACCCATACCCCTTTTACTCCGATCGAACCATCGCACAATGGCGCCGGTGAAAAGTCCAAGTTCTTCCCGCCGCAAAGGGAAAGAGAAAGTTTTTGATCCTCCCGCCGGACAAGAAATGGGTGAGGAGGCTATGTACTCCGAATCTGATCATTCCGATGAGGAAGATATGCTGCGCGACCCAGACAGTGAGTGCGACCCTCTGATCAATCCTTGGTATAATCCCTATCCTCACTTCCCCGAGGTTCCCGGCGATTATGTGTCGCCGCCGCCAGGCCGCGTGTGGCTCTCCATGTGCAGACGGAACCCCAATATTTCTTGGGCTCCGGTGTCTTCCTCCATTTTCAATTTGGTCATCCGTCAGGGGGTCTCTCTTCCCGTGCCGATTCATTTCGAGTTTGGGTCAGGAACGACCTTGGGTTGGAAGGAGTGGGTTGACCGAGAGTTATCTGATACGGTTTTTATGGGTTTGCTGCAACGGGCTGGCGTTCTGAAGGCCATCATTTTATCCCGGAGTCTTTCTAATTTCCGAGACATTTACAACCTTCGTCACTTGGTTCGCCGGTGGTGTGCCACCACCCACACATTCTTCTTCTCCTGCGGCGAACTGACCGTGACTCTCGAGGATGTGGCCAACCAACTACTCCTGCCAATCCTTGGTGATGCGGATCCTGCCACCATAGAGCTTTCTCCGGAGGAAGAAGCCATTGAGGCCGAGTTGAGAAAGAGAATGACTGGGAATGCTAAGTTATCATACTGGGTTAGTTCTTCCTCTAAGTTTTCTATTGTCGCCCACCGTGCGACCTTTGTTGCTTTTTGGCTTTGCAAGTTCGTCTTTGGTTCGCATCCCCATTACGCCGTTAAGCCTTTGTATTTCCGTTTGGCTATTAAAATATCTGCCGGAGTGAGTCTGCCGCTGGCCCCCATGTTCTTGGGGCATTTGTATGTTCAACTAGACATCCTGCGGAGTGATGAGAGTCAGGCGGGCTCCTGCCACATTGTCACTTCCTCTGTTCACAGCACCATCCTGCAGCAATTGTTGTTTGAGCGCAGTGCCCAATACTTGGCGAAATGTAGGCCCGTTCGTTTCGCGAAGGAGAAGTACCAATCATGTCTACAAGTGATCACTGACTTCTGCGGCAGGTTTGAATCCGATTTCCCTTTAGCTTTTCGTTGGTCTGGTCTGAAGCCCATTGGTCACTTGGTCGTTGAGTCCTTTGATAGTGGTTCCGATTTTACTTGGAGAGCTTATAAAAACTTAGGTAGGGGTTACACATGTACTGATTCTGCTATGGGTTCGTTCACTGATGTCATTGGGACCACCACCCCTTTGGTCGGTTTTGATGAGA
This sequence comes from Quercus aquifolioides, assembly GCA_019022515.1. Classification (NCBI taxonomy): domain Eukaryota; kingdom Viridiplantae; phylum Streptophyta; class Magnoliopsida; order Fagales; family Fagaceae; genus Quercus; species Quercus aquifolioides. The sequence goes on along the minus strand of CM032327.1, from coordinate 50,169,143 downwards.
TGGGGATCACCTATTTGGCGGCCACCAATGTTGGATGGCTGCCATACTTGGCCGATGAAGGTATCAGATTTGTTCACTACCCTGCCAACTGGGTGAGGAGGCAGTTTGGGCTGGACCAAGACATCCCTGACGACCTTTCCTATCTCATGGAATCTCCTACTTCAGTTCGGCCTTTCCTGCGGCAGATTGCTTTTGACTTTTGGAGACAGCGCTTCAACGCAGTTACCGTTCCTGGCTCGTCGAGAGAGGGTCTTTGTACTCCTACCATGCATGGCTATTGGCCGGCTGTGATGACCTCGTTTGGGCAAGAGTTGGTAGGTAGTCGTGGCTTCTCCCTTATTCCTCCTGACGGGCTAAGTATGCTTGTCTCTCCCAACCCTCGGTTGCTCTTGCCTTCCAAATAATTTTTAGCCTATGCCAAAAAGCAGAGCCGTTCTACCATCTTCGAGTGGGACGAGGAGAAAAAAGGATGGTGTTGGCTCACGGGTGATTTTCCCTCGGGTTGGGAGAAGAAAGTTAAGGTAACCAATATTCCTACGCCGACCAAGAAAACTCCTGCCAAGCACAAGTCCGCAAGCAAGCCCAAGTCTGCTGCTCCACAGCTAGCCACAGGTGCTCCCCTTTCTAGCAGGACACGGGGTAGCAAGAGGCAAACAACTCCCCACCCTATATCTGCCACTGAGCGAAGGGTACGTTATGTTAGAAAAATTTTGCCTTGTCTTCTGTGTTTTGACTTTAACTTTCCTGTGGCTAACCCATGCCATGCCTATTGATTTCTTTTTTTTTTATTTTTTTTTTAACACTGCCTCTTGTCCCCCTTTTTCTTTGTAGTCTAAGCATAAGGAGGATACGTCAGCTGCCTATCCCATTGAGTTTGATGAGCCCAAATTTGAGGTAATCCCCACTACCTTCCTCTTTCCTCTTTTTTTTTTTTCTTTTTTATTTATTTATTTTTTTTTACACATATTTCACCTGCCATGTGTCTTCATCTGTCTTGATCAGCCGTAGGTTCCTTTATTCTTTACCACATGTGTATATATGCATTTCTTTTTTCTTTTGCTTTCCAGGATCAGCTCGAGCCCCTTTCCATCTATCGTTCCACAGCCGAGGAGCTGCCTGCCTCCATGGGCACACCCGTGGTGGGTTCTTTTGATGGGGCTGGTGAAGCTTTTCAGACGCCCATTACTTCTGCCGCTGCACATGGGATTCCTGCCGAGGCTCCTAGCCCTTCCACCGGATTGGTACCCAGAGAAGAGGGTACTCACACTGAGGGGGTTAGCGAGACCACTCCATTTTCAGCCGAAATGCCTATTCCTCCAAAGGAAATTACTCCTCCTGCCACAACTCAGACCGAGGCTGTTTCACTCGTCGCTCCTCTTGTCATTTCTACCAGTGATCCTTTTACGACTCTGTCTCAGGCCGTGAAGGATGGTTCTTCCTTGGTGGTTACTCCCTCTTCCATTCCCAGTTCGGCCATTCGCGGGCCCGATGTTGATTTGTCCTCCGAGGAGTCCGAGGATATTCTTGAAGATCTTGAAAATGAGCCCGTCCTGCAGAGGAGGATTTCTGAGTCCGAGGAGGAAGAGGGTGCTCCACCCGAGGCTGGATTCATGGGTATGTCCCCTCTCCCTTTTTTCGTTAGATTGACTTTTCTTTCTTTATTCACTAGGCCCACTCTTCTCTTATCTTCATTTGCATGTCTATTTTCTCTGTTTGCAGAGATCTTTGAAGGGCTAGGCATTGCGGCCAGCGTAGGGGTGCCTGCGGCAGTTACTCCTGCCGCACCCACAGCACCCATTCCTGCCGTATTTTCTGTACCAGCTTCTGCCATATTTACAGCGTCGGTTTCTGCCATTCCTTCTGTGCCTGCTTCAATTCTTCCCACAGCCCCCATTGTTACCGGTCCTGGTAAGCTTTCTTTCCCCTTGTCTATTTTTCATTTGCTCCCCGTGGGTTTGTTTCTTTCCTCTTTTCTCTTTTAGTTCCTCATCTCATGCCTTGTGTTTTCCTTGGCAGGGCCTCTTCCTATAGCCCCACCACAGTTCGAAGTGGGCAGCAGTTCCGCCACCCTTCCAGGTCCTGTGGGCGAGGCTGTTGCCTTTTTCACCCGCTTTGATCAGCCTGAAGTCAATGACCTTGATCCTGCAGCTTTCTGGGGCTCTGGGCCTCCTTATGTGGACTTTCATGGCTTTAGAGTCCCTGAGGACTGTGCTTCTCATTTGGTGATGATCTATAACAACCGTGGGGACTTCATGCAGGGCTAGAGAGCATTTTTTGAAGATGTTGGGGAGTGTGTTGAATGACATCGAGCATAGCTTTGTTGACACCATCTCTACCGAGAGGATCCTGCAGTGGAGGGCTGCGGTACATGAGCTTATCAGCGTCGGCTTCGCTGTGGAGTTCCTTTTGGATTACCTTCGAGAGATTGCCCGGGCTGTTTTCATGAGGAGAGTCTGGCCCACTGTTGATGCTATTGACTCGCGCCTTGAGATCCTGAGAAAGGAGGTGGCAGACTTGGAGGGCCATCGCGAGCGTCTTCTTTCCAGTGTTGGTGGGTCCGATTGTTTTGGAGATCAGCCTCTCATTTCCGGGCTCCGTTGATGATGATGCAGTTTCTTCCTTGTTATGTTGTTTCTTTTTCCTTATGACTTTATCTAGTACATTATGTTTTCTTGTAGCACCTATTTGGCTAGTTTGCCATGATTTGGGTTTGTAACTTAACTTTGTGATGCTACACTTTACGTTTTGCTATGACATATGATGATAATACTTAGTGCTTTTCATTACATCCTCCTGAAAGCAAGTTACAATTTCGTGTGGTGACACAGTCACTTGAAAGATGGAAAGGTAAAAGGAAACATAAAGATTTTTTTTTTCTTTTAACAAAACAAAGGAAAAAAAGTGACAATCATATGAGCTTTCTCCTTAAGCATAATATCGTTTCAACCATTTCCCGTTGATGGGATCCATTAAGTCTTTGCCATCCATCTGAGTCAAACGGTAGTACCTGCTTGGGTGTGCCTCCCTTATCACAAGGGGTCCTTCCCACTTTGGTGCAAATTTGGATGGTCCTGCCAGGCCTCTTCTAACATAGTCTGCCACTTTCAGAACAAGCTGTCCTTCCACGAACATTCTCTCTCTAGTCATCCTGCCGTAAGCTTCAGTCATTTTTTGCCTATATCTACGGCTGCGTTCCTGGGCCTTTTCTCTTTTTTTGTCAAGTCCCTCTAGGTCTTCACACCTTTCTGCCGCAAAGACTTCTTCTTCTTCCCTTCCTTTTTCTCGCATCTGCATGACCCTTAGGGACAGGGTCATTATCTCTGCTAGGCTCACCACTTCAGTCCCATAGACCAAGGAAAAAGGTGAAAAACCTGTGGCTGACTTAGGCGAATTTCTGTAAGCTCAAAGGGCATCTGGCAGGTGCATTGCCCATCCTCCCGTATACTCCTGACTCATTTTACTGATAATTTTTATAAGGGTTTTGTTTGTTGCCTCCGCTTGCCCATTCCCTTGAGGGTAATAAGGTGATGAGTGGTGGTGCTTAACTTGGTAGAATTCTAGCATCTTCCTTACTTCACTGTTGACAAAAGGCGTGCCATTGTCACTGATGATTCTGTGGGGTACCCCGAACCTTACGATTATGTTTTCCTTGATAAAGTTTACCACTGCTCCTTCGGTGGCTTTGTGAAGTGGTACGGCCTCTGCCCATTTAGTAAAATATTCTGTAGCCACCAATATCCATATATATCCTCGTGACGGTGGGTTAACTAGTCCTACCAAATCAAGCCCCCAAGTGTGGAAAGGCCATGGGGTCACCATGCTGTGCAAATTCTGCGGATGGGTGTGAATTAAGTTGGCTTGTACTTGGCAACTGTGGCACTTTTTTACAAATTCTGCCGCATCCTTCTTCATGGTAGGCCAGTAGTAGCCCATTTGCAGCAGGCACCTGTAAAGTCTTTTCTTCCCCTGGTGTTCCCCGCATTCTCCTGAGTGCACTTCTTTCACCATTTTTTCTGCTTCTTCAGGACCCAGACACCTCAAGGGGTCCCCATCATACCCCTTTTTGAAGAGGACCATATTGTGCATGAAGTAGCGTGTCGCCAACCTCTTGAGTTTATATTTTTCGCTGTGCTTCCGTGGCAGGATGCCTTCTGTCAGGTACTGTATAAATGGGCTTCTCCAGTCTTCGCAGGTGGACAAAACGTAACTTTCTTCTCTGTCTGCCGCAAGTTGGCAAGCCCCACATTGAGTTTAGGCTTGGTTCGCATCTTTGCCCATGTTTGGCCAATAAAAGCCTGCCCTTTGAAGTCTGCGGTAAAGGCTGACCTCTCCGCAGGATCCGCAAGTTTTGTCGTGTACTTCTTTCAACTTTCTCTAGGCCTCCTCTGGTCTCACACATCTGGCCAAGACCCCGGCTGGCATCCTGCGGTACAATTCCCCCTTCACCAGTGCGTAGTCTTTCAGCACCTTCAGTCCTGCGGCATCATCTTCATTCATCAAGGCTTTCTTTATGGGAATCCGCCAGTCCCCGTCGCACTCTTCTTCTCGGAATTTCTCCCTCAACGTATCAATTATCGATTCTCTCCTTTTGCTGACCTCTATTCTGGTGCTATCTCCTTCGAACATTATTTGTGAGCCTAGCGCGACTAACGCGTCTGCAAATCGATTTTCATTCCTGGGAGAGTGCTCTATTTCAAAAAATGAAAACTTTTCCTCCATTTTCTGGGTCATTGCTCTGTATGGGGCTAGGCTAGGTTCTTTCAAGGAGAAGCTCCCGTTGGCCTAGCAGACCACCAAATTCGAATCGCCTAATACCATTAAGTGTTTGACTCCCATTTCGAGAGCCGTGGCCAGCCCAGTTAGATAGGCTTCGTATTCTGTGGTGTTGTTTGAATAGGGGAATTCCAGTTTGAACGATAGTGTTACCGCTTCATCTTCTTCATGGTACAAAACTACTCCCACCCCTCCAGATTGGGTGGTAGAAGACCCATCGAATTTCATTACCCATTGCTCTCCGGCTTCCTCTGCCATGGCCACCTCCCCCGGAACTTCATCATCCAGTGGGAACTCTTCCTCGCTCGAAAATTGTGCCAATAAGTCCGCTATAGCCTGGCTTTTCACCGCCCTGGGTGTCCCCATTCTTAAATCATATTGCGACAATTGTAGCAACCATTGGGATATCCTGCTAGAGAGGATCGGCTGCTGCAGCAAGGCTTTGATGGCATGGGATTTGGTCATCAGCCATACTTCGTAGGCCAAGAAATAATGGCGCAACCTCTGTGCAGCATATACGATGGCTAAGCACGCCCTCTCTGTCCTTGGGTAACGAGTTTCTGCATCTTTCAAGGCGTGGCTAATATAATATACTGGCTGCTCAATGCCACCCCCATCCTCTTGAGCGATCAACGCACCAATGGCATACGCATTGGTGGCCAAGTAGAGCAACAGTGGCTTCTTGTGAATCGGGGCCTGCACTGTGGGGAGGTTCATCATGATCTGCTGTAGCCTTTTGAAGGCTGCCTGCTGCGATTCCCCCCACTCAAAATCCTACCCTTTCCTGAGCAGCTTGGTGAAAGCAGAAGTGATTGATGCCAACCCAGGGATAAATCTTCGGATGTACGAGACTTTCCCCAAGAAGCTCTTTAATTCCTTTACCGTACTTGGAGGTCTCATGGTCGCAATGGCCGTAGCTTTGGCCGGGTCCACATCTATTCCCCTGCTATGAACTAAGAAGCCTAGGAACTTCCCAGAGGACACTCCGAATGCGCATTTGAGAGGGTTCATTCTCAGTTTGAAGGCTCTGCACCTCTTGAATACTCTCCTCAACACTTGGAAGTGTTCCTCTCTCTTCCTTGATTTTACTACTATGTCATCTACGTAGTCCTCCAGTTCACGATGCATCATGTCGTGAAATATGGCCGTCATCGCCCGCTAATAAGTGGCACCCGCATTTTTCAATCCGAAGGGCATTACAGTGTAATAGAAGTTGCCCATGGGTGTTCTGAAAGCGGTTTTCTCTGCATCTCTTGGCGCTATCCTGATTTGGTTGTACCCGCTGAACCCATCCATAAATGAAAACATGGCACTTCTTGCCGTAGAATCTATTAGTAAATCCATGTTTGGCAAGGGAAACTCATCCTTTGGACAGGTCTTGTTGAGATTTCTAAAATCTACACAACATCTTATCTGACCGTTCTTCTTCTTCACGGGCTCGATGTTGGATAGCCATCGTGGGTGTTGGATAGGTTTGATGAATCCTACGGCAAGCAATTTCTGCACTTCTTTGATTATTTGCCCTTCTATTTCCGTGTGGAATGTCCTGGCAGGCTGGGCTATTGGCCTGGCCTCTGGGCTATTGGCCTGGCCTCTGGGTCCACATTCAACGTGTTTGCAACTAGCCTAGGGTCTAACCCCGGCATTTCATTGTATTCCCATGCGAAGACGTCTTTGAATTCTTTCAAGAGCAGCATCAGTTCTGGTTTTTCCTTTTCTGTCAGACTTGCATTAATTAAGATAGGTCTTGGTCCCTGTGGAACAGATCCCAAGTCAACTTCTTCCATTTCTTCTTCTGCCGCAACCTGTGCTTCTTTTTCTGCCACAACTCCCTCATTCTCCTTTCCATTACTTTCTTCCTCTGACTTTTCTTGAACCACGCAACACGCCAAGTTCTCGTGCTGCCACTCCTGGGTGGGTCCCTCTTGCATTTCACTCGTAGGCCCCGTGCCCCTTCATAATTTATACACAATCCTGCCGTCAGGACCTCGGATCCTGACACAGTGAGGTGTATCCTTTGATCCTGCGGTAGGCGCTTCCTTCCTCTTCTTTTTTCGGGCCAGCAACTCCCTCAGGTCGGGCTCGGGATCATCCTGGATATCTCTCCATTTAGGCACGAAGGTACCTTGTGGTCTTGATACTGAACTTTCCCCGGATGGAGCCCATTGATCGTAGAACGTGGTTTCTACTAAATGAGCTTCGGCCTGCTCAAATGGTGAGTGGTTCGCTGCTATGTGTATCATTCTGCCGTTCATCCGTCCTTTCACACATTGGTGGTATGTGGATGGAACTAGCCTGTGTTTATGTAACCACGGTCGCCCCAAAAGCACGTGGTACGAGACTTCCGTTTTTACCACGTGGAACTGAGCTAGTGAAGCTATGGGTCCCACTTTTAACCACAACTGGATATGGCCTGCGGTGTACTCTCCCCTTCCACCAAATCCTGTTACTTCCATTGGACACCCTTGGATCTTTCTTTCTGAAATCCCTATAGCTTGCAGAGTGCTCAACGGGATGAGGTTTACGAAAGCACCTGTATCTACTAAGGCTCTCTTTATGGGGATTTGATTTATGGATGCTGCCAGGTAGAGAGGTCTCCTGTGGTTTGGGTATCCCACTTCCATATCTTCATCACTGAAGGTGATTTCGGTTGACTCCTGTAAGAGAGCCCTGTTATCCTGGACTTCTGCTGATAAACATTCTACTCCTGCCCCAGAGGCAATGCTCACTAGAGCCTCGGTGGCTACTTTTCTTTCTTTTGTTGTGAGGCCCAGCTGGTCAAATAAGTTTTTGAATTTGGGGCTCTACTGTAAAGTAGTAATCGTTGTGGCAGGCAGGACTGGATTCTCTTCTTCGTCATCCCCTGGATCCGCATAAATCACTACTGCTGCTACACCCTTCCCTTTGTGATTTGGGAGTGGGTTTCTTTGGACTTCCTGCTGGGACAGTTCTAAAGTCCCTTCCTTTATCCTGCGATGCACTAGTCTACGGAGTGCCCAACACTCTGCGGTAGGATGTTGGACATAATTGTGTAACCGACAAAAACGTGGGTCCCTCATTTCCTCCTCTGTGGGCTCCCTCGCAACCTAGTTAGGTTTGAAAATGCCATCTGCTATCCATTTGTCTAGCAGTACGTCTAGCTCCTTCGCGGTGCATGGTATTGGCGAGGGAGTATCGTACTCTCTCTCGTCGTTCTTTCTCCTCTGCTCACCGGTGGACACCGCCATGGCTTGCGGGGCACTTCTTTTATCCGTGCTTGGCTTTACGGACTGGGCAGTTTTTCTCGCATTTTGTAATAACTGTGCGAACTGGGAGATTTCGAGGTTTTCTAGAACTGCCCTGTACTCCCTGATCATATTCGTCATACACATCTCTACCAGCGTCCTTTCTTCGCAATGGTCATAGCAGTCGAGTGCTATGTCCCTAAATTTCTTGATGTACTCCATCAAGTCTTCACCATTCCTTTGTTTGGTTGCTTGCAGTGTTGCAAGTGTCACCGTTTCTTCTCCGTGGAAGTACTTGGTACAAAATACATCCACCATATCATCCCATGTTGGGATCGATCTTGGCTTTAAGCCAATGTACCAGGTATAAGCCCGGTCACACAATGATTTAGAAAATTCTCGAAGACACAAGTTCTCGTCTGTGGCATAAGGGCCAAGCGTATCAATGAACTTGCTTACGTGCTCAACAACACTTCCTTTCCTGCCATCATATTGTGCGAAAACTCGCGGTTCATACCTCTTGGGGTATGGTTTACTGAGCACCCTTAGTGGATATGGGGGTCTACGTGCGTAGAATCTCTCCTTAGGTGCTCTGGCTCTCTCTTGCTCTAGGAGAGTTGCTACTTCTGCCATAGTAATAAAACGTTGATTCGTATTCTGTGGGACACCTCCTACTAGTGTCTCTTCTGCCGCATACTCTGGATCATGTTGGCTTCCTTTTTCCTTTGTTCTATCCGTCTTTAATTGACGAATTTCTTCCATCATTTGCTGTTGTGAGTGCTGTAAGGCCTACAACACTTCAATGAAGGTGTTGGCATTGTCTACGGGGATCCTTAGAGGAGGTTGGGGTCCAGCCCCCATCTCGTCAGCACCTCCTGCGTGGTTAGGCTGCTGTGGGTGAGGCGTCGTTGGCCTAGACTCTGCTTGTGAGGGCACGACACTCATGTTGCGTGTCGTCCTGGACTTTGGAGGCATTTGTTTGCGAGGGCTCTTGTCCCTGAACTATTTCTCAACTCCCCAGTGAAGTCGCCAATTTAATGTGGGGGCCTTTTTTACTGTGTTGGGCTGGGCTGCCCCTTTGTGATTGTAGGCCCAAGTGTTCTGGGTTGTGGGAGTCGAGACCGGTCCAACTGGAACTCAACTTGGCCGGCTTGTGCGCGAACTATGCCTCGTCTGCCAAGAAAGTGCTTGCGGCAGGCAGAGCTGTTTCAGAGAAACTTGCAGTAGGCAAATACACTTGATAAAACAGAACCATATATTCTGGAATGACCAGATAGTTCTTTTAATAGGAAATGACCATATGTTCCATAATCACAATAATATTAACAATTTTCACAAATAAAATAGTAAGGGCAAATGGTAATAAAGATTAATCAACAGATAAAGGAAATAAGTTCAGTTCGGTCCGCAGGAGCAAGGCCAAAGAGGAAGAACGCCTCTTCTCAACATGATTAACCTCCGAGGAAAAGAATTCCTGCCGTGGAAGTTAATGGGTTTGAGGGAGGCGGACCTGAATGGACAATGCCCAGGACAATTATAGAAAAGAGCAGGGATTTGAGAGGGAGAGAAGGGAAGGGACCTATCGGTGCATGCCACTAACTCTTTCTCTCCTTTTTTAGCCTTTCCTTAGTGATTTCCACAATTGTGTTTTTTAGTATTGTGCCTCCCCTGTTTTCCTAAGTATGTTTCAGAGTCTTTTTACGTTGTGTTGTATTGCCTTCTTGTTGTTGTTCCTGTACACGGCAGAGGCTTCCTTCTTATAGTGCCTGCCGTGACCGAATTTTACTATTCTACCCCTTAACCACTTTTGTCTGGTCCGGGCGTACTTGCCGACCATCACTGTTCCGTTTGCGAGTCCCCCTATTACAGACAAAGACAACCATTTTGTCTGTTAGTCTGCCGTGGCATCTCTTCCTGCCGCGGTGACGTTTCTCTCTCTCTATCCCTCATGGCATGCACCTAGTGGTTCCAACTCAGCATTGCCTCTTTTGGGAGGTATGTCATCCCAGCAAGACGTATCCCCCGAAAGAGCTTCAGCAGGAACCTCAAAACAGATCTTCCCCTCTCCCCACCACCAAACCACACCCTCTTACCTCTGACCCATGACCCCATCATGTCCCGTATTGGCTGGGTACAGGTTGGTGGTGCCTGGGCCTTGTGCATGCATATGTCTGAAATCTGCCTGCTGTTCATGCATCTGCCGTGGACTGGAGACTTTGCCTGTACTGCCTGCCGTCCATTTCTGGCTTTTCATGAGCTACTACTCTGATTTCCCGCTCCCTTAGGATCTGGGCTTTACTCAGTACTGGACTTTGCGTTCTTTTCAACCCAATTCTTTAATTGCCTTTGCTTCTTACCGCATTACTTAGCATTTCCTGCCGCAGCGACTTGTTCCTGCTGGGCCCTTTTTCAGGCCTGCCGTTCCATTCTTTCCCCCAGTGGTTTAATATGGCCACTGGTGTTCTCACTTAGGGGCTCCAGTGTCCCTTTCTTTTCCCTTGGGCCTCTCCGGCCCATTTACTTCCTTTGGACTTCCTCGGCCTGTTTACTAACTCCGCATCCCATGGGCTTTTACTAACTTAATTGGGCTTCCCTGGCCCAATTTCCTCATTCTCATCCTTGGGGTTCATGGGCTTGCCATTATCCCTTACTTTCTTTGTTTACATTGCTTTGGGCCTGCCGCGGCCCATTCTCACTTTTCCATACCATATACTGCCCATGGGTGCTATTTTTCTCTCTTTCCGGGCTTTTTTAGGCCCACTTACTTCCTCAAGGCCCATTTGTTTGTATTAAGGGCCTGTGATCCATTGTTCCTGCTGCTTGGGCCTAATGGTTTTACTTAGTCTGCCGCTTCTCTGCTGCCCGTATTGCTGGGTTGGGCTGCCTTCTGTCTATTTCAAAAATGACCCTCAACAGAGAGTTGTGGCCAACTTGGTTAGGTAAGCTTCATATTCTGCCGTGTTGTTTGAGCAAGGGAATTCCATTTTGAACGATAACGCTACCGCCTCATCTTCTCCATGGTACAAAACTACTCCCACTCCTCCAGACTAGGCGGTAGAAGACCCATCAAATTTCATTACCCATTGTTCTCTGGCCTCTTCTGCCATGACTACTTCCCTTGGAACTTCGTCATCCAGCGGGAATTCTTCCTCTCTTGGAAACTGTGCCAATAAATCTGCTATAGCCTGGCTTTTCACCGCCCTAGGTGTCCCCATTCTCAAGTCATACTGTGACAATTGTAACAACCATTGAGATATCCTGCCAGAGAGGATTTGTTGCTGTAACAAAGCTTTGATGGCATGAGACTTGGTCATCAGCCATACTTCGTAGGCCAAGAAATAATGGCGTAACCTCTGCGAGGCATACATAATAGCTAGACACGCCCTTTCTGCCCTTGGATAACGAGTTTCTGCGTCTTTCAAGGCATGGCTGATGTAGTACACTGGTTGCTCAACGCCGCTTCCATCCTCCTAGGCAATTAATGCACCTATGGCATACGAATTGGTGGCCAGGTAAAGTAGCAATGATCTTTTGTGGATTGGGGCCTGCACCGTAAGGAGATTCATCATGACTTGCTGTAGCCTCTTAAAGGCCGTCTGCTGCACTTCCCCTCATTCAAAGCTTTGCCCTTTCCTGAGCAATTTGGTGAAAGCAGAAGTGATTGATGCTAACCCAGGGATGAATCTCTGAATATATGAGACTTTCCCTAAGAAACTCTTTAGCTCTTTTACCGTGGTTGGAGGCCTCGTAGTTGCTATAGTTGTGGCTTTGGCTGGGTCTACATCTATTCCCCTACTGTGAACTAGGAAACCCAAGAATTTCCCAGAGGACACTTTGAATGCACACTTGAGAGGGTTCATTCTTAGTTTAAAGACTCTGCACCTTTCGAATACCTTTTTCAACACGTAGAAGTGCTCTTCTCTCTTCTTTGACTTAACCACTATGTTGTCCACATAGTCCTCTAGCTCCTGATGCATCATATCTTGAAATATGGCTGTCATTGCTCGTTGGTAAGTTGCACCTGCGTTCTTCAACCCAAATGGCATTACGGTGTAATAGAAGTTGCCCATGGGTGTTCTGAAAGCAGTTTTCTCCGCATCCTTTGGTGCTATTCTGATATGATTATATCTGCTGAAACCATCCATGAACGAAAACATGGCACTTCCTGCCGCAGAATCTATTAGCAAATCCATGTTTGGCAATGGGAACTCATCCTTCGGACAAGCTTTGTTGAGATTTCTGAAATCTACACAACATCTTATCTGGCCATTCTTCTTCTTTACTAGCACTATGTTGGATAGCCAACGAGAGTGTTGAATAGGCTTGATGAATCCTATGGCCAGCAATTTCTGCACTTCTTTGACTATTTGCCCTTTTATTTCTGTGTGAAATATCCTGGCAGGCTGGGCCACTGGCTTGGCCTCGGGGTCCACATTCAGCGTATGTGCAACTAGCCCAAGGTCTAACCCAGGCATTTCACTGTAGTCCCATGCGAAGACGTCTTTGAATTCTTTCAATAGTAGTACCAGTTTTGATTTTTCTTTTCCTGTCAAACTTGCACTAATTGAGATGGGCCTCGGTCCTTGGGAAACAGACCCCCAGGTCAACTTCCTCCATTTCTTCTTCTGCCGCAACCTGTACTTCCTTTTCTGCCACAACTCCTTTGCTTTTTTCCTTATTATTTTCTTCCTCTAAACTTTCTTGAACCATGCAACATGCCAAACTCTCGTGCTGCCATTCTTGGGTGGGGCCCGTCTGTGTTTCAATCGCGGGCCCCGCGCGCCTTCATAATTTGTACACAATCCTGCCATCAGAGCCTCGGACCCTAACACATTGGGGCATGTTATCTGATTCTGCGGCGGGTGCTTCTTTTCTTTTCTTCTTTCGTGCTAATAATTCCCTCAGATCAGGCTCTGGGTCACCTTGGATGTCTTCCCACTTTGGCACGAAAGTACCTCGTGGCTTCGATACTGAGCTCTCCCTAGATGGAGCCCATTGATCATAGAACATAGTCTCTACTAAATCGGCCTTTGCCTACTCGAATGGTGAGGGGTTTGCGGCTATGCGTATCATTCTGCCATTCAACCTTCCCTTCACACACTAGTGGTAGGTGGATGGGACTAGCCGGTGTTTGTGCAACCATGGTTTCCCCAAAAGCACATGGTACGAGACTTCTATTTTCACCACGTGAAACCAAGCTAAAGAAGCTATGGGTCCCACCTTTAACCACAGTTGGATATGGCCTGCAGTGTATTCGCCCCTTCTGCCAAATCCTGTTAATTTTATTGGACATCCTTGAATTTTTCTTTTTGAAATTCCTGTGGCTTGTAAAGTGCTCAATGGAATGAATTTTATCTACCAAGGCCCTCTTTATGGGGATTTGATTTATGGATGCTGCCAGATAGAGGGGCCTCCTGTGGTCTAGGTATCCTACCTCCATATCCTCATTACTAAAAGTGATTTCAGTTGACTCCTATAACAAGGCTCTGTCATCCGGGGTTTCCACTGATAAGCATTCTACTCCTGCCCCAGAGGCAATGCTCACCAGAGCCTCCGTGGCTACCTTTCTTTCCTTCGGTGTGAACCTCAGTTGGTCAAACAGATTTTTGAACTTGGCGCTTTGCTGTAAAGTGGTAATCGCTACGGCAGGCAGGGCTGGATTCTCTTCTTCCTCCTCCCCTGGATCCGCACAAATAACTACTGCTGCTACCCCCTTCCCTTTGTGGTTTGGGAGTGGGTTTCTTTGAACCTCTTGCTGGGATAGTTCTAGAGTCCCTTCTTTGATCCTGCGGTGCACCAATCTATGGAGCGCCCAACACTCTGCGGTAGGATGTTGTATGTAGTTGTGCAAACGATAGAAGCATGAGTCCCTCCGCTCCTCTTCTGTGGGCTCTCTAGAAACTTAATTGGGTTTGAAAACTCCGTTTGCTATCCACTTGTTTAACAGCACGTCCAATTCTTTCGGAGTGCATGGTATTGGTGGGGGAGTATCGTATTCCCTTCCATCTGTCTTTCTTCTCCGCTCACCAGTAGATATTGCCATAGCTTGCGGAGAGCTTCTTTTGTCCGTGCTTAGTTTTACAGACTGGGCAGTCTTCCTGGCCTTTTGCAGCAATTGTGCAAACTGGGAAATTTCTAAGTTTTCCAGGTCTGCCCTATACTCCCTTATCATGTTTGTCATACACATTTCCACCAATGTTCTTTCTTCACAATGATCATAGCAATCGAGTGCTATGTCCCTGAACCTTTTGATATATTCCATCAAGTCTTCACCATTTCTCTGCTTGGTTGCTTGCAGAGTTGCAAGTGTTACTGTTTCTTCTCCGTGGAAGTACTTAGTGCAAAATATGTCCACCATGTCATCCCAGGTTGGAATGGATCTTGGCTTTAGGCCGATGTACCAGGTGTACGCCTGGTCACACAGTGACTTGAAGAATTCCTGAAGACACAAGTCTTCACCTGCGGCGTAAGGGCCAAAAGTATTAATGAACTTACTCATGTGCTCAACTGCACTTCCCTTCCTGCCATCATACTGTGCAAAGGCCCGCGGTTCATACCTCTTACTGAGCACCTTCAGTGGGTAAGGAGGCCTTCGCGAATAGAATCTCTCCCTGGGTGCTCTGACTCTTTCTTGTTCCAGGAGAGCTGTTACTTCAGCTATAGTGATGAAACGTTGTTCTGCATTCTGTGGGACATCTCCTGCTGGTGTCTCCTCTTTGTCTGCCGCATGTTCTGGGTCATGCTGGCTTCCTTTCTCTTTTGTTTTGTTTGTTTTCAGTTGACGGATTTCTTCCATCATTTGTTGTTGTGAGTGTTGCAGGGACTGTAAAATGTTGTTCTGCATTCTGTGGGACATCTCCTGCTGGTGTCTCCTCTTTGTCTGCCGCATGTTCTGGGTCATGCTGGCTTCCTTTCTCTTTTGTTTTGTTTGTTTTCAGTTGACGGATTTCTTCCATCATTTGTTGTTGTGAGTGTTGCAGGGACTGCAAGACTTTAATAAAGATGTTGCCATTATCAGTAGGAATTCTGGGCGGCAGTTGGGGTTCAGCCCCCATTCTGTTAGCACCTTCTGCTTGATTAGGCTGCTGTTGGCGAGGCGTTGTTGGCCTAGAGTCTGCTTGTAAGGGTACGGCACTCATATTTCGTGTCGTCCTGGACTTTGGAGGCATTTGTTTGCGAGGGCTTTCGTCCCTATCTGCTTCTCAACTCCTCAGTGGAGTCGCCAATTTAATGTAGGGGCCTTTTTTGTTGTTATGTTGGGTTGGGCTATCTCCTACGGTAATAGGCCCAAGTATTCTAAGTAAGGGAAGTTGAGACCGGTCCAATTGCAACTCAATTTGGGCCGGCTTGTGCACAAACTATGCCTCGTCTGCCAGGAGTGTGCTTATGGCAGGTAGAGCTGTTTCAGAGGAGTCATGGCAGGCAGATTTAATAATAATAACAAAATAGAGTACTTTGGCTATTTAATAGAAAATGTCCAAATAATCCCTATTCACGAGACATAATCACAATAATAACAATGACTTTTACAAAGAAAGTAAAAGGAATAAACGGCAATATGGGTTAATCAAAAGAGACAGAAATCAAATCAAGTCTGGTCTGCAGGAGCAAAACCAAAGAGGGAAGAACGCCTCCTCTCAACACAGTTAATCTCCCAGGGAAAATCTTGCCGTGGAGATTAATGATTTTAAGGGAAACGGACCTAAATGGTTAGTGCCCAAAGGAATCCTTTTATTTTCAGACAGAAAGCAGGATTTCGAGAGGGAGAGATCAACCTATTGGTGCATGCCTGCCGGTCTAACTCTCTCTGTTTTTTCCTTTTTTCTTTCTTTTGTTTTTAGCTTTTCCTCTTATCTTTTTCTTTCTTTTCTTTTACCCTTGTTTTCTTTGTTATGATTTCTCCCTAGTGATTTCGCTACCTCTCCTTTTAGGCACAACAAGGGTCTCCTTATATAGTGCCTGCCATGACCAGATTTTACTATTTTAGCCCTTAACCACCTTTGTCTGGTCTGGGCGTACTTGCCGACCACCATTGGTCCATCTGTGTGCCACTCCCTACTTCCAGACAAAGGAGAGCTGTTTTATTTATTAGTCTGTCGTGGCACCGTTTCTTGCCACAGTGTGAGTGCTCTCTTTCTATATCCCTCATGGCATGCACCTAGCGGTTCCCACTCAATCTTGCTTCTTTTGGGTGGTTTGTCATCCCAGCAGGATGTACTCCCAAAAGAGCTTGGGCAGGAATCACAGAATAGGTTTTTTCCCCTCTCCCCACCGCCAAACCATGCCCTTTTACCTCTGACCCATGACCCCACCATGTCCCATATTGGCTGGGTACAGGCTGGTGGTGCCTGGGCCTTGCGCGTGCCCCTCTTTCATGTATGTCCAAAATCTGCCTGCTGCTCATGTGATCGTCGCGGTCTGGAGGCTTGTCTGCATAGTCTGCCTTCCTTCTTTGGCCTTTTATGTGGGTTGTCCTACGATTTCCCGCTCCCCTTAGGGGCTGGGCCTTACTTGATGCTGGGCTTTATATTTCTTTCAGTCTATTCCTTGATTGCCATCATGTCCTGCCATATTACTCTGTCATTCCTGCTGTAATGACTTGATCTTGCTGGGCCTCTTCAGGCCTGCCGTTTATTCTTTTTCTAGTGGCTTAGCATGGCCATGGGTTTTCTTACTTATGGGCTCCTGTGTCCCTTTCGTTTTCTATTGAGCATCCTCGGCCCATTTGCTTTTCTTGGCTTCCTCGGCCCTTTTCCTAGCTCTGTGTTCCCATGGGCTTTTATTAACTTCATTGGGCTTCCCCGGCCCAATTACCTCATATTCATCCTTGGGGTTCATGGGCCTGCCATCAACCCCTTACTCTCTTTGTTTGCATTGCTTTGGGCCTGCCGCGGCCCATTCTCACTTTTCTACATCATACACTGCCCATGGGTTTGCTATTTGCTATTTCTCTCTTTCCGGGCCCCTTTGAGCCCATTTGCTTCCTCAAGATCCATTTATTTATTTTATGGACCTGTGATCCATCATTCCTGCCGCTTGGGCTTAATGGTTCTTTTTTCCTATCTATTTGCCAACTTCTTTTCGGTTTGCGTTGCTGGGCTCCCTCTTTCTTTTTGGCTTCCAAAATGACCATCAACACCCCCAAAGGTTCCTATCTCACCTTTTTCTTATCCCGCGAGACTTCAAATTATCTTGCTTCACACATTATTCAAATTATACTATAATGTAAAAATTACTTCATAACACATATAAAAATTTTACCAAGAAAATTACTAAATAATATATAACAAATCTTTAACACTAATATGATTGAAAAAGTTTCAAACTAAATTAATTTAACATGACAATAATACAAAGTCTCAATGTACCAATGTAATAACAAAAAGTTTTTTTTCATTATTAAACAGTAATTCTCATTAGTAATAATTAATATTTAACATTAATACAAACCACAAATTTCACACTAAATTGTTTAACAAAACAAAAATATGAAATCTCCATGCATCCAAAATTCTATTAAACTAAACTAAAAAATACTAAGTTTTTAATGGTTATAATGATAATTTTGTAATCTATATATAATATAAAATTGAAGCCTTGGACTTTTGTTGACCTTTAGTATGTGGGTTTAAAATTTCTTAGGATGACACCTATTCTAAATAAACCCATATTGCAATCTAATTAAAAATTAATGAAACCTACATCCTATGTTAAAAAAATTAAATAAATCAAATAATGACATGGGGTTTTATTGATTTTTACAGATAAGTTTTGGCTTTGGGAGAAGAAAATTTCTATTATAGGAGGGTTCTTTTTCTTAGCCTTCAAATCCTACACAAAGCAAAGGTCTCTAAACAACCCAGAAAATAAACACATCTTCAATATTGCCACAATACTAGTGGCTCCACTATTGCTATAGCTATCTTCATCAAGGGTAACCAATGTTAATCTTTTTCTTATATTTCTTTAGAAAGTTTTAGCTTTTGAATTTTTGGATTCATTTTTTGCAACATCTAGAACTAGTACGTTATCTCTTATATTTCTCAGTTGTGTAGTCATATATTCTTTTGTTTTGTTTCAATGATTTCTAAGCTCTGAATCATCTAATTCGTTATTATTATTATTTTTTGAACTTTTGGAAGTTTTGACATCTAATTCTTTGATTTTCCACCTTTTTTTTTAATACAAAATCTAAAATTTTCTAACATAGGGAGATGACTGCTGCAACCTTGTATGCATACAAGGTAAGATGGCAACCAAAGAGAAGCGACAGCAAATCATGGGTTAAGCTGGTCATGTGCATTGCATGCGACCCTTAGACACTTGCCACTCATTTTTGGTTGCCACCTTACCTTGTCTGCAACAATTGCTGTGTACAAGGTTGCAACAAATCCTTTCCCTTTCAATAACTACAGCCACATATTATTATTTTGAAGATAACTCATCTTTTTCTATATTTCTTTGTTGTGTGTCACATAGTCATATTTTTTTTCAAATTTTTTTGGTTTTTTGAAAGTTTTAACATTTGAATTTTTGGATAACCATGGATTAGTCTTTTAAGAGTAACCAAATCTTTCTCTTTTATTTCTTTATTGTGTGGTCTTATATTTTTCTTTTGTTTTAATAATTTCATATTTGAATCTTATACATGATATATTATACATTTATGCAAAGTTTTTCCGTGCATTGCATAGGTTAGCGACTAGTTATGGAAATATATTGGAACTTTGGTAAACATGTTCAAAGTAGGGCTGGGAACCAAAATCTGTCATTGCCTGATTGTCCCATCACCTTGATAGATAAAACCTACATGAAAAAGGTCAAATTCAAATCATACTGCGATTAAATTGCCATCCCTACACAATCATGGAACTTGTTAGGGTGTGGCACATAAAATCTTTTTAGCAAAGTCAACATAAGCCACACAACTCAATCTAGCTTGTAGATATTAACTCAACTCTTATTTTGGGTTTGTGGACACTGTTAAGACAGAGCAAATCAATCCATATATTAAACATATTATAACAAAGGAAATCATCATATATATTGTACATGAAATCTAAAGTTTTTCTTTTGTTCAGAATAAATCGTAACATACCTCCATCTGATGTCCCTATCTCAAGAAAGTGGAAGAAACTAGCACGTAAGTTGACTACTGGGGACTCTACCATGCAGGGTCACGTCACAAGGAAAAGAACTGGGAAGGAATGTGGTTAATGTGTTATCCAACCAGAGTTACCTGTTAAGAAATTACAGGTTTCGATGGAGAATGCTAAAACTTTTACATTAACGGTGGAGGTTGCTGGATAGCCCTGCTAAGACCAATGAGTTGCTTAGTATGGAACTGTCGTGGACTTGGGAACCCACGTACAGAGAAGGAGCTTGGTGATGTGGTCCTGGCAAAAGATCTCTCTATCATGTTTATAGCCAAAACATTGGCAGATGAAGCAAGACTAAAAAGTATAAAAAGAAATTTGGATTTTGAGAATATGTTCTTTATTCCACACATCAATAGAGGTGGTGGTCTAGTATTGCTTTGGAGAAACTCTATTGAAGTCAATGCCGAAATTTTTTCCAAAAATCACATTGATTCCATTATCAATAAAGGTAAGGAGGATGCTTGGAGGTTCACAGGTTTTTATGGGAAGCCTATAACTCATAAGAGACATAAATCTTGGTCAATGCTTGAAAGCCATGGCAGTACTTCTAGTTCTAGAGGTCCAGAAGATTCAAATCATGAAGAAGAAGAAGAAGAAGCTCCAATGGCTACTTCTATCAAAACGTTGTCATGTATGAGGCTGGGAAAACATAAAGGAAAGTTAAAACAAAACGTCATCGTTTCTCATTAAAAGGAACGGTGTCGTTTTGTGTATGTTGTAGTTGTTTTCTCATTAAAGGAAACGGTGCCGTTTCTGTATGTGTAATGATATTAAATTGTCAGTTTGTTATTTCTGGCAATGTACGTGTGTGAATCTGTTAGAGCACGTGTGAGGCAGTTACCAATCTCCCTTGTGCTCTCTCTCTCTCTTACTCTGTATGTATATATATAGGTTGTAGCCTCCATTGTAATTGTATTGTGGAAGTATTCAGTGAATAATACTTGAAGAATTGTTTTTCCAATTTCTTTCTCTCTCTCTCTCTCTCTCTCTCTCTCTCTCTCTCTCTCTGTTTTTCTTTCTTCTCAAAACTGCCCAGTGAATACTTCACTGTTGTTGTTGTCAAATATGTCATCCATGATGATTGTGAAGCTCAATTATGGAAACTACATTGTGTGGAAACACCAAATCGAGGTAATTCTTGATACCTATTCAATGATTGATGTTCTTGATGATTCGATCACTGCTCCAGATAGATTTCTTAAAGATTCATCTGGTAATTTCACTGTTGAGATAAATCCAGCTTTCATAGCTTGGAAGAATCGTGAACAAGCAATGTTTACATTCTTGAATTCTACTCTTTCTCCTGCAATTCTTGCTCTTACAGTTGGAGAGTGTTAGAGAAGAGATTTGCATCTGTCTCAAGGTTTCATGTTATGAGCCTGCGAAATGAGTTGAATGCAATTAAGAAAGGTGTTGATTCCATTGATGGATATTTTTAGAAAATTAAGCAAGCCAAAGATAGATTGGTTGTTGTTTCTGTGTTTGTGGATGATGAGGAGCTTCTTCACATCATTCTTGATGGTCTTCCCTCTGAATATGATCCTTTTAGTTCAGCAATTAGGACTAGAAGTGATGTATTATCAGTTGAGGAGTTGAATGCTTTGCACAATCAATACAGTTGATTCAGCTTCTATGGCTATGGCTACAAAATTTCATCCTCAAGGCTTTCAACAAGGAAGAGGAGGTAGGAATAATAATCAGAAAGGAAGATGTCATGGTAATAATCATAATTCTGGAGGTTCTCACTATGGTGGTAGTAGTTATTACAATCCTAATCAGTTTCAGAATTTCAATTCAAGTAATTTCAACCCAGGAAATTCAGGGTTTTCTCCTCAGTTTCAGACTTTCAATCAAGCTAAGCAATCATCTAATCAGAATCTAGGTCAATCAAGCAGGCCTATCTGTCAGATCTATGGCAAGAGTGGTCACTCAGCTCTTGATTGTTACCATAGAATGGATTTCACATATCAAGGGAGGCATCCACCTACAAAGCTTGCCTCTATGGTGGCTAATGCTGCTCAAGTTCAAGCTTCCAATGCTTGGCTCACTGACACAGGTTGCTCAGACCATGTGACTCCTAACCTATTACAACTCTCTCTTCTGTAGCAACCAGTTCAAGGATCTGAGACTGTCACAGTTGGCAATGGTTAAGAACTGCTAGTCACTCACATTGGTAATGGTGAGCTTCGAACCCTAACTCATAACTTTAGGCTTTGTTATTTTGATGTGCATACGTTCTTAATTCAGGATTTACCCACGGGGAAGATCCTCTACGCAGGGTTGAGTAAAGATGGAGTTTACCCCATTCCATCTAATCCTAATCTGTCTTCAACCTCTTGCTTCAATCCTGTTCAGAATCCTGCATTTGTCACTGTCAAACCACATCACATTCTGCTATGGCATCACAGACTTGGGCATCCAAGTTCTAAAATTTTACTTTCTGCCTTAAAGCTTGTATTTTCTTCTATTTCTTTGTCTCGGATTGATGAAGTTTGTTCATCTTGTGAATACTATATAAGTGCTAAAATGCACAGGTTTCATTTGAATAAAACCCCTCTTGTTTCCACTTCACTTCTTGAACTTATGCATAGTGATGTTTGGGGTCCTTCTCCACTCACTTCTTTACTTGGTTTCAATTACTATGTGATTTTTGTTGATGATTACTCACGTTTTACTTGGTTATTTCTTCTCAAATATAAAACTGAAGTTCTTTCTATTTTCAAACACTTCAAATCCATGATTGAAACTCAGTTCAGTTCTAAACTTAAGGTTCTAAGGACTGATAATGGATCTGAATACATTAATACTGAGTTTAAATCCTTTTGTTCTGCTTCTGGCATTCTCCACCAATCCTCCTGTCCTCATACTCTTGAGCAAAATGGTGTTTCAAAGATAACACATAGGCATATAGTTGAAACTGGTCTTACTCTTCTCTACCAGTCTCATCTTCCTCTCAATTATTGGTCCTATGCTTTTTCTGCTGCAACTTATCTTATCAATAGAATGCCCTTTTCAGTCTTAGGTTTTCACTCCCCTTGGGAGAAAGTTTATTCAAAACCACCACCTCTTCATGCTTTTAAAGCTTTTGGCTATGCTTGCTATCCATATCTTAGGCCCTTTAACCAAAACAAGTTACAGCCTAGATCTAAACCTTGTGTGTTTCTAGGATATCCTCCACTTTCTAAAGGTTATATATGCCTTATCCAACTTCCAATAGAATCTACATTGACTGTCATGTTTTGTTCAATGAGTCTCTTTTTCCCTTTGCTCATGATTCTAACTTTACTGATCCTCATCTTCCTTTCTCCTCATCTATCTCTACTTGGTTTTCTTAGCCTAAGCAAACTTTTGATGAGTCTGTTCATACTTCATCTATTGAGTCTACTCCTATTTCCACACCTCTTGATCTCACATCTTCCCTTCTTCCTTCTTTTCTTTCTCCATCCCTTCCCATTCCTGTTGTTCCTCCTCCTTTGGCTGTTCCTTCATCTGTTCATACTCCCTCTTCTACTTCCTTACCAATTTCTGCTCCTGTTAATTCTTCATCTTCCTCACAGACTGTTCCTAGTGTATCTGACTCTACTGCCCTTATTCCTATCTCCACTAATTCTCATCCTATGCTCACAAGGTCAAAGCATGGTATCTATAAGCCTAGAGTTATGCAGGTCCAAGCTGATTACACCATCACAGAACCCCCTTCTTTCACTATTACCTCTAAACACCCTCAATGGGTGGCTGCTATGGATGCTAAGTTTCAGTCTTTAAAGAAGCAACATACATGGTCTTTAGTACTTCTTCCTCCCTATAAAAATGTGGTTACTTGCAAATGGGTTTATAAGTTGAAAAGGCACAGTGATGGCTCTATAGCTAGGTATAAAGCAAGGTTGGTTGCAAGGGGGTATGTTAGGTTCTAAAGACTTAGGATTTGATGTATTTAGAACTCTAATGTGTAATATTGGCAAACCATGATCAAAACAATATGTTTAGTCTTGTTTAGGCTTGCTCAAAGTTATATATTTTATGTAAAGTTGGAATCGAAAGGCTGCAGATGCATTGGTGCATTTCGGCCTGGCTCGATCGATCGAAAGTTAGACTCGATCGATCGAAAGTCGGCCAGAATGTTTTTCTGCAGAATTTTCCAACCCAGCCCTAACTCATTAAACGTTTTGGGTTTTCTATTTTTACCCTAGGTATAAAAGGCAAAACCCTAGCCACGTTTTTAGAGTTGCTTTGGTTGTATTGTTGCTCATACATTGTGGTTTGTGGGAATCTCTTGTGAGATTCTTGAGGAGCTTTCCTTCACATAAACTTAGGGTTTTCTAGGTAGAGATATTTTTCAATACCTTGATGATTAACTCAGTTGCTGCCATTGGAGCTTAAAGAATAACAAGCGTGGGTGCTTGTAGCTGATTGGAGAATTCAAGAAAGAAGGAGTCTGTGGATTCAGAGTTTGCACGTGGTCGTGTCAGTAAGTTCTATTGGTGGGTAGCATTAGGAAGTTAAGCGGGGAGCTTGTAAGTCCTTTTGTATGAACTTCGATTCTTTCGTATAGTGGATTCAGGTTTACCTTGAGGATAGCTAGGTCAAATCCTCCCCAGGTTTTTACCGTGTGGTTTCCTGGGTCATCATATCTTGTGTTATTTATTATTCCGCTACTTTATATTCTTGATATGATTGTATGTTTATGATAACCTAGAATTGCATAATTTGACTAAGTTAATCACTTGGCTAATTAACTAGGTTAATCTGGTTGGTTTAAAGGGTCTAAAACCGTTCAAGTGGTATCAGAGCGGGTAGCTCTCTTGTTTGAGATTTTTTGATCTCTGAGCTGATCCTTGACCCCTGTTGTCATGGAACATGGACACTCTCTTGTTGTTCCTCCTCACTTTGATGGGAATAACTATGCTTATTGGAAAGTAAGGATGAAAGCATTCCTGAAATCTATTGATGAGAGGGTTTGGAATTCCGTTGAGTACGGATGGGAGAAGCCTACTACTCTTGTGAGTGAGTGGCAAACTTCTCAAAAAGAAGCAGCTGGGTTCAATAGCAAAGCTATGAATGCCATCTTTAATGCTGTTTCCATGGAGGAATTTAAGAGAATCTCTAATGTTGAGGTTGCTCATACTGCTTGGAAAATCCTCCAGACTGTGCATGAAGGCACAAAGGCAGTTAAGATCAATAAATTGCAACAATTAACTTCTAGATTTGAAAGCATTAGAATGTCTGATGATGAATCTTTTGATGAATTCTATGCTAAATTGAATGATATTGTTAATTCTGCATTTAATTTGGGTGAAATCTACGATCAACCTAAAATTGTTAGGAAGATTCTTAGATCTTTAACTGAAGACTTTAGACCCAAAGTGACTGTCATCACTGAGAGCAAGGATGTGGACTCCATCCCTGTTGATGAGCTTGTAGGATCTCTTCAGTCCTATGAGTTAGACCCGCTCAAAGCTAACAAATCCAAATCAATGGCTCTTAAGTCAGTTGATGATGTTGAGGTTGGTGGATTTGATGATAAGCTCTCTGCTACAGAGATTGCGTACCTTGCCAAGAACTTTAGAAACTTTCTTAGGAATAACAACAGAAAGGCAAGAGGTACAAACACTGCTGAACCTAGAAACTTTAGGAAGAATGATCCCACTAAGGTTAATAACTATGAAAAACCTAGAGAAAAAGTAGGTCAATCTTCAAACAATTCTTTGGGTGCTTAGTGTTTTGGATGTCAAGGGTATGGTCATGTTAAATCTGAATGTCCTACTTACTTGAGGTCTAAGAGTAAAGCTATGGCTGTAACCCTTAGTGATAATGAGGTTTCTGATGATGAGTCTGGATGTGACGAGGATGGAAACTTCATTGCTTTCACTGCTACTGCTGTAGTCAATGAAAGCGTGTCTGTTGAAGAGAATCCTTCTGATGGGGAACTCTCTAAGGATGTAGATCTTCAAGAGGCCTATAATAAACTTTGCAAAGTTGTTGCAAAGGATGCTATGAATGTTGAACTTGGCCTAAAGAAAATTGATTCTCTTGAGCTTGAAAAGAAAATTTTACTTGTTAAATTATTTGATGCTAATGATCTTTTGAACCATGTGAAATCTGAGAACATGCTCTTGCTTGATAAAGTTAAAACTTTGGAACATGATTTATCTGTTGCTAGATCTGCTAGTTCTAAACTTGATCAAATGCTGAATGTTCAAAAGTATCCTTCTGACAAATCTGGTTAGGTTATGTTAAAAGCATCTCTGTTTCTGCTCCTCATTCCACGAACTTTGTTCCTTCATCTTCTTCTAAACCTTCCGTGAGTGAGATTGTGAGTGAAACTGTCAAACCCCCTGTGAGTGAGGTTGTCAAACCTGTAGAAGTTTCACCTCCTAGGCAGATTAGGGTTGATCTGGGAGAGTCTAAACCTAAGGAGTCTACCCTTTCTAAGGACAAGATGCATGGTAAACCTGCTTGGGTTTGTCATTTTTGTGGAAAGTCTGGACACATTCGTCCTAACTGTTACAAGCTTCAAGCTGCTGAGAGAGCAAACAAACCAAAATTGCCTGTGCCTCAAGCACAAGATCCTATGACGCTCATTGGTGAATTGGTAAAGGCGTTGAACCTTTATTCCAATCCTGGAGTTGGAAATCACTCGAACGTGAATAGGAACTTCAATGCTCGTGGTGCATCTAAAAGGTTTTGGATGCAAAAGACTCGATCTAATTGAGTCTTTCTGACATGGTCCTTGTGCTTCATTGCTCTACTCTTTTGTGACCATTGTTCTTTGGTTTTTTTGTGTTTTTTTTTTTTGTTTCTAGGATTTGCATTGCATAACATTCATGCATTTCATTCTAGGATTTATTTGTTTTCTCTTTAAAAAAAAAAAAAAAAAAAAAATGAGAAAAGCAAATTGTGTTTGGCACTATTTTTCTTGGTCTTTGAAAATAAGGTTGGTCAATTTATTTACACATAACATGTCTTGTGTACCTTGTTTAGCCTTGACGAGCTTATTTATTGCACTTTACTAGTTGAAGCTTTGTAGTGCATGTTGTGTGGGAAAGATGTTTATGGTGTTTATCACTTTGTCTTAATCTTGAAGTCACATGTTATTTGACTGTCGGACTTAATCCTTTTGAGAAAGGCATAAATAACCATCTCACCACTGTTCACTAGCCAATCATGAACACCTTAGTGCATATCATAAGATTTTGTGCTCGAGAAAGTGTAGCACATGCACAAAAAGAACATAAGGTGTAGCCTCGATTAATTGCTTAATGATTAAAACTGGTGTGTACTATTAGGCTTGATGCCAATTCACATAATTAAAACTGGTGTGTACTATTAGGCTTAATGCCAAAATTCATCTAATTATGAGGCAAAATTCAAGAAACTTACATGATTGCAAGCTTATGTTCTAGGAAATGTGAGAGTTATATGATGTAACTCTTTAGGTGATAGTCTTTTTTGAATTCTATGTGATGGATTTTGTAGACTTTGTGATTGATTGCTATTCACATATCACCTCACATGTATCTCAAGCTCTTGCTAGTTGCACACACTACACAAGTTACTCTTTGCTAAACACTGTACATGTTATTGTGTGTGTTTTTGGTCTGACCAACCAAGTTTGAAAATACCTTGAGTATTATGCAAAACATTTTTTTTGCTTGAGAATTTAAAGGGAGAATGGCTGAAATTTTCTTTGGAGAAACTGGAATCAAAACTTGGGTTTTTGAAAAAGCATTCCATCTCATACTCATGCATTTTGTTCATCAATTTTAATGCTTTGAGGAGTTGTTTTCAAAAATGTGGTTTGTGTTTTTCAAAACTGTAATTTTTCTCAAAATGTTGTGAGCCGCTGCCTGTTTCGATCGATCCAATCTGTTTTTCGATCGATCGAAAATTACTTAAAATTCTTTTAGAAATCTCGGATTGATTTGATCGATCGAATGTAATTTTCGATCAATCGAATATCGTGAATCAAGTTTTTTAAAACTCAGATCTGACTTTTTCAAAGTCACTTTTCAAAAAGTTTCAAACTTTTTTTTCTTCTCTCTCCGACTCGGCAAGGCTCCACAACGATTTTTTGTCGTTTTCTTCCATAATTTTTGCAAGGTTTCTCTCTCCTTAAGCCGGTATGTCCATTTTACCCTTCTTTTTGCTTTTATTTTCACATTTCATGCATTTTAATTTGGGGATTTCGAACCTATGCATTTTGGGGTTTTTGATGATTCAAGCAATTTTTTCTGAAATTGATCTTTGGGTTTTGTTCCTATGATGTTATTAACATGATCTTTGCTTGTTAATTTGATCAATTTTGAGATTTAAGAAAAATTGAAAATTCTAGGGTTTGAGATTGATCCGATTTGGGGATTTTGTTCAATTGGGTTAAATTGATAAAATTGGCTTGTTGTTTTGATGAAATTGGTCATTCTAATCTGTTTTCAACCCTGTGTGATAATCAATTCATCAATTTGTTTCAAAACATTCAAGTGGTTTTTCAAATTTTTGGGGTTTTTGGTAGAAACTCTATGCTCAAGCTAATTTTGCGTAATTGAACTTAATTTGAACTTTGTTTACTGCATTAGAACATGCATCATGTCATTAAAATTGGTCATGCATCATATAGACTTTTGTTCTATTTTGTTTCTGTGCTAACTTGCAGTCTGCCCTTGGGTTTTGTTTTTTGTTTTGTTTTTGTTCTTTTGGTTCTTTCTCTGTGTCTCTATCCTTTCCTTAGCATCATGCCTAGGAAAACTAGAGCTCGTAGGTCTATTCCCTCACCTACTCCTTCCCCACCTTCTTTTGACCGAGAGAAGTTTCCAAGTGAGAAAAACCAAGAGATTTTTGAGAAGCTGAACCTTAGGAGAAAGATTTGGGCTGAGCATTCTGTTCTTTTAGATGAGCTTGATCTTGCCATTAGGGCAAATTTTAAGCGTCGGGGCTGGCTACCCTTGGTGGATATTTCTGATCCTCCTCCACCTGCTACCCTGATTAGAGAGTTCTTTTCAAACATCTCTATCCGCGTCTATGATTCCAACACTTTGGTAAAGAGTTGGATACAAGGCGTAGAGTACACCATTACTCCTACGGTAGTGGCTGATGCTCTAGGGGTACCTTTGGTCCAGCACCTAGTCTACCCTTATGATGAGTCTCCTTTGTTGAGTGATGTCATGTCTTACATCACTGGGTCTTCTATCCAGTGGGGTTCTGATCCTAGGATCACCTCTGCTGAGCTATCTGAATTGCACTATCTCTTCTTTAGGATAGCCTGTCATTCTATCTGGCCCATTTCTCATCTTCACACCATTCCTCTCGAGCGGTGTGTCTTTTTATACGCTTTTGTTACTGATGCTTCTATTAGCTTTCCTCATTTGTTTCTTCGTTCTTTGAACGATGTTTATAGGAGTTCTTCTTCTTCTCATGCCCTTGTCCATCCTATTTTTATTCATAGGATTTTGCTTTATCTTGATCTTGGTAGTTTCCCTTCTTCTGAGCCCGTACATGTTATTGCTCCCATAGGTGCGTCTTTTCTTAGACAGAGGGCTGCTCACCTTCGAGTTAGCTCTAAACACCCTAGGTCTGAGCCTTCTGGTAGCGCACCTCCTCCATCTTCTTCTACAGGTCCTGCTGGTGAGGATGTTCCTGATCTTGTTGGTGATGCTGCTGCTGCTGATGTTCCTCCACCTCCTTCGGATGACTTTGATGTACGTCGTCCCTTGGAGACTGTCATGACCGTTCAGGCGGCTCATAGTCAGATTTTGGTGGACTTGCTTGACGAGATACGTGCTCTGCGAGCCGACTTAGCACATCTTCGTTCACCCTCACCACCTCCTTTTGATGATGGCGTGTGATTGTCCTTTGGCATTCCATCACAAAAAGGGGGAGTATAGTTTTGATACTGTAGAGGAGTTTTTGTAGTTAGGGGGAGTATTTCTTTTGTTTTGCGGAGCTAGTGGGGATATTAGATTGTATCTAGGTGCTTCACCTTGTATATCTTTTCTTTGGGGCTATTCATGTTAGGGGGAGTAACATTGTTTTTTGATATTCATGATATATACTTGATTCTTGTTTCTTTGTGTTCACTGCTTATTGATTTATATTTATGAGTTATTCATTGATATATGTCTTTATTATGTGTTGTGTGAATCATACAAGAATGTTATACCTGTTTATTTACTGTTTTCTGTCACACATGCGTTTATGCGTTTGTTGAGTGTTTCAGGAATATACAGGTTGATTCAATTGAGCTGCTGTCTACACTTGCAACTGATGGATAGTAGTTAGGATTGAATTTGAGTTTATGAGCATTATTTTTGTAAAGGGCTTTTACTTGTAAACTTTGAGCTTTTAATTTGTGTTTTGTCACGGATTGCCAAAGGGGGAGTTTGTTAGGTTCTAAAGACTTAGGATTTGATATATTTAGAACTTTAATGTGTAATACTGGCAAACCATGATCAAAACAATATGTTTAGTCTTGTTTAGGCTTGCTCAAAGTTATATATTTTATGTAAAGTTGGAATCGAGAGGCTGCAGATGCATTGGTGCATTTCGGCCTGGCTCGATCAATCGAAAGTTAGACTCGATCGATCGAAAGTCGGCCAGAATGTTTTTCTGCATAATTTTCCAACTCAGCCCTAACTCATTAAACGTTTTGGGTTTTCTATTTTTACCCTAGGTATAAAAGGCAAAACCCTAGCCACGTTTTTAGAGTTGCTCTGGTTGTATTGTTGCTCATACATTGCGGTTTGTGGGAATCTCTTGTGAGATCCTTGAGGAGCTTTCCTTCACATAAACTTAGGGTTTTCTAAGTAGAGATATTTTTCAACACCTTGATGATCAACTCAGTTGCTGCCATTGGAGCTTAAAGAATAACAAGCGTGGATGCTTGTAGCTAATTGGAGAATCCAAGAAAGAAGGAGTCCGTGGATTCGGAGCTTGCACGTGGTCGTGTCAGTAAGTTCTACTGGTGGGTAGCATTAGGAAGTCAAGCGGGGAGCTTGTAAGTCCTTTTGTATGAACTTCGATTCTTTCGTATAGTGGATTCAGGTTTACCTTGAGGATAGCTAGGTCAAATCCTCCCCAGGTTTTTACCGTGTGGTTTCCTGGGTCATCATATCTTGTGTTATTTATTATTCCGCTGCTTTATATGCTTGATATGATTGTATGTTTGTGATAACCTAGAATTGCATGATTTGACTAAGTTAATCACTTGGCTAATTAACTAGGTTAATTTGGTTGGTTTAAGGGGTCTAAAACCGTTCAGGGTATCTTCAGCAATATGGCATGGATTATGATGAGACTTTTAGTCCTGTAGTGAAGCGTACTACTGTTAGGATTCTTCTAGCTTTGGCTGTGCAGTTTGGTTGGGAATTGAGGCAGTTAGATGTTAGTAATGCATTTTTGCATGGTGTTCTAAAAGAAGAAGTTTATATAGCTCAGCCTCAAGGCTATGTTGATATTGCCTTCCCTAAGCATGTCTGCCTTCTTCACAAGGCTCTTTATGGTCTCCCTAGAGCTTGGTTTGAGAGGTTTACTTCTCAATTGCTTCACATTGGCTTTTGTGCTTCTGCTGCAAATGGTAATCTCTTCATTTTGAGGCATGGATCTTCAATTGTCTTTTTGTTGCTATATGTGGGTGATATAATCATTATAGGCAACAAATCTAGTTTTGTCTCTTCTGTTATCAAGCTGTTGGGGGTGGATTTTGATCTCAAAGATCTTGGATTATTCATTACTTTCTTGGACTGCAAATTGATTACACTTCTTCTGGTTTGTTTGTTCATCAGACCAAGCATGCCTCTGATCTCCTTAAGAAGTTTGGTATGACTGACTGTAAGCCATGTAAAACTCCTTCCTCTCCTAATTCTCATCTTCTACCTAATGATAGTCCATTGTTATCTGACCCTACCTCCTATAGGAGCTTGGTTGGTGCCTTACAATATCTTACCTTTACATGGCCAGATCTATCATTTGCAGTTCAACAAGCATGTCAATATACGAGTACCCCTACTCAGAATCATCTTCAGGTAGCCAAACGTATTCTTTGATACCTTCAAGGCACATTGCATTTTGGAATTGCCTTTACTCCTGGTCCTATTTCTTTGTCTGCTTATAGTGATTCTGATTGGGCTGGGGACCCTGTGGATAGGCGCTCCCTCACTGGTATGGTGCTTTTCTTTGGCAATTCTTCTATCTCTTGGTATGCCAAGAAACAAGGCATTGTTTCTCGTTCATCAACTGAGGCTGAATACCATGCCTTGGCTTTAACTACTGCTGAGTTGTATTGGATTAGAATGCTTCTTCGTGATTTTGGTCTTTTCCTTCCTTATCCTCCTCTTCTCTGGTGTGATAATGTTAGTGCTCTAGCTATTGCCACTAATCCTGTGTTTCATGCTCGTACCAAACACATTGAAGTTGACTATCATTTTGTTCGTGAGAAGGTCCTCAAGCGTGATGTGTTGATTTAGTTCATCTCCACCCATGATCAATTAGCTAATCTATTTACTAAAGGCCTTCCTTCTCCTAGGTTTAATTGGCTTACCTCCAAACTCATGTGGAAATTCCCCATTCGTTTGAGGGGGGATGAAAGCTATGGCAGTACTTCTAGTTCTGGAGGTCTAGAAGATTCAAATCATGAAGAAGAAGAAGAAGCTCCAATGGCTACTTCTATCAAAACGCTGTCGTGTATGAGGCTGGGAAAACATAAAGGAAAGTTAAAACAAAATGTCATCGTTTCTCATTAAAAGGAACAATCCCGTTTTGTGTATGTTGTAGCTGTTTTCTCATTAAAGGAAACGGTGCCGTTTCTGTATGTGTAATGTTATTAAACTGTTAGTTTGTTATTTTTGGTAGTGTACATGTGTGAATCTGTTAGAGCACGTGTGAGGCAGTTACCAATCTCCCTCATGCTCTCTCTCTCTCTTACTCTGTATGTATATATATAAGTTGTAGCCTCCATTGTAATTGTATTGTGGAAGTATTCAGTAAATAATACTTGAAGAATTGTTTTTCCAATTTTTCTCTCTTTTTCTCTGTTTTTCTTTCTTCCCAAAGTTTCTATTATAGAAGTTTTTCAATGCTATGCCAACTGAATAGTCGGTTCAATTTGCCATGGTTATGTGCTAGTGATTTCAATGAACTTGTGAAGAGTACATAGAAACTTGGGGGAGGAACTTGTTCGTACTCCCAAATGCAACTCTTTTGGAATGTTATTGATAAGTGTGGCTTCCTTGACCTTGGATATGTAGGTTCACAGTTTACTTGGAAGAAACATTATGCAAACGGGCATTTAGTTTGGGAAAGACTTGATCGTGGTTTGGCAAACTACAAATGGCTTCTTAAGTTTGTTGGGACTAGAGTTCATCATCTACATTCTGATTCCTCGGACCATTGCCCTTTGTAGATTCTCCCTACAGGGTTGGAAATAGACAGAAAAACTAAACCTTTTAGGTTTGAGGAGACGTGGCTTTTAGATAAAGGGTGTATAGATACAGTTGAGGCTGTATGGGCTTCTCAAGATTTTGACTACTCAGACTCTTGGGTTGTTAGAAAAATTGAGAAGTGTGGTAAGGAGTTAACTAGGTGGAGCTGTGAGAATTTTGGGAATGTTAGGAGGGAATTGGAGACAAAGTGGAAACTACTAGCACAAGTAGAAAGGGACTATGATCTTAGGCATGAATGATCAAGTCAGAGAATTACGTCTGGAAATTAACAATCTTCATGATAAAATAGAGTCTAATGTGGTTCCAAAGATCTAAAAATTTATTGGCTACACACAGTAATAAAAATACCAAGTTTTTTCACAATAGAGCAACCAAGCGGAATTGCAAAAATTACATTGCTAGGATTTGGAACTCTAATGGTCAATGGAGCTCAATTTGGAGGAAGTAGCTACAAAGCTTGTCAAGTATTACCAAAATCTCTCCACTTCGTTTAATCCACCTCAGTTTGGGGACACCTTGCATTCGATCTACAATATGATTAATGAGGAAATGAATGAGCAATTATTGGCTGATTTCATGGAATGGGAATTTCAAGATGCGATTAAACAAATGGCCCCTCTCAAAGCAGTAGAGCTAGATGGCATGCCCCCTTTCTTTTACCAGAATTATTTGCAACTAGTTAGTAGTGAGGTAACTCAATTCATTTTCAGTTTTCTTAATTCCGCATCTCTCTCCCTACATTTAAATCACACTTTCATCACTCTAATCCCCAAAGTAAAAAATCCTGAGTTTGTTTTCGAGTTTCAACCTATTAGTCTTTGCAATGTCCTCAAAAAAATCTTTTCGAAGGTTTTGGCGAATAGGTTGAAAATAGTTTTACCTCAACTCATCACAGAACATCATAGCACTTTCACTAAGGGTCATCTTATTTTGGATAATATTTTGATTGCTTTTGAAACACTTTGTAGCATGCAAAAATATAATTCAGATAAAGATGACTTTATGGCTGTGAAACTAAATATGAGTAAAGCTTACGACAAGGTTGAATGGGGCATTCTTGGAGTCAGTGATGAGAAAGATGGGTTTTACTGAGAGATGGATAAAACTTATGATGGTGTGCGTGAAGACTGTTTCCTATTCTATCTTAGTGAATGGAGAGCCAAAGGGATTGATTAAGCCTTCACATGGGATTAGACAAGGAGATCATCTTTTTCCTTTTCTTTTTCTACTTTGTACAAAAGGTTTGCATGGTCTAATCTCTTAAGCAGTGAGGCAAGGGGATTTACAAGGCTTTTCATTATACAAAAATGGACCTAAACTACCCCATCTTCTTTTTGCAAATGATAGTTTCTTATTTTGCAGATCTACTCAGAAGGTGTTGGATATCCTGGACACTTATAGTAAATGCTCTGGCCAACATATAAAAAAGAGTAAGACAACTATCTTTTTTAGCAAGTCCACAACTGAAGCAAGGAAAGAACACATCAAGGAAGCTCTAGGAATCCTTGAGATTAGGAATTATATCTGAGTCTTCCATCCTTGATTGGCAGGGAAAAAAAAGCAAGTTTTGAATATATTAAGGAAAGAGTTTGGAAGAAACTACATGGTTGGGAAGAAAAATTACTTTCTCAAGTAGAGAGAGAAAATTTTAATTAAAACTATAGTCCAAGCCATTCCTATATATACAATGAGCTATTTCAAGTTACCATTGGGCTTACGTAACAAGATTAAGAGTCTTTTCTGAAAATTCTAGTGGGTTTAGAGAGGTGACCATCGAAAGATTCATTGGGTGAAGTGGGAAACCATGTGCAAACCAAAGACCGAAGGTGGTATGGGCTTTAATGATCTAGATCTGTTTAATTATGCTCTTTTAGCAAAACAGGCTTAGAGGCCTCTACATAATAAACAATCTCTTTTTTTATTGGGTTTTCAAGGATAAATTTGTATCCACATTGTTCAATCTTGGAGGCTCCTGAGTCATCTCAAGGTTCATATGCTTGGAAAAGTATTTTACAAAGAAGGGAGGTCCTAAAGAGAGGAGCGCATTGGAGAGTAGGAAGTGGGGAAGAGATTAGCATTTGGGGTGATGCATGAATGCCTTCTGCTGATACTCCAAGGGTGCTTAACTCGATGGGAACTAAATTTCCAGAAATACGGGTTACCTCTCCTATTTGTCCATCTACTAGAAGTTGGAATTTAGATTTGATTCAAACTCTTTCCTCGTTGATGAAGTTAATCTGATTAAGAGCATCCCTCTCGGTAGTACCATGGTTGAGGATAAATTCATTTGGCCCCATGTTCAATCAGGTACTTACTTAGTGAAATTAGGCTACTATTTCCTGTCTAAGGAGAGAGTCTGGTTAATTTTGAAGCTAGGAATCCAAACCTATACCAGAAAGTTTGGAAGTTTATTTGGAGTCTCTCAGTCCCAAATAAAGTGAAGAACTTTTTATGGAAGGCCTCAAAAAATGCAATACTTGTGAAAGATAATTTAGTTCAAAGAAGAGTCCTAACTGATACGG
The DNA here is from genome assembly GCA_019022515.1 of Quercus aquifolioides. Classification (NCBI taxonomy): domain Eukaryota; kingdom Viridiplantae; phylum Streptophyta; class Magnoliopsida; order Fagales; family Fagaceae; genus Quercus; species Quercus aquifolioides. The sequence goes on along the minus strand of CM032327.1, from coordinate 50,134,035 downwards.
GTTGTGATCACTGTAAGCAACAACCTGAGGATGTTATCCATGCTCTGTGGATGCGCTCATGTTTGTCATAGGTGTGGAGTTTAGATCAGATGTGAATCTTTCGCAGTACAAGATTTTTCTCGAGTTTTCTTGACTTGGTATTGCAAATTATTAAAGACGAGTTGGATCTTAAAGTCTTCTCTATGATTGTGTGGACATTATGGCATCGACGTAACCAAATCAAATTAGGTAGCCATCCCCTTCCCTTAGACCAGGTCCTCATTCAAGCTCATCAATATTGCAAGATTTCTATCGGGTTCAACCAGTGAAACCTTCACTCCCTAGATCTCCTCCTTCTCCTCTGGACCCATTCCTTAAAATTAATTTTGATGGAGCTATATTTTAGGAATCAAGCGAGGCAGGTATTAGAGCTGTTGTTCGAGATTGTGCAAAAATGGTTCTTGCTTCTTTGCTAAAGAAAATTATTCTCCCTTAATCCTTGGTTGAAGTGGAGGCTTTGGCAGCAATGAGAGCTATTGTTTTTGCAAAGAACTTGCTCTTTCGTCCATTATTCTTGAGGGGGATTCCAAGGTGATCATTTCAACTTCAAAGTGTGAAGATCAGTCTTTTGCATCTTTTGGTCATCTCGTTGTAGAGGTCAAATTTCATGTTGAATCCTTTCAAAGTTTTAGTTTTTCTCATATCCGAAAATAAAAGGAATTTTGTAGCTCATAACATTACTAGACATGCGAGACATGTTAGAGGTTTATCGGTGTGAATAGAGGATGCTCATTTACAACTCAATAATGTTTTGTTAGCCAATTATGACTGAATTATTGTAATGAAAGTTTAAGTTTTCTTCTCAAATAAATAAATTGTAACTTTTTTATAATTTCTATATTTATCGTATGGGGCTAGTTAATTATTAAGATAGTTTTTTTAAGATTAAACTATATTGCTAAAGGTTTATTAATGGTTAGGATAGTTTTATTTTAATTTTTTTAAAATATAATTAAGATAGTTTACTAAAATTCAAATACCTAAGTTTTAGTATTTTTTCATTTAATAATTATGAAATTTTAGTTTTAAATTTTAAGTTATCTTAAACTTTTGGTATAAGAATTTTAGTTGAAGTAGAATACTAGAATTAGAATGTAAAATATCCTTTTAAAAAAAAACTATGCTAACAATTAATAAATCAGATTGGCTTATCAAAAAAAGAAAAAGAAAAAAAAATCGGATTGGGGTTGAGAGTAAAATTGAGAAGGAGAGAGAGAGAAAAATAGCATAAAATATGTTTTATTTTTCTTTATTAAGATTATCATTATTTTGGAGTCGTGAAAATCTTCATTTTTTTAATTATAAAAATTATTAGAAACTAGTTGAGTTCCTACACGATGTGCGGTGCAACTCATTTTAGTTTTCTCCAATATTTCAATAAGATTTAGTTTAACTGGTTGACATCTCAATTTCTAATAGAGATTCAGATTTAGATCCCTCACCCTCAACTATTAATGTATATAAAAAAAAAATAAAAAATAAAAAATAAAAAAAAATAAAAAAAAATTCAATAACTTTCCTTGTAAAAAAAAGGTAATCTTTAGTTATTTTATAAACAAAATAGAAAAACACTAAGAATAATGTAGTGATTTGATCATAATATATATATGTGTGTGTGTGTGTGTGTGTGTGTTTTTAAATTGAAAATTGCATGATATATTGGGTCATATAAATAGGCATGTTTCATGCCTACAAAAAATGCAAATATCCTTCAATTATTTTTTTTACATTCTGGATTGTGTTAGTAAAGTTATTTATTTTTTTCCCTTTTTGTTGGACATTGTTTCAATAGTTGCAAAGACAACTAAAATTTTAGTAGGAATACCATATTTCAAATCAATTGTTCCTCACATAAAAAAAAATAATAATAAATAATCAATTGTTTCTCATATAAATCTTTGAAAAATGATATTAAAATTTCATTATGCTTAAAATAATTAATATAACAAAATAAACGTATTCATTCTATTAGTTATCTTTCTAATTACATAAAATAAATAACACAATGTTAGTTCCTATATCTCACATGTCACTGAAAGGAATCAGGAAATTTAAGGGGTTAAGATTAATTTTTAGTGAATTCTGTCACTATTTTATGTAATTGACTAAAATTTTGACAAAACGCACTTTACTTGTATTTGGGTAGATCTGTTTGATGCTTCAAGAAACTTTGTTTCAAGTTCAAGTATTAAAGCCATGTAAGTTTGTCCAAGATTCAAGTTGAAAAGTGCTATTCATTAAAGCTCGACAGCTAGCCATCTATCGAGCCTTGAAGAGCTGTTGAAGCCCGTGGCTCGACAGCAGCTCGACAGATAGGGCATCTGTCGAGATTTATGAAGTTCAGTTTTTCAGGACTGTTTTTATCCAATCTGTGATTGTATGTTTGGGCTTTCTTTTCTCAGAACCCTAGACATATGAAAGGATTATTTTAAAGATCGTCAAAGGTGGAACAAGTTGCACAAGTGTTGAGCAAAGTTTGTTCAAGCAAATTATGATCGGAGACAGGATTTGCCCTAATTCATCTTTCTTGTGAAGAAGTTGTTGTGTTTGTACATTGTAGGGTTTTGTGACCAAGCATCTTCTGGATCTTCATCGTGTGATAAACTGAAGAACTTTGTAGCCAACAACTTTCTTTAGTTGGTGATTGAAGTCGCGTACGGGGATCCGCGCAATTGGTTAGTCACGTACTAGGAGTCATGCATTACAAGGAGAGATTGTCACTACAGAACAAGTCCAATTGGGTATTGGAATAAGGGTTCAATTGTAGGTTGGTATAAGGTACTGAGATTCTTTTACTTGTAACCGCTTGTTGTGATAATAGTAGATTCTCGAGAGTGGTGACTTTAAAATCACCCGGTGGAATTTTTGCCGTGTTGGTTTTTCCCATTCGTAAACAAATCACTGTGTCAATTTATTTTCCGTTGCATACTTAGTTTAATTAGTGATTTGTTTGTGCTACTATGCGTTTGCATGTTAATTTGATTAATTAATAAACTTGGCTAATTAATCAATTAATTCATCACAAGGGGTCAATACGTTTTTGGCCTATCAAATTACATCAAACTACAATATTAAGTAGTCTCACAGAAACTTTAAAAAATTAATTAAAAACAAAAGAATATTGCAAGGAATGCACCAACTGGCAAAACTTTAGACTATGTAAAGATGAAGTCTCTACTTTCATAAATACAAAGTCATTCTATCACTTTAACACCACAAAAAATACCATAATTCCATATACTGTTAGACAATTTTTTTTTGCAGAAAAAAATAAATAAATTGAATAGTTACTTTATAATTCAATAAAAATGTCCTCAATGTACAACATAATAATTCCATACATTCTAAAAGAAAACATTAGAGAGAAATTTTGGATTCAATCTTACTTTTGTTGTTGAGTTTGAGCTATTTGTCTTAAAGCTTTCCTCTTTGTATCCTTGCACTTCCTGCAACATGCATATTAATACAATTGAAATCCCTTTATTGGTATAGAACAATGTAGACTGCAAGGTGCTTTACTCTTTATCATCTACCTAATTCTTTATAATTGTTTTCAATTGATTTGGACATCAATCATTGAACTATTAAGAAAGAAATTTAGAGGCTGTTTGGATTGGGTATTTTCATGACTCAATTCTTAGTTTTCATAACTCAATTCTCAAAAATGGTGAGACCCATAGCAAAATACTCGTTTGCCTGCACCAATACTCTATTTCCATAACTCTGTTTCCAATACTCAATTCTCTACTTTTTGAGTTATGAGTTATGAAAACTGAAAACTGAAAACAACTTTTGGCTGTTTTCAGTTTTCAGTTTTCAGTTTTCAGTTTTCAGTTTTCAATGGCAAACTTGTAAATAACATCACATAGCCGGGCCCACAGTCAGATTTTTGCTCTCTCTTTATCTTCTTTTCTCTCTCTTTTTTCTTTTCTTTTTGTCTTTCACGGGTCTGGGTGTCTGCTCCTCTTCTTCTCCTTCTTCTTCTTCTTTTTTTTTCTTCTTTTCTTTTCTTTTCTTTTCACTTTCTGGGTCTGGGTCTGGTTCTTTTTTTTTTTTTCTTCTTTTCTTCTCTTTTCACTTTCTGGGTTTGGTCCTTTTTTCTTCTTCTTTCACAGTTTCCGTTGGCTGGGTTTTTTTTTTTTTTTTTTTTGTTCTTTCACTGGGTTCTTCCTTCTTTCTTTTTTTTTTTTTTTTTTTCACCTGGGTTCACCGTCCCTGTTCTTCCTTCTTCTTCTTCTTTTCTTTTTTTTTTTCACCGGGAAACTCACAGAACCCAGTGAAAAAAAAAAAAAAAAAAAAAAAAAAAAAAAAGCTACAGTGGGTGACAGAGCTGGGCCCACAAAATAGTGTGAAAAATGTTGAATGATTGTATTTCAGTGATGTGCCAAACGGGTATTAAGTGATGGGTAATGGGTGATAAGTGATGAGTATTGAGTGATAAGTGATGAGTGATGAGTGACGAAAATTGAGTGACCAAAAAAAGGTGGCCAAACAGCCTCTTATAGTTACATATCTTTAAGATTCAAACCCAAAAACAACTCTGCTGTAAGCATTGTACTGCTATCAAATGTGAAAACACAAATTTAACACACATATTTAATTCCATCTAGAGCTTTGGTGTGATTCCTAATTGACCAAGCCATCTATTAAATCTAACGCATTTCTAATATAATTATGCATGCCAATTTTTAATTCAATTACCAATCTGTTGCTATCCTATCTTTGTAGCTCTTTGAATCATCCTTTTATTCTCCATCCAAATAATAAATCATTTGTCTCTGGCTAGGATAAATAGAGGTATTCAACTTAAATAACTAAAAATCACTATAATGTAGCCATTAAAGTTGGGTATAAAAGTCAAGCATCCATACCAATTGCACTATCTAAAACCACAAAAATTTCATAGAATTTAAGCAATAATAGATCTAGATGATCCTTAAATCAACTGAAATGTATATTAAATATGGATTAGCTTTTAAGCAATAATAATCATTATGGCAATTTTTAGTTAATTCATGATTATCATTACCTAATCTACCTAACCAATTGCACTGTATAAATATGCATTATAAACTTCTCAATTATGAATGAAATTTTCCAAAAAAATCCATCCATGATGACCATGAACCATTTCAATGAATTTATTCTTCAGAACTTAGATAAGCATTACTTTTCTTGACTAATGGGTTTAATCTGCAAAAAGTTTTTGGAGCAGTGAGGATTTTCTTAGACCTGGAAAAAAAAAAAGCAAAATTAAGAGAACGCAGGGAGAAATGTTCTGATGTTTCTAACAATGATGTTCTTTCTCTAACAGAGTGTGTGTCTATACATTTTTTGCAATGCTATAATGATAAACTATAGGTTCTAAATGAGATACTCAATGCGACTCTAAGTTAGTGAGCAGAATTAAATTGCAATTGTGCTTTAGTTGATTACTCTAGTCATGGATGGAAACCTTTTGTAATTTAAGTTGAGAATTACATAATCGGATTGTGAGATTGCTAATCTTGTAGATTGACTATCACAAAACTTCAATACATTGACTTGCTAAACAAAATTACAAAACAAACATACAGCTGTAATTTTTTTCATTTGGTGTTCAAGTAATAACCTTGAAATATTTTTTTGTCATACAGTACAACAGAAAAGGGATCGAATGAGGTAAATAACATAATGAAATAGATAAATAGTACCTAAAAGAAGCACTAACAGAGAACACAATACTTTATAATTGTGCACTATATATTCTCTTCAGTGGTTTCATCTCCTCCCCATTGGAAACTCCAGGATCAATATAACACAACTGAAAGTCTGAAACAGAAACAGAATATCATGCCCACTATCAAATTGTAGTACTTTCAAAATGTAGCAAGACCAAATACCATACTTTACTAAAAACATAAACCAATATTGTGGCTTCTTCAATATGTGAACCCCTTTATTTATATAAGCTTTTTCCACCCATAATTCTCTTCCAAAATAGACCTTAAAAGTATAAGAGGATTAAGAAAACTGATCGAATAAACTTGGTACATTACACTATAAATTAGGCAAAACAAATACTTCCATCATTCACAAATTGAAAAAAAAAATCATCTCAATTGAGTTAAGTACTGCATAAAGCCTTGAATTATTGAATTTTCTCATGTGACTGCATGATAAATTCTCTACTAATCATCTCAACTTGCTGAAATTTCATGGTATTTAAATATCATAACTGATTGCAATTCTCTACTTATCGCCACAATTCACAGATTGGCAAAGTAAACTAACAAATGTAATTTAAACAGAATAATTTAAAACCTTCAAAACTGGTTACAATTCCTTTTACTATTGTTTCACTTTTGTTTCTTAGAACTAATAAGATTCTCAATGAACTTTCAAGAACGACATACAACATGAAAAACCCAAAAAACCAAATATTGTACACACCAAAACCAACACCTAGGAATCTCTGAGAATTTTTTTTTTTTGATAAGTAAATCTCTGAGAAAATTATTCTCTACCATAACCCCAAAGTAATCAATTTTGTACAAAGAACATTATACTTTCAGATTAAACAATTTAAAACATGCAAAACCCATAAAAACCCAACATCAAAAATAACAAAATCATGACTTAAAATTATCTTTAAAAAAAAATATAGTCTAAAATATACAATGTATAAACAAAACAACAAATTATTTTCAGATTCCAAAACCCCACAATTTCAATCCCCCTTACAAATAAGGGAACATGTAAGAGAGAAAACAAAACTTGAAAATTAAAGTGAAATGATTAAGTTTAAAGGATTAGAAAGATTTCATTTTGCGGAGGTTTTCCCTGATTTCAACAAATAGAGATGAAAAATTAGGAGAATATTAGGAAAAGAAATTGGTACCTTTGCTTTGATGAAATTAGAGACTCCAGATTGAAGAAAGATTCCACTTCATCTCTGCAGAGCAAGAAATTGAATGTTTTAAATCCAAAAGGGTCGAATTTAAACAAACCCATTACTGAAAATATCTTTAAAATATCCACATATCAGAATTTCAAATTCCTTAACCCTAATTTTTGGAACCAAACCCAACTGTAATTGTAAAAGTTTGAAAACTTTGGATATACATCAATCGAAGTTTTTGTTTTCCTTAATCACAAAGTAGAGTGAAAGATATTGAAAGGAATTTGAACGTAGGTGTTTTTATTTTATTTTATTTTTTTTAAGCAGTGTGATTGCAAGGGGAAGAAATTAGCACAACTAATTTGGGTAAAGCAAAATGTGTGGTCTTTTGATTCGGTTTTTGAAGGTTTTTCTTTTATCTTTTCTAGGTTTTGGTTTTACTTTCCATCGTTTTCTGGGCAACCAAACAGATATAGAAAATAGTAGAGAGAGAGACCTGTTAGGAGGTGACGTCGGCTGTGTGAGGCTTAAGGAGGGGGTGGAGGTGGGGAGGTAAGGATTGGAGAACCATGCAATCATCACCGTACACTACTTGCACCACTTCTACTTCTGCCACAACTTCCTCTTCTTCGACGATGTTGCTTGCCATTGTTCTCTGAGAGAGAGGGAGAGATTTTTTTTTTTTTTCCTTTTTGTTTTGGGAGAGAGAAAAAAATAAGGATGCTTTCAGTTTTAGGTTTCAGTTTTTACTCGAACCCGCGCGTTGCGCGTGATAATTATTTTTATGGTGGTTTTATTAATTTTTTTTTTTTTACAATTTAAACTAATCTAATAATAAGTAATGTATTTCGTAATTATATTTTTATTTATTATAAGAACAATCATAAATGTAATATAGGAACAATCTGAAACACTAAAAAAACGTAAACTAAAAAAAATTAATAAAACTTAACAATGATTAATTGAACCAATATTAGAAAAAAAATTTTGTTTTTGATAAGCTATTAAGGTTATTTTCTTTGCAAAAATTATAATTTCTGCCACCCAAAACATATTATCAAATAAACAATTATTAGCAAAATCTAAGAATTAAATTTTTATAAATGCATTGTTATAAAATAATAATAATTAAAATAAAATTGCAAAAGTTAAAATTTGTCACCTATCCGATTATCTTCGTTTGGCTAACCTTTGCTTTTCTTTAAATGAATGGCATTATAGAGTACTTCTAATACAACTATTAAGAGTACTTTGTCCACCACAAAGGATTAGAAAATAAACAAAAATTAGTAAAGTCTCATAGTTTAACATCTAAATTGGTTCTAAAAAAAAAAAAAATCTAAATTGAGCACTACAAAAAATCATGATGTGTAACAGAATAAATACCAAATTATCCAAATCATGCTATGTAATATTATATTTTTATATTATATATTTAATTCTTTAGAATGCAATAGGATGACATTTAACAATCAAAGAGAGAAAAAAAAAAAAAAAAAAAAAAAAAAAAAAAAAAAAAAAAAAAAAAAAAAACACAACAACAATTTAAAAAACAAAACTAAATCGCATTAACCCAAAATAGAGTTTTAAAGAATATAAAAAATTATCAACCTAAAGTAGAGATGCAAGAAAAATTTTAAAAATCCACCAAAAAATTTAGAGAGAGAGAGAGAGAGAGAGAGAGAGAACCATTTTTTTGTGAGGGAAAACTATGCATAGAATAGAAGAGATAGTGACAAATTTATAATAAGAATGTGTGAATAAGAAGAGACAAAAATAAAGGAAGATGAAGAGAAAGAGGAAGAACGATATTAATGTAAAGGGTAGTGAGGAGATAAAAAGGTAAGGGAGGGAGAAAGATTGAAGAAATAGTGGGGAGATGAAATGGTAAGGGAGAGAGAAATGTTGGAGAAGTATAAATATTAAAAAAGTAAATGTTAAAAACAATTATAGAAAAATTGGAAAAAAAAAACCCTAAAGCTTGAAAGGCTTCAACGTTTTTTTTTTTTTTTTTTTTTTTTTTTTTTTTTTTTTTTTTTTTTTTTTTTTTTTTTTTTTTTTTCCTTTCCTTTAAGCTGAAAAGGCTCATACAAAACCCTAAAGTTGAACTGAAAAGGTTTTGGGTTGGGCTTGATAGTGGAACTAAATAAATAAGAGGTGGACTGGATTAATTATATAAATTTTTTATAGGGTGATAGTGGAAGTAAATAAATAAGTAGTGGGCTAGATTTATTATAGGGTGATAGTAGAAATAAATAAATAAGTAGTGGACTGGATTTATTATAGGCTAATAGTGGAAGTAAATAAATAAGTAGTGGGCCGCATTTATAGGACTGAAAATTGTAAAAACCATTTTAAAATTGTAGGAAAATTATATTTAAAAAAAAAAAAAAAATGACGTGACAGCTAATGTGGCGTAACGTGAGAGCAGCAACATTAAACGCTACGCTTCAGCTTTTAGTAATATATAAATATAGATGTGTTCTAGCAAAACACTGTAACTTTTGGAAAAAAAAAAAATTTCTGATAGGAACTTTTGGAATTTTAATTGTAAACGTGGCAAGTTTTTAAGGGGTTTTAATCGGTTATTTTTTTTTGTTTTATATATTGACAAACCATTAAACGGGGTTAACATTGTGAAAGAGTATAACTTATTTAATTGTGAAGGTGGCAGATTTTTAAATTGGTCTTTTAATTGTAGAGTTACCAAACAATGTAATTTATCGATTTTTAACTTAAACATGGCTGAATTTTAGATGGGCTTTTTTCCTACATGGCAACACCTCCTTAATTGCAAGAAAAGACTTCTGCTTTTATATATAGTATTAGATATTAGATTAGAATATATTAGATGTTATCTCTACAGCTGTCAATTAGTCCTAGTTTCTTTTTATTAGGTTTTTAGACCCCTTAAAACAACAATTGGATTAACCTAGTTTATTTAGCCAAGTGATTAACTTAGTCAAATTATGCAAATCTAGGTTAACACAATCAAATAATCATATCAAGATATAAAGCAGCGGAAATATAAAGAACACAAAGATATGATCACCCAGGAAAACCAAACCGGTAAAAAACCTGGAGAAGATTTAACCTAGCTATTCTCAAGGTAAATTTGAATCCACTATATGAAAGAATTGAAGTTCATACAAAAGGACTTACAAGCACCCACGCTCGACTTCCTAATGCTACCCACCAGTAGAACTTACTAACACGACCACGTGCAAGCTCCGAATTCACGGACTCCTTCTTTCTTGGATTCTCCACAAGATACAAGCACTTCCGCTTGTGTTTCTTTAAGCTCCAATGGCAGCAACTGAGTTGATCATCAAGATGTTGAAGTAATCTCTACCTTGAAAATCCTAAGTTTATGTGAAGGAAAGCTCCTCAAGGATCTCACAAGAGATTCACACAAACCGTAAATATGAGCAACAAGAGCATCCAGAGCTACCCACAAAACGTGGCTAGGGTTTCCTTTATATAGTGGGAGAAGTAGATCTGAAACCCTAATCCTTAATGGGCTTGGGCTGAGTTGGAAAATTCTGCAGAAAAACGTTCTGCTCGAGATTCGATCGATCGAGTCTAATTTTCAATCGATCGAGCCAGGCCGAAAGTTACTAATACTTCTACAGCCACTCGATTCCAACTTTACATAAAACACCCACACTTTGAGCAAGTCTAAACAAGACTAACAACCTGTTTTGATCATGGTTTGCCAACAATACACATGAGAGTTCTAAATACATGAAATCCTAAGTCTTTAGAACCTAACAAACTCCCCATTTGGCAATCCGTGACAAAACACAAATTAAAAGTTCAAAGTTTACAAATAAAAGCTCTTTACAAAAATAATGCTCATAAATACGAATTCAATCCTAACTACTATCCATTAGTTGCAAGTGTAGACAACAACTCAATTGAATCAACCTGTATATTCCTGAAACACTAAACAAAACACATAAACGCATGTGTGACAGAAAAACAGTAAATCAACAAATAAATTCTTGACTTTACAAAACACAAAACAAAGACATATATCATGAATAACTTATAAATATAAATCAATGAGCAGTGAACAAGAAACAAAAATAAAAACATAAGTAAACTAACTCTCCTCCTAAGTTAGATACAACAAAAAAAATTTATTTATATTCTCCCCTATCAAAAATAATTTCAACTCCCCCTAAACAAGACAAACATGATTCCCATAAATCAATAATGTCTCCCCCTTTTTGTCACGTATTGACAAAGACAACTCATACAAAGAGTAAACAGTCACCAAACGGAATAAAGGATAAGAGAAAATAGAGAATCAAAGGGACACAAACCACTTCAACTCTATAGAAAATAGAGACAACTCCCCCTATGAACAAACAAAGATTTAAAAAAATCTCCCCCTATAAAAATAGGAAAAACAAAACAAGTTTTTGGAAAAAACAGTTTTGGGGAAACTTTAGGAAGTGGGGAAAATAAAAACACACAAACCAAAGTTAAAAACTAAGGTGATGATACACATGAAAAAAATATTCTCTCTTTCAATAAATGCAAACTTGACACTATGTGACCCATAAACAGTTACATGAATAGAGAAAAATATTTGCACATTGATTATCCATCATATCTCTTAAGAAAAATATTTTCTGCAATTCACATATAAGAAATAGCATATACTAGAATGTACAAAACTCAAAAATTAATCAATCAATTTTTAAATCAAGTTGAGTACCCAATTTAGCAAAGTGTATGCATGCTATGTGTGAAAATAATGAGAGATATGACTGCAAAACTGCAAGATGGATACAAAAATCAATGTAATGCATGTGAATCCTAAACACAAATGATGCATGCTCTAATGCAGTGAAACTAAGTTCAATATAAGTTAAATTCACAAAATTGGCTTGAGCATAGAGTTTCTAATAAAACTCCAAAAATTTAAAACCACTTGTTAAGTTTTTAGAAAAAATTTGACCAATTGATCATCACACAAGCTAGAATACACAATATAATGATCAATTACATCAATTCAACAAGCCAATTGCATCAATTGAACCCAATTTGAACAAAATCCCCAATTCGGGTACATTCAAGCTCTAGAATTTCCAATTTCTCAAACTTTAAACACATTTTGCAGTAAGATCAAGGAACTTTTAATCTTGGATGGCCTCAACACGATCACACACAATAAAATGTACCAAGTTTAGCAAAGAGTAACTTGTGTAGTGTGTGCAACTAGTAAAAGCTTGAGATACAAGTGAGGTGATATGTGAATAGAAATCAAACACAAAGTCTACAAAATTCATCACATAGAATTTGAAAGAGACTATCACCTAAAGAGTTACATCATATAACTCTCACATCTCCTAGAACAAAAGCTTGCAATCATGTAAGTTTCTTGATTTTGCCTCATAATATACACACCAATTTTAATTTAATCAGAAACTTATTAAAAAGTTAGGATAATGTACACACCAATTTTAATTATGTGATTTGACATCAAGCCTAATAGTGCACACCAATTTTAAGCATTTAGCAATTAAACCGAGGCTACACCTTATATTCTTTTTGTGCATGTACTACTCTTTCTCGAGCACAGAATCTTACGATATGCACTAAGGTGTTCATGATTGGCTAGTGAACAGTGGTGAGATGGTTATTTATGCCTTTCTCAAAAGGATCAAGTCCGACAATCAAAGGCATGTGACTTCAAGATCAAGATAAAGTGATCAAAAACCATACACATCTTTCCAACACAACATGCACTATAAAGCTTCAACTAGTAAAGTGCAATAAATAAGTTTATCAAAGCTAAACAAGGTACATAAACTTGTTATGTAAAGATAATATGGTCAATCCTTGATTATAAATCCAAAATGTGAAATACAAAACACAAAAATCTTTTTGGTTTTGAAAGCTATATGACCAAAAACAAAAAAACACATATTATGCTAAATGAACAATGCAAATGCAATGCATGACAGTGCTTAACTAAGCTATAAAGGGTACACACAAAACTAGTACATACTCACACAAAATCAAAAATAGCTTAGTACTTATATAACACATACTATTCAAGTTTCTCCACAATGTCAAGCATGTTCTAAATCAAGAGAGAGATATTCTAACTCATGTAATCCTCAAGAAAAATAAAACAAGACTCAAAATAAAATATTTTTGTCTTTTTGAAAAATTTTCAAAAACAACCAAAAACAGAAACAAAACATGTCCACAAATAATTGAAAGAATTAAATCAAGGACAAGTCAGCAACACTCACTTTAAAGAATCTTTTCTCACCCATATAACACAAGTCTTCGGCTTTATAGGTGAAAATCTATGTAAAGCAAAGTGTATTTGAGGGATTACACCAATCTTCTAAGAAAGACTAAAATCCTGCAAATTTCTTTCACAAGCCAACAAGCTTAAATTTTTCAAAAGAATATGAAACAATTTATATGGACTTATGGTAGGAGAAATATCATCACAAATCCTAGATTGACATACAGAATGCTGAAATTTCAATTTATGACAATTAGGACGAGTGTGACCACGAACACCACAAAAGTGGCAAACATGAACAAATTTAGGAACATCAGTATTCCTAACAGCAAATCTAGTCTCAGATTTTGATTTTTGCCTCAACAAAGAACAGTTTGGTCTAATATGACCAACAACACCACAAAGGTTACAAGTAGGCACAAAACAAATTTATTATGCTCTCTAATAGTAGGTTTAGACATAGGTTTAGAAACTTCAGCGTCTACATCAGAACTTTTACCTTTGTCTAACCTAGCAAAATAAGCATTTTCTTTATTATTATTCCTCTTGAAAGGAGAGATATAAACTTTCTCAGTTTTAGGCTTAAGAGAAATACAAACACTTCTGTTATCAACGACTGGCTTGGTACTAGTCAAATTTTCAATTTTAGCTTTAGATTCAACTAACTCTTGTTCCAAGCTTTTCATCTTCTCATCTTGAGAGGAAATTTGATTTCTCAAAAATTCATTCTTTTTATTAGATTCATCTAATCTAACAATCAATTCCTCTTTTTTCAAGATTAGCCAATTTTAACTCTTCCTTGAATTTCTTAGAAATTTTCAAAGATTTAGATAATTCCTTACGAAGAGTTTCAAAAGCATCAAAAAAATCAACAGAAACAATAGTGTCATTTTTATTCAAAACATCACAAACATGAGTAGAAAGACACTTCAAATTATCCATGACAACAGGGGTCAAGGATCAGCTCTTAGATCAAAAGATCTAAAACAGAAGAGCTACCCGCTCTGATACCACTTGTTAGGTTTTTAGACCCCTTAAAATAAAAATTGGATTAACCTAGTTTATTTAGCCAAGTGATTAACTTAGTCAAATTATGCAAATCTAGGTTAACACAATCAAATAACCATATCAAGATATAAAGCAGCGGAAATATAAAGAACACAAAGATATGATCACCCAGGAAAACCAAACCGGTAAAAAACTTGGGGAGGATTTAACCTAGCTATCCTCAAGGTAAACTTGAATCCACTATATGAAAGAATCGAAGTTCATACAAAAGGACTTACAAGCACCCACGCTCGACTTCCTAATGCTACCCACTAGTAGAACTTACTGACACGACCACGTGCAAGCTCCGAATCCACGGACTCCTTCTTTCTTGGATTCTCCACAAGATACAAGCACTCCTGCTTGTGTTTTTTTAAGCTCCAATGGCAGCAACTGAGTTGATTATCAAGATGTTGAAGTAATTTCTACCTTGAAAACCATAAGTTTATGTGAAGGAAAGCTCCTCAAGGATCTCACAAGAGATTCACACAAACCGTAAATATGAGCAACAAGAGCATCCAAAGCTACTCACAAAACGTGGCTAGGGTTTCCTTTATATAGTGGGAGAAGTAGATCTGAAACCCTAATCCTTAATGGGCTTGGGCTGAGTTGGAAAATTCTGCAGAAAAACGTTCTGCCCGAGATTCGATCGATCGAGTCTAATTTTCGATCGATCGAGCCAGGCCGAAAGTCACTAATACTTCTGCAGCCACTCGATTCCAACTTTACATAAAACACCCACACTTTGAGCAAGTCTAAACAAGACTAACAACCTGTTTTGATCATGGTTTGCCAACAATACACATTAGAGTTCTAAATACATAAAATCCTAAGTCTTTAGAACCTAACACTTTTGAAATAGAGTCCCATAGTTGCAGAAGTAGAACTAGAAGTAGAATTTTAGATGGGCTTTTTTCCTACACAGCAGCACCTCCTTAATTGCAGGAAAAGACTTCTAACAATGATGTTCTT
The DNA here is from genome assembly GCA_019022515.1 of Quercus aquifolioides. NCBI lineage: Eukaryota > Viridiplantae > Streptophyta > Magnoliopsida > Fagales > Fagaceae > Quercus > Quercus aquifolioides. The sequence continues at coordinate 50,118,823 of CM032327.1, read as the reverse complement.
TCTCTAAGAGAGTGTGTGCCTATACATTTTTTGTAATGCTATAATGATAAGCTATAGGTTCTAAATGAGATACTCAATGCGACTCTAAGTTAGTGAGCGGAATTAAATTGCAATTGTGCTTTAGTTGGTTACTCTTGTCGTGGATGGAAACCTTTTGTAATTTAAGTTGAGAATTACGTAATTGGATTGTGAGATTGCTAATCTTGAAGATTAACTATCACAAAACTTCAATACATTGACTTGCTAAACAAAATTACAAAACAAACATTCAACTGTAATTTTTTTCATTTGGTGTTCAAGTAATAACCTTGAAATTTTTTTTTCATACAGTACAACAGAAAAGGGATCGAATGAGGTAAATAACATAATGAAATAGATAAATAGAACCTAAAAGAAGCACTAACAGAGGACACAATACTTTATAATTGTGCACTATATATTCTCTTCAGTGGTTTCATCTCCTCCCCATTGGAAACTCTAGGATCAATATAACACAACTGAAAGTCTTAAACAAAAATAGAATATCATGCCCACTGTCAAACTGTAGCACTTTCAAAATGTAGCAAGACCAAATACCATACTTTACTAAAAACATAAACCAATATTGTGGCTTCTTCAATGTGTGAACCTCTTTATTTATATAAGCTTTTTCCACCCATAATTCTCTTCCAAAATAGACCTTAAAATTATAAGAGGATAAAGAAAACTGACCGAAGAAACTTGGTACATTACACTATGAATTAGGCAAAACAAATACTTCCATCATTCACAAATTGAAAAGAAATCATCTTAATTGAGTTAAGTACTGTATAAATCCTTGAATTATTGAATTTTCTCATGTGACTGCATGATAGATTCTCTACTAATCATCTCAACTTGCTGAAATTTCATGGTATTTAAATATCATAACTGGTTGCAATTCTCTACTTATCGCCACAATTCACAGATTGGCAAAGTAAACTAACAAATGTAATTTAAACAGAACAATTTAAAACCTTCAAAACTGGTTATAATTCCTTTTACTATTGTTTCACTTTTGTTTCTTAGTACTAAAAAGATTCTCAATGAATTTTCAAGAATGACATGCAACATGAAAAACCCAAAAAACCAAATATTGTACACACCAAAACCAACACTTAGGAATCTCTGAGAAAATTATTCTCTACCATAACATACAAAGTAATCAATTTTGTACAAAGAACATTATACTTTCAGATTTAACAATTTAAAACATGCAAAACCTAGAAAAACCCAATATCAAAAATAACAAAATCATGACTTAAAATTATCTTTAAAAAAAAAAAAATATATATATATATATATAGTCTAAAATCTACAATGTATAAACAAAATAACAAAATATTTTTAGATTTCAAAACCCCACAATTTCAATCCCCCTTACAAATAAGGGGACGTGTAAGAGAGAAAACAAAACTTGAAAATTAAAGTGAAATGATTAAGTTTAAAGGATTAGAAAGATTTCATTTTGCGGAGGTTTTCCCTGATTTCAACAAATAGAGAGGAAAAATTAGGAGAATATTAGGGAAAGAAATTGGTACCTTTGCTTTGATGAAATTAAAGACTCCAGATTGAAGAAAGATTCCACTTCATCTCTGTAGAGAAAGAAATTGAATGTTTTAAATCCAAAAGGGTCAAATGTAAACAAACTCATTACTGAAAATATCTAAAAAATATTCACATATCAGAATTTCAAATTCCTTAACCCTAATTTCTGGAACCAAACCCAACTGTAATTGTAAAAGTTTGAAAACTTTGGATATACATCAATCGAAGTTTTTGTTTTCCTTAATCACAAAGTAGAGTGAAAGATATTGAAAGGAATTTGAACGTAGGTGGTTTTTTTTTTAAGCGGTGTGATTGCAAAGGGAAGAAATTAGCACAACTTATTTGGGTAAAGCAAAATGTGTGGTCTTTTGATTCGGTTTTGAAGGTTTTTCTTTTATCTTTTCGAGGTTTTGGTTTTACTTTCCATCGTTTTCTGGGCAACCAAACAGATATAGAAAATGGTAGAGAGAGACCTGTTAGGAGGTGACGTCGGCGGTGCGAGGCTTGAGGAGGAGGTGGAGGTGGGGAGGGTAGGATTGGAGAACCATGCAATCATCTCTGTACACTGCTTGCACCGCTTCTACTTCTGCCGCAACTTCCTCTTCTTCGACGATGCTGCTTGCCATTGTTCTCTGAGAGAGAGGGAGAGATTTTTTTTTTTTCCCTTTTTGTTTTGGTAGAGAGAAAAATAAGGATGCTTTCAGTTTTAGGTTTCAGTTTTTACTTTTTATGTGTTCTAGCGAAACACTGTAACTTTTGGATTTTTTTTTTTTTTTTTTTTTTTCTTTTTGATAGGAACTTTGGGAATTTTAATTGTAAACGTGGCAAGTTTTTAAGGGGTTTTAACTGGTTATTTTTTTGTTTTATATATTGAGGAACCATCAAACGAGGTTAAGATTGTGAAAGAATATAACTTATTTAATTGTAAAGGTGGCAGATTTTTAAATGAGTCTTTTAATTGTAGCGTTATCAAACAATGTAATTTATCGCTTTTTAACTTAAACGTGGCTAAATTTTAGATTGGCTTTTTTCCTATATGGCAGCACCTCCTTAATTGTAGGAAAAGACTTTTGTTTTTATATATAGTACTAGCTTTTAACCCGTGCAATGCGCGAGATCATTTTATGTATTAATGAATGAACTTTACATTCATTATAGACTTAGTTCTCATGCTTCCACTGCATGCATTCAAGTATATATGTTCCATCTATAATTTGTTCTGCTGAAATAATTTTCCTCCTTTTTTGTTTGTTTTCAGATATGAATCTTTTTCAAAAGATAAGAGGTGAAAACAATAACCTGTGTATAGCTATAAAAATGGTTTCATTAGAAGTAATAAAGATATAAGAACTTGTTATCATTATGTTTCTTTAAAAAAAAAAGGAAGAGAGGAGAAGAAAGGGAAAGGAAAATTTAGATTGTTAGATCTATATATCTGAACCATGTCATACTATTTCAGAAAACAAAGTGTTTTAACTTATCATATTTCTTGGGTAAAACTCCATAGTGTTCCATTAAGCAACCGAGCATGCATTCAACTCCTCAAAAGATTTTCCCAAAAAAAAAAAAAAATACTCAATAGATGATGAGAAGAAAACAATAGCCTATTTGAGATCACTACATTATAGTCATGATACAAATTCTTACACAAAATTCAATAGACATTATAAGGAAAATTTTGATGCATTCAAGCAAATATATAACTGATCCAAACAGACACAGTACAATCATATACACTATATTGACTTGGTCAAAAAATTAAAATAACTAAAAACATAGTAATCAAAGATGAAATGAGCACCCTTTCCAAGCTCTGCAATTTGTTTCATAGCAATAGACACAACAAAATTATTGATAAAACATGAATATTCAAATAAAATTTAACCTTTTGCATGTTTAACTTAGTTCTGTCTCTTTGTTACAACAGGAATGAAAGAACTGAAAAAATATAACTATAAAAAATTCATGTTTCCTCGGTTTCTTTTATATATAAAGTGTGTGAGGACACCATTTTTGTTGATACAAATTTAATATTATGCGTTATATTCATTGTAATTAGGTTACTCAGAACATATCTGCCAAGAGGGACGTAATAGTCTCTAAATTTGAGAGAATGTCCTTGCAAATCAAAATGGGAAATTACTATTAACGTACAAAATGCAATAAATCCATCTACTTTCAAGCTGCAAATTCCCTCTCAAACTTTGATTTTGACATTAAATCCTGAGTTTGGCATCAAGATGAAGTTGCAAACGAAGAAAAGAAGAAGTTCAATATTGTTTACCCAAGAAAGAAGAAAAAAAAGAAGCCTGAAATTGGGAAAACAATTCCAAAGGATAGATTAAGCAGTCTACATAATTCATTGAAATAATCCAATATTAAATCCTAATTTATGGTCAAACCGCAAAAACCCCAAAATTTGAAAAACCACTTGTTCGTTTTTATAAAAAATTGACCAATTGATCATCACACAAGTTAGAATACAGATTATAATGATCAATTACATCAATTCAATAAGCCAATTTCATCAATTAAACTCAATTTGAACAAAAATCACCAATTCGGGTACATTCAAGCTCTAGAATTTCCAATTTCTCAAACTTTAAACACATTTTGCATTAAGATCAAGGAACTTTTAATCTTGGATGGCCACAATAAGATCACACACAATATAATGTACCAAGTTTAGCAAAGAGTAACTTGTGTAGTGTGTGCAACTAGTAAAAACTTGAGATACATAGGAGGTGATATGTGAATAGAAATCAACCACAAAGTCTACAAAATTCATCACATAGAATTTGAAAGAGACTATCACCTAAAAAGTTACATCATATAACTCCCACATCTCCTAGAAAACAAGCTTGCAATCATGTAAGTTTCTTGATTTGCCTCATAATATACACACCAATTTTAATTGTTTAGAAACTTATTAAAATAGCCGGGATAATGTACACACCAATTTTATTTGTTTGATTTAACATTAAGTCCAATAATGTACACACCAATTTTAAGCATTTAAACCGAGGCTAGACCTTATTTTCTTTTTGTGCATGGGCTAAACTTTCTCGAGCACAAAATCTTACGATATGCACTAAGGTGTTCATGATTGGTTAGTGAACAGTGGCGAGATGGTTATTTATGCCTTTCTCAAAAAGTTCAAGTCCGACAATCAAAGACATGTGACTTCAAAATCAAGACAAAGTGATCAAAAACTATAAACATCTTTCCCACACAACATGCACTACAAAGTTTCAACTAGTAAAGTGCAATAAATAAGCTCATCCAAGCTTTTTTTTTTTTTTTTTGAGAATCAATAGAGCTATATATTTATAAGGGAAATACTAACGAATGCACTTAGGACATTGGTTAATAATCCATTAAAAGAAAATTTTATGAAAAAAGAAAAAAAAAGTAATTAATGTTTTGACAATTTTTTTTCATTTCCCATAAAAGATAATATGGTCAATCCTTGATTATAAATCCAAGCTGTGAAATACAAAATACAAAAATATTTTTGGTTTAAAAAAAAATTTATGACCAAAAACAAAAAGCACACATTGTGCTAAATGATTAAAAATGCAAATGCAATGCATGACAGTGCTTAACTAAGCTATAGAGGGTACACAAACAAGAAATATCAATTTCTTAATTAACCCTTGAGTACATGTACAAACTAGCACATACTCACACAAAATCAGAAAAAGCTTAGCACTGATATAACACATACTATTCAAGTTTCTCCACAATGTCAAGCATGTTCTAAATCAAGAAAGAGATATTATAATTCATGTAATCCTCAAGAAAAATAAAACTAGACACACAATAAAATATTTTTGGCTTTTTGAAATTTTTCAATGTTTTTGGATTTTTTTTTCTAATAAAAAACAACCAAAAACAAAAAACAAAACATGTCCTCAATTAATTGAAAGAATTAAATCAAGGACAAGTTAGCAACACTCACCTTAGAGAATCTTTTCTCACCCATATAGCACGAGTCTTCTGCTTTGTAGGTAAAAATCCATGTGAAGCAGATCGTATTTGAGGGATTACACCAATCTTCTGAGAAAGACTGAAATCCTGCAAATTCCTTTCACAAGCCAACAAGATCAAATTCTTCAAAATAATATGAAACAATTATATGGAGTTGTGGCAAGAGCAATATCATCACATATCCTAGATTGAAATACAGAATTTTTAAATTTCAATTTATGACAATTAGGACGAATGTGACCGGAGACACCACAAAAGTGACAAACAGGAACAAATTTAGGAACATCAATATTTCTAACAGCAAATCTAGTCTCAAATTTTGGTTTTTTCCTCAACAAAGAACAATTTGATCTAATATGACCAACAACACCACAAAGGTGACAGGTAGGCACAAAAACAGATTTATTATACTATCTAACAGTAGGTTTAGACTTAGGTTTAGAAACTTCAGCGTCTACATCAGAACTTTTACCTTTGTCAAACCTAGCAAAATAAGCCTTTTATTTATTATTCCTCTTGAAATGAGGGATATAAACTTTCTCAGTTTTATGCTTAAGAGAAACAGAAACACTTTTGTTATCAACAGCAGGCTTGACACTAGTCAAATTTTCAATCTGAAGAGGCTATGGTCAAAATGATCAGGTGGGAAGTGAAGAACAGAGTTGAATGTAACAGTTACTGAAATTCTGTTCAAAACAAAATAATAGTAGCAATTAATCCCTAAATATTCAACGACATAATTTTAAGCAATATGTTGGCTATTTAATCAAATTCAATAAGGGGAAAAAAACATAATTTACTGTATATAAAAAAAATAATAATAATAATAATAATTGATTCTTTAAAACAAATATACATTCCTTTAAACAAATATACAATCAAACAAGGAACATGATTTTTTAGCACAAACATTAAAAAGGTTTTACACTTTTTAGTTTCAGGTAATAGATGCGCAGAGCAGCAACATTGAGCAATCAACCATTATTGAACGGCAAACATGTTTTTTCCTACACATTTTCAAGGGCTAAACCTCTTGATGCCACCCTAAAAAAAAAGTGGATTCAAAGTAAAGAGTATAACACATCAAGTAACAAAATGCTAACCTAGAGTATAGGTGCAGCAGGAAAAAAAAAGCAAAACGAGTGGTGCCGTTTGTTTGAGGATGTAGCAATTTAGGGCTTTTATTAAGTGGTGTGAAACGGTTTAAGTTGTTAAAAAAAAAAAATTTATTAATACTTTCAAAAATGATTTGTAATTGTATTTGAAATTTTAGATATCAAAGAACAAATGGGTTTTTCATTTTTTGTTAGTGGAGAGAAAACAATAAAGAGAGAGGAGCGGCAGCAATTCAAAGGGCTTGAAAAGTCATCTAATGGCTTAGGCTGTCCCTGAATAAGGCAGTAAATAATGAAAGAATACAATTCACAATTCTAGGGTTCTGCCATTCTTGTCCATGCCGTAAGAATTAATTTTCACAACAAAGCATCTAAAGAAAGAGAATGAACATTCGAATTTCAATTCAAATTCGAACTCAGAGAATTGATACGTACCTTTCGTCAGTCTGTGTTTAGTTCTGATTATGTTGGGTACGGAGTTACGACGATCTCTATCTCCGTATCTCAAATCCCTAAATTGACAGCAACCCTAAAAAAGACAATAGGGTAAGAGATTAAACCTAAGCTATCCCATCTATTTACATAAATTAAACAAAACTACTCCTAACCAAAAAACCTACATCATAACCAATCAAACCAAAATACCTGAATCATAAATACCCAAATGAATCTCCCAACAAAAACCCCACTTTCTAAAACAAAAAACAGAACATATGGGCGGCAACCCTAACGGCCGATCCCTATCTCCGTATCTCAATACCTCTGGGACGAACGTTTGATCGCATGATTCTCCACTAGATTGCAAGCTTCTTCTTTTTTTCTTTTTTTTCTTTTTTTTTCCTCCTTCCCTTTCTCTATATCACAGTATTGATTGGTTGTCTAAGTCTGGCAGGGGATGGCGATGGCCAGGCATACGATTGTCCACTGGATAGCAAGGCTTTTTTTTTTTTTCCTTTCTCTATATCGCAGTATCGCTTGTTTTTATTGTTTAGAGAGAGAAAATAGTAAAGCAGTCTGATGAAAAAAAATCAGTAGGGTATTTTAATTGCAACGTTTATTTTATTTTATTTTAACAGGGTTTTTTTTTTACCGTTTATTTAATTTATACTTTTTAGATTGCAAGCGTGGCAGAGTTTTGAAAGGCCAAACGTTTTAACGTGTGGCTGTTTTTGCTTGAAAGCTGTATACGTGGTAGCATTTTAAGGCGCCTTTTTTTCTAATAGTCAACACATCCTTAATTGTAAAAACCAATTTTCTCTCCATTTCTACTATTATATATACTAGTCGTATACCCGCGCAATGCGCGGGAAATTTTGACATTTTTTTTAATTGATAAGTGAAAGAAGAAATAAGTACGTGAAGCTTATTAGTCTTAAACTCAAAATTATATAATTATTTTTCTAATTGAGTATTGTAGGATCAGGATTTGTGGCCCAAGCCCAAAACAATAAATTTGTAGAGAGTGGGTGAAAGAGCTGGGTTAATTGTGAATTTAGCAACGGTTAGCTGTAATATCCAAGAATGAACCAACGTAAAAACACACTTTCAAGCTAACCAATTGACGTCCGAAGAGGAATATTATTGATTGAACAGTGAATACAGTTCTTAGAGCTACAGTAAAATCTTTCTTCCCCTCTTATTATCTTCTTTTCGATCCCCTCTCATCAGAGGCTTCTTCCCTTTATATAGCCTTCTTCTCAACCATCTTCACCGTACACTTGTTCTCCATCTATGCATTCACTTGAGTGCATGTCACATCAGATATCTTCTTTAGTTCTCCATGAGTGGTGGTAGCTGAAGTTGCACTGTTCAGGGGTCTTCTCCACATAAATGCGGTCAGAAAAGTTGCTGCAGTGCATTAAACACGGTGGTAGCAGCTTTTCTTTTAGATATTTCTCCGTTCTTATCATCTCCAGGCATGCCCAAAGCTTATCCTCATCATTCAAGTCGTTAGGAATATCACCCGAACCCTCCAGATATTTGCTTGATCAAGACTCTTTGTATCCGAGGAGAATGGACTCTTCGGACCAATGGTGACCTCTTCGGACTATACTCCTCGTTCATTTCCAGGTATATCTCTTCCACACGAACTCCTTCTCAACCACTTTCTTCTCTTTGGACACACAGTAATCTTCAAATAGGGCTTTAGGCCCAATACATAATGTTGGGCTTTTACCCCCACAATAGCCCCTCAAAATTTTAATTTTTCCCTCGCGTCCGGGGAGAAAAAATAGGATTTTGATTTGTCGCGAAATAAAAGCTTAAAACACAAAAACATCTGGATTTACATGTGTGTGAGCATAGATTTAGGTGCTTCATCATTGCTGCTGACATTTCGGTATTCATGAGGCGCTACTAATTACTCCAAGCGGCGTTCTGCCTCTTACATCCAACAGTTGACCATCGATCCAACGAAGATGTCTTTCCTCGAGATTTGAGCAGGATAACTCCCTCCCACTTTCCGGCCCCTATATAAAGCCTCAAAGAAGATTTTCTTTCTTTTACTTTGCAAATTCTCAAATTCTCCAGCGAACTCGAGCACTCAAATCCGCCAAGCTCTTCCAATCATCAATCCTAGTTCTTCCCAGAATCTGTAAAAATCTCTCTACGAGTTTAAAGATCATTCTCTGATTTAGTTAGTGTAAGTTCTCCCCTATTCAAACCTTCCATCTTCTCTTCGGCCAACTTCCTCGGCCTCCAAATAGCCACTCCCCAGTCATTGCGTTTAGTGTTTCCTCTTTTTCATTTAACTGAGATGGGTAGATTTCAGTATATGGTGGATAGCCCTGCCTTAATAGAGACATTTAAGGAAACATACGATATACCACAGGGAGTAAACCTGAGGTATTGTCCCCCAGAAAGGATATTAACAGACCGAAGAGAGGGAGAAGTCGTAATCCCTATGATAGCCTTTATAGAATGAGGAATGACTCTCCCTATGGGTTCTATTACCCAAAGTTATCTTCGTAACCATAGGCTTTGTCCTGATCAGTTAGCACCCAATGCATTTAGGATCCTAGGAGCGATTGACACCTTGAATCGTCATTTAGGACTCGGACTCACCTGGCTTGACGTGGCACACATGTACGAATGTCATAGCCAAAAGGGAGCGGGATATTATCTTAAATCCCGATCCGACACTGTTTGGCTTGTCTCCTGCCTTCCCAAGTCTAACAAAGGGATGAAAGACGACTATCTGATCGTCTCGGGCGCGTGGCATGACGGTCTCCATTGCCCAACCCAACCAGGAGAGCCAGGTGGGATATCCTAGATTTAGGTTTCCTAATAATAGATTTAGGACCTTCGCTTCTTTTTAACAATTTTTCTTCTCTTTGTATCAGTATTTTCAAGCTTCTGACTAAATTCTGTTGCGGTGTTAACAGATAAGGAACACGTTACTCCTCAGCTCAGCCTCACAAACGTCGCCGCGCTCAATTACTTATTACGATCAGAGATTTTTGTAAGTGAAGACGGGCAACTCCGGTCCGTTCCTCTTATTCTTGGTTTCACACCAAAATGGAAAGATTTTCAGCCGGTCGGCAATGCGATAAGACAGGGAGACCGTCGCATCAACCGCATAGACGTTGCTCGAAAAGATTTTCTAGCTCCGTTTGATCTTGCCCCCGTGCCACATCCAAATCCGCAGGGCGTCCCTCTACTCGTCCAACCAGTTCAACAGGTCCCTTATGAACTAGTTGCAGCAGAGGAAAGAGTCGCCTCTTCGGCCTCCTCACTTGAGGAACAAATTGATAAGTTTAAATTTGAAGGAGAGGCTTCGGGAGGAGTTCAAGTGATACAAGTTTCGGACGCCGAGGAGGAGATTGACAGGCAGTCTAGTGTTTGCCCTCCTGTTTTGATAACTGCTCCTTTAGAAGATTCGTCAGAAGAAGAAGACATGGCAAGCTTGAGGGACTTGATGAAAAATAGGAATAAAAAAGCTGAGCCCAAAGAAACCGGTACGTCTCAACCAGTTGTTAGTCTTCCTCCACCACCTCCCCAGGTTCCTTTGGATCTCGACGCAAAGAAATTGCCAGATCCGAAGAAGAAGAGGCCCCTCGCTGACAATGAAGAAAGGGAGGTGGCGCCTCCGAAAGGAGCCAAACAACAGAAGGTGGTCAAAGACCGCCGGAGCAAAAGGGCTTCGTCTACAGAGAGCCGAGATGACGCCCTCATAGCTGATGTGCGCCAAGGACCTTGCACCTGGTCTCCAAGGCTGGAATTGGATGGTGCTCCAATTCCCTGGGAGACTTCCCTCAGAAATTACGATGGGGGGAGAGCAGGTCTCGTTGCTGAGGCTTTGGAGCAACCATTGCTCCTCCCACGTGACATGGATTCTTACAGGCGTTTCAGCCAGTATGACCTTTTTTTATCCCTAAAAAGGGATTTAGCCATGGTAAGTAAATTAATCCACTTCATCTACTGTTAGTTTTTTTTTTTTTTATATTGAAATTTTTCCTTCTGCTATGTAGATTACCCAGCAGGTTTATGTGGCCGAGGAGTGGAACAAAAAGGCCTATACTGAAGCCCAAGCAGAGGCCCACTCTTGGTCTGAGGCAGAAAAATCGCTGGGCAGCTTGAAGGAAGAGTATGCTCATCTGTCCGAGCAGTTAAAAGAGATGACTAAGCAGAGGAATAGTCTAGATGCTGGTCTTAAAAATGCCGAGAAGCAGGCTGAAGACCAACGCCAGTTGCTGAATTTGACCGAGATCAATCTGGAAACAGAAAGAGTGCTGGCAAAGGACCTTCGAGCTGAGCTTCAAAAAGCCAGGGAGATTGCCAAATTGGCCGAGAGGAACGCTCAGTTGGCCAAGGAGGCAGTCGAGGCTGAAAGGTAGGCAGCCTATAAACTGGGGGTAGAAGAGACCCAAGCCAACCTTACTGAGCAGTTTGCCTCGGTCAGCCGAGATTACTGCGATATTACTTGGGGAAAAGCGCTTGATGCTGCTGGGGTCTCTGCAGAATCTGACTTGAGGCACCCTGGGAGTATATACTACGATCCTGATATTCGCGAGCTCCCAGAGTCTGATTCCTCTCCCCCCATACAACTCTAAGAGGCTTCGAAGCAATCCCTGATCGGCCAAGTCCCTCCTATCAACCCTGAGGCCCCCAAGGAGTCTGGTCAACCTGGTGATCAGGGCAAGCCAGATGAGGATCCCAAGGATAAGGGCAAAGACTTGGAAAAAAAGAAAACCCTTTCAGAATCTAAAGAACAAGCCCCAGAAGTTGCCGCTGCTCAGCCCAGTCAGGCTGCTGACCCTTTAACCCCTCAGATGAAGGCTTAGACGTTTAGGAGTTTTTATTTCATACTTGTGTTAGTTTTCCTTTTATGTAAGGGATTGTGAACTACTTTCTTTTGATCAATGAAATCGTTTCTCTTTTATTTTTAGTGTCTTCGTTGCACATCTTATGAGACTTATTATTATTGCAAACAACTATAACTTGTAATTACAGTAATATAGACAGACTTAACAATGATATCGTGCCAATGATGCAAACACCTTATTCAAATACTGGAAGGAATAGGTCATACAAGAATTATTAACAAACATTGAATGTAATGAATGATGTGAAGGTATTACAGGTTTTCTTGAATACCCATAAAGAACATTGCTAAGCACTGATTTCAGATTATTCAAATACTTACGACTATAAGACGAGATTATTTAGGCATGATTTGTTAAATTTAAACATTAATAATGACTATAAGACGACGTTAACTAACCCATATCATTCGGCCCGAGGGCTTCAGGCGCAGGTGGATTTAATTTTAAACCCTCAGGGGGACTTAGAAGGACTGTAAATGAGTGTTAACTAACCCAAATCATCTGGTCCGAGAATTTCAGGCATGATTGGATTTAAGTTTAAACACTTAAGAGAACTGTAAACGAGTGTTAACTAATCCAAATCATCTGGTCCGAGGACTTCAGGCATGATTGGATTTAAATTTAAACACTTAGGAGCACTGTAAATGAGTGTTAACTAACCCAAATCATCTAGTCTGAGAACTTCAAGCATGATTGGATTTAAGTTTAAACACTTAGGAGCACTGTAAATGAGTGTTAACTAACCCAAATCATTTGGTCTGAGGACTTCAGACATGATTGGATTTAAGTTTAAACACTTAGAAGCACTGTAAATGAGTGTTAACTAACCCAAATCATCTGGAAAGGACTTCAGGCATGATTGGATTTAAGTTTAAACACTTATGAGAATACTTCATAAAACAAATTGGCATATTGATTGAAGAAAAGATTCGATTAATAATAGTACCTTTTGAGGTTATTTACATTCCAAGGGCGTGGTATTACATGACTATCTAGGTCTTCTAAGAAATACGCCCCAATGCCAGCCCCTGAAGTAATACGATATGGCCCTTCCCAATTGGGTCCTAACTTTCCCCAAGCTGGGTTCTTTGCAGTGCCCACTACTTTCCTCAGCATCAAATCACCAGGTTCTAGAGGCCTTAGCTTTACGTTGGCATCATAGCCCTGCCTGAGCTTTTGTTGGTAATGTGTCAGTCGGACCATTGCATTTTCCTTCCTTTCCTCAATCAGGTCCAAACTCTTCCTTAGCTGCTCATTGTTGCTGGTCGGACTGAACGAACTAGTTCTTAATGTTAGGAACCCAGTCTCCAAAGGTATGACAGCTTCAGCCCCATAGGTCATTGAGAAGGGGGTTTCTCCAATAGATCTGCGAGGCGTAGTTCTGTAAGCCCAAAGCACATGTGGCAATTCTTCCACCCATTTGCCCTTCGCATCGTCTAGTCTCTTCTTTAAGCCATTTACTATGACCTTATTAACAGCTTCTGCTTGCCCATTACCCTAGGGATAAGCAGGGGTGGAGTATCTGTTCACGATTCCCAGTTCGCTGCAATAATTCCTGAATGCTTTGCTATCGAACTATAGGCCATTGTCCGAGATGAGAGTATGAGGAACCCCAAACCGAGTGACAATATTCTTCCACAAAAATTTCTGCACATCTACGTCTCTAATGTTGGCCAGAGGTTTAGCTTCGACCCATTTGGTGAAATAGTTTGTGCCGACCAGAAGGTATTTCCTGTTCCCTGCAGCCTTAAGGAATGGACCTACGATATCTAAGCCCCATTAAGCGAAAGGCCATGGGCTGGATAGTGGATTGAGAGTTCCCCCTGGTTGATGAATGTTCGGGGCAAACCGTTGACATTGATCGCACTTCTTAACATACTCGTGTGCTTCTTTTTACATATTCGGCCACCAATAACCTTGAGTAATGGCTCGGTGAGCCAAGGACCTACCTTCAGTGTGGCTCCCACAGATTCCTTCATGTAGTTCTTCTAGTAGTAACTCAGCAGCTTCAGGATGCATGCATAATAAGTACGGTCCTGAATAGGAGCGTTTATATAGTATCTGGTCCTCGGATAGCCAGAATCTGGTTGCCTTCCTCCGAACTTTGTCAGCTTCCCCCTTTTCTTCAGGCAAAATATCCTCCTTCAAGAATTTAATTATAGGATCCATCCAGCTGAGTCAGGCCCTGATTTGGTGAACTTGGACTACCTCTCTTCTTGCCTCTGTATGCCCATGCAAGTCCTCGACGAGGATAACTCTCGGCAAATCTTGCGCCGAAGAGGTAGCGAGCGTGGCCAAAGAATCAGCATGTGCATTACCATTTTTGGAGATGTGAAGCAAATTGAAAGATTCGAACTCCGATTGCAGACATTTAACTCGGCTCAAGTATCCCTGCATTCTTTCATCCTTCGCCTCAAACTCACCTTGTACTTGACCAACGACTAACCTCGAGTCCGAGAACACCTCCACTGACTTTCCTCCCATTCTTCGAACCATAGTCATTCCCATCAATAGAGCTTCATATTCCGCCTCATTATTTGTTGCCGAGAAGTCCAGCCTTAACGACTTTTCAATGATGATTCTTTCAGGGGATATCAGCACTAGCCCCACTCCAGAACCTTTCTGGTTCGCTGCGCCGTCTACGTACACCTCCCAATGCGAGGGGCTTTGTTGAGAAATCATGTCAACTGATTTTTCATCCATGTCTGGTGTTAGCGTTACTTCTTCTAACTGGGGCTCCGTGAACTCGGCCACCAAATCCGCAAGGACTTAGCCCTTAACCGACGTGCGAGGCATGTATTTGATATCAAAAGCCCCTAAGATCGTGCCCCATTTAGCAATTCTCCCGGTGTAGTCAACACTTCGGAGTATAGCCTTGAGTGGGAACTGGGTGAGAACAATGACTGTATGGGCTTGAAAATAATGAGGTAGCTTCCGTGTACCAAGCACCACTGCCAGGATAGCCTTCTCCAGTGGCAAATAACGGATCTCGACTTCATGCAGTGACTTACTTACGTAATAAACTGGCATTTGCACGCCACAATCTGCTCATATTAACACCAAGCTCACAGCATAAGAAGCTATAGCAATGTAGGCAAACAAGACTTCATCTGGCTCCGGACTGAACATGATTGGTGGCCGAGCTAGATAGTCCTTAAGTTGCTGAAAGGCCACAGCACATTCTTCAATCCACTCAAATCCCTTCCATTTGTTGATCAACGAGAAGAAAGGTCTACACCTATTTGCTGATCGGGAGATGAATCGGTTCAGGGCAGCAGTCATTCCAGTCAGTTTCTGAACTTCCTTGGGATTCCGAGGAGCTTGTAAATTGTTGATGGCCTTTATCTGATCGGGGTTAACTTCAATTCCCCTATGAGTCACCATGTACCCCAAGAACTTGCCCGACCCCACACTGAATGAGCATTTGGAAGCGTTTAGGTGCAGCTTGTACCTTCTTAGAACTTCAAATGTACTTTCAAGGTCCTTCACATGTTCAGCAACAATCTTGCTTTTCACCACCATGTCATCTATGTAAATCTCGATATTTTTACCCAACTGTGGCTCAAACATCCTCGTCATCATTCTTTGATAGGTAGATCCTGCGTTTTTCAAACCAAATGGCATCACCTTATAGTGATAGTTACCGATAGGGGTGACAAAAGCAGTCTTCTCCTGATCATCCAGGGCTAGTGGTATCTGGTGGTAACCTTGGAAAGCATCCAAGAAACTCATCCGAGGGTAGCCGACAGTGGCATCTACTAGTTGATCAATTTTTGGCATAGGGAATGGATATTTAGGACAAGCCCTATTTAAGTCAGTGAAGTCTACACATACTCGCCATTTCTCATTCTTCTTCTTCACCACCACAGTATTTGTTAGCCACTCAGGGTAAAAAACTTCTTTAATAGCTCCAGCTTGTTTGAGCTTTGTTACCTCTTCTCTTACGGCATCAGCGTGTTCCTTGGATGGGCGCCGAGGAGGCTACTTCTTAGGTGTAATCAATGGGTTGACCTTCAGATAGTGACAGATGAAGAGGTGTAATCAATTGATCCACCCCTGGGGCCTCGTAAGCGTTCCAGGCAAACACATCAAGGTTTCTTTTAAGGAACTCTATTAGCTCTTCCTTCTCCTGCAGAGACAGCTGAGATCCGACTTGAAAAAACTTTTCGGAATTGTCTCCAATAACAACTTTTATTAAATCTTCGCATCTAACGCCCTCGTCTGGCTCTTCGGTGGGCGATACCCGGTGTTTTAACTGTTATAAACCCCTCTCGGCCTTGACCGAGGACTCAGTTTCGGGCTTATGTTGGATGTCAGCCACTAAGCACTGTCTGGCCGCGGACTGATCTCCCCGGATTTCACAAACTTGTCATTCAGATGGATATTTAACTTTCTGATACAAAGTAGAGGAAACAGCCTCTAGCGTATGAAGCCAAGGTCTGGCTACAATTGCCGTATAGGGCGAATACACATCTATAACAATGAAATCCACATCTACTACCTCCGAGCCAGTCTGTACGGGTAACCGTATCTGGCCCTTCGGGGTGACGACTCTTCCTTCAAAACTGACCATGGGAGAATTGTATGGTGTTGAGTCATTAGGTTTTAGGTTCAGCCCCTTGTAGAGATCATGGTACATTATCTCTACTGCGCTACCCTGATCCACCATTACCCTCTTCACATCATACCCTCCAATTTTGAGGGTGATTACCAAAGCGTCATCATGGGGTTGAATAGTTTCAATCTTGTCTTCGTCCGAGAACCCTAAAACCGGTTGAGTATCCGGTCTAGCTCTCTTCGGACCTTGGCCAAAGTCCCCTGCGGGTAACCGGGCTACCGACATAACCTTGAATGGCCAGGATCCTGTTCTCTCCGGTGCGGCGAAGATGACATTGATAGTTCCCAATGGAGGCTTTGAAGAGTCATCTCTTCGGGGTTCTGGGTTCATCTGCCCTCCTCGGCCACTGGAGTGGTGCAAGAGGTGTCTCAATTTACCTTCGCGGACCAGTTGGTCCAAATAATTCCACAGGCTCCTGCAATCCTCTGTGGTATGTCCATGGTCTTGATGATACTGGCAATAGAGATTATGATTACGCCTCTCAGGGTTCCCCACCATCTTATTCGGCCACTTAAAGAATGGTTATTCTTAATCTTTTCTAAAACTTGGTGTACTGGCTCTTTGAATACAGCGTTGACTGCTTGAAGATTTGTTGACCCTGATTGCCCAGTAAAATCTCTCCGTGGTTTACTATTATTGTAACGGTCCGACCTGAAATCCCTCATCTCCTGGGGGATAACCTTATCCTTTCTCTTCCCTTGCTGTTGATCTTCTTCAACTCTTTTATATTTTTCAATACGGTCCATGAGCTAACGCATGTTAGTAACTGGCTTACCAGTTAAGGACTTCCTTAAACCATGATCAGTGGGGAGGCCGAGCTTAAACGTGCTAAGGGCCATTCCATCAAAATTGCCCTCAATATCATTAAACATCTCCCAATACCTATCTGAATACGTTTTCAATGTCTCGCCCTCTTGCATGCTCAAGGATAGCAGTGAAGACAAGGGTCTGACCACTCTTCGACATGTGACAAAACGAGAACCAAATGCTTGAGTGAGCTCTCTGAAGGAATCGATGGAGTCTGCTTCTAGGCTGTCAAACCATCTCATTGCAACCGGTCCAAGATTGGAGGGGAAAACCTTGCACATCAGAGTTTCATCTCTGGAGTAGACAGCCATCCTTTGATTAAAGTAACTCACATGTTCCACAGGGTCCGTTTTACCATTATAGATGGTGAACGTCGGCTGGTTAAAACGCCGAGGAAGTCTCGCTTCTTCAATCCTGCGTGTAAAAGGTGACCTAGAGATTTGATTCAAAGCCTTGCTCATAGCATCGTTCCCTACGCCTCCACGTGATGGGCTTCAAGGTTGCCTCTTACGATGATGCTCTTCTTCGTAGGAAAAGGATTCACTGACTGGTGTTCGAGATCTCTGTTTGTAAGTGACGTCCTGCTCGTCATCGGTATCTTCATCAGACTATGAAGAAATCTGTTTCCTCTTTGCATGGCGCAACTCCCTTTTTAGCCTTTCAATTTCTTGTAGCATATTCTGGTCCTTCTCTGCATGAAACACGTGACTTCCACCATGTGGCTAGCTTCGATCAGTATGCGTAGTATGCACACTACCTTCACGATCTTGTCTCCGCTCCAAATTAAGAAAATGGTCAACATGTTGGGATGCCCTAGATTTTGCTGGTTGTTGCCCTGGTTCGGCCATTATCAACTGTTGCTTCCACTTTCGCTCAAGCTCTTCCCACAGACGGCGCCAATTGTAGGGTCAGGATTTATGGCCCAAGCCCAAAACAATGAATTTGTAGAGAGTGGGTGAAAGAGCTGGATTAGTTGTGAATTTAGCAACGGTTAGCTGTAATATCCAAGAATGAACTAACGTAAAAACACGCTTTAAAGCTAAACAAATTGACGTCCGAAGAGGAATATTATTGATTGAACAGTGAATACAGTTCTTAGAGCTACAGTAAAATCTTTCTTCCCCTCTTATTATCTTCTTTCTGATCCCCTCTCATCAGAGGCCTCTTCCCTTTATATAGCCTTCTTCTCAACCATCTTCACCATACACTTGTTCTCCATCTATGCATTCACTTGAGTGCATGTCACATCAGATATCTTCTTTAATTCTCCATGAGTGGTGGTAGCTGAAGTTGCACTGTTCAAGGGTCTTCTCCACATAAATGCGGCCAGAAAAGTTGCTGCAGTGCATTAAACATGGTGGTAGCAACTTTTCTTTTAGATATGTCTCCGTTCTTATCATCTCCAGGCATGTCCAAAACTTATCCTCATCATTCAAGTCGTTAGGAAGATCACCCGAACCCTCCAGATATTTGCTTGATCAAGACTCTTTGTATTCGAGGAGAATGGACTCTTCGGACCAATGGTGACCTCTTCGGACTATACTCCTCGTTCATTTCCAGGTATATCTCTTCCACACAGACTCCTTCTCAACCACTTTCTTCTCTTCGAACACATAGTAATCTTCAAATAGGGCTTTAGGCCCAATACATAATGTTGGGTTTTTACCCCCACAAATATGATTGTATATAATGTATCATATATTTTGTAAGTTAAGTGGTCAATAATTTTTCACTTGAATTATGAAAAGTTTGCTATAAACTCCATTTATAAACAGTTTGCTTTTAAGAAAACTGTTTATAAATGTCCATTTTCAAAACCTGAATTGTTGTAGGAAAGAGAAATGACACCAAGGTCAAAGCATCATTTAGATGTGTACATTTGAACATGATTTAGTTTGCAATTGATCATACAGTTTATGCTTATGTAAAAAAAAATATGTAAATTATGTAAATATCTAGATTATGCATATGTTCATATGCTAAATCTTGTTTGAAACCAATATTTGTTTTTGTAATATCATGGAATGATGAAGAATCTCTTTATTATGCTGAGGTACTACTTGGAATATCATCTTAATTTCTAAAAATTCGCATAATTGGAATATCATATATGCAATAGGGAAATAAAAACTCTTAGTAGGCTAATTTCCCCTGAAAATTTGTGACTATATGCCAAATTTCCTTCTCATTGAGAAGTTAGAGGGAAAAAGTAAAAAAAAGTGACTCTTATGAGCAGAAAAATTTATACTTTTTACTCATTGCCGATTGAACTTTAGTTACATGGGCATTGATTGATTCTAAGAAAGCCATTGTTCTTCCAAATCAACTTTACTACTCCTGTTCTCCGAAGGTTCATGTAGAAGCTTTGGAACCGTCTATCTCTTCAAGGGCTATGGCTTTCACCCAAAGCACAACATATAAACCAATGATTTTAGAAAAATAACCTATCAACTTAGCAAAGCTCTTTCTCAAAAAACTTAGCAAAGCTGAAGCCAAACACTTTTTTTTTTTTTTTTATTACATAAAAGGAAAATTGTTACATTGACTATGCATAGAGAGTTGAACATTGTTGAGAAGAGGGGGACCTCTTTGTGATGCACCAAACCTGATAAAAAAAGAGTTAATGGCAGATCCAATTCAGCTTTCGCAAGAAAATTTTTAATTATTCAAAATGTGTACATTACAATGAGTCATTAGAAAACATCCAAGTAAGGCCATGAAAAACTGATTACTGACTTCCCATCAAAATTCCTAAGGAAAAAAAAAACACCAAAATTCAATAGTTAAATGCAGATACCATTCTTTTGAGTCATACCCCGATAGTATTGCAGCAATGATTGGTTTGCTAATGCTAAAGATCATCCCTATTATTTTGGCAAAACTTCTTGAGCTTCATATATTGACCTTATCCATTCTAATCAATTTAAATACTTTTAGAATATTTAAAAAGTTTTATTTAGTTGAATATAAAGAGACACAGAAGAAATATGCATTACATTGACATTTTACAAAATAGATCAACATTCTATTTTATTTATCTATTTTATTTTTATCACATTTTTTTAATATTTCAAGAGTATCAGGAATTGAACAATAATATATCAAGCTGCGAGCCTTGTCCAAAAATGATAATTTATTTTTGAAAGACCCATTACACTGGTTCACTTTAGCAGCAAGCTATAAGAGATTTTTATAACAAGCAAATCAAAAATTTAAACTTCTGCATAATGGGAGAAAATGCAATTTGCACCAAACAAACTGAAGAAGAATGAGGGAAAACAGAAAAGGAAAAACTCACCTCAAAGAGACTTTCCAACCCTGCTTGTACTTTGGCAACTTCTGCAGAGGTGGAAGGAGAATTGAAAATCTATATATAAATATAAAAAACCAAATTAATGGGTTTTAGTTCTGAAGAGGTGGGCATTGAAGTTTTTGATAAGAGGACGAAAAGTCCAAACAAAGAGAGTTAAAGGAAGGCCAAAACGATGAATTTGATTTAATGGGTAAGTAAATAACGGAGAAATGTTAACCATTTTGTGTTTTAATGGGACATATGAGGAGTCTTGTGAGTTGGATGAATAATATGACACTTCAATAGAATAAATAGAAAGTAGAAGTAGTAAATCAGGAAGGAGGGTTTATTGGAAATATTAAAGAGGGAAGTCACAGATTTCTAAATGCATTAAATAATTGTAATAATTAAAGCAAATTTGGGGGAAAAAAGGAGAAGAAAAAGAAAGAGACAAAAGCTAAATGCAAATTACTAATGGCATTCACTAATTAGTTACATGTTGCATCAATACAATTTTCCATAAACATTACATATATCCTTGGCTTTAGAAATGGTAGATGACTTCAATAAAGAAAAAAGGAAGCATCAACCCACTTGAAGTTATATAGGGGCAGCACTAATTGTCATTGAACAAAAACAATTGTAGTTACATGCTACATCAATACAATTTTTTATTAACATAACATTTATCCTTGGCTCCACAAATTGCAAATGACTCCAATAAAACAAAAAAAGAAGCACCAGTTCAATTGAAGTTAAATAAAGACATCACTATTTGTCACAAAGTAAAACAAAAGAAAAATTGTGTTGAACTTTGGAAGAACTGACTGCATATACTACTTATGATTCTCTTTCAATGTTTTAGAGCATTAAACTCCACCACAGGAGATTTATTTGTATAGAAACAAAAGAAGACGGATCAAATGAGAATTAAAAAATAAAATACTTATTGGAAAAATAAACACCTAGCAAATATAGTCATTTGTTCTTACTGACATAATCCTTCTGGAAAAATAAAAAAAGAAACGGTTTAATAGAACCTAAATATTATCACCCAAGACAAACCCTATAGTTAAGGCCAAATGAGTTCATAGCAAAATGATCAAATGTATGGGAAAGAGTGGAGACAGAAATAGCAAATGTCAAGAGGTTAGAAGAGATTGTGTAGCAGTTCAGGCATGCTAAAATATAGGTTGAAGAGAGTAAACTAACGTGGCACTTAATAGGAAAGTCTTACTGGCTAAAAGAATGTAGAAAGTCTTTCAATTCTATAGATACAGCAGAAATTTAAGATATTGAATTGCTATAGATACAGCAGAAATTTACTGAAAGCCAAAAGCACTTTTGCTAGCTTTAGGAACTAATATATCCACTTGCAACAAACCTTGTATACGACCTAAGCTGCATAAAAGAGGCATATAGTGTTACAGCATCAGTAGTACCTTTTTAAAGGTAAAGGAAGAGCAAGTCAAACAAAAGAGCTTGACTGTCCTACATAGATTACACTTGTAAAGCAATA
This sequence comes from Quercus aquifolioides, assembly GCA_019022515.1. Lineage (NCBI taxonomy): Eukaryota > Viridiplantae > Streptophyta > Magnoliopsida > Fagales > Fagaceae > Quercus > Quercus aquifolioides. The sequence goes on along the minus strand of CM032327.1, from coordinate 50,096,592 downwards.
CCAGACCAAAAGTTTTGATAACACAGTTTTATAGCCATTATGCCTGAAAAAGAAATCATTAATAACAATCATTAGTGAAACTAAATATAACAATCATTGCAATATATTGTCTTTTTCTTCAAAGTAAAATACAATCATCATATCCATATCGCTCTTAGTTTTTGTCATCCTTAGCATTAATGCACACACTTTACATTTGTCACATGTATTCTTAGGTTGAAGGACATAACTCTTAAATATTCCCATCTAGGAAGTTATTTTCTGCTTAAAATAAATATTACTGGATAATATGGGTGTCACTTTAGAGGCTTCTAAAGAAACTTGAATATAATTATTAACCCTAAGCACATCTCATTTCATAGACTTAAGATAATTTGCTTCCATCTACATGGTAAAAGTCTGCAATAAGCAAGACATATATAATATGTGCAGATTATGGTAATCGTTTTAAAAATTCGCTATTAAATTATCCTTAACTGTCAACAGTTAAAAACAAAGTATACCTTTAAAAAAATAACCGCTTTTTTATCCAAAGGTAAGTTAATTTGTTTCCACCTATGTCAATTAGAGGCTGATACATCATACAACCAACATCAGCATGAGCAACAATAAAGAAAACCCAATGAACGCAAGCTATGTATCTGTAATTGAAAGTGCTTTCAATCAACTTTTCACAAATTTAATTGTTTCTAGTCCCAAACAAAATATTGAACAAACAAAAATAAATTATAAATTCATCAAGATAGAAATATAATTAATCAATTTTCTTTCAAGCATTTTATCAAACATTATGGATTCAAAATAAATATATACCTACTCTTGGGCTGTTTGCAATTCGAATCCACTACAAAAGTTTCACCTACACTGGCACTTTGATCCAATCCACATAGATACATGGGTCTACACTGTGATTGCATGTGACATGAAAGAACTCAATCCTTTAGTTAAGCTTCTTCCTCACGGATCTTTCTACAAGCCCAACAAAAGCAAATTATTCAATCAACCTAGTCTTAGCCTAAGGATCCAAACAGTATCAAATTTGACAATTTCCCTTAATCACGTCCCCATGTAACATATTTAAACCACTAACGTAAAGACCAAGTTATAAATTATAAAAATGGTGTGGGTCAGAAAATATGTCAACCAATAAAGATATCAAAACAACAGAAACAGACCACTTCATTCAGCAAAAACCCATTACCAAACAACAACAAAAAAATGAACAAAACAGGGTTAGTATTTTGTACCTCTTAGATACAAATGAAGGTTTTGATATTCATTCCTTGGTGGCTGTGCCTCCTTCGGTTTAGTATTTTGTACCACAACCGGTAAAGTTGAAGCTTTCATTTTCCTGAATCTGTGTTCCTATAAACATTGCAGACCAAAAACTCAATACCTGAAATAAAAAAAATGAACTGAAAGAAACAGAGAGAGAGAGAGAGAGTCAGATATCAAATAGAAGGAGAGAAACAGAAAAGTATGCGTTAAGCAACTTTTGGAGTTCCATTCAAGCAAATTTATTATAATTTACACCAAGGACCGTTCATCATATATTTATGATGGGTTATATTATTTTTTTATGATCAAATTGGTCCCACTGATACACCAAGGGTCATTCATCATATTATACTGTCCCATTGAATATAAATCTAACAAAATCATTGCTGTGAAATAAATTTCATTCGAGACCTAGAGAGAATTCTAATAAGATTTTGTCTCACTGAAATCTGATAAATGCTAAGTAAAGGCTCAATTCACCAATTCACTCTATAATAATATTAAATCAATCACAGGAACCAATCAATACAGGGGAAATTATAATCAATTAAGTAGGATAGAGCGGGAACTTGTAGGTAGATCACTTTCTGAAATATAAAACCACAAAGGAAATTTCAAACAATAAAGAGTAGCCCCTTTCTCATTAAAAAAATAGTTATAAGCAAAATACCAATCAACACTTACTCCAGACTGATCAAGCTTGCAAAGGACAGAGATGGTCTTAGTAGATCACTTCTTTGCTGAGTTACCATTATCTATCAAATCATAAAAGAGGAAAAAAAATCAGAGGAAATTAACATGGTCAAAGTTACACAGGTTGTCAACATATTTATCATCTCCATATTTGTTCCATCTTTTAATCAGTCATGGATAAAAAGCAATCCTATTTCTTTTCTCCACCATGCTTTCCTCTTCCAGCTTTGATTTTTCACAAAAAAATAGATGCACTACATCTTCCATATACAATATCAAAGGAATATTTCCACAAAATTTGCTTTACTTTTTGATTGCTCACACAGAATTTGGGTGATGGAGAAGAATACACCAGATTATGCAATCCCACAAAAACAGTTGCCAAAATATAAATATGGAGACTAAGCCAAAAACTCAAAAGAAAACTAATTCTAAACAAAGCAGAAGAAGATTAAGCCAAAACTACTCCCCTCCTTGCGCCCAATCAAATAAGTACATGCTGAAGTGAGATCAAAACCCACCACCTCTGCTAATCACTCAAAAAAACAAATACATATCCAAACATAACTCTAAACCAAAATCAAGTCAACTGAAAATACCAAAGCCTAAATCATATTTAATCAGCAACTGTATAAAACAATATAAAGAACTTTACCTGCCCTTCTTAGCGATCTCAATAATAGTGAGAGGCATTTATGAATGTCGGGTTTTTTTTTTTTTTTAAATAGGGAAACCTAAAAAGGTTAAGAGCATCAATTCACAGCAATGTAGCAACAAGAAAAAAAAAATGTAATTTATTATAGGCAACAGAACACCAATCGGTAGGAAAAATTTATTTGAAACGGTTTGATTAAACAAAAGTAGATAATGTTAAAGTAGATGGATATAGATATAGATTATATTTATAAAAAAAAAAAATTAACCCAAAAACCCAAAACATAAATCTAACCCAAAAACCTAAATAAAAACCAACCCAACCAAAATACCCAAAATTAACTCATAAGTTCATAACCAAATCGAAGGGGAAAAAAAAAACATGGCAGATTTCAGAAAACAAAAACAATATTTGAAGAGGGAAAAAGTATACATACCTTCAAAATATGCTATTGCAGAGACGAACTGGGCCAGAGAACGAACTGGGAATCAAAGTCACCATTGAGGCTGTGATTGAATGGAGCCGAAGATGGGTGGTGCTAGACCAAAAACGTAACCCTAAACCAAAATCAAGTCCTTCAAAAGCCTAAATCATATTTAAAATTGAGAAAAAAAAAACATTTTGAAAGAGAATCCAAAAACCCAAAACAAAAACGAATCAAATCTAAACCTATCCAACAAAAAAACTCAAACAAAAGTAACATTTCATACCCGAATCTAAAAAATGGAAAAAAAAAAAAAAAAAAAAGAAAAAAAAGAAAAGAAAAAGAAGAAAAGCAATGTACGGTGCCCAATCGATGCAGTGTTTACCGTTCTGCCTCTTTCTCTGTTTCTTTCTCAGTGTCCCAGGCTTCATCCTCTCTCTATTTCATCACCTCTCTCTTTCTCGGCCTCTCTCTGTTTCATCGCCCTTCTCTCTATCTCTGTCTCTCTATTTCTCTCTCTTTTCTCTCGATCTCTCTCTCCTTTCTCCGGGTAGCAATCTTTGTTTTTTGTTTTTTTTTTTTTTTAAGCAGTTAGTCCCTTTTTATACCAAGAGGGCTCCAAACAGTGTTTAAACTTAGTGAAACATTATAGTTTATCGCTTTTAAACGGTGTGGTAACACAATTTGAAGTTATATGTGTCTGAATTTTAGATAGGCAGTTATCCTATTTGTTAGCACCTCCTTAATTATAGGAACCCACTTTCTCTCAACTTCTGCTATTATATATAAACTAGCTTATAATCCGTGCAAATGCACGGGATTTTTATATTTGTGTTAGTTGTTTGTTTATAGCATCATCAATGTACTTTTCTTTTTTATATAATATCATCAAAAATAAATAATACTTCATCATAATAATATATATTAACACAATTTGAATAACCGTGAAAAATTAAACTTACAGCAGAAGAAAAAAAAATACCTTTCTTCATAACATCATAAAAATTTATATTCATAGCTCAAAATAACATATAAAGTCCTAAAATAAATTGAAAGTCAAATAATTTAACCCTTTGTTTATGGACTTCATGCTTTCTCTCTTAAAAGTCTATATGGGTCTAATGTTGTAAGCAACCAAGCCATTAAGGATCTCTTTGCATACCTGGACATATCAGAAGATTCAAAACAAAATGTTAATGTTAAATTGATTCCAAATGAAGATCACATGCAAATGCAAAATTAGTTCTACCATCTAAAATCTAGATCACATGAATGAGTGTTAAATAGCTCTTATCATTTCTTTTTCTTTTAAACATGTCTAATCAAAATTTCTAAATCAAAATTTTACTTATAAAACAAAGTCCAATAAAATAAATAAATAAATAAATAAATAAAAACATAGGAAAGTATCTATTAGAATATAGTCATATTTTTCTTATCTTTTAATAAGGTGTTGCCGAATTTCCATGGAAGATCAAAGAGTAAAAAAAAGAAAAACTTGGTAAAAACCCAAATAGAAGATACTAAAATTGATAAGGCTAATGTATATGTTTGTTCAGTTGTTTACCAATTGTAAGGCATCTATCTACTACCATTAAAAAAATTAATAATAATAATAATAATAATTGTAATCATTTGTGGTAGTGATGTACTACAAAGGAGAATTAAATGAGTTCAACAATTTCAGTATCAATCTACAATCTAAAAGAGAATTCAGCCAATGTTAGTTGGAGAATTCATTTGGGCATTTATACTATTGTAACTTGCACTATGAGCTTAAGAAAAAAAAAATCATTTTTATGGTAAGCATTAAATGTAGTTTGTACTCATTTTCTTGCCCACTAAAATGAGGTCATTGAAAGACATTTCAGAAAATACATAGAATTGGAAGTCTGATGAAAAAATTAAAATAAAAACCCTTATTGCCTCCAATCTGACAAACAGTAAATTATCACGTTTTAAATTCCCCAATTTTATAAGATCGAAAAAAGAAAAAAGAAAAGAGCAACAGAGAAACAAAAATGATGAAAATGAGAAGCCCAAGGCTTGGAAGTTTGAGGGGGTGTGTGGGAAATATGAATGAAAGTTCCTCTAATAGGCAGAAACTAAAATTTATGCTTCATTGCTATTTACAGGCTGTACCATATGTAAAGTTTAACCACTCTTTAAACTGTTTATGAGATGCAAATGCCCAATAGTTACAAAAAAGCAATAAACAAATTTTTTGTTACAAAAAATGTTGAATTCATGTAGTTAGTCTATATCGATGTAACTGATTTCCAAAACATTTTTTCAAATGAATAGGATGCACAAACGTATATAATTTCTTAGTGAACTGAAACACCAGCCAAAGCCCCAAAATGGTCATATCATTGCAACCAACAAATGTCTCAACACCCAAACACAAATCCACAACTACCCAAAGTTTACCAACCACAAACCAATAACAATAATACATAGAGAAAAACTCGCCTTATATAAGATCATTGTTTTCTTAAACTCTGAAACCAACTTCAGTAGATAGCTATTTGTCTAAACCTACAATAGAATGTTAATAATTCAATAGCCGAAATAACAAAAGGCTTACAAAGAGTACTTGGATATTGAGGATCACACTACACACCCACTTTAAATCACTGAAAGCAGAATCCTAGGTTAGTTCTTCTAATTTTTCCTCTTTTTTACACAGTGGATTTGCACTTCACTTCTGGTCATCAAGGAAAAATAAATAGCAATGTTGCAGCACTTATAATTTTAATGTGACATTGACAGACATTGTGAAAAATTATGATGCTAAGAAAGCATTGGTTTCCTAAGTAATCTAGTTTCTTTTATATAAAGACATGCTTCCCACATAATGCGAAGACCAAATAACATGCGGAGAAAAGGCACCTCTGACATTATATTAGTAAATAAGATTCAGTTAACCAACTCCAACATTCAACCACCACAAAACAGGCTCCAAAAAAATAACAAATAGCTATATAACGTCATAAATACAACTGATCTACTTACAGAAGAGAATTCTTTTGCACACAGAAATAACCATTGATTAAAATGCACTGGAGAAATGAACAAACAAAATCTGAAATTACTAAAGGATCAAACCTCATCCAATCAACCAAAACTAAATCAAGAACAAAAAAAGACTCAAGTAGGTATATAACTGGAAAATAGTGTTCATGAGAAATATTGATGTTACACCAGATAAAAATTTTATTCTTTGTAATACGTGCAGATTTTTAAACCTGTCAAAAATTGATTTTACATAAAATATTAATAAGTTGTAGGTTCTTACATGTTTTCTCAAGGTTGTTCAGCACCATCTTGACCTGTCATCTTGCTCTAGTATGCTCCTGTGCCAGATTGAAATACCTCCAACTCAAGAAATTCCAAAAGAAGAAGAAGCTACTTCTTTTTATTTCTCCCCAAATCTTATAATTTTGTGGTTCTATTAGGCAAAGTTAGAAAACCTAAGAATGAAAACATATAACACAAAACGAGGAAATTAGCGAAGATGAAAAAAAAAAAAAAAAAAAAAAAAAACAGCGACTAAACTAATTTATGAAATTTACAAATGACAAATTTCTCTAATGAGTCCAAATAAAAATTCTCCATCAAATGAATAATACTCTTCATTCTTCCTCACACCTACACCAAAATTAGAGTTTAGAAGCAAATGATGACCGGGCATGAATTTATTTTGTTTTAAAAAGCCTTAAATTTTTTTTGTCTTTGATAAGTGAGTCACATTAAGAATATTGATGAAGATATATACATTAATCAAATCAATAAAAGAAATTCCTGCTTTTATTTTCCTCAAGAAATGAAGTAAAAACAGAAATTGACTCATAACGTAGATGATTTTGATATAATTGAAGACTGAGAGGCAGGATTTTTGCTAAAAACAGGAAGGGCAAAGTCTACTCAAGTTTTTTAATACCGTCAATAACCGGTGGTAATTGTTTTCATTACTGAATTCTTAATCAAATTGTAAAGTAATAGCATCTTCAGCTGCAAAATGTTATTTTAAGACTTCTACAATTGAATATTAAACATATAACCACAACACAATGCTACAAATGTGAAAAGGGCTTCACTTTCCACCAAATAGAAAGAATGCCTTTGTTACCAAAGTGTTGTAGGGCTGTTATATCCTAAATATTAATCACAAAGGCAGGTATCAATTATACAGAGGATTCAAGGGATAACACTAACAACTTAAACAATTATACATATGAATTTCTCGTATGGAAAGCTATACCATCTACCTAAAGTTTAATGTAAACAATGTGTGTGTTTTCTTTAAGCAACATTCATATTCATTTAGTTATCTAATCAAAAGTTTCAAAAGTGTGAACTTTTATAAAGCATTTATAAAGCATCGAGTTTATAGTGACTAACAATAAACCTACTAGTATGGATCCTGATCTGGAAAGATTTTGTTTCAAAGGTGGCAAAAAAAAAAATGGAAATCTAGAAACAGTAAAATCTGAATTAATTCTTGGACCTGAAATGTGCATAATTTTGAAGCGTTTTTAATGCTAGAATTAAATGAATTCAAAATTCAGAGGCAAGAAAGAAAATCTAACAAAAAAATTGCCAAATAAAAACCAAATCTAACCAAAATACAATAATTAGCAAAACATAAATCAATTCAAATTTCAGGGGCAAAAGAAAAAAGTACAAAATCTAACAAAAATGGGCCAAAAAATAAATAAAATAAAATCTAACCAATACAATAATCAACAAACACAGAACTTAAGAAATTGAAAAAATAAATGGGAGATTAGGGTAACAGGTAGCCAAACCTTTAACCTTGATTGAGTAATTCCTTTTGCATAAAACCCAATGGCTTTATCTGGCATAGAAAATCAGTATTCTGCAATTGGAGAAAAGACAGAATAGAAAGGGAAGATTTATTAGGAAGATGGAATATAATTATATAAACAGTAGTGAATGGTATAGAAAGAATAATAAGGCATAAACTATGTAAGATCAGAAATTAAGAATGGAACCTTTCTTGTTACAGGGAAGGAGCAGAAAAGTAGGAGAAGATGGAATTGTAGACAACAGTTTTTTTTTTTTTTTGAGAAACAAATACAATGAATTCCATAAATGATTACTCAAAACCAAACCAATCTAATTCAAGCCAGAACTAATGCAAAAATAATTTAAAATGTTAAAAATAAACAACCGGCCGAATTACCTATCAGAGGCATGCTAATGGAAGCCTAACTCAAAACCAAAACTAACTATAACTAAATCTAAACCAGTACAACCAAGAAATTCAAACCTAAATCATATTCAATCCCCAAATTTGAAAAAAAAAAAAAAAAAAAAAAACACAAATAACTTTTCCCATTACGGTATACGCTTAAGTCTGTATGCCTTACGGACTCTATCTGGTGCGTGCTGTTCCGGTAAGAAAAGCCTAAAATAAGATTGAAGAAGGAAAATAAATGTTAGAAACAGAAATATGGGATGATTTCAATCTTACACAAAACAAAACAAAAGTAAATATCTAAAATTGAGGAAACAAACATTTTGATAGAAAACTCAAAAACCCAAAACAAAAACAAATCAAATCTACACCGATTCAACAAAATAAATAAATAAAATAAAATAAAATTAGAGTTTTGAGATGCGTATGAAACAACCTTTCACAATAATTGGCAACATGGATTAAGAATTCTAGAATAAAACAAAAGACCGATCAGTAATTTTATCAAACAAATTGCAAATTAAAAATTAAATTGTTCGCCTAATACCTTCAGATTTTAAATAATCCAAGGTGAATTTTTTACTTTTAACCACAGTAAATCAAGGGCAAAATCCCTATTGTTACCACCAAAAACGATATAGAGAGATAATTTGGAACCAAAGCATCCAAAGAAAGAGAATCAACCCATCTAATTTTTTTTTTTTTAAAGGGTAAAAGAAGAACCCTAGAAAATTAAGTAAGGGGAAACTGCTGGTTTTGAATTCAAAAACATAGAAATATTGAAGATTTAAAATTCTAATTCGAATAGGAAAAGCAATGGTGAGGAGTTTCAATCTTTCAAACTACAAAAACAGTATTTGAAGATTAAGGGAGTATGCTGACCTTCGGTACAAAAAGACAGAGACCATACCGGTGGAGGGTACGGTGATCTGATGGTGGCAAATCCTGACTTTCTTCTCAGATTTTTCTCTCCACCATCTACGCAGACCGAAGTTCTTTCTCTATCGTTCTCTTTGTCAGTTCTCTTTTTCTTTCTGCAAGTGTATCTCTATTTTGTGTGTGTGTGTTTTTTTTTTTTTTTTTTTTTTTTTTCAAGCGGGTTAGGTTTTTATAAGGCTCTCCCAAAACGGTGTACCGTATGGTTTTTTGAAGGCAAAAATTCAAAACTGTCCCTAGGGCTGTCCAGAGACCCGACCCACCCGCCGCCACCGACCGATTCCGACCCGTCGCCGACCGATCCGACTTCTCCGGCGGTCGGCGACGGGTTTGTCCCTCCAAAACCCGAGTTAGGCGGGTCGGAGGTCGGTTTTCCTTCTCCAGAATCCGATCAAACCGATCTGACCGACCCACAAGATTTCCGGCGATATTTGGTAGATTCGGTGAGATCTAGACCATTTTCGTCAAGATCTCGGCGAGATTTCGCCGGATCTAGCCAAGATCTTGCCGAAAATGGCCTAGATTAGGCCAGATCTGGAGAAACCTCAAAGATTTTGGCCGGATTTTGCCGTTTTCGTGTGTTTATTTTCACCGTTTTCACGCTGGTATTCGCCGTTTTCTGGATTTTAGACCCCGACCGCCGCCCGATGATGGTCTGATCCGCCCGATCTGATTACTCCGGCGGTCGACGGCGGGTTCATTTTTTTGTCACCCGATTCCGGCGGGTCGGTTCCGGGTTGGGCACAAACCCGACCCGAACCGACCCGTGGACAGCCCTAACTGTCCCTCTAAAGCTGTGTTTAGTTCTCGTAAAATATTTTTCGAAAAATAGCCTATTCTCTGGAAATGCTATTTTCGGGAAAGGAAAATATTTTCAAGTGTTTTGTTTCATAATGAAAATTGTTGTAGAAAATATTTTCATGTGTTTGGTTCTATTCTGAAAATGCTATTTTTCTACACATTTTCTCAGCTATTTTCTTAACATCCAAACAAATTATTATTACAAAAAATTTCAAAATCACAGCAAACTCCGGCAATCAAAAGCAGAAACAAAACCAAAGAAAAAAAAATATCAAATCCGGGTTCGATCGGGTTCTGGGTTCGATCGGCGACTGGGTTCAATCGGCGCGGTGCTCGGGGTTCGATCGACGACGGGTTCTGGGTTCACCGGTGTGACTCGCCGGGCGAAGGCTATGGGTGTTCGTGGCGAGATCGCGCGGTGCGATGTGTGGCGAGATCGCGAGATCGAGCGGAGGCAATCGAAGGCGATCGCCGGCGATCGAAGGCGAGATCGGCACGGTGCTCGAGGTTCGCCGGCGACGTCTCCGACGTGATCTGGGCTCCTCTTCTTCCTCTCGTGCTCTCTCTCTCTCTCTCTCTCTCTCTCTCTCTCTCCGTGCTCTCTGTCTCTCTGTTTTTCGGAAAACATTATTTGAAGTGAAAATAAAAAGGGAAATCATTTTCACCCTTGACTCACGATCAACTGAAAATGATTTCCGAAAAATTGATTTTCCATGCGCAACCAAACACCCAAAATTACAGAAAAGCATTTCCGGAAGTGATTTTCACCCAAAACAAACGCAGCCTAACTTTCAGTTTTTGTCATTTCAGTATTCTAACTTTCAGTTTTGTCATTTTCAGTCATTTAAGTTTCAATTTTTGTCAATGTAGTATTCTGTTAGAATTTAGTTACCTTTTTCTGTTAAGTGGCTCTTTCTTTCTTTTTTCTTTTTTTTATAATAATTTTCGTAATTAAATTTTTTTTTAAAAAGCTGTAAAGTAAAAAAAAAAAATTAGAAATCAAAACCAAAATATACGAATGATGATGGAAATTAGAAATCGGTCTCTGCAAATCAGAAATCGGTCTAAATCACATCTTTGGCTTTGGACCCCATCTCAGACAGTAGAAAAATTGTAGCTTTCAACATCTAGGGATCAACTGAATTGAAAAGGATCTCCATAAACCCATTGATAACTGTATTTCCTGAAAGCATAGTTTTGATATCCACATCCATATATGCTTCATGCCAGAACCGCTCAATTTGGATGACAGCCATTTCAGACTCCTCCAAGACTTCTGACATACAAAGTTTGCTAATTACATGTCTTAACTCACTAATTGCCCCATCAATGGTGGCTTTGCTTATGACACTATTAGGAGAAGTGGAAGGCCTTATTGACTTCATGATTGGCTCCGCCTCCGGTGACGATTATCATATTGGTTTGGAACTGAAATGGGATTCTGTTCTTGCCAGCTTGCAATTAGCACTTTAACCGATTTCTGATTTCCATCCTCATTCGTCGGTTTGGTTTTGATTTCTTAAATTTTTTTTTTTTACAAAAATTATTAAAAAAGAAAAAGAAAAAGAAAGAGCCACTTAACGAAAAAATGTAACTAAATTCTAACGGAATATTACATTGACAAAAATTGAAATTTAAAGGACTGAAATGGCAAAACTGAAAGTTAGAGGACTGAAATAACAAAAGCTGAAAGTTAGAGGAACAGTTTTGAACTTTTGCCTTTTTTTAATAAAAAACTGTATTAGTGTCTAAATTTTAGATAGACAGTTATCCTATCTGTCAGCACCTCCTTAATTGTAGAAATTCACTTTCTCTCAGCTTCTGCTATTATTTATATATAAATATAAATATAAATATATATATATATATATATAATATTAGATATTAGATTAGATTAGACGTTATCTTCAACTAGTCCTAGTTTCTTTTGAAATAGAGTCCTATCCTTGCAGAAGTAGAAACTCTGAACTTTTATATATATATATATATATATATATATATATCATAGAGAGAGAAAGATTTAGCAAAAACAAATAGAGAGAGAGAGAGTTTCAAACTTACGTGTAGGCGGGAAGTCATCTCCTTGAATGGAGTCCGATGAGAAGTGCAAGCCGAGTTTGATGGGTTTCTGTTACCACTCCCACTAACACTACACCACAGCCCCAAGCCCTGAACATAATAGAACACTGCAACAACACCAACAACAAGACTCCATTGACAACACCACCAGTGGTTTCACAAGATGATCATGACTCAGATATTGATGATCTTCTTAAGGAATACGAAGACTTTGCTAATGATGAATTCTCTTTTGATGATTTGCCTCCTGGATATAGGTTCTGCCCCACTGACGTCGAGCTCATCAGGTTTTACTTGAATAAGAAGGTTTCCAATGAGCCCCTCCCTCCCAACCAGATCGTCGAGACTAACTTATACAGCTACATCCGAGTTTCTTGCAGGTTAATCTTCAAATATCCCTTTGTTCTTGTTCTTGTTTTTTTTTTTATAAATTAAATGGAACTTCTTGTTTTCCAATGCTTTAAAGGTCATATACAAAGTTTTTCATGGAACTAATATGCAAAACAATGTTTAATTAATATAAGAGTCTACAACTTTTTTTTGTTGTTGTAATTTTTAGGTTTAATTTGTAGTATGTTAAGGGTGAGTTATTTTTATAGTTTTGATATATGCTTTAAGCCTGTATAGTGTAATCTTTGCATCGAAATCAATCCCAATAATTATGGTGGCCTCTCTTATATAAAACTTTGAAAGGGTGTACATATATATCCTATCTTTTAAGTTAATCACGTTTCTTTAATTCTTCTTGAGCTTTCTTTCAAAGTTAGGATATGTAATTAACGAGACAGAACAGTTTATAAACTTCAAATTATTATATAGATGAATATCTTTTCAAAAATTATATAGATGAATATGAGGTGAGATAACTGACTCTGAGCACTTATAACACAATCACCTACATGCATGTACGCAGTGTATCATTGTAAAAAACAGATATGACATCTGGTACTACACATATAGATGTGGTGCAAGTGCAACAGTCACCTAAATTTTTTTAGGTTAAAATAAAAATTTGTTTTTGTTTTGTTGTTCCTTTCTAACTTTTAAAGTCTTGTGTAACGATAGTAAGAACTATTTTATGTAAATCCACGTATCAAAGTCAATGATGGTAGGGATCTTTGTTATTTCATGTTGTAGTTTTCCGTGAGTATTTTTTTTTTTTTTTATAAAGTTTTTGTTAACGTATTTCCTTATTGCTCGAAAAAGTTAAACCAGAGAGCTTGTGAAAGAAAAAAAAAACACGTATACTTTAACTAGAATTTATGAGTTTTAATTGGTTTAAACTTTAAAAATGATTTAGCACTATTTCAAAGTCAAACTATAAAATTTATATTAGAATGACTTTCAAAAATTTATGTGACCATGTTACCTATTTATAAAAATTAATGGCACAATGTTAGAAGAAGTCAACCAAGAAACACCAAATACTTTCATTTTATATTATTTTATGTACGTTTTAACATTTCCAATGACTAGCAGCAAACTACAAGAAATGTGGAGAAAATGAATTGTACTTTTTTACTCCAAGGGATCGAAAGTATTTAAATGGAGTCCGTCCAAACCGAGCTGCTGGTGATGGATATTGGAAAGCTACTGGAGTTGACAAGCCTATCATATTCGACGAAACCCTAATTGGGTATAAGAAGGCACTAGTTTTCTGTCAAGGAAAACCTCCAAATGGTACGAAGACTAATTGGATTATGCATGAATTTAGAGTTGACACTCCTCCTCGTGATAAAAGGAATCCAAGTGACATGAGGGTATGCATATTTTTATCCTTTCATTTTAGCTTTTATATGACTCATTAAAATGCTATTTGAATCTTCTTTTAAGTTTTTGTGCTTACTTTTCAAATATCATTGTAGTAATTGTTTGTTCACAAATTCCCTCAGTCTCAAACTGACTATTGCATTTATGTTATCCAGTTGGATGACTCAGTCTTGTGCAGGATTTATAAGAAAACTGATCCCAAAACAAAATCTAATAGGAAATCAACCTGGATAAACATCAGGAAGGGGATGGAACTAGAAGAAGCTCTTCTTGATTTATTTTTTGATACATTCCCTTTTGATACATTCCCACCTGGATATAGGTTCTGTCCCACTGACGATGAGCTTGTCAGGTTTTACTTGAATAAGAAGGTTTCCAACGAGCCCCTCCCTCCCAACCAGATCGTGGAGACTAACTTATACCACCACAATCCCGAATTTCTTGCAGGTTAATCTTTAAATAACCCTTTGTTTTTTTTTTTTTTTTTTTGTTGTTGTTGTTGTTTTTTTTGTTTTTTTTTATTTTATTTTAAATTAATCGTTCATGTCTTGAGTTGAATGGAACTTGTTGTTTTCCAATGCATTGAAGGTCATATTCATAATTTTGCATGGAACTAATATGCTAAACAATGTTTAATATGAAAGTCTACAACTTTTTTCTTTTTCTTTTTTTTGGTTGGTAATTTTTAGCTATAATTGGTAGTATATTAAGGGTGAGTGATTTTCATGGTTTTGATATTGAGTTTGAAATTGGTAAGAATAGGGTGTAAAACTCATGTTTTATATTATCCAATAAGAGATTGTCACATCATCAGCTTTTTACTTAAAGCTCTATACATCTTACCACATCTTATAATATCTCAATAAACACCCAACTGAGTTGGATTTTCAAATGAGTATTACAATTGATTGAGTGTGGTTGTGCATATCTTTAATATGTAATATGATGATTTGACATGTTGAGATTGGAGAGTATAAAACTCAAGTTTCACCACATCGTTATAGAATTTAATTTCTTTGATATTTGCTTTAAGCCTTCAATTATATAGTGTAATCTTTGTATCGCTGCATATTGATATTTATAACTTTGAAAGGGTATATATATATATAGCCTATCTATTAAGTTAATTCTTGAACTCTCTTTCAAAGTTAGAATATGTAATTAACGTGACCAAACGGTTTATAGACTTCAAATTATTATATAGATAAATGAGTCAACTTGACGGGATTCTTGAACTCTCTTTCAAAGTTAGAATATGTAATTAACGTGACCAAACGGTTTATAGGCTTCAAATTATTATATAGATAAATGAGTCAACTTGACGGGTGAGCACTGAGCACTAATAACACAATCACACCTACATGTACGAAGTGTATCCTAGTGAAACAGATATGGCATCAAATACTTTCATTTCATATTATTTTATATATATTTTAACGTATCCAATGATCAACAGCAAACTACAAGAAATGTGGAGAAAATGAATTGTACTTTTTTACTCCGAGAGATCGAAAGTATTTAAATGGAAACCGTCCAAACCGAGCAGCTGGTGATGGATATTGGAAAGCTACTGGAGCTGACAAGCATATTATATTCGACGAAGCCCTAATTGGGTATAGGAAGGCACTAGTTTTCTATCGAGGAAAAGCTCCAAATGGTACGAATAATTGGATTATGCACGAATTTAGAGTTGACACTCCTCCTCGAGATAAAAGGAGTCCAGGTGATATGAAGGTATGCAAATTTTATATATCCTTTCATTTTAATTTTTATACTCATTAAAATGCATTTGAATCTTCTTTAGAGTTTTTGTGCATACATTTCAAATATAATTGTAGTAATTTATTTATTCTTAAATTCTCTCATTCTCAAACTGACTATCATTGAATTATCCAGTTGGATGACTCAGTTTTGTGCAGGATTTATCAGAAAACTGAAAAGGAATCAAAATCGAATAAGTACTCAACCCAAGCCCATACCCAAGATCAGGAGGTTCCAAATTCCACATCTTTGCCTCAAAATGAGCCGATGGAGCATTTCGAATTCAAGGATCCTATGGCACAAATGATATATGACCATGACTACATGCTTCAATCTGATCAAAATGCACCTAGTGCATTATTGGAAGTTCCTCAAAACAGTAACGCTACTACTCTCATTGACATGCCTGGGTTCCATGATCCATTTCAAGCAATGGGCGGTAATATTTTTGAGACTCCTGTCCAGAGCAATCAACAAAGTTTTCTTTTTCCTCCTTTAGCGAATTCTGTAGAGACCCTAAATTTGCCAAGTAGATACCAAGATTGGTCGTACACTACAAATCCTTTCAAGAACATCTCAGCAATGCAATCTGATTACTACAATTACTGTGTTTATCAGCAGGCATCGCTGAATAATCAAGTGTCAACATCGATTCCTTCTCCCGGTTATGACCCAAATATGCTTCTGATTCTGAATAATCAAGTGTCGACATCGATGCCTTCTCATCAAGTGTCACCATCGATGCCTTTTTTCTGTAATGACCCAAATAAGCGTCAAAAGCTTTCAAATGATGACCATTCATTTCAATGATTGGTAGCACCAACTAGTGTAGATTGGTAGATCTTTAGCTAGCTAGCAGTATTAGTTTCTCTCTCCATTTCATTAGGAAATCTGCACTCTGCATTACATCTTTTATTTTCTTAGATAGACAAATGTCATTAAGTTTCTTGCTTGTGGATAATTTAGTCGATTTATTTGAAATATTTTTTAAATATTTTTTTTTTAAATGTTTCTGCGTTAATTTGCTTGGTCTTGTGTTTTAATGGCTAATTGATTGTTTATGGTCTATACTCTAATCTATTCACAAATGTAGATGGTGGACAATTTGCAAATCACCTCTTCCATCAATCACCTACTGCATATACTACTTGAAATTATCTTTCAATGTTTTAGAGCATTAAGCTCTTCCACTGGAGATTTATTTGTATAAATACAAAAGAAGACAAATCATATGAAAAATAAGAAATCAAAGTACCTATTGGAGGCCTTTTGTCAAACACTTATAAGTATATTAAATTAGTTTTTCAATTATGGACTAACACCAAACAATGGAACCAATGATTAACGCTATTGTGTGTTTGCACAAAACCTAGGCACAAATAATTGAAGCA